>CM052547.1:74929758-74988321 GCA_028533065.1 Trachops cirrhosus
GCAATGAAGGTAGATAGAAAATAGACAGGGGGAGGGCAAGAATAGTATGGGAAATGAGGAAGCTAAAGAACTTACAACACATGGACATGAACTAAAGGGGGGAATGTGGGTGGGAGAGGGTGTTCAGGGTGGAGGGCAATGAAGGAAGGGTAATGGGACAACTGTAATAGCATAATCAATAAAATACATTAAAAATAAAATAAAAACAAATAAAAAAAGATAACAATAAAGTGCCAAGTTGAATAGAAACAAGTGCCCTTCATAATTCATTGTTTACTTTTCTGCTTTTATTGCTGGAACCTACAGATCTAAGGGGTTTTTTGCACAAATCTCCTTAATGACATTGTGTTTTTTATCCTGTGTTAATGGTTCAGTTATAGTATTTTTTGTTGTTGTCGTTGTAAGCTGCTTTGACATCTTGAATTGAGGAAAGCATAAGTACGTAGTATAAAAAATAATTGCCATGGTGGATGGTAATGGCCAGAAGAAATAATAAGTTTGGTCATGAAAGAGAGATCATTATTTGGCTAGAGTAGCTGGCAAAAGAGGTGGTGCTTGAAGCATTGCTCCTGTTTAAATGTAGAGAGGTAGAACAGGATCCTTTCAGGAGAGAATATGAGAAAAAGGAATGAAGAAATGCACAAGCTTTCCCTTTATGTCCCCCGAAGCTACTGCTGCATAGAGGGGGCGTCATGAGAATTAGTGGAGGTGGATCATCATGTTTAAGTATGTCAGGGCTACAAGAAAATCATTGCTAAGGGAGATTGGAAGTAATTAGAGGTTTTAACAAAGAACAGTCATTCAGATTTGTGTTTTTATAAAATTGATTTGAAAGACTGATAGAATTTAGGATCAGTAGTTAAAATTCTGCTCTGTGGTTCTGATCAAATTTATTTCCTTAACTCTATGATATATACACACATACATATATTCCTGTTACTTGTTTACAATATATATTTGCTAATTTGTCTTACCAGATTAAGTAAGGGCAAGTTGGACATTTATTTCAGAGAAATGACATCTATTATAGATTGTAGCAAAATAGAGGTTTAAAAAAATAATTCATAGTGGTGTTGATCAATGGAGTGTTTGGATGAGCTTCATCAACTTGGGTGAGCTTTAATATCCCTGAATTTTTTATAGGAGCATCAAACGAAAGGCAGTCTCACCTTCCCTTTTAAGTATTTACATAAAATAAAAAAGTGTAGTACCAGTGCTTTAGTTAATACCTTCTGTAACTTGAATCTAATATATGGACATAAGCTGAATATCCATTTAGCTGTTCAGGTTTGAGTTGAGTAGGAAAGATTATCTTTTTTGCTGCTCTTTCACATAGATTCCAGGCAGTTCATTGAGGTATCCCCTTTTGGAAGTTCCATTGGCTTTTAAGTGATCTTTTAACATTTTGTCTGGTATTGAATATACTTGTATTGTTCTTGTATTGGGAAATAGCTTACCTGTATAATTTGGCAGATAGATGCAAAAATTATATTTTCTTTACCTCTTTGTTTATTATTGTTTGCATCCCTGTCCATGATTAGATGCTGCTGATTTTTACTTTTGCATTTCCTGAATCATCTACTCTTTTTCTCTAATCCTGTTGTGTGGATACCTTTTCTTGGATGTAAGTCTATTTTCTTACATCCTTTTCTGTCTTTAGCCATTTCCTGTTTAATTATGTTCTATACATAACCTCAGCTATATTGAATTTATCTGTGTTTTTTATTTGATGTTTGTTATATGCTATCATTTATACTATGTGGACAAAATAAGTACTTGGTATTTTCTAGAAATTTCTTAGTCTGAATCTCTACTCAGAACTCATTTTTTAAAAATACCCCAGGATATTTTTTCCATTGCTTTTTTAAAGAGAGAGGAAGGGAGAGAGAAACATTGATGCAAGAGAGAAACATCAATTGATTGCCTCCCATGAGTGCAGGGACTAGGGATCAAACCTGCAACTTTTGTTACTGGACAATATTCCAACCAACCGAGCCATACCAGCCAGGGCTCAAAACTCATTATGTGAGGAAAAGAAACCATCTTATTTTAATTATTAATAATTGGAATTAAATATTACTGTATTTGCCTAAATTTACTGGAATACCATATATTTAGCTCTTATTGTTTGGTCCTTCATAATTAAAATTTAAAGTCAAGAGTATATATCCAATTCTACCCAGCCAAGACGTATTTCTGCCAGAGGCCTGTCATGACTTTTAACCACAGAGGTAGCCCTTTCCTAATTGGTTTTATCTCTTACCAACTTATCATATGGCTAATTTATCTGGTCTCAGCACCTTTTAATTGTTTTCCCTTGTTTACTATAGCCTCCTGGTTCCAAAAATAGGTTAGATAAGTTAAGGAGTCACTTTTGTTTTCTTGATATTTAAATTATCAAAGTTTTTATTTTGTATTGGAGAAACAAGATGAGGAACTGAAATTAGGTCAAAGCACTGATTGATCAGAACAGTACTAATATGTATCACAAAACTATATATGCAGTAGATTATGTGTATGAGAGAGAAACAGGCAGAGACAGACTGACTATAAAGCAGGGAAACTTGTTTTCTACTATGACTAATCATTTGGTTCAACAAATGTATTAATTTTTTCTGAGATTTATTTAAATCACGAAGTGTTATAGGAATTATAAAGACTGACTACACTCTTACCATGATGATTATTACAGGGTGAATTAAACAAGTATAAACTAATAAACTTTCTGAAAAACTAGGGATGAAAAGCTCTAAGAGGCATACATAAATACGAAAATGCTATGGAAGCCTAGAGACAAGAACAATTAACTTTGTAGGTTTATAGAAGCATTCAGACAAAGAGAAGGAAGCAGTTGTCTTTTAAGAAGTTGGATTTTTTTTTTTTTTGCCCTGGCCAATGAAGCTTGGTTGGAGTGTTGTCCCATGGGCCGAATGGTCACAGGTTCAGTTCCTAGTCAGGGCACATACCCAAGTTGTGAGTTTGATCCTCTGTTGGGGCATATTTTAGAAGGCTACCAAGGGCAACCAGTTGATGTCTCTCTCTCCCTCCCTCCGTGTGTGTGTGTGTGTGTGTGTGTGTGTGTGTGTGTGTGTGTGTCTCAGCAGTGAAAAAAAATGTCCTTGGCTGAGGATAAAAAAAGAAGTAGGATTTTATTGGGTTGAAAAGGAGAAAAGATAGAGAGTACACAGAGGCATGAAAAGTGCATGGCACTTGTGAAGGAAAGCAAGCAGCTAATGATGGTTAGAATGCCAGGGTGCTGGGTGGGATTTGATATAGGAGGAGGCTGAAACAGTACATAGTAAAAAATGTAATATGCTCCAGAAGCATTTAAACTTTGTTTTGCGGACATTAGAGAATCATTGAAAAGTATTGATATGATCACATCTGTTTGAGGAAGATAATTCTAAGATTTGTGAGGGATTGGATTAGAGAAGTGAGAGTAAAATCAGACAATTATTAGAGGTCTCTTGAAGTGGCCTAAGTAACAGATAATACCAACTTTTTTCTAGTTCCTTTTCTTCCACTTTATAATTGACAGTTAATTTTATTATTAATTTACTATGAGAATTTAAATTTCAGTAAGGTAGTATCCTGTCCAGGGTTTGCAGTAACCTTTTGGCAAACTTTTAAATTTTGTTGAGCTTGTTTTTTGATGTTTAAAAATTAAGATAGTAATACCTACCTCACAGAATAGTCATGAGTATTAAGATGACAGTATTTAAGTATCAGACACACAGTAAATACTAATAATTGGTGTTAGTTTCCCTTACGTCTTTTATTTCCCAATTTAAAGTTTCCTGAAACAGCTTTGTGGGGTTGGGTGGCATTATGTGTCAAAATAGCTTTCAAAAGTTTGAACCCTAAAAAGCCACTGAAGACACAGTATTTCCTTCTTGTCAGGCCTGCAATTACTCTTTGTTCTAGGTTTAATCTGTTTCAGAGGATCACAAGAGCCCCAGAAATATAATGGGTTTATGCATAATTGTTTTGACTTGTTTCCCCCTTTTCTCATGCCAGAAATGAATTAAAAATAGGGATATATTTCTGTGACAGTTCTGTGATTAAATTTGGCTATGTATTAAGTACTAGAGCTTTATAGTACACATTAATCAGAGATAGGTCTGGTCCCCATTTGAATATATTCTGTTCTGAAAAAGACTTCTTAGTGTTTCCACTTAGATGCCTTACAAGCATCTTAAATTTTGTACGTTCATTATAAGATTCTTGATTTCCTGCCCATGCCATCCTCCTCAAACTTGTTCTTTTCCATCTCATTAAATGACACTATCTTTCATCCAGTTATTCATGCCAGAAACCTGGGTGTTATCCTTTTTGCTTTCCCCAACTTCCTCATGCAATCTAATCCTATTGGTTCTCCTTAGAAAACAGTTATTCTTCTCCATATCCATGTCCAAACCACCATCAGTTTCTTGATTAGATGAGTCTATTAACTTCTTAACCTCTCCTTTTGTCTCCCTTTCAACTTAATTTTCCGACAGCAGTAGAGTAATGTTTCAGTGTTAATTTGATCATGTGTTTTCTCAGTCCCCGTAACAATACCTGATATGTTGTGGGCACCCAGTAAATCTGTTGAATAGCACTCTTTTATTTAAATGTCCTCAGTGGCTCCTTATTGCCTACTTTTCTAGCATTATCTCTTGCAGCTCTTCTTTTTCTTTGACTTTGGGATAAATAAATCTTTGAGATATTTTTGGTAATGCATATTGATTTCAGATCAGATTGAATTTTATTATACCAAGCATTTCAAAAAATGATGAAGCTCTTAGCCCTGGCAGGTGTAGCTCAGTGTATTGAATGGGGACTGTAAACCAAAAGTTTGCTGGTTTGATTCCCAGTCATGGCACATGTCTGGGTTGCAGGCCAGGTCCCCATTGTGGGCCACTTGAGAGGCAACCACACATTGATGTTTCTCTCCCTCTCTTTCTCCCTCCCTTTCCCTCTCTCTAGAAATAAATAAAAGAAAAAGGGAAAAAATTTTTTTAAAATGACAAAGCTCTAATTTATAGAATGTGCATAAATTGTTAGAATAGTAAGTTTATAGTAGCTGGCTTGAATGCTACCAAAATGACACAGAACCACAAAAGGACAGAAATATTCGATCTAGGTGAAGCCAATAGATTCAGGGTGCCATCTGGAACTGTGCCTGCTAGGATGTCCAGACTATCTATGATTTGGAATGTATATTGATTGAGCTTCTTGGATAGCTGTCATATAAACTCCTCTAGCAACTCGAAGGATCCCTTAACCTTATGGGCGATGGCATTCTCTAAATTTTTCTGCTGGAGTAGATATTCAGATGGTAGAGTATTTCCTTGGCTGTGATCACCTCACTGATAGGGAAGCAATGAGTTGTTACCTGTGGAAACCATGGGGTGCTCTGCTAGATTGAAGTCTTTTTGTTATACCTTCCACAGGGCATGGGTGAGGCTATTTAAGAAAAATTTTTGACCACACTGTTGTCCACGTCCATGAGTCCTGATTGCGACAGGGAGGGGAGGGTAAAGGGGGACTGGGGACTAAATGGTAATGGGGAAAAATATAATAAAGGTTAAATTTAAAAAGTAAATAAAAATAATTTTTATTGATTGATTTTATAGAAAGATGAAGGGGAGAGGGAAACATCAATTTGTTATTCCACTTATTTATGCATTCATTGGTTGGTTCTTATATGTGCCTTGATGGGATCAAACCTGCAACCTTGGTGTATCAGGACAACACTCTTAACCAACTGAGCTACCCTGCCTGGCTGTTTTATGGCAAAAGTGACTAACTCAAGGGTAAAGGCTAAGGAGTCATTATCTCCCAATGCACAATGTAGGAAGGTCGTGCTAAGATAATATGAGATATATGGATGCTAAAAGTAATCTTAGTTTGTAACTCTCTTCCTCCAGTGGCTTTCCAGCATGCTTAGAATAAAATCCAAATTCTTTATCTTGGCTAAACATAATCTCACCTCATTTACCATCCCTCCCTGGTTGCTGTACTTTTCCTCAGATAGGCCAAGCTTTGTTTCCAACTCCAGTCTTCACATAAATAGAGCTACTTGTCATTTATATGGTTGCTTAAAAGTATTTCCTCAGAGGCCTTCCTTACTGTCAAGTCATTCTGCCACATTAGCCTGTTTTTCATCACAAGAACTTTTCTCTAACTTAGGATTGTATCTCCTTGAGAGTCAGTGCCTTTTCTGTACTGTGAATGGCTCTATCCACAGTTTAGAGCACTATCTGATACATGGTAGGCGTTTAAATACTTGTTGACCAAATTTGTCAATGTACTTTTTTAATTGACTTTGGAGTTCTAGGACAAGTAATACTGATAGTGGGCAATTATACTGATGATGCTGTTGGGAATTTGGGAGGATGGGGTGGGGAAGTCCAATATTTATGTACTAGGATGGAAGGAAACACAAGGGTCATGAGTGAATAAAATTAGTAAATATTTTAGAGTAAAACTGCTTCTCTGAGTAAAAGTAATGTTTTATATAACCTTTATGAAATTAAAGTGATTTGAAGATGAACTAGCATCTCAAATATTGAACTATTTTTCTTTTTCTTTTAGTCATTTCAGCAAAACTTAAAGAAAATAAAAAGAATTGGTTTGGACCAAGTCCTTATGTGGAAGTCACAGTAGATGGACAGTCAAAGAAGACAGAAAAATGTAACAATACAAGCAGTCCCAAATGGAAGCAACCCCTTACAGTGTAGGTTTGAAAGTATTTTCTACAGTATATTTTGTTTTGTGGGTGAGCAAAAATCTAGCTTGAGAAAAGTTTCTCACTTGTCTTCTTTGCTTCTTCCCTCTCTTATCTTTTTCCCCTGTCCTAGAACTCCTTTTTATAGCCCCCTTTTTGTTTCTCTTCAGATATTTCTGTTTTTCTAGTCTCTCTTGTTCTTTACTTCCTTCAGTTTAGTTGATGATGGTATCATTATTGCCCCTGAACAACAGCTGGGCGAGCCCATGATCATGAACCATTCTTAGTACTTCTTTCCTTAACTTAGGAAATAGAGGGCCATGAGTAACTCAGTTTAATTTTTAAAAATAGTTTGTTTTTTGTTTTTGTTTCTTAATTACAATGCCCACACAGAACCTACATAGGGATTTTCTTCCTTTAAAAATAAATTACACTATGTATTTTATTCTACAGCTCTATTTTTGTACCTAACATATATAACATAGTTATCTGAGTATATACAGGTCTGAGTTCTCTTATATAGCTACCTAATATTCCTTAATATGGATAGGCTATCAATTATTTTACTAGTTCTTATTGATCAACTGGTTTCTGATGTTGTGCTTTTAGACACTGTTAAAACATATATCCATGTACATATGTTAGTGTTCTCTCTAGTATGAATTCATAGAAGTAGGATATAGCTCAGTTTCAACACTCATTGACAAGGCCCCAAAAGTTGGTACTGAGCACTCACTGTAGGAAATTACAGGTTGATTTTAATTATTTTTATTAAAATGAGAGAAAAAGTATGATTTATTAACAAAAGAATTTTAAAATAATAGTATGATTTTAATTATTTTTATTAAAATGAGAAAAAAAGTATGATTTATAAACAAAAGAATTTTAAAATAATAGTATGTATTTGGTTTGGGGACCAAATATATAAAAAAATGTAGTTCAAATGTTACTAGTTATCACATCAAATATACACAAATTGCTTTCGTTACCTAACATTTGGAGTTCATGTATTTTTTTCCCCTCAGAGAAATAAACCAGTGACTAAAAAAAAGTTTTATTTCTGAATGTTCAGATGAGACATTTAAAACTATGAGCTCCTTTCTTTACATGATACATGTTTATGTGATTAGTATTTATTCCTAATAAATGACAAAAGAAATTGGATATACCTATATTATTCTTTAACATGGATTTTTGAAGGTCTGAGGCAGTTTAATGTACTTCATGACAATTTTTTATATGTATTTTTTAAGATTTTATTTATTTTATAGAGAGGGAAGGGGAGAGAGAAAGAGGGAGAGAAACATCAATATGTGGTTGCCTCTCATGTGGGCCCCACTGGGGACCTGGCCTGCAACCCAGGCATGTGCCCTGATTGGGAATCGAACTGAGACCCCTTTGGTTTGCAGTCTGCACTAAATCCACTGAGCTACACCAGCCAGGGCACTTCATAATTATTTTGAGTAAATGAATGAAATTCAAGAACTCTCTGAAGATCATCTTGAGGCCTATTTGCAGAAGTATTCTAATGTTCCTCATCTGTATTCATTTCAACATTAATTTTCTTAGGTTTTGTTTTTAACTAATGGCTCATTAGAGATTGGATCTAAATTAAACAATTATGAATTAAAAATTTAAAAAATCAAATGAAATTTATAAAATCTCACAGCCTCCATAATGACTAGAGATGTTCAGCAGAACAATAGACTGAATGCTAGTCAGCTTTCTATCAGCTGCTATCTGTGCTCACTAGATCCACACTTTGGGACTCTTAAGCTGATAATGACAGGAAACTCTTCCTTAGTGATTAAAAAGTTAAGAAAAAAGAAACTCTCCTTGTAGCCCCATATGGTAGTGCTGTTATTGAGCCCAGATATTTGGGGGAAGATGTAGTTCACTTTCTTCTCCTGAATTTTTAATTTGCAGCAGATTGGCCTGTGATTTTAATCTTCCATTGCTATATAGCAGACTTAACAGACTTCTGTCTAGAATTGAATTGAAATGATTTAGATAAGATCATCTGTGACAGTATACTTTATCCTGTCTCTAACTAATTAAAGTAAAATTAAATTTATCAGCTCTTTCTATCTCCATTATGGTTTCCCAGATGACTAATAGAGAAATGTTTTCCTGCTATATACTATATGTTCTTCTGAAAGTAACATTTAAGAAATTTGAAGAGAATGAATACATTGTACTCCCCCGACTACCACCAAAAAAAAAAAGAGAGGCACTGTTAAAGTAAAAATTTTTTAGTTTGTTTAAAATATCTGTTACTATTAAAATGATGGTGGAAATATGATGATGGAGTTATAGGCATAGGCAGACTTATAAGGAAGAAGGTATTTATTTGTCCCCCCAAATTTGATCACATTTTAGAGAGAATGAGGTATAAATTGAAAGATTTCAAGAATTTGTCTTTATAGCACTGAACCATATGACTATAGTAGATTATATGATGTTCCTGTTTTTCTAATTGATGACTCTAAAATAGTTTGAATACAATTTATTGCTAATACAAATTTCCCAAAGTTTGCTTTGGTAATTACCATTACAGATAACATTCTTTATTGGCATTTAGCATGGTATGAATTAGTCAATATATGACATTTGTCCTAGACACTTGCCTCTTAGTAGTGTGAAACTTGAGGTTTCACAATATAATCCTCAAATCATCATTATGTAGCTGACTAACATTTTAATATAATTTAATGATAGGCCTTTGTTTAGATTATAGTCTGCCACTAACTGTGATGTTGGGCAATTTGCTTAACCGGTTTGAGTATCAGTTTCTGTATCTGAAGATGGGGGTGCCAAGTTCCATCTCCTAGGGTTGTTTTGAAAATTAAATGAAGTAACCTCAAGTGCAGCATACTACCTTAGATAAAATAGGATTTAATTTATAAATTCACTTTTTTATACTACTGTATAGTTTTCCAATGGTTCGTAGCATGATAAGCAGTTTTGCTTTTGTTGATGATGCATGTGTGAAGTTGCCCCTATAGTTCAGTCACAAGGAAAAAATGACCATGCCAGCATGTAATATTCAGATGTTTTTTATAAGATTGTAGAATATAGGCAATATTGGTTGAACAGTAAATATGAGGGGAGCAGTAAGATTTTGGACATTAAAACTTAATTGTAGTTTACATAGCATCCCATTGTGATATTTAATGAAAAAAATTTTTTCACCTTTCTTCATTTTTAGTATCGTCACCCCTGTGAGTAAATTACATTTTCGTGTATGGAGTCACCAGACACTGAAATCTGATGTTTTGTTGGGAACTGCTGCATTAGATATCTATGAAACATTGAAGTCCAACAATATGAAACGTATGTATGTAAAAGTAATAGAAATTGTGCTAAGTGTTTTTCCCCCTATAAGAAATTCATATGCCAAACATACACAATGATTATGTTCACTAATTGTTTTTAAGTTTACTTGGTTATGTATTAACAGGGAGAAGAATCTCGAACTATTTAAAGCATTCTGGATAACTTTGGTTTGACCATTCATTTTGGATCCAGTATTTTAAATAAATATTTATTCAAGTATTACATAACTCAATTATGGAAAACTATAAGGTAGAGAGCAAAGATGAAGGAAAAAATCCCACTGAAGTGAGACAAATATAATTAATATTTTGGCAGATTTCCTTTTCTAAATGCTCATTTGAAAAATTTCCTCATTTTAGATTTTTTTTAAATTTATGCAAGGTGAGGGGAAGTAGGTTTACAGTTGTTCATAATGGAAGATAATAAAATGTTAAATAATAATACAAGAATAAACTCTGTTTCATGTGCTTACAACTGGAAACCTACTTTTGCCCCACTTTGTATGTGTATATGTAAATACAGAAATATATAAAAACTGGGAACATGCTTGTTTTGATTAATATATTACCATATTTTGGGGACTATAAGATGCATATCTCTCCCCCCTCCCCCAATTTGGGAGGAATAATGGTTGTTAATGCTGCCATTGAGTTCTGTTTACATTGACATGGTGAAATACTATGTTATTTATGTTATTAAATATTTTACCACATTTTTTGCTTCAAAATTTTTTTTCCTTTTTTCCTCCTCTAAAACCTAGGTGTGTCTTATGGTCTGAAAAATACGGTATGATTAATATGTCATGATTTTTAAAACATATTTTCAACCCCTTGAGTATCTAAAACATACTTGTAAGAATTTTATTTCTCATTTAGAATTTAAGAGATATAATCCATTGTGGGGTTTTTTGTTTCTGTTTTTAAGATTATATTTATTTACTTTTAGAGAGAAGGAAAGGGAGGCAGAAAAAGAGGGAAAGAAACAGCAATGTGTGAGAAATACATTGATCGCTTGCCTCTCTCACACTCCCAGCTGGGGACCTGGCCTGCATGCAACCCAGGCATCGAACTGGGAATCGAACCAGCAACCTTTGAGTTCGCAGGCCTGCACTCAATCCACTGAGCCACACCAGCCAGGGCTAATCCATCGTTAAGTGATACATTTCAGTCAGTATTATTCAGGCACAGTGCTGAATAATCTTGATTGTTCTGCCGGCTCATTTTATACAAGGATGGAATGTGGACAAGGGGCAACCCCCCAAAAAAAACCCAGAATTATCTTCTGGAGGGCAGGCTCTTTGTAGTACAGGCTTTTCCCAGTAGGTGAGTGTTCTAGGAACCCATCTGTATCAGTGTATTAGCTGGCAACGAGAGGCTGCTTTTGGCTTCAGTGATTTTTTTTTCCCCCTGAAGATTCTTTCATGGTGGGTGATTTACCCATCTTGTCCCTGTTGATGTGTTTTTTTTATATTTGCCTGGATGAAGGAAGTCCTCAATGGGAAACATTTTGCCCATGTGGAGGAGGTGAAACAAAAAGAAACAGCAGAAGCACTAAAAGGCATCAAAATTGACAAATGCAAAAACTGTTTTGAGCAGTGGAAAAAACATCTCAATAGGTGCATGGCATCAAATGGAGAGTAGTTTGAGGATGACTGAAGTTTAAACATGTAAGAATAAGAACATGATTTTTTATAAATAAATGAGATGATTTGAGCTATTTAGCATTTTACATTATGAATATTAAACATCAGCAAATTCTGTTCTATTTCTAAAATATTTTGTTGGCATAAACCCTGAAATCTTGGGTGAAGAATATTAAGACAAATGTATTTTTTTCTCACATTGTTTTTTAACAGTTATGATGACTTAAATGAAAATAAAAGTGACCATTATGTAGATATTTTTCTGACATTAGTTTTTTTAACAGTTAAGATGATTTAAAGAAAATAAAGTGACCATTTCTTCTGTAATTTATTCTCTTCCAGTTGAGGAAGTAGTTGTGACTTTACAGCTTGTAGGTGACAGAGAGCCAACAGAAACAATAGGAGACTTGTCAGTGTGTCTTGATGGGCTACAATTAGAGTCTGAAGTTGTTACCAATGGTGAAACTGCATGTTCAGAAAGTAAGTAATTATCTTTTTAAAAAAGAAAAGATTTTATTTATTTTTAGAGAGAGGGGAAGGGAAAAGAAAGAGAGGCAGGAAAATACCAATCAGTTGCCCCTCACATGTCCCCAGTTGGGGACCTGGCCTGTAATCCAGGCATGTGCCCTGACTTGGAATCAAACTGGTGACCTTTTGGTTCAGAGGTGGGCACTCAGTCCACTGAGCCACAAGAGCCAGGATGTAAGTAATTATTTTTTGTATAGGATCTTTAATGATTCTTTTTACATTAGCCACTCTAGTATGCTATATGTAATTTTACTCTTCTTTTCACATTAAAGAAATTTCCTTTTTAAATAGAGAAACTGATAATTTTAAACATTTTCCTTTTAGTGCTTTGTTTCTATGCATTAAAACATTTTTCTGTAAGTTGAAAGGCTACCCAAATAAAAGTTGAACTACAGTTGGCCCTATGGGTAATAAATTGATTTATTAAGTATTTATTCTCTAGGCCAACAATAGCAGTTAATGTGGCATATGGCAGACATAGTTTTTTGTCTGTAGCAGTGTGTGGTTGAGTTTAAATTTAACTGAAAAATTCTTCTTTGTACCAGACAGCCAACACAAGCTTAAATTTATTTGCCACTTGTCTTCTATTTCTGTAGGTTAAATTTACAGAGATGTCTTTGTGTTATAATAATGACAAAACCAATTCACTATATGTATGCTGATATATCTTACACTTTATAATTTACTAATACTTGTTAAAGGGAATGAACATGAACTATAAATTGAAAGAAGTTTGATGGCACCCAAGTTGTGGCTCCTGAGCTAGCGTGCTTAATAAAACTACTTTCCAGTGGATTCTCTTTAGATATTTCCATCACTTTTCTTGTGCTAACTGTATTTATTTTCCCTTGAAACATAGATTTTATAGGCTGCAGCACAGAGAACAGACTAATGGTTTCCTTGATTAGTCTGAGAAAGATCTTTTTGTTTACTTAGAAACTGCATTATGAAACATTTCTGTTTCTACTTTGGAAGACTTCTACTTCTTTAACTCATGACCTTTTTTAATAGCAGGACCTTCCAGATGGTCCTGGTGTATCTTCCAGATTGGTTCTTTTGGGTAAATGAAAGTGAAGAGAAGTTTCTGAAATGGTCATACTGCTTCACGGTTGATACGTTCATTTTAATTGGCAGCAATTTATGGGAACTCTGTAATAGTTACATTTTTCTTTAAAGTGGAGTTCTAGAATATATAGGTTAGATTACATCGTTAAACTGCTCTAAACCTCAGTTTTTACAGCTTCCTATGTTTTATCTCCTACAAATTTGAAACTATTATTAATTCAGAATATTAATAGTTAACAGAAATAAGGTATGTCACTTCATATTTCAGAGTAGAATCTAAGCTGCTTATTTATATTTAAGACTTTATTGTTTATTTTCTACAGAAGTGGACATTTCTATGTCATCAGTTTTCTGCTCAAGGAGGAAAATAAGTGGCAGAATTTAACATGATTCCTTGAAGTAAAATGGTTTTAACTGGGAAGTCACAGTGGATTTTAGAGTTAGAGTTGCCAGATAAAATAACTGTGTTTTTTTTGTTGTTGTTTTTGAATACTTACCATGTGCCAGGCACAATGTTGGGTGTGTTTACATGTATACTCACTTAACCATCACAATATTATAAGGCATTATATTTCCTTTCCTTTCCAGTACACACTTAAAATCTAGCAACTTTAAATTACATCATGAGTTGGTTGTGAGCAAGCAAATAAAACCCAGTTTAGCCTACAAGCAGTGTGGTGGGAACTGCACTTGTATTTTCCTTTAACTGGTTCCATTTCTGAAACTTGAACTGAAAGCCAGAAATGAAAAATAGAGTTTAGCACTAAAATTGAATTTCTGCTACCTGGGCATTGTTTGGTGGGATTAGAACTGGGGTGGGGGGTACGGATAGGGGCATAACTTTTGTATTCTCATATTTTTATGATGTTATAGGTTTTTAGATTTTTTTTTCTCTGAGCATATTCAGTCAGAAGTCTTTGTGGAAGAACACATAGATAGGATGGTTCTTATAATAAAATCTGTTCTTGTAGACTTGGTATTTTTGGTTAATTAGGTAATCTTTACAAAAAGAATCATTGTGTGAGTTTAGGTATGAAAAATAAATAATATAGCTTGCAATTATATTTGGATATACTGTGAACATTGGATTTTCCCAATGAGACATTATGTCTTTTGGTACATAGGAATTTTTGGTTCATTTTTTTCAGTGGATAAATTTTCTAAAGGTGACAATTATATAACTAAACCTTTTCCAAGTGAAACAAAATTTACTCAGCATTTTTGTTTGTTATTCCTATTTTTCTTCAAACTTTATTTAAAACCCAGAGCACGCCATGTTCTCACCTTCCCTACCCCAACCTTCACTCAGGGAATAAGTTGAATGTCCAGCTGAGAGTCTCAGTTGTAATGTTTTAATGCTCTTTCTTATTTCGCTGATTTAGAAAGTAACTACATAATTTGCTCAGATGTTTTCCTCTACTTAAGTGCAGAGTTAATCTGTTTTTGTAAGTCTCTGAGAAGAAGCCTTTATTTAATTTGCTAGTTGGTAGGTTTACTGCTGTATCCCTTAGATATATCAGTAAATTAACTCAGCAAACTGAGTGTGGGCAGTTCCTGTCTACAACTTCCCATTCATCTGTTTTTAGTTCTTGGGTGGGTGGTAGTGGAGTGTTAGTTTAATACCTGTCTTTCCAAATAGGACATCCAACAAGAAACACCAAAAATTACTGTTGTCAAAGGCATTACTTTTCCTAAAGAGAAATTTTACTGTTAATTTATTATTATAAAATAGGAGCATATTCTTGTGAAGATCTATATTCTCTACCATGTGTACTCTAGAAATGTATCTAAAATTAATTTAGGGCTATGTCTTGGTGTATGTGACCCTGGTTCTTACTATATATGTTGTATTTCATTTTGACTTTATTTCATTCTTTCTTGCATTGGACTTCCTTGCATTAATTTTAGACTCAATAGCCATTTTCAGTGTGAATATATCTATAATGTTTTTTACCAGTATAATAAAATTTAAGAAACTAGCCTAAATTTTTTGATTTACCAAATATTACTTGAAATTACCAGATTTCAACTGAGTCTGGGTACGAACAAATTGTTTTTATTGATTTAAGAGATAGATAGACAGCGATTTGTTGTTCCACTTATTTATGCATTCATTGGTTGATTCTTGTCTGTGCTGAAACCTTGGTGTATCGAGAAGACACTCTAACCAACTGAGCTACTGGGCCAGGGCCCCAACTAATTGTTTCATAGAGAGAAACTTTGTTATAATGGTATTGTAAAAATTTGACTTACATTTGAACATTTTTATGTATGTCCATAATATTAACTAACTTACTTTCCCCAAAAAGCCAATAAACTGTCCTTTCCACAGTTTTATATTTCTACCTTACTTTATCAGTGCTACTTTAAAAATCCAAGTATTAAAGCTATAATAAGGTCATTGTTAGTTTTAGCAATACTGTATTCATTCATTTTTGCAATTTAGAACGGGCTTTGATTTATATTCATATTTAAAGTACAGCAGATATGTTCATATTTAATATGTGTAAGATATAAACCAGCATAATAAAATGACCACCACGAACTACCACATACTTTAAGAATTTGAACATTAACAATGTTATTATATCCATCTGTAATTTCTTCCCTATATCATCCCTTTATTTCCCCTAAGATAATCACTCTTCTGAATTTTGAATTTATCATTTTCTTGCTTTAAAATTTTTTAATCACATATGTCACCCTCAACAGTATATTTCTTGAGCTGTATGAAAATATTGATGTTGCTTTTTATGATTTATCCATATTACTGTATATATAACTAATTTATTTTCACTGCTGTACACTAATCTGTTGGGTGAATATGCAACAGTTACCCATTTTTTATGTCAAAGGACATTTGGATTGTTTGTAGTTTTTTTGCCTTAAGAACATACAGTGATATATTGGACATTTTTGCATTTATATTGTATATTTATATGTCTCCTGATACACAGGTTGAAGGGTATACTATGTAGTATATATATTTGGGAGTGGAATTGTTGGAATATGATGATATGTGCATTTTCAGTTTTATAGCATTGTTTCTTCAAATATGCTTTTTTTGTTGTGATTCTTTTAATTAAGGTGAAATTTGTATAGCATACAATTAGCCTTATAATGTGTAAAGTTCAGTGGCATTTAGTGTATTAACAGTAATGTGCATTCACCACCTCTCTCTAATTTCAAAACTTTTTCATCACCCCAGGAAAAAAAACTACTCCCCATTCCCTCCTCTCCCCTATCACCTGGTAATCATTAATCTGCTTTTTTCTATGTGGATTTGCCTGTTCTAGATATATCATAAATGAGGAGTCATACAGTATCTGACCTTTTGTATATGGAGTCTTTTACTTAGCATATTGTTTTTATCCAAATCGACGCATATATCAATATACTTTCTTTTTGTAGCTGAATGTGCATGTATGCCACAAATTATTTATTTATTCATCCACTGATGGACATTGGTCTTATTTCCACTTTTTGGTTACTAAGGACTTATAAATGATTCTGCCGTAATCATTTGTGTACAACTTTCTTTGTGCATGTTTTCATTTCTCTTAGATATATACCTCAGAGTGAATTTGCTGATGCTTGCTTTTGACAGTTTCTTGTTTCTTGATAATTTTCTTTTGCTATGTAATTTTTTTTACATTCTCTATTTGAAAATTACAGTATTAGAAATATTTGGAGATGTAAATGTTATATGTCTCTTCTTTATTAAGGTTTGTTTTCTTATGTGTTTGTTGCTCTTTGATTGCAACGTTTTATTTGATCTTAGTCTGTAGGAATCTTAAGGGCATAAATAGGGGATTCTTTGCTCTAGAGAACATTTATTTTGCTTCTACTAGTGCCAGGGTTTGCCACCTACCTGGGAAAACTTTAGCTCCTTTCCAGGATCCCCAGCCTAGTGTGACTGTCTGTGGGACAGCCCCCTCACTTTGCTGCAAACCCAAGCTCTCCTTTCTGATCCATCTCAGAACTGATAGTAGCCCTTAGACTCAGAGCATCCCTTTCTTTCACATTTGCTTAGTGCATCCTGGACCTGCTCTGGTATTGATTCACTTGTTTGTTTTTCTTTTGAGATTGCTAAATACCCAGGAAATAGGAGCAGTGTGTTAAATTATTTCATCTAAGAGCTAGTTATTTTGTAGCCAGAGGGCCCTTTTGAGTAACTCACTGAATAGAAGAGATCTTGGTGGATCTTCCAAAGTGACCTGTGGATAAAATGTTTGCATTTAGAAATCTGATCAGTTTTTCTTGAGGAAATTTTGATTGGGAATACTTTAAAGAGCAATATATTTGTAAAAAATGCAAACCTTAAGTTCAGGCATTGTTCTCTTGGACATTCCTTGTGTAAGTTTCAGATATTTTATACGTGTACGTGTGTTTTTAAACTGTTCTCTGGATGAAAGCACAGGACTGGATCTAAATAACTTATGCCATAAATCATAGTGATGGCTTCACTCTATATTGAAGCAAAATAAAAGATTGAACAAAAAATGGCCATTGTTCAAACTGCTGATGAGATGTAAATTGTGAGAAATAATATAATAGCTAATATTTATGGAATGTTTATATGTGCTTGCCAGTGTTCTATATTTTTATGTTTAATTCTTACAACTGTTCTATGAAGTAGGTGTCATTATTGCCCCATTCTATGCATGAGTTAAAGGTACAAGAAAGCCAAGTGTACTTTTAAGTCATGAAGTTAGTGCATGAGGAAGCTAGGATACAGACACAGGCAGTCTGGCTGCAGAGTCCATGTGATTAAGTACTGTGCTTCACTGTAGTAAACGAGAAAGTTTACAGGTAGTAGTTACTGTTAGGTTAAATGAATTATTCCAAATGGTTTTCTTAATTTTTGAGAAAAGTAGGGTACTAATTGACTTATTGTAGTAACTGATGCTGGATATTTTGGTTTTCCAATTTCATTTATATTTTATTTATCAACTATCTTAGGGGAATATATTTCATATAAAAATAATTCTTATAAAACTGAATTGTACCCTTTTCTTCATTGTCATGTTTTTTTTAAACTATTTTAACAGCTTTATTGAGATGTATTTATATTTCACAAAGTTCACCCATTTCAAGTATACAGTTTAATGGTTTTTAGTAATTTAGCTGAGTAATCCAACCATTAACTGCAAATCGGTTTTCATCTCCTCAGTCAGATCCTTCTTGACTATTTATAGGAAATCTTGTCTTCACCTCAAACACCAGGCAACCACTAATGTATTTTGTCTTTAAAAATTTGTCTTTTCTAGACATGTTATATAAATGGAATCATACAACATGGTTTTTTGTGTCAGGTTTCTTTCACTTAGCATAATGTTTTTTAGGTTTATCCATGACAGCATGTTTCAGTAGTTTATTCCTTTTTATTACTAAGTAGTTTTCCATTGCATAGATATATTTCATCTATTCATCTCTACCATTTTTTTAATGTAATATTTCTCGACTAGACTAGGTGAGATACTTGCCAACCTTGCTGTATAGTAAAGTGGTGATTCAGCATCTCTTTAAGGAGCTAATCTGTTGACTATGCTTTGGACTAATACAGACAAATGTCTGTTTGAAACTATGACTGTTTTCATAGGGATTATTGTTCTTTAACTTAATGGACCTAGACTGTTAAATTTGAGTTCTTATTTATACATTTTATAGTTTTTCCCTCTCTGTTTTTGTGGCAATGTGCTTATCCCTAGCAGCCTCTTCCTAATGTTTTATAGTATACAGGCCCTTGCTGAATTCTGGGAGTATTTCCCATGGATAAACTTTGAAGAAAGTGTGAACATTATGGCATTCCTTTTGGTTGCTTTAAGATCCATTTGTGCCTTTTCCATTCTTGAAGCTGTTTTCCAGGCCCTAGTATAAGAGAGATGTTACTGGTTTTTCTGTTTTCAGAATCTATTTTATTAATCATTCTGCTGGCAATCAGCACTTTTTTGTAAGGCATTTGGACTACAAAAATGGCTAAAATAATTAGATTTACATTAGTGTCAAGCAAACATATGTTTCAAGAAGGCAGAAGTAGCCCAGGAGTGATATACCTTGACTAATTAATATCTCTTACACATAATCATATGCACAAAATGTTGGTAAAACTTTTCTTATTTCAATCATATGAAAATTTATCACAGTTTCTTTTCAAATGTCATGTTGGAATTTAAGTTCTAGTACCTTCTTTCTAGAAAGATTCAATAAAAGGCTTTGTTTACATAGCATATTGAGAAAAAACATGAAAACCACTTTTGAAACTCATTTTCCATCTAAATTTTATTGCTGTTAGGTACTTCACAGAATGATGATGGCTCTAGACCGAAGGATGAAACAAGGTAAGAGTTTACTTATTGCTTATCAAGAAAGCAGAAAAAAGATGGGGAAAATTAATAAATATTTATTTTAGTCAAAACTTCAAGTTCATATTGATAGAAGAATAAATAAGTTTCAAAAAACTCAGGGCCCAAGGAAAGAAAGGGAATATTTATAAAAATTTCAGGACTCTTAGTTAGGTGTAGGAAGATGAACCACAGAAGCAGTAGTCGGAAGAGGTGAAGAATCAGAAAAGCGGTGTCGTAGAACATAAGGGCACATCTCTAGAAAGAGGAGTTTATTATAGTGTCAGATACTTCAAGGGAGAATAGGTGGAGCAAGTAGAACAAGTGAGGGCTGTTGAAGCTGAGTTGATAGGGGCGTGGGAATTTGTTGTGGTTGTCTGTTTACTTTTGTAATGTTTAAAAATTTTATAATAAAAAGTTTTAAAACTACAGCTCATTAAGATCTTTAGGAAAATCATACTTTATAAAGCTATTGTGTTTTACCTAACAGATTTCTGCCCTCAGAGTCAGTCCTGTGACAAAGAATCATCTCGTATACTAATCTCACAAGAAGTGTAGAATATTAAGGAGTGATAACTTCTTGGCCAAAGAAAAATATCTATTTTATTTCTCATTGGAAATAAAAAGCAATAGAAAAGGTTTTTTTTGGTGTGTGTGTGTGTGTGCACGCGCGTGCGTGCGTGTGTTGAGAGGGAGGGAGGAGGGGAAGGGAGGGAGAGAAATATTGATCAGTTGCTTCGCCCTTACTAGGACTGAACCCACAACCTAAACATGAACACCAACTAGGAATCAAACCCGTGACCTTTTGTTTTATAGGACAGTGCTCCAACCAACTGAGCCACACCAGCCAGGGCAGAATAGTTTTTAACATTACATACATGTTTCTGTGGACTGATTAGAAGACAACTATGCCTTTTGTGCCTCTTTTTAGTTTTACATTTAGTAGAAGATTTCTTGAATTCCTGAAATTTTTCCCATAAGAATGTTTTACTATTTCAGTTTACTTTGGCCCATTAATTCCTCTTTTGTATAATAAACCTGTATTTTTGCATTAATAAGTGGTAATGTTATAGAATTTTGTGTACCCATTGAAAGGTTCTATTATGCCACTCTGTTACTTCTTTTTTGCAAATCTCTTTCTTAACAATACTTCTATGAAACCACTCTAGACATCTATATATTTCTTGCAAAGGCATAGCTATAGGTCTTAATTCATACCATTTATTTAATCAGTGCTTCAGGGGTGTCCAACCTTTTGGTGTCCTTGGGCCACATTACTAATGAAAACAAAAAAAATCTCAAAATGTGTTAAGTAAATTTATGATTTTGTGTTGGGCCACATTCATAGCCATCCTGGGCTGTAGGTTGGATACCCCTGCTACATCTTCCCAAATGAATCATTATAAGTAATCTGAATAACAGTGTCTTCTAGGTTTCTGAGACTGCCAGACTAGTCTTTGAGCATGTGTTTTTATTTATTTATTTTTTTTAATCCCCACTTGAGGACATATTCATTGACCTTAGAGAGGAAGGGAGAGGGAGAGAGAAACATTGATCTGTTGCGTCTTTTGTGCAATCTGACCAGTGATCGAACCTGCACCCTAGTATGTGCCCTGACCGGGGATTGAATCCAAAACCTTTCGGTGTGTAGGATGAGGCTGCAACCAATTGAGCCACCTGACCAGGGCTGAGCATGTCTTTTATGTTAAGCATGAATTCCTTTGCATTAGCTTTTGTTTTAGAGACCATGTCTCTGAGATAATTGGTTTGAAAAGCGTTTTGTAAACTGTCAAATGCTGTTTAAATGTTACTACACAATAACTATGAGCATGGCTGGCTTTTCCTCTTTGTTTTTATTTGCAGACTTCATAACTGTATGACTAAAGAGTAGTATAGTATATATCCAATGAACGATGGCTTCTACTCCCCCTGTCCCGGCTATCATATAAGAAGTTTATTGAACAGTTTTATGTTGTTTTACCTTTTTGTCCTAGTTCAAGCACTATGTGTATGGGGGACGGGTGGCAAGAAAACCCTGGAATTTATTTTATTTTTACATGTTTAAACTTCAGTCACCTTCAGAGTACTCTCCATTTGATGCAATATACCTGTTGAGATATTTTTTCCACTGCTCAAAACAGTTTTTAAATTCGTCACTTTTGATACCTTATAGTGCTTCTGCCATTTTTTGTTTCATTTCTTCCGCATCTGCAAAACATTTCCCATTGAGGACTTTCTTCATCCAAACAAAAAAAAGTCACTTGGGGCAAGATTGGATGAATAGGGAGAGTGGGGCATGGGGGTCATGCTGCTTTTGGTCAAAAACTGCTCAACACTCAGTGAGGTGTGGGCAGATGTGCTTGTGAATCACCCATCATGAAATGGGCAAACACATTGAGTCTTCAAAAAAAATTCACTGAAGCCAAACTCAGCCTCTCACAACAATGCCAGCTAGTACACTGATGCAGATAGGTTCCTAGACCACTCACCTAGCCCAGGAAGCCTGTACTACAAGGGGCCCATCCTCCAGAAGACAGTCCTGGGTTTTTTTGTTTGTTTGTTTGTTTTTGGGGTCCCCGCTTGTATCATGAATGTAGTCTTGTTGGTCTGCTTTCCCCCATACATGTTTGGATGTTTTATATTTCTTAGTGTTGTCTTCTGTCATTTTTGTGAAGTATCAAGATGATTGGTCTCTGATGTTCAAGATTTTGTTGTTAGATGTGCCTTCTTGACTTATTTTTTGATTTGTGTATTTCTTATGACCTTATTGTATTAGCATCTTGGTTCTTTATCCTGACCATAAACATCTTATGTGTAGGTCAGATATATTATGTATGGTGAGATAAGCAGAGGTTTGTAAGATTGTGGAGCAAAGGAACAAAGCCATAGTAGCACATAATTAGTAGTTAATTGCTCTTATCTTTTTTAAATCCTTGCCCAAAGATACATCTATTGATCTCAGAGAGAGAGAGAGACAGGGAGAAGGGGGAAGAGAGAGAGGGAGAGATGTGAGAAACATCTATAGGTTGCCAGGCTGGGGACTGAACCCATAAGCCAGGTGTGTGCCCTGACCAGGAATCAGAGCTGTGATCTTTCTATTTGACATGATACTCCAGTACTGATCAAGCCACACCTGCCTGGCAATAGCTAATTGCGTTAAAGGACAATAGTGTGATGAGTTCACACTGACAGTTCTGTTTATTTAGTATGTTGGTTTTCAAGATCCCGTTTCAGGCTTTAGTTTCACACCTACTTGTTAAAGGAACTAAAACAAACCAATAGTGCTATTTTAGTACAGGCATGTTCCTTAAACTTGAGCAAACATTAGAAGCATCTAAAGGACTTGTTCAACCACAGATAGCTAAGTCTCATCTTCAGTTCCTGATTTGTTACACTTCTAGGGTAGACCTCAAGATTTGCATTTCTCACAAGTTTCCTGGTGATGCTGATGCTGATGCTCCTGTGCCAGGATAAAGATGTTTCTTAGATTATGACAAACTATTATGGGAAATCTATTCAGTTATGTAACAAAGTCTGTTTCTCGAAAATTCAGGCTTGAAGCATGTGCCAGAAATGTCACTCCATCTTAATCCTTATTCTTTTATTTTTTAGCTAGTTTTAATCTTTTTTCTTTTTTGAACTGTTTTTATTTTTAGAAAATAATACATGATTGTTTTTAAAAATTTAAATTGTATAAAATGTGTAAAAGCTTCATGAAAGAAATAGCATTTGACCTGAGATCATAAAGCGTAGCTGTAATTTGGGTATACATATCTTGGGGGAATTGGAGAGAGGAAGAAGTTCTGGGTGGAAAGAAGAAAAACAAATCACAAAGGTGGGGAAGAACTCGGTGTTTTATTGGAAATCTTTAGTCAGTGTTTAGCTGAAAGAATAATTGAAAGTCGTGGAAATGGCAGGTGGTAAATTTGAGAGTAGGATCGGGAGGTGGGGAGGGATGGGTGGGTGGGCTGGAATGGGATTAAAAGATAGAAACTGTACTGAATAATCTAAAATTAAAAAATTTTAAAAAAATAAAAAATAAAAAAAAGAGAGAGAGTAGGATCAATCAATTAATGATACAATTAAGAATCAGATTACCATAAATAATCTGAGGAACAGTGTCTCCTAGGTTTCTGAGACCTAGAGGATATAGACATTTCTTTGAGGGAGATAGGTGTCATTTTTATAGGTGATGAGATAATTGAGGCTCCAAACAGGAAAAGAACTTGCCTGAATTTATGGTTTAAGTGGCACAGTTGAACCTGGGACTGTCTTCAGAGCCCGAGCTCATAATTATCATGCTTTACTCTGCCTAAAATGGAATGCTTTTTTCTTTTCATGTAAGTGGGTGCTCAGCTGTCAATAAATGTTAGTTATTTTTAGTATTATAGAAGTTGGAGCTGGATGGTGATTTTGGTTTGCAAGTATAGGCTTATAGAATCTTTTTCTATGGAGAGGATTGTCTCTAAAAATATTTGAATAGGGCGTTGGTATGATCAAAACTCCACAGCAAAAATTATTTTATTTGATAGCAGTATGTAGTTTGGATTATGTGCTGGTGAGTGAATGTGGGAAGACCTGTGTGGGAAGCTGTTACTGTAGTCCACTGAGGGTTAAAACCAGAGCAGTAGTGGTAGAAGAATAGAGATAATGTGGAAGTGAAATCAGTAGGACTTGGTGTCAAGAGGCACAGGAGAGAAGAAAAGCCAGATTGCTTGGGAGGATAACAGTGTCACCTACAAAACCAGTGTCTCTTGCATTTAGTTGATAATTTGCCACCAGAGGATGGGAACAAGACAGAGATTAGAGATTCTGATTTGGGAATCATTTTAGAGATAATCTTTGAAATCTTGGAATTTGAGACTATAGGGGAAAATCCATGGAGAAGGAGAAGAAAGACAAGAATAGTACCTTAGGAACACACATTTAATAAGCGAGAGGAAGAGGACAAACTAAATAAGGAATGGTTAAAGTTTAGAGTGTAAGATTAGAAAAGCATTGTCACAGAAGGCGAGAAGAATGCTTTTAAAAGATGGATTGTTTAACACTGCCAAATACTGCAGCAGAGAGTAAAGTGTTAGACTCATCAAGCCAGGGGTGGCTTGGCCTTCCATCAGGCAGTTAACACGAACCAGGTCAGGTGCTGATGGGCAGTTACTGAGCTCTCCTCTTTATTCAAAATAAGCATTTGAGGAACTCCCAAAGCAGTTTTGTCATACTGTACTATTTACACACATCTGGTGATCCTATTAAAATGCTAGTTCTGATATAGTAGGTTGGGAGTAGAGCCCAAGATTGTGCATTTCTAACAGGCTTATGTGTGTTGCCCTTGGCTTCTAGTTCAAAGACCATACTTGAAGAAGAAAGGCCCTAGTCCTGCACGGGTGGCTCAGTTGGTTGGAGCATTGTCCCATACACCAAAAGGTTGTGGGTTCGATCCCTGGTCAGGTTACATACCTAGGTTGCGGAGTCTATCCCCAGCCAGGGCACATACGGGAGGCAACTGATTGTTTCTTTCTCATCACATCAATGTCTGTCTGTCTGTCTGTCTCCTCCCCCCACCGCCCCCTCCCCCCCCGTCCCTAAAATCAATAAACATAACCTCAGGTGAGGATTTTTTAAAAATTAAAAAAAAAGAAGAAAGGTTCTGAACTACTTCTGGGAACTTAGTTTGAAATATTTTAATATTTTTAGGTGTGTTCTAGATCATGGCCCAGGATTATGGATTAATACTGTGTAGTGATTTATTACTTACCAGATAATAGTTTAGTTATCAGAGCCTTAGCTGAGACATCTGCAAACTGGCTAACTCAGGGTCTGCTTTTTTTGCTTGTTTTGTTTTGGTTTTGCCTGGGGAGAGAAACATCGATTTGTTGCTTCACCCATCCATGCATTCATTGATTGACTTTTGCACGTCCCTTGACTGGTGATTGAGCCTAACATCTTGGTGCATTGGGACTACACTCTAACCCAGTGAGCTACCTGGCCAGGGCATTCACATTCTGTTTTCTAATCCTTGACTAAATTCCCCTTGGGAAGAGGAATCAACTATGTTTAGCTGGCAGTAGTAATAAAGTTCAAAATGACATTTCCTATTACTGTTCTCTTCCCTTTTTCTTTCCCTCCAGTTGATGTCATTGCTTTGAAGAAATGATAGCTCCTTTAAAAAAGGTCTTTGGGCACCTCTGCTGTAGATCATTAACTTTGAACATTTCCCATACCATTTACTGGGATTGGGGGAGCACATACCCTGGGAAATAAGTGTACTTCTTTCTCCTGTCATGGGACAGTCAGCCCTGCCCCAACCTAAAAGCCAATGGAAATCAAGAAAATTATGAAGTTATCTGTGCTTGTGATAAAATAGTGTGCCCTTTTCTAAAGCATTTGGGATTTTGAAAATTTTATTACGTTTATGCTTATACAGGGCCTCAGTATACTTATTTGAAATCTGAACCAGTGTACCTAGTGGTTTTAAATGGCCCCAAGTGGTTCTGTGCCCTGACTCCTCTCATTCTGTTTCTGGATGGGCTCTGAGGGTTGTATATAAGACCCTACCCAAGGGCTGTTTATATCTTTAAGGCTAGCCAGAAATTAGAAAGCTTTTCTCAGACTCCTAAAACTTCTCAGTTTTGGTCTTTCTGCTGGTTTTTGCTAAATTCAAAGATTATTTCCCACCTCTCCCTTTTCTTTACCCTCTTCTTATCCAGAGTGAACACAAATGGATCAGACGACCCTGAGGATGCAGGGTCTGGTGAAAATAGGAGGGTCAATGGGAATAATTCTCCATCACTCTCAAATGGTGGTTTTAAACCTTCTAGGCCTCCAAGACCTTCACGACCACCTCCACCTACTCCACGCAGACCAGGTGTGTATTCCAGTCATACCCTAGGGATGTAGCTCTTACACTATGATTGTAAGTAATACTCTGTTGGGAACCGATCCTCAGGTAAGTGTCAAGAGGACCTTTTAGGTTGGTTTTCTAGCTATATTCTTACATTAAAATTTTGGCCAAGAATGATCTTTCTATAGGTAATTAAGACGTGCATTTTCCCTAAGTTTTTTCTCCAGGGGTGAAGTTATTGAGGCACATGGTCAATTCAGAGTATAAATCACATGTGCATTATATAAGTATAGGCAGTACAGGTAAGATTGCAGCTTTCTGTCAGGGTTTATAACTGTGTGGACATAAGTATGTCCATAAAGTCAAGGATCTGGTTGCTTATTCTCATTATATCCTTTAGAAAGATAATTAATAAATGACAAGTAATGCTAAATGATATTCAGCTTTTTTTTAAAAAAGATTTTATTTATTTATCTTCAGAGGGGAAGGGAAGGACAGAGGGAGAGAAATATCAATGTATGGTTGCTTCCTGTGCATTCCCTGATGGGAACTGGCCTGCAACCCAGGCATGTGCCCTGACTGGGAATCGAACCGTGATCTCATGGTTCACAGGCCCGCACTTAATCCACTAAGCTACACCAGCCAGGGCTGATATTCAGCTTTTGAAGCAAAAATTATTATAACAAATGAACATACTTCATGGAGTAAAAGTTTAAACATCTATAGGTAGAATATCCATTTTTTTCTGACTAGCCAGAACAAATCTTTTAATATTTTATAATTTTCCTCTGCTAGTATGTGAACAGGGAATGTAAAATAATTAAACCAAATATCATTAGAAAAGTAAACTGGTTGTTCACAAATTATTTTAATAAATGACTTTGTGTTTCATTATACATCTTCCCCCTTTTTCTGTAGATATTTGTGTTAACAATATATTCCCAGTCTTTAAAATCAAAAACTACTTTGTCAAAATATTGGTGACTTCTGTCAGGAATTTTTTGTCAACAAGTATTTTTTGAAGATGTAATATGTACTCAATAACTTTATAAAAATCTTATTGTTTATCAGTCATATCTTCTGTATTATAATATCAAAACTAGTTTCTGATCTGCAAGGTCTCATAGGAAAGATAATTTTAAGGATCTGGAAAATTATTAAATGAACTTATAATATTATGGAATACCAATGCTTACCTATTTTAAAAGTTGTTAATATTTTCTGTGACATCAGGAAAATGCTTTATACTTATTAACAGGACATGGGGTAGACAGAACATAAAATAATGTGAACAGGCCTGCTTAGTTGGGACCATTGGCTGTTTCTCATTATTTAAGGAATTTTTTCCTGCATATCCACATATTAAATTATATATTTTTCATTTGCCTTTTTACTTCTTAAAGTTAAAATTTTATCTTGATTTCTGAAAATAAAAGGTTGTTTTCCTGTTTTTCCCAAATCTTTTATAGCATCTGTCAATGGTTCACCTTCTGCCACTTCTGAAAGTGATGGTTCTAGTACAGGCTCTCTGCCTGCAACAAATACAAATTCAAATACATCTGAGGGAGCAACGTCTGGATTAATAATTCCTCTTACTATATCTGGAGGCTCTGGCCCTAGGCCATTAAATCCTGTACCCCAAGCTCCCCTACCACCTGGGTGAGTAACTGTTTTTGGTTATGTTTGTTTTTTTAGGCTTCTGCATATACTTATTAATAAGGAAAATAATACTAAGCTCTGTTCTTTAAAAAACTGTCCTCAGGCAGTTGTAACTGATTTTGGTGGGGATCTAGAGTCAAACTGAATCAAAAACAAAAGAAAAACAAAAACCTCCCCATATTTGAAATTTTCTCCCTCATTTCCAGGGTAAGGTGGAATAGTGGAATTCTTTTTTTTTT
The DNA here is from genome assembly GCA_028533065.1 of Trachops cirrhosus. Taxonomy (NCBI): domain Eukaryota; kingdom Metazoa; phylum Chordata; class Mammalia; order Chiroptera; family Phyllostomidae; genus Trachops; species Trachops cirrhosus. The sequence continues at coordinate 74,958,125 of CM052547.1, forward strand.
TTTTTTTTTTAATTTACTGAAAATTAAAAAATTTTTTATTTAATTCAGTGTCTACTGAACCATAGAAAGTCAATCAAGGTCAAGTAGTAAAATAGTCACCTAATTCATATTGCTTTTTTTTTTTAAGGGAAGAAAAATTATTTTTTTAAATAAAATTTCCATTGTAAAGTCAGTAAGCAAAGTAGTAATAATTTAGGAAACTGAGAAGATCAGTGCTCACAATCCCATTTTTTTGTTATTGTTAAATTTTTAACTTACTTTTGGGGAGAGAAAAAGCAAAACATCAATTTGCTGTTCTATTTATGGATGCATTCATTGGTTGATTCTTGCATGTGCCCTGACCAGGGAGTGAACCTGCAACCTTGGCATATCGGGATGATGCTCTAACCAACTGAGCTATCCAGCCAGGGCTCATAATCCCATTTTAATCACTACTGGTTATTTTTAAAATTAATAATACTCTAATAAATTTTATATGTATATATATTATTTCATTCAAATTAATTTAGAGCTTAGAATGCTAATCAAAATTAACAGACTGGCAGATATATTAATAAACTCTCAGGAAGATAATTTTAATTGCTAAACAGATTATATAATACCTGTGTGGGTAGTTAGGCTCTTTTCCTTTTGGAATGCCTCCGTGGGAAGCCAAATTAGAAAGTTGTGCAAGGGATTACCAAAAAGAAAATGAGTGCTCTTAGAAGTGATTGGTACTTCTAACATACAATGGTTTAGCATTCTTCACTTTGGAGATAACCTACCAAGACTGAAATACTTAGAATGACTTTGTCCATTGTACTGTGCAGAGACATATCTGATAAAGCCTTACTCTTTGATTTTAGTGTTTCTAGAACCCAAACAATTCTTTATCCTTCAGTTAGTAATTCTTTAGTTTTTCTTTAGATTTCATAACATTAATTACAGCTTTCTTTTCCACTCAAGCCGTGCAAATACCCTGATCTGATTGAGACAGACTTTGTCTCCTGAGTGCTTCAATCTCAAGCCTCTTTAGAAATACAAGACTTCTCGTAGCAGGGGTGTCCAGCCATGGCCCAATATAAAATTGTAAATTTACTTAAAACCTCTTTTTTGCTCATCAGTTTTCATCAGTGTTTGTGTATTTAATGTGTGGCCCAAGACAACTCTTTTTCTTCCAGTGTGGCCTAGAGACACCAAAAGTTTGGACACCCCTATTAGAGCTTATGTTTATGCAGAAGTAATCTCATCCACTGTGTGTTACCTCATGATAACATTTCTTGATTTTGTCCCTAAATTCTTTTTGTATCTTCTTTATATACTGACATGCTTATTTGCTTCAGTTGTATAATATGATCATATAAGAGAAAAAGTCAGACAAGATTAAAGAGCCAGGCTACTAATACAATTACCATACCAGCCTTTTAAATTTTGTGTTTAAGTTGGGAACAGAGAGTGGACCAGCATGGGCGAGTTTACTATGTAGATCATATTGAAAAAAGAACAACGTGGGATAGACCAGAACCTCTACCTCCTAAGTAAGTATCTGAATTAAAGAAGAGAAAAAGTATTTATTCAGAACTATAGATTGTGTCTCTACAAAATCTTCACTACTTTCTTACTTCTATTCTTCCTGTCAGTCTTTTCTCTATCCACATTGTTTTATGGTAGCTGCAAACTAGAAAGAAGAGAGTCAGAATTGATTGAGCATAATGAATGATTTCAAATTTCATGCATTTCTGACCTAAAGATTCTATAGGTCTTGCTACTCCCAAATTTTCCTTTCTGAATTTTAACCACCTCGAATCACAGGGTTTTAGGATTAGTTTCTCCAAGAGTAATTATTTGACTAAATAAGAATTGTAGCCCTTTACATTTATGAGGGTAAAGTCCCTATTATATTGGAAAAACTTATGTAATAATGAAGTCATTGCAAAACAGTTGGGGGAATAAAGACTATATTAATATAGGGTGTTAAGCACTGAAAATTTTACATTACATAATTAGAAGGAAAATATTTTTATTCAAGGGAAGTCAGTAGCAAACATGGGAATATTTAATTTTGCTAGTAATCTTAAATACACACCTAAAAGGCACTGTTTTACTTGTTAAATTATCAGATAATATTCATTATGAAGTTGTGGGGGAACTTTACCTCCAACATTGCTGGTGGTAGTTACAGTTCTTGCAGAAAGTATATATAACTATAATAATGCACATACTCTTAGTAATTCTCTCCAGGAAATTTATCTTAAATAATGCAGAAGAAGAAAAATTTTTTGATATATTAAATTATTTGTTATTTTACTATTTATGATCATCAGAATATTGGAAAGAACCCTAATCAAACAACCAGATAGAAATGACAGAGTTAGTATATCAGTGTTTACTTAATATGCTCCCATTTGAAATGATAAATTAGATAATTATATTCTTCTGGAAAATGCTTTTGAAAAGAAAATGAGAACTTTTTCCTTAATGATTATTTGAGACTTACTCAGTAGACATTGTGTTTAAGTTCACTTATAGACTATTTAAGAATACATAAAATAAAAGGCTTCAGGTAAATTAAAAGCAGTTTCTCAAGGTAAAATATTACCAAACATGCACCAGGGCCAAGATGAAGTCCTGTTTAATTCTTACCTATTTTACAAGTGTTTGTTGAATTAGGTTGTTTTTGTTCTGATTTAGTTGGGAACGCAGGGTTGACAACATGGGGCGTATTTATTATGTTGACCATTTCACGAGAACAACCACATGGCAGAGACCAACATTGGAGTCCGTCCGGAACTATGAACAGTGGCAGCTCCACCGTAGTCAGCGTCAAGGAGCAATACAGCAGTTTAATCAGAGATTCATTTATGGGGTGAGCAACCTGTTTGTTGTACTATAAACTTAATAAAAGTATTTGGTTTTTAACCTTTTCCTGCATATGAAATGTAAAGTATTAATTAGAAGTAAGGTATAAGTAGGATGGCAACCCATTTGTTGCTGTCAATAGATAGTATTTTTAGACCTTTCTGAAGTGTCCTCTGTATGTGATCTCTTCTTTCCTCTTTGAAATTTCCTGAAGTTCAGCTTGCTTAATTTTGTTAAATGTCAAAAGTAAAACAAGGTAATAAGATAATTTAAAATCCATGGGCAAAAGAATAGTAAAAACAAACCCAAGCAGTTTGAAAAGAATTAGAACAGTTCTAAATTTAGTGCTGCCTACCTTAGCAGAACAATTGAAGGCTTGAGTCTAAGAACACCTGACTCTTGAATGGTTGTACAGAATTAATGATAGAATTGAATTACTTTGTAATGTATAAAGGTAAAGTATACCTCATAAATTATTTGGTGCTCTGGGAGACTACAGAAATTTAACTTCTTATAGGATTATGCTAAGTATATTATTCTGACATCAAAAGCAAATTATCTTTGGTATAAAAACATTTCCTTTTTGGAAACGGTTTAAATTTCACATATTTTCGCCCTGGCTGGTGTGGCTCAGTGGATTGAGCACTGGCATGTGAACCAAAGGGTTGGGTCGCTGGTTCGATTCCCAGTCAGGGCAGATGCCTGGGTTGCTGGCTAGGTCCCTAGTGTGGGGCATGTGAGAGGCAACCACACATTGATGATGTTTTTCTCCCTCTCTTTCTCCCTTCCCCTCTGTCTAAAAATAAATAAATATATAAATCTTTAAATTTTGCATATTTTTCTTTAGAGTAATACTGCAACAATAGTAATATGCACCAAAAGGCATTAATGGTTTGTTATACAATCTTTGGTGTTAGGAATTTTACAGTGTTTCTAGTAATAAAGTATCACAGATCTTTTCTCTGGGGAAAGGAAAATAGTCCTTGGAGAAATTTGATTCTATGTGCCAAACAAGAGGGATTTGAGTAGTATATAGAACTGAAACAGAAGAAAGTCAACTCTCCAAGAGTTCAAGAGAAACTTACCCTTTCCATTGCTCTCTTCCCCTCCACCACCATCTGTTCAATTCCTGTTAGACTCCATCAGAGTAAATTCCTGTTTTCACTAGACTTTACCTTATTTTCTTTTCCCCATGTTCTGTGTATTTTTTACCTCATCCCCATAATGGCTATCACTCACTGACACATTCACCTATATCATCAACCTTCCCTTGTTATGACTGAGATAACTTTTTTCATATAACAGTTTTTCCTGTCACCTTTCGTAGATAGCTATGTATCACTGTCTTCCCCTTCCTGGTGGTTTTAGAGGTGAGAATAATTTTTGTCTCATGTCTACCTTACCTTTTTTTTCCTACGCTGTTTTTACATCTTCTTTTCTTTCTAAATTATAATCACCTTTGGTTTGCCTGGACAAATTTCTTTTAGGTTTGAATGCCTAATTTGCCTGTGTTCTTTAAAGCTAGTTTCCACATGGGTGTCCAGTGGAAAGAGCATGGGCTTTGGAGTCAGACACATCTGGGTTCGAATCCTGGTTCCACAGTTACTTTCTCTATATGATTTTGAGTAAGTTCCTTAACCTCATCAAGACTCATTACTTTATAAATTATATTTAATTACCTCAGAGGGTTTTCTTGAGGATTTTGTAAAATAAAGTTTCTCATATGTCCAGCACATACTACATGTACAGAAGTGTTAGTTTTCATCTTTTCTTGCCTTCATATCTACAATTGTAAATGTGCCGTTTATCTCATTTTTACAATGCATAATCTTTTAAAACATTCTATTGTTGGAAGATGAGCAAGTTTTTGGAGCACCTACAGCATACTACTTCATTGTAACCTGACCAGTTTGATAGTCAGAGTCTTTGGAACTTTTTTTGAATTGCAGCTTTTACCCCATTGTCCATGGATTCCCGCCCCCCATCCAAAATAATCTGACCAATTTTCTGAAATTCTTGCTTTTTGCTTTTGCTATAGAATGGTTTTAAATCATAAGGAACTTATTTTAGTTACCCTTAACTTCGCCAGAGATATTAAATGAATTGAATGAATTGAAAATTCTTAATGCCAGCTACTTAAAAAGTTATGGGGTGTTGGGGTGTTGCTGAGAAAGTCTGTTGGGCATATGAAATGGCCTTGGTTCTGACCATGGCTGCAGAGCATTAGACTATTACATACCAGAACTTTTAACCTCAGAATGTATAAGGTTGATGCTGTAACACTGTGTGATAGCTCTTCCTAGCCCATGGCTTCCCGGCTTATCTGTCCAGGGAGAGCCAGAGGGAAAGGCTTGGATTAGAAAATTATCAGGATAGTTTGTCACATGCCAAACTTTTCAGACCTGTTCTATAATCAGTGTTCAAACCTTATATTGTGTTCCTTCCTGGCATCCCACTCTTACTCCTTTTCATAATGGTGTCTATCAGGAGGAGCAAGGGCAGTTCTTGATAGGTCTATCTTCCCAGAACAGTTAAATCAGAAATGAGGGTATCTCTCATATGCTATACAACTTTTAATCAGTTAACTCTGTTTCTGCAATAAGTCAGTGAGAGTGGGGGCAACTAATATAGATTGAGACTTAAGGGACTCCATCAAATGTAAAGTGAGGACTTTAAATTCTGATGTGAACAAATAAGCAGTTAGAGGCATTTAATTAGAGATTGGGTATTAGATGATGAAACCACCATCAGTTTTCGTTAGTTGTGGTAATGATTTTGTGGTTATGTAAGAATATGTTCATACTTTTTAGAAAAGCATACTAAATACATAGGGGTGAAATGATGACAGATTTTCTTCAGCAAAGAATAGGAAAATAAGGATAAGGAAATGTGTTGAGTCTTGGTGCTGGGTGTAAGGGCTGCGCTGTCCTATTTTACTTGTGTATTTTTTTCTGTAATAATTTTTTTAAAACAGCCTATTATTTATTTGCCTTACCATTAAAGGAGAAAGGACTTAACCATATCTTAATAAAAGACCACAAATTATCCCTACTTTATTATACACTTAAACCAAACACTCTCATTAACTTTACACTGAGTCAGTATTACATTTGCATCTCTTTTTCCAGTGGTTGACTCTTGCTTTTATCTATCTAGCCAAACCTTTCTCTCCACCAGTATGATAATTGCAAACAGGAATTTAAGAAATCTTCTATATAGTTCTAAGCTTGTCAACTCCTTTCACCTGGAATTCTTTCCTTTTCCTCACCTGACAGCCAGTTCTTCCTACTACCCCAATTCTCTTCCCGCAGTTCTTTGTATATACCTGTTCTGTATGTGATCCTCTCTTTTTGAGTTAGAAATATAAGATTTTATCAGTTCTCCAATGACAGTTACTTATAAATAACTTTTGGAGGGTTATACACAGGGGTGGGCAAAGTAGATCTACTGTTGTTCGTATGGAAAATAATACAATAATAAATAATAATATGAGAGTAAAGTCTGTGTTTTGTGTACTCATAACTTTAAGCCTACTTTTACCTACCCCTGTATTTCTGTAACTTAATGATTTGTAGCTAACAAAGATAAAAACAGTCATTTGGGGATGAGGACTATATATTTGTAATATTTGAATTTCAGATATTAAATACTGTTTGCAATGATGTTTTTTCCCACCAGAGTGTTTTGACATTTATCCATGATGGTGTGACACTTCTCTAAGATGTGAACTCTGTTAGCGTGTGTTATGTTGCACATGGCCAGGGAAGGCATATCAGAATTTAGTTGTCTGTTTAAGTTCAGTATTTCACCTTTTTGTTGTTGTTCTCTTTAGACTCAAGATTTGTTTGCTACATCACAAAACAAAGAATTTGATCCCCTTGGGCCCCTGCCACCTGGATGGGGTAAGTTGTGTAAATTTTTTCATTGAATTTGGTCCTTTTTATTTTATTTCATTAACATTTATTTTTATCCTCACCCGAGGACTTTTTTTTGGAATTGCTTTGAGAGAGAGAGAGAAACATCAGTTGGTTGCCCTCTCATATGTTCCCCAAAACCAGGGATTGAACCCACAGCCTGAGTATGTGCCCTGACTGGAAATCGAACCCACAACCTTTTGGTTTACAGGCTGAGGTTCCAGCTAACTGAGCCATACCAGCCAGGGTAAATTTGGTCATTTTAAAATCAGGTGTTTATGGATAATATCTTGTTCTTGTTTGAGTGAAACTCTGGGAATATTTTTGGGTGTGTTGGTTTAATTCAGAGTGCTAAATAGGCATTGAATTTCCCAAAAGTTCTAAGTTGACCTTTTATTATAGTAAACTTTTATTGGGGTTCAGAATTATTTTATTCTTCTAAAGTTTAAAAATATTTTGCTCAGCAATAAAAAGAAATGGATTATTGATACATACAGAAATCTGATGGACCTGAAGGGTATTATGCTTAGTGAAAAAAGTCAATCTCAAAAGATTATATATTGTGCCCTGGCCAGGTGGCTCAGTTGGTTGGAGTATTATCCCATATATCGAAAGGTTGCGGGCTCAATCCCTGGTGAGGGTGCATATGGAAAGCAACAAATCGATGTTTCTCTTTCTCTCTCACATTGATGTTCCTCTTTCTCTCAGATCACTAAATGTATCCCCAGGTGAGGATTTAAAAAAAGAGATTATATACTGACTATATGGTTTAATTTATATAATATTCTCAAAATGACAAAACTGTAGAGATGGAAAACAGATTAATAGGTACCAGAAGACAGCCAGTAGATTAGTATACATACAGAAGATAAGTGGTTCTTATGTGGTGGTAGAAGGGTTCTTCTATACCTTGACCATGGTGGTGATTACACAGATTTGTACCTGAGATAAAAATACATGAAACTATACATTGACATAAATGAATTCATTTTTTAAAATTGGTGAAAATTAATGCCTTGACCAGGTGGCTAACTTGGTTGGAGTGTCATCCAGTGTATCAGAAGTGTTGCGAGTTCAATCCCTAGTCAGGGCACATACCTAGGTTGTATGTTCAATCCCAATTCAGGGTGCATATGTGAGGCAACTGTTCTTTCTCTTTCTTTCGCTCTCTCCCTCCCTCCCTTCATCCCTCCATTCCTCTCTAAAATCAACTTTTTAAAAATTGGTGAAAATTGAATAAAACCTGTAGTAAATATTTACTAGTGTCAGTTTCGTGACTTTGATATTGTAGCTCTGTAACATATCACCATTGGGAGAAATTGGTTGAAGGATACCTGAGATTTTTTGAATGATTTATGCCACATTCTGTGCATAATAATTTTTTTAAACTTTAAAAATATTTTGATTACATGGTGCTTCCAAAACACAGTTCAGAGCGTGGTTGAGTTGATGTTACCTGAGAACAGTGGAAGGGGAACATGTAAGGATGGTGACTTTGTGTCCTATATCATGGAGCACACGAACATGTTCTGTTATCAAGTATATTTGATACCTTAATTATTAAAACTTTGTACATGACATTCTGTTTTCTGTATCATAGCACTGTAGCAAGTTTTTAGAATATACTGTCTGGCATTATAGAAACAATTTTTCATGGGAGCCAAAGAGAATATAGAAAGTGGAAAACAGGAAAGTAAAGCCTATTATGGAAACAGAGCTGCAGATATTTCATAATATTGGGGTCAGTTCAGAAAGCGGTATTTCCGGATAGCTTTATTGGGAAGCACTGGTCCCTAAGATAGATTGCTTTAGCATTACTTTACTGAGGAATGGAGGGAAAAAATTGATATGTCAAGATCCCTTGAATCTGGGCAATAAATGATACTGGCTATATAAACCTACCTTTGAGAAATCCCATTGCTCTTAAGAGGTTATTTATCCTTAATACTCCTGTGAGTCAAAAAATATAAGTCACACTTATAACTATTACTGTTACTAGTTTGAAGCAAAAGGACGCTGTATGAAAGTCATAAATTTCTGTTTTCATCAAAGCCTGGCAGTTTGATAAGGAGTGTTTTGGCTCTGTTGGAGCCTCAGATTGGACAGTGTATGGTTAACATCAAGTTCCTTTAGAAGAGGGGATATTGTCCTTTTGAGGTGTATTGAACCAGACCTGTCAGATTGTATTCCCTGACATGGATGCATTTCTCAGCTTTTTCTTGAGTTTGTCTGTGTTATGTTACAGAGGAGAAATTGATGCACTGAGAGGATATATATGAAGGTTATATATTTATTCTTTTAATTTTATTACGGAAAAACCATGATCCAATTGGCTTTTGTCAGAAACATAGACCATTTTACTCCTTCAGATCAGCTGTAAGAAAAATTGCCTCTTGCTCATAGAAGCATGAATTACAGGCATTGTTGCTTTTATTCAGAAAGCTTTTCCTGCAAGCTTGTCCTTGCCTTCTGCATTTACCATTATTCTCGTCATCAAGATCTTTCTCATTTTCACATTAGCCAACATCTCCTTAAAATACCTCCTCTGAAGACCCAGTCCCAGCTTATCCAGGTCGTAAGAGTGTTTACCTTGCTTATTTTATATACAGTCTGCTTATTTTTAGGAGTCACACTCCTCAAGTTGAAGTGTGCCCTCCTTCCTAAATGAGTTCATGATCATCCTATTACTCAGACTAAGCACTGTTTATGACTCTGCATTTGAGGCATATGTCTTATTTGTGGAAACAGTGACAAAACAGGTATTGTGACAGATGAGACCCACCTGACATACCCTCAGAATTGACCCAGGAAATAAAATCACAGTTTATATTCTGTGTTTATGTTATGGAATTGACAGCTGTATTTTTGTGATACCAAATATATTTAAATCCAGTTTCCTCACCCTTTCAGATTGTTATATGCTAGGACTAGACATTACTGCCTTGAAGTGGAGAATTTGTTAACACACACAAACTATAGAAGCTGGATAACTGAATATTTTTGGTTCAAATGTGTAGTCTAATACGCCTTTGTATGTATATAGCTGGTTTTACCCATCAAGTATAAAGATATTTCCTTGTTTTCAGAGCTGCTGTGAAAGAATACATAGAACAACAAGAAACTTCTGCTTTTTACCTTTTTATTCATCAAGTCAGGAAGTGCTCTGATTTGCATTCAGGGTTTGGTGTTCAGTAATTTAAGTATTGTTTATCATGTGGTTTTCCCACAAAGTAAAAAGTCATTTGCACATCCATAGTTCTCCCTCTCATTGAGTAGATAAGCCTTCAGTCTGCAAGTACACCCACCTTTGAAATTTTGTTTTTTATAGCCTCTTTCAAGAAATGCTATATTAGCAGTATATACTTAGAACATAACAGACAATAAGTTTTCTCTTAACTTTATCTTGCTTCATGTTAGCTTTTGAAGAGAAAATCTCTGGCCCTGAAATCTGAACTTAGATGGCAGATAAAAGATAAATATATGCTTAGCTATGCAGTTAGGGTATTATTTTTAGATGATAAAAATTCTTTGGAATCAAGAAATTTATAGATTCTCAAGTATATTTGAAAAATTTAAATTATAAATTTAAATTTTATTTAAATTTTATTTGTCCTGCCAATTTTATTAGTGACTGCCAAGAGCATGAACTTACTTTGTTATCATGTAGCCGACTGTAGTACTGTGGGTGCTTCTTTTTGCCTTAGAATGGATCTTATAGTTACATGTTTTCACACTTAAGATGCCATGATCAGTGAAGCCGGTATTTAAATATTCAGTGTGTCACAGGATGCAGAGTCCCATTTTCCTGTAAATCATGTACACCTGGAGTTCTGTTTCCATTTCAGTCTCAGCTAATATAGAAATTAGCCGATATGTCAGGAGTGGGTTCATGATACTCATGATAGAAATATATTCCTCAACCTCCCCATATCATCACTGCTACTTGAAATCATGGAATCAGTGCTGGAAAAATAGTTAAATGTTAGCAAATACTAATTTGACGAGACTCATCCTTCAATATCTTGCTGAAAGATCAGAGGATCTAAATAAATGTTATTTGAAAAACATAAAATTTTTCAAACCACAGGAAATAAGAATTGGCCTTATCAGCATGGAATTAAGTTTAAAGTTTTATTTGAAAATTGTTATTTTTTAGAAAATGCTTGTTAAAAAGTTGGAATGCATTCTATATTCTGTAATACTTCAGTTATTTTGAGACATCCAAATTTTAAAAATTCAAATGTAGCACTAGACCTATCTTTTGAAGAATTAATGGTAATGGAACAAAGAAGTCAACAGATCAGAATAACAGGATATTAAAATTTCAAAACTATGCCCTGGGTGGGTTGCTCAGTTGGTTGTGGGTTCAGTCCCCAATCATGGCACATACCTAGGTTGTGATCCCCAGTCAGGGAACATATGGGAGGCAACCAATAGATGTTTCTTTCTCACGTCAATATGTGTCTGTCTGTCTCTGTCTCTCTCTCTGTCTCTTCTCTCTCTCTCTCTCCCTCTCCCCCCACTCCCTCCCTTCCTCCCCCTCTTCCCGACCCCCCCCACACCGCTTCTTCCCCCGTCTGAAATCAATAAACGTATCCTCAGGTGAAGATTTAAAAAAATTTTCAAAACTATTTGGTTATTAAAGAAGGAAATTACATTCACATGTCTTCTGGACCTTGATGAGAAAACACAGGGAAGCAGGGAAGGTTTTTTTTTAGAAAGTGAACAAGAAAACAAGGAGAATCCTAAAGTAAGGGAGTGGGGAGGACAAGCAGCAGCTTCACATGCCCATCCCTTGTGCAGAAAGTTACTATAGATATTTAGGATTTGGGAGCAGGACATATTTTGAAACAGTGTCTTCCCCCAGTTGAGTAATGCCAAGCATATAACAAACAATGAAGATATATCACTGCTATTAAATTTTAAGAAAACGGTTTGGTATGAAAAAAAATCCCTGACTGAAGGCTGGAGTTTCCATCCTGTCACTGCCACTTAATTCTGAGATTTTGGGCAGACCACTTAACCTGTCTGAGTTTCTTTATTGTCAGATAAACTAAAATCACCTACTCCATGGGACTGTTAAGGATAAATGAGGTCATCTATGAAGAATTAAAGCAATTAATCAATAATGCTGCTGTTGGTTGGATTAAGCAGAAAGGTTCTATGGGCAGGATATTGTGAATTAAATCTGTTCAGCTTCTAGGATGTAATCATATTTTTATAACTTAGCAAGTGTGTGAATTTAATAGTGAAAGAATAAACTAAAGCTTTGAGAATTGTGATTTTAAAACTACAAAACCAATAGTACAATAAGAAATGGACAGATTCAGCTCACCTTATTATTTTAGTTTGAGGGAGAAGACTATGCGAACTCTAATGCTTTGCTTTCTTTTCTTTCTTTTTTTTTCTTTTTTCTTTTTTTAATATAAGAGAAGAGAACGGACACCAATGGTAGAGTATATTTTGTCAACCACAACACTCGTATTACCCAATGGGAAGACCCCAGAAGTCAAGGGTAAGAGCTTTCAGTTCCTAGTTATAGATAACCTCTTAAAAATTATACCCTATTTCTGATTCATTTATTAAAAAGATCAATTACATATTCTTTCTCCAGAGGCCTTAAACATTAGCCACCCACATGCATACCTTATAAAGAGGAAAAAATTATATTTACTATTTCATATAATGAATGTGGGTTTCTTAAGGGAAAAAAATCTCAAGGATATATGCCAATATACTTAAATATTTAAAAATACCTAGTTATTATTCATAAGACCAGATAAGTAATTCTAAAGCAGGGTGTTGCAACCTGGGATATATTGGATAAACTTCAGGGAGTATATGGCTTAGGGAGGAAAAAAATCAAACATTTATTTTTATTAAACTTTACCTGAAATTGTTTTTTTCCATTGTGATTGTAGGCTACAACCATAGTAAAATTAGCAATGCCTAGGACTTCGCCATCAGTAGAAATCACAGGTCTTTTATATCATTCTGCAGTTGTTGCAGATACATCAAATATTGCTTACACACATTTCAGGAATTTGCTAGTTAATACATTAATAGACACATTATTAGTATAAGTTTGTCTTTTTAATGTTTTGATAACTATATATAATTGCTTTTCTTTGTAACATTATGTAATGGTTTGTGTATCAGTTTCTTGGGGCCACCTTAACAAAGTACCTGTGGGTTAAACAACAGAAATTTGTCTCATAGTTGAGGCTACAAGATCAGGGTGTTGGGAAGCCTGTGCTTCTTCTGAAGGCAATAGGGAAGAACCTGTTTCAGGCCTCTCTCCGAGCTTCTGGTAGTTGTTTTTGGCTTGTGGCAGTTTAATTCCAGTCTTGAAATGGCACTCTTTCTGTGTGTGTGTCTCTGTGTTCAAATTTTCCCTTTTTATAAGGACACCAGTCATAATATTAGTGGCCTACCATTTTCATCTTAACTAGTTACATCTGCAACAATCCTATTTCCTAATACGGCCACATTTGAGGTGCTGAGGATTAGAAATTCAACATATGAATTTGCAGGGCCCATAACAATTTGGCCCGTAATAATATATAATACTATGCATTTATCAGGCTGCTGGAAGGATTCCATTCTGCGAGGAACTCGTCAAGGTATACAGTCAGAGAGTACAGTCACTACATGGTTGCCCTAACTTCAGACATTAACTATAAGCTGGGAGGTCCCCAGGACTACTCTCACTTCAGACCAACTGGCTACAAATTCTACAGATTTCAGTCGTTTCCATAACCACTTTCAGTAGAGAGACTAGGACTCAACTGAAGCCTCTTGACCTCAGTCACATTTATTATAGGGAAAGGCTGCAGATTAGAACCAACAGAAGGAAGAGATGCAAAGGCCAGAGTCTGAGATGGTTCCAAACGTCCAGAATTGATATGGAGCAGTATGTGTGGAGTATTGTTAACCATGGAGTCTCACTTGAGTCTCTGGTATCCAGAATTTTTATTAAGGCTTCATCGTGTACTGCATGTATGGCTCACATTTAGTCTCCAGTCATTCCCCAGAGTTTGGTCTAAAAACTTTAGTTTTCAGTTGTTGGAACCAATATGGAATATCCCAAAGTCTTCATCATAAAACACATTCCAGAGGCCTAGAGAGTACTTCCCAGTAGCCAGGGGCAAAGACCAGACCTTTCTTTAGGAATGATTAATTCTTCACTTAACACATTCAGGGCTCAGAGTTTTAAGAGCTGCTATTCTAAAGGCATGCTTTAAATTTGAAATCTGTGGGTACTAATGGGTGGCTTGGTTGGAGCATTGTCCTGTGCACCAAAAGGTTGCAGGTTTGATCCCCAGTCAGGGCACATACCTAGGTTGCAGGTTTGAACCCCAGTCAGGATATGTATGGGAGGCAACCAATTGATGTCTGTCTTTCTGTCTGTCTCTCTCTCCTCCTCCTCCTCCCTCCCTCTGTCTCACTCTAAAATCAATAAACATCCTCTGGTGAGGAGTAGGGAAAAAAAATTCTATCTCTTAGGGTAGAGTAGACCATGTCACCTTACTGTAATTTGCTGCCATTTTTTTGTTCCCCCTAGGACCTTTAAAGTTTCAGAACTAAAGTCAGAATCATATTTTAACATATAATAAAAATAACCCAGGTCTATTTGATTTGTTTTGCTTTTAATGGCAACAACTTGTTACTAAGTCTGTATTGCAAATACAATTACAACAGATGAGAACTGTTATCTTTAAAAAAAGTTTGGTAGTCTGTTTTATCTGACATTGTATTCAGTTCTGTGAATATAACTAAATGTTCGTAGCCTCTTCACATAATAAAATAAACATTCTGTGCAAGGGTTCTCAGCTTTGGTTGTTCTAAAGTGCACTTGAAAAAAATGATGTTTGTGTCGCAACTGTAGCTCTCTGAAACAGTGAGCTTAAGTGCCTTCAACTCCTCCCTTTCTTCCTTTCTCATGTGAACTTGAACATTTCCATTGCTCTGTCTCTCACCAAACCCATCAGAGGTATTCAGTAGTTCCCTACTCATTCTAGTATTCTAGTGTAATATTTTGAAATGTAAAAATAAATTTCTCAGGTTCAGTGAATATGCAGTTTTGAATATGTATGCTAATGCCTCAGTATTTTAATATATAACAAATGAAAATCAAGTCACTGTTGCCTTATAATGTAGTTCCTGTTTTAAAATTCATATATAATAATATTTTCAGGGAGGGAAGTTGTTGCCAGACAACACAAGCTGAAATACTTTGTAAATGGTGTGAAATACTTGATAAATAACTAGCAGCGTGAAGGAAGTGCTTTGAGAGACCTGAAAAGGAGGATCAGTATATAGTAGGAGGAATAATAACAGTTTGAGGGCTTACACA
This sequence comes from Trachops cirrhosus, assembly GCA_028533065.1. Classification (NCBI taxonomy): domain Eukaryota; kingdom Metazoa; phylum Chordata; class Mammalia; order Chiroptera; family Phyllostomidae; genus Trachops; species Trachops cirrhosus. The sequence goes on from CM052547.1 coordinate 74,973,233, forward strand.
TACTTCTTCTAAATAGGTGTGTACAAGATAGTTGAAAGCCAACAGTTAACAGGATGATAATAATAATTACAATGAGGGGATTTGTGGTCTCCTGCCCTGGTGCAGTGGTTGTGCTTCAAGGGGTGGAGGTGGGGGGCAGAAATTACTCTGTTATTCCAAAGCTTTCTTAATCATGTATGTTGCCCTATACACAAAAAGACAACAGATAGGCTCAGATAAAGACTGACCTTTGATAGGGAAAAATACTGCCCTCCACTGTAAACCACTTTTAGTTAGAAAGTTTTAATTTCAGACCATCCTATGTGGTATGTTCTGTCTCTGAGTTTGTAAGGCCTCCATGTGGGCCTCCCCTGAGCTTCTCAGGTGTAGCATGTGGCCGCTTTTTTGTCCATACTTCCCCCTTTTGGTCATAAAACTATGTGCTAAGCTTTTTACTTACATCGTCTAATTGATTACTCATATAGTCTTATTACATATCTCTATTTTATGGACAAAGAACCAAAGTTTAGAGAGGTGAAGCAAGGTCTTAAAGGTAGGTATTAAGGAAGTAGATAGGAATACTTGGTAAAGAACATTTGAGTTGTCTTAACAGAGGAATAATAGAGATTCTGGACAAGAGGAAAGGCTTCACTTGGAGGTGTGGCAGATCATATCATGCTTAGGGAAATGGTGATGTTATTGTTAAACACTGAAATCCCAGAGTTCAGGGAAGGGATTTGAGGGCAGAGTATAGATCCAGAGTGAGTGAGATATAGTAATTTAGACTTAGATCATATCATTGGTTGTGGCGAACAGTGCTATCACCTTAAGGAAAGAACTAATTTGATCAGACCTCTATTTTAGTACTCTGTCAGCAATATGAAATAAACAAGTATACGACCAGAGTAAGACTAGAGGCAGGAAAAACCAGTTAGGTGGCTATTGTGAAAGTTTGAGATGAATAAAGCCAGAGTAAGGATGGTGCTGGGGATTGAAAATAGTAATGAACATGAAAACTTCTAAGGCAGAATGGGCAGAGTTTGGTTACCATGGGATGTTTAGGTGGGTTATTAGATAGATGGGGAATACAAGTCATGTAGGTGGGAGAAGACTGAGTGGTGGTTTATGGACCTATTAACAGGTTAATAACATGCTTATAGGATAAAGAGGATATAGGTGAAGAGGTCTTGAAAACAACCAGATATACTGGACTAGTTTCCTAGAAGATTTCCCCTGCATTTATGTTTGTTTTTTGTTTCTATATTTGGCAGACAAGCAACTCTTTAACTTTTTTTGTTTGTTTATATTTTTTCCTGTGTTCTTTAGTCAATTAAATGAAAAGCCCTTACCTGAAGGCTGGGAAATGAGATTCACAGTGGATGGAATTCCGTATTTTGTGGACCACAATAGAAGAACAACCACCTATATAGATCCCCGCACTGGAAAGTCTGCCCTGTAAGTTTTTTAAACATTGCAGATTAAAACAAAAACCAGTTCCAAGATTTTGATGTAAAATATCTGAATTAGCAAGAAGTGCAGTTCTTTTTGAGTTGGCTTGCCCATGGATTTCTGTTCACTAAATACTTTGTATTGCTATTACCCTCTTGAATATTTTCTCCTGTAGACTTTTCATATTTGTTACCATCTGTGCACTCAGCGCTAAATGAGACTTTTTAGAAATTATCAGTACAGTACTGCTCACCAATTAATCCCTGATTTCTGGTGCTTGTTTTCTTTCATTTCTACTACCTTGGAACTTAAAAACTCCCTTAAATTTGCTTTTCTTTTTCATTTTTGAAAAGCAACTTATGTTTTATTTCGGGTTTTTGAAAATTCTGAAAGCCTTGACTTAGTGGTTCAGTGGGTTAGGTGTTGTCTTACAAACTGAAAGGCACTGGTTTGATTCCTAGTCAAAACACATGCCTGGATTGCGGACCAGGTCCTCAGTTGGGGGCATGTGAGAGGCAACTGATCAGTGTTTCAGCACATTGATGTTTCTCTCCCTTTTTTTCTCCCTCCCTTCCCCTCACTCTAAAAATAAATACATAAAATCTTTAAAAAATGTTTTTAAATAAAATTATGGTGAAACATACCTAACAAAATTCACCATTTTAGGTGTACAGTTTAATGGCAGTGAGTACATTCACATCATTTTGCAACCATGTCATCCTATACTGAAACTCTGAACCCATTATGTAATAACTATCCAATCCTCCTCCCCAGCCCCTGATAACCACTGTTCTACTTTCTGTCTTTATGAAGTTGGCTACTCAGTATAAGTGGAGTCATACAATATTTCTTTGGTGCTTATTTCATTTAGCATAATGCTTCCAAAATTTATTTGTGTTGTAACTTGTTTCAGAATTTCATTTTTTAAGGCTTAATATTATTCCAGTCTATGTATATACCATATTTTTTTATACATTGATTCATGGACATTTGGGTTGTTTCCACCTTTTGGCTGTTGTAAGTAACACTACTGTGAACATGAATGTACAAATAAGTGTTCGAATCCTTGCTTTAAATTCTTTTCTGTGTATATTCAGAAGTGGAATTGCTGGATCAAATGGTAGTTTTGTGGGGTTTTTGAGTCACTACTGTACTGTTTTCCATAGCAGGTACACCATTTTACATTCCCATGAGCAATGCAGATGGGTTCTGTGGGTTTTTTTCCAATCTTCACCAACAATTGTTGTTTTTTGCTTGTTTCTTTTTTATAATGCCACCCTATAGGTATAAAGTAGTACCTTATTGTGGTTTTTATTTTTATTTCTTTAATAAGTCATTATGTTGAACATCTTTTCATGCACTTATTGTCCTGAAGAAATGTCTGAGTCTTTTGCCCAATTTTGAATTGAGTTGCTTGGATTTTTTGCTGAGTTTTAGAATTTTTTGTATATTCTAGATACTAATACCTTATTAGATATGTCATTTGCAAATATCATCTTCCATTCTGTATGTTGCCTAAGAGTTCTATAGCTTTAGCACGTTTAGGTCTTGGATCCATTTTTAGTTAATTTTTGCAGTGGTGTTAGGTAAGGATCCATCTTCATTCTTTTGCATGTGAATATCCAGTTATCTAAGTCCCATTTGTGGAAAGACTCCTCTCCCCATGGAATGGTCTTGGCACCCTTGTCAAAAATCATTGGACCATATACGCGAGAGTTTATTTCTGGGCATTCTATTAGTCTAGATACCTGTCTTTATTCCAGCACCAGTACTATACTGGTTTGGTTACTTTAGCTTTATATTCAATATTAAATTTTGAAATTAGGAAATGTGAGTCCTCCAACTTTGTTTTTATTTTTTGAGATTGTTTTGGCTTTACAGGGTCCCTTGAGATTCCATATGAGTTTCAGGGTGGGTTTTTCTCTTTTCTGCAAAAAAAGTCATTGGGATTTTGATAGGGATTCTACTGAATTCGTGGTTTACTTTGCTTTGGTTGGTATTGACATCTTAGTCTTCTGGTTTGTGAACATAAGGTATGTTTACATTTATTTGCCTTCTTTAATTTCTTTCCATGGTGTTTTGTAGTTTTCATTGTGCAGGTCTTTTACCTTCTTGGTTAATTCCTAAATGTTTTGTTGTTTTTGGTGCCATTTGTAAATGGAATTATTTTCTTAATTTTCTTTTCAGATTGTTGAGTGTTTATAAAAATGCAGCTGATTTTTGTGTACTGTTTTATATCAGACTTAGCTGAATTACTTATTCTAATGGGGTTTTTTTGTTGTTTTTTGGTCTGGAAGTTTTAGGGTTATAAGATCATATCTTTTTTCCTTTTTCAATTTGGATACCTTTTTATTTCTTTTTATTGCCTAAGTCCTCTGGCTAACTTCCAATACTATGTTGAATACAAGTGGTGAAAGGAGGCATCCTTGCACTATTCCTGATCTTAGAGGGAAAGTTTTCATTCTTTCATTATTGAGTGTGATACAAGCTGTAGGTTTTTGATATACAGCCTTTATTATGTTGAGGTAGTTTCCTTCCAGTCCTAGTTTGTTGTGTGTGTTTTTAATCATGAAAGAATGTTACATTTTATCAGGTACATTTATTTGCATAAATATTGCTTAGGTAAATATCAAGAGTCTGATTTAAGGACAAAGGAGAGAATGGGTTTGGGGAATAGGCAGCATTCTCAGACAGAATCTACTTTACCTAGTCCTGTTAGATTTAGGAAAATCTCACAACAGTGGCTTTAAATTTTTCTTTCTTTTATTGATTCTAGAGACAGGGTAAAGGAGGGAGAAAGAGGGAGAGAAACATCGATGTGAGAGACATCAATTGGTTGCCTGTTGCATGAGCCCCAACTGAGGACCAAACCCACAACCCAAGGCATGTGCCTGAACAGGACTTGAACCAGCAACCTTTTGGTTTGAGAGAAGACACCCAACCGACTGAACCACACTGGTCAAGGGCCCATGACAGTAGCTTTAAAAAGGTGAAAATTTGCCTTGGCTGGTGTGGCCCAGTTGATTGAGTGCCAGCCTGTGGACCAAAGGGTCGCCAGATCAATTCCCATTCAGGGCACATGCCTGGGTTGTAAGCCAGATCAGAACCCCCAGTAGGGGGTGCACAAGAGGCAACCACGTATTGATATTTCCCTCTCTTTCTCCCTCACCCTCTGTCTAAAAATAAATAAGTAAAATCTTTAAAAGTATAAAAGTAAAAAGATAAAAATTTATTTCTGTCTTTTACTTAAAATATAGCCTTGGGAAATAAAAACTTTAAAAGGTAGTGGTAAGTGTATGCTGTGCTAGCGTGTTTTTGTATTTGACTGCCAAGTACTGAGGGTGTGTGGTATTTTGCTTTTCCTCAATATTTTATCTTGCAAACAGCTATTTATGTCATATTACCATTCTTCCTCAGAGACAACGGACCCCAGATAGCCTATGTACGGGACTTCAAGGCAAAGGTTCAATATTTCCGGTTCTGGTGTCAGGTTAGTATTGGGACTATATTTCTGTACTCCCTTTGTTTTGTTTATGTTGCTTATATTACACAGTCAGTGATTGTCAAAATAATTCATAGAAAAACAGGTAAAATGGAAAGCATCAGAATCTCCTATTTCAAGGCAAAGAAATAGATTTTATCAGTTAGGTAATTTGTCACTTCTGTTGTCCAGAATAATAAATTTGAAACCACTTGAATAAGAAAACATTGTTATTCTCTTTCCACTATCCATTATGTTCAGATTGAAGAAATCCTCAAATGAGCTGAAACATTTTTTCTGATGTATAAATTATTACCATCCCCTTTCATATTAGCATTTGATCCATACAGGCATATATCACTTTAATAGATACGTATATATGGTTATATTCAGAGTATTTTTCTCAGATGTGATCAACTATTTCTGATGCATAAAATATTTATTGAATTAATAATTTCATTATGGGTTTTAAATAAAATTAATGTACTATTCAAAATGTTACTTTCAAAATTAGAAATATTCAAAATGATGAATATTTCTAAACTTTAGACTTATAATCAACTGGACAAGCAAGAAGAATCTGAATTAGTGTTTTGAAAATAAAATTAAATAAAGATTTGACTCAGTAAGCTCTACATATGAGATCTTGTGTTCCTCTGTATTTTATATACCAAATGATCTATAGTTATCATAAAGGCTCACAAATGCATGGTTAAACATTATTGCATATAAATTCATATTCAAAGGCTACTTGTTTCTGTGAACAGAGATAAAAGTAAATGAAACTTTATCCTTTTGGTTTTTTGATAGGCCATTTTAAGTGGTGAGAGTTGACTTAAAGTCACTTTTATATTTCAGCAACTGGCCATGCCACAGCACATAAAGATTACAGTGACAAGAAAAACGTTGTTTGAAGATTCCTTTCAGCAGGTACTATTTTTCCACTCAGGAGTTTGCCCCCTGGCCGCCAGCCCCAAATCATCTTTTGGTGTTGGCAGTTTAAACAGTTTGGAATTTTTGAGTTGGAGTCCTTGAATTGTTAAATCTAATCTCATTGTCAGCTACTTTACTGCTTAAATTTAGGAACATGCAGGTAGTTCTGTGTGTGTGTTTTGGGTATGTGTATGTTCTGTGTTTTTGAAATGTCAGAGTAACTTAAAGTAATTGATGAGTTTCATGTTTCCATTTCTAAGCTTAGTATTTGATTTGAAATAGATATTTAAGAAAGAAAATAGGTTTTTAGTAGACAGAAGTCTGGAAATATCCATATGAATGTTATTGGATAGGTAGAAAAGGATTGGGGGGAGACTTTACAGTTTTTATAGTTCTGTAATACTTTCATTTTTACAATAAGTGATACCCTTATAATTAAAAATTTTTTTTGTAGAAAGATATTGATGATGATATCTAAAAAACATGTTTTTAGAAGTTGTCTTTTTTTTTCCAGTTTTTCTCAAAACCTGAGTTAATTTATTACTTACCTTTGTTTTGCAACTTTATTTACCAACCAAATGCAACTGTTAAGTGACTTTGTTGTAGAGAAGATTAAATGACCAGTGGAAAAAATGTCTTAATATGAAGACATCCAGTTAGTCTTTGTTTTATGGCCACATATGGATATGATTCTTTATTACCAAGCCCCTTTGATAATTGTAATAACTACAGCTTCAAGAAGTGTCACACTGAATGCAAAAATGAAAAAAGATTGACTGAAATAGTTGAAAGTAGCTGGCTGCTTCCTTTTGGAAACAGTTATGTTCATTTCTTAATGGAACCTCAGTTATTAACATTGAAAGGGAGAAATGCAATTGGCATCCTGCTAAGTAGGAGCAGATAGCTTTTTAGCAGCAGTACTCAACTAAGGCTATTTAGAGAATTATGAGTCATTCCTTTGATATGATGTATGTCTCCAAGGCCATTCCCTACTACATTTGTTACCTTTTTCTAATTTTCATTTTCATAACCACTGTGTAGTCACTGAGTATGCAGTTTCTGGTAGGCGGCCAGTTTCTTGGAATATAACTTGCCTATAAGTGCTGAAAAGATGCAAAACATGTTTAAATGTCTCTTTATCTTTTGGCTTATGAAACCAGAGGCTTTTGCAGAATGACAGACCAGATGGTGCTAAAACAGTTGCTTAAAATTGTCATCTTGGATTTGGCATTTATCAATAAAATTTGAGAAATATTTGATTGCTTTGGAACAATGACAGATCTGATAGCAAAATTAGCATTTTAGCAACATTAGCAAATCTGATAGCAAAATTAGCAACATTAACTGTTGGATAAAGTTGTTTTGGAATAGTTAAGTGTTTTATTAGCATGGCACAGCTGCTTATCAGGGAAATTGCAGGACAAAAATTTTCTTCCCTTCATATTAGGCATTTGTTAAAGGATATTTAAAGGTATTTTTTCCAGGGAAGAGTGAATCCTCAGATATCAGGCACAAGGCAAAGGAACAACCAGAATTTCTAGGAGAGCAGTCTCAGATTTGGGGGAACAGTCTCAAGAGAGATCAGGGTTGGGGGAGCAGCCATGAGGACAAAGAATTGCCAGAGTGAGTAAGACAATAAAAGATATGCTTATTGATTTGAGAGAGAGAAACACCAATCAATTACCTCCCATACACAGGATTGAACCACAGTCTAGGTATGAGCCCAGACTGGGATTCAAATCCACAACCTTTTAGTGTAGGGCAGGGGTGTCAAACTTATTTTCACCAGGGGCCACATCAGCATCTCGGTTGCCTTCAAAGGGCCAAATGTAATTTTAGAACTCTATAAATGTAACTACTCCTTAAGCGAGGGGCAAGGAGCTAGGGGCTGCCCCTGCCCTGTAGAAACAGGTGGAAGGCTGGATTTGGCCCCGGGGCCTTGTGTTTGCCGCCTGTGGTGTAGGTGATGACACTCCAACCAGTGGAGCCACCGGCATGGCCAGAGCAACAATAAAAGATATTTTTAACCACTTTGTTTCTTCATTGTTATGTATCTAGCCTATAATATTTATAGACTATTTGTCGTAAACATAAAATAAGCATTGAAATTTTTTTGTTACATCTTGGATTTTCTTGTTTGAGTGGGATATAAATATGAGTGGGAAAAAGAAGCCCTGGCATAAGCAAGTAAGTTACTAAGCCTCTCTAGATATTTATTTTTTTTACTTTAATTGTTGTTCAAGTACAGTCTTCTGCCTTTTACTCCCATCCCAGCCCACCCCCCACCTCTCTGGATATTTAAATGTGAGAGTTCATTCATATCATTTCATTAAATAGAGACATTGTATCAACTTCTCTCTGTTTAGTTCCTGTCATTTTTCTAAGGATAATTAATATGTGTAATGTTTTAGTGGCCCAATTTTTGGCAGATAAGCAGTTGTACAAAGAAAGAACCCAAATGACCTATTTATTGTAGCTCAGTAATGGTACTCACCTTCAAAGATGAAGGTGATCTTATTAACCACTGTAGTGGGACACAAAATTTGAGTAATATTTCTAGGTACTTACAAGTTTCTACTGAGAATGAGTTTCCAAAATTAACTATATTCTCTCTGCAGCCACTGGTTCTTCATTTCCACGTTAGCCAGTTAGCTATTATGTGTACCTTTTGACTGTTAAACAACCCAGACTTAACCAAAACAGAACCAAAAAAAGCACCTAACCTTTGGCCAGGCCCATAGTTACTCTGCTCTAAGCAAGTGAGAGAAGCATCTTTATGTCAATATTAGACTTATTTACAAGAAAATTAATTTGTATAAAGTATATGAGTACATAGATAATGTATAATATAAAAATACTATGAAATGTTAATGTATTTTCTGAATGTGTGGTATTGATTAGACCACAGACACAATTCTGTGTCAAGGGGAATTTAAGTACTTAAAGTGAAGGAGATTTTAAACCTGAAAGTGATAGAATGATGTTTCACCAACTGCTTTTACCAATTTTTTTACTTTATTGTTTTGTAGATAATGAGCTTCAGTCCCCAAGATCTGCGAAGACGTTTGTGGGTGATTTTTCCAGGAGAAGAAGGTTTAGATTATGGAGGTGTAGCAAGGTAGTGATAGTATGAATATTCAGAACTTATAGTTTCTTTCCTTCAAAGGTATCATTATACTTTGCTTGCAAGTATTATTTTCTCAAATCTTACATTTTAGGAAAATGAAGTGTAGGAAATTATTGTGCCTTTATTCTGCAGCTATAGCATTTCAGTATTAATTCAGAAGGTAACTAAGGTATTGCCAGTTGGTTTCTCCCACATCACTCTGTGAAATGGGATTGTTTTTCATATCTGTTGAGGATTTAGAGAGCAGTGGTACTTGATGTGGATCACTGAAGGACTTATTAATAGATGGAATAATATTAGACTTGTTTCAGCTGCTCTAATCACATGGGTCAGTCAGTGAAGTTTCAACTTGACTATAGTATTTTATTGGTTCTAAGACTAACATTTTTATATTTTAACATCTCTGAAATTGGGTTGTGTATCACAGTTATAATTGGAAAAAAGTTTAGTGGTTCGTCAAATAATAGTGTCTTTAAAGTTGATGGTATCATAGATTCTTTGAAATATAATAAGCAGTATATAAATATCATCTCTGTAAAATATATGTCAGTTTGAACAGAAGCAGTAAAATCAACATGATAAATTAGATAACTATTGCCAGCTGAGGAGTGTAGATTTTTAATTTTGTACCAATGCCCTCTGATTCATTGTCATGGTCACTTGCATGATTTTTTACCCAAAATTTTCTTTTCATTTCAGAGAATGGTTCTTTCTTTTGTCACATGAGGTGTTGAACCCAATGTATTGCCTGTTTGAATATGCAGGGAAGGACAACTACTGCTTGCAGATAAACCCCGCCTCTTATATCAATCCAGATCATCTGAAATATTTTCGTTTTATTGGCAGGTTTATTGCCATGGTAAGTACAGTTGGAGAACTGTGTTTACTTTGCTAATTCAGCAATACTAAAGCATTGTTTCTTTAACTTTCTCATTTGAAATTTTCTCATCACTAAGATATTTCTAAGATTGGATTTGTTATATTTTCCCTTTTTCTAGAAAAAGGGTGAGTATAATGGAATCATACATCAGGGGAGCTTTTCTTTAATGAAGAACTCATCAAACATTCTGAAATAAAATGAATGTTATAAAATTATCTTAAATGTTACTTGTTTTTTCTTTCACAGGCTCTGTTCCATGGGAAGTTCATAGATACAGGTTTTTCTTTGCCATTCTACAAGCGCATCTTGAACAAACCAGTAGGACTCAAGGATTTAGAATCTATTGATCCAGAATTTTACAATTCTCTCATCTGGGTTAAGTAAGTGTGTTGCTATTTATTTTATCAAAATATAGTCTATATGCTTTCATTATGGTATTGATATCTAAACTATAAGCATGGTCTATGTTAAACCTGTTTTGTTACTCAACATGATAAATTTTATAGAAATATACTCAAGATCTTATGCAAAATATGATGACTTTAGAACATAATTTTTTTAGTTTTCTTGTTATTTTGGTTTATAATTATTTAAGAATATAGTCCTTTAGTTTAAAACCTTTTAAATAATTGAATTAGTATAACAAATAGTGTTAATTTCATTTGTGCAGAGAAAACAATATTGAAGAATGTGGTTTGGAAATGTATTTCTCCGTCGATAAAGAAATTTTAGGTGAAATCAAGAGTCATGATTTGAAACCAAATGGCGGCAATATTCTTGTAACAGAAGAAAATAAGGAGGAATATATCAGGTGAGAGAATACTCTCTTTGACATATTTGGTAGCCTTTCTGTTGGACTACAGCATGTTGATAATTGCCCAGTAATACTAGTGGACAATATGTTTAAAAATAATTTTTGCCTAAAAAGTAAAAAATAATCATGAGAACTGAACATGTATTATTAAGGACATGAATGATCACTTTTTCTTCCTTGTAAGTGTTGAGAGAGGAACAAGGAAAGTGCTATGAGAAGTCTAGAGAAGATGACATCATTTCATCTAGTTGTAATCATGGAGCAAGCAGTTGATGGTACTTAAGTTGAGCCTTTCAGTTGTGTAGACATGAGAGCAAAATTTTTGAGCAGAGAGATGGAGGCTGGAAAGCACAAATCACAGACAGTAATAAGGAAGAGTATCCATGGTGTGTGAGGTGCCGTCAAGTAGCTCAGGTTTGATATCCCGTTCTGCCATGCCCTGCATTTCAGAACCCAAAGAAAATGAAGACTCTTTAGAACAGAGGTGTCAAACTCATTCTCACCGGGGGCCACATCAGCCTTGTGATTGCCTTCAAAGGGCCAAATGTAATTTCAACTCATTAAGAGTTAAGGAGTGGTTACATTTATACAGTCCTAAAATTATTTCAGACCTTTGTAGGCCCTTTGTGTAGTGGTTGTTCATGGGTTTTATACCCCTTTTCTGGTTATTTTCAACTTAACCAGAATTTTGAAGATGTATGAAGTGATAGGAAAGAATTTTGGTTATAGAAAACTTTTCACTTTTCTCCAAAAGTAGGAATTTTAATGGCAGAAAATAGTACTAGATCACTTTAAACAAGTAATTCTGTTATCCGCTATGCCATGTAACATGTTGTTGAAAACAGTCTCAAATTTGTGTGCAGATATTTTCATGGGGAATATTGTAAGATCAGGTAAAATTTGTAAGTAAAATGATGGTTTATAGTACATTCTCTCTTACTGTTTGCATTGGTTCATACTTCTAGTCTCAAGAGTTTTTGATTCATTCACATATTCTCAATACCAATTCAGGGTTAGATTTCATATATGTGCTTCTTCTGGCATTCCAGTTTCTGGGAACTTTGCTTGCTTTTTTACTTTTTAAATATTAATATATTCACTCCAGCTTTCTTATGATTAGTATTTGCATGGTATATCTTCCTCCATCTTTTACTTTCAGTCCCGTGTTTTTGTATTTAAAATACTCGTATGTTTCTTATCAGCAGCATGTTCTTGGGTCTTGCTGTTTTTATCCAGTCGGATAATCTTTACTTTTTTTTAAAAAGGTATTTGTTTATTTATTTATTTATTTTTAGAGAGAGGGGAAGGTAGGGAGAAAGAGAGGGAGAGAAACATCAATGTGTGGTTGCCTCTCAATGGCAACTCCTGGGGACTTGGTCCACAACCCAGGCATGTGCCCTGACCAGGAATTGAACTGGCGACCCTTTGATTCACAGCCCGTGCTCAGTCCACTGAGCTACACCAGCCAGGGCTTATTTTTTAATTGTACTTTTTAGTACAGTTACATTTAGTTTTGTTATATATGATGGACTTAAGTCGGCCACCTTGCGATTTATTTTTCCCAGTTTCCTTTGTTCTTCCTTTTCTGATTCTTTTGAATTAATAGTGTAATTTTTACTTTTCTTTTTAATCTCTCATGTTGGTTAACGATATCTCCCATTTTACAGTGAATGCTCTAATGATGATAAAAATGTGAGTTCTTATCACTTAGAATTAATACTATATTAACATTATGTATAATAATATAACAATTAATAGCACACTATTATTTATACAGTGTGAGAGGCTCATGGTGGTATAATTTCATTTCTCTCCAGCCATTTGTGCTTATTGTTGTCATATTTTATTTCTTACGTTATAAACCCATAATACCTTATTATTAGCTTTGCTTTAAGCACTCAATAGATTTTTAAGGAAATTAAGAAAAACTAGTTTTTCAGGTTTACTTACATTACCATTTCCAGTTCTCTTTATCTCTTCCCACAGATCTGTTTTTCCATGTGGGATAATTTCCCTTCAACTTTAAAAACTTTCTTTACCATTTATCTTCATGTGTACTGGTTGTCAATAAATCCTCTCAGGTTTTGCCTGAAACCATATTTATGTTACCTTTAGTCTTAAAGGATATTTTTACTTTTTTTGAGCACTTTCAATATCATTTCCTTTTTTGAGCACTTTGAATAATGTCATTTCATTGTTGGCATCTATTGTTTTTGATATGAGCCATTGTTTTACTGAATGATGTGGGGTTCTTTCCCACATGGTTTTTAAAAGATTTTCTCTTTAAGAAAGATTTTCTCTTTAATTTTGGTTTTAGCATTTTGACTCTGATGTAATTGTGATTTCTTCTTTTTTTTTTTTTCTTGTATGTATATTTATCCTGCTTGGCTTTTCTGACCTTCTTGAATCTGCAGAGGATGCCATTTCAGTAGTCATAATATTTTGGGGCTTTATCTCTGTGGATGTTCCTTCTCCTTGATTCCCTCTCTACATAGTTCAGAGATGTCAGTTACATACATACTTATCCTTTGATATCATCCTGTGGTTCTCATGCTGTAGATACATATTTTTTCTTCTCTGTCCTTCAGTTTGGATCATTTTGCATTCACTTCTCTTAAGCTCATCCAATGAAATTTTCATTTCAGATGTTTTATAATTTCCATGTGATTCTTTTAAGAGTTTCTCTGCTGAGAATCTTCACCTCTATTTTATCCATCTTTTGCTGTAAATTCTTTTAATATATCTTTAATAGTTTTTTCATTTTTTAATCCTCACCCAAGGATATGTTTATTGATTTTAGAAAGAGAGGAAGGGGGAGAGACAGACATCGATTAGTTGCTTCCCATAGGTATGTGCCCTGACTGAGGATTGAACCCGCAACCTCTTGGTGTACAGGACAATGCTCTAAGCAACTGAACCACTTGGCTGGAGCTCCTCATATTTTTTATATGTATTTTGTCATCTTCTAAAAGAAGACCCTTTAACATTTCATGTAATACTAGTTTAGTGGTGATGAACTTGTTTAGGTTTTCTTTTTTCTTTTTCTTTTTTTTTTTTTTGTCTGGGAAAGTCTTTATCTGTCTTTTGAGTCTAAATGATAACTTTGCTGGATAGAGTAATCTTGGTTTGTAGGTGCTTGGTTTCCATCACTCAATTTTTCTTGTCACTCCCTTCTGGCCTACAAAGTTTCTGTTGAGAAATCGGCTAACATTTTTATGGGAGTGCCTGTAAAGTAACCAGCTACTTTTCTATTGCTGCGTTTAAGATTCTCTCTTTGTCTTTAACGTTTTGCATTTTAATTATGATGAGTCTTCGTGTGGGCCTCTTTGGGTTCCTCTTATTTGGGACTTTTTGTGCTTCCTGGAATTGTATGTCTTTGTCCTTCACCAGGTATGGGAAGTTTTTCTTTCATTATTTTTTCAAATAGGTTTTCAGTTCCTTGCTCTTTCTCTCCTCCTTCTGGCACCCCCCCACGATGTGAATATTAATATGCTTGAAAGTTGTCCCAGAGGCTCCTTACACTATCCTCATGTTTTTTATTCCCTTTCCCCCCCGATCTCATTGGATGTTTTATGCTTCCTTATATTCCACATTGCTGTTTTGATTTTCAGCTTCATCTGTTTGACTCTTTATTCCCTCTAATGTATTCTTCTGATCAGTTATTCTTTATGGTTTCCATGTCCTTTTTTATGCTCTTGAAGTTCTGAATTTGTCTACTCTTCCCCTAAGTTCATTGAGTATGTTTATCACCAGTGTTTTGAACTCTGCATCTAGTAGATTGCTGTCATCATTTTGTTTAGTTCCTTTTCTGGAGTTTTGTTCTGTTCTTTTTTTTTTTTTTTTTGATTATGCTATTACAGTTGTCCTATTATCCTCCCTTCATTCCCCTCCATCCTGAACACCCTCTCCCACCCACATTCCCCCCCTTTACTTCAGTCCATGTGTCATAAGTTCTTTAGCTTCCTCATTTCCCCTACTATTCTTGCCCTCCCCCTGTCTGTTTTCTACCTACCATCTATGCTACTTACTCTCCATACCTTTCCCCCTCTCTCGTCCTCCCGCTCCCCTGTTGCTAATCCTCCATGTGATCTCCATTTCTGTGGTTCTGTTCCTGTTCTAGTTGTTTGCTTATTTCTTCTTGTTTTTGTTTTAGATGTGGTTATTAATAATTGTGAGTTTGCTGTCATTTTACTATACATTTTTTTAATCTTCTTTTTCTTAGACAAGTCCCTTTAACATTTCATATAATAAGGGCTGGGTGATGATGAACTCCCTTAACTTGACCTTATCTGAGAAGCACTTGATCTGCCCTTCCATTCTAAATGAAAGCTTTGCTGGATAGAGCAATCTGGGATGTAGGTCCTTGTCTTTCATGACTTGGAATACTTCTTTCCAGCCCCTTCTTGCCTGTAAGGTCTCTTTTGAG
>CM052547.1:74988821-75077284 GCA_028533065.1 Trachops cirrhosus
AGGATTCTCTCCTTCATTTTCACCTTGGCTAATGTAATGATGATGTGCCTTGGTGTGTTCCTCCTTGGGTCCAACTTCTTTGGGACTCTCTGAGCTTCCTGGACTTCCTGGAAGTCTATTTCCTTTGCCAGATTGGGGAAGTTCTTTATTATTTGTTCAAATAAGTTTTCCACTTGTTGTTTTTCCTCTTCCCCTTCTGGTACCCCTATAATTCGGATGTTGGAATGTTTAAAGATGTCCTGGAGATTCCTAAGCCTCTCCTCATTTTTTTGAATTCTTATTTCTGGTTGTATATTTTTTTCTTCCTTTTGGTCCACTCCATTGATGTGAGACCCATCTTTCATTTCATCACTATTGGTTCCCTGTGCATTTTTCTTCATTCCACTTACTGTAGCCTTCATTTTTTCATCTAGTTTGTGACCAAAATCAACCAGTTCTTTGAGCATCCTGATCACCAGTGCTTTGAACTGTGCATCTGATAGGTTGGCTATCTCTTGGTCCCTTAAAAGGATGGGTTCTGGGGCTTTCATTTGTTCTTCTGTTTGAGCCATCTTTTTGCTGGGGTTTTTTTTTGTGGGTTTTTTTTTTGTTTTTGCTTTTGTTTTTTTTTTGTCTTGTGGAGCACCTGTAGTGAGGGGTGGGACCTTAGGTGTTCACCAGAGCGGGGCACCCCAGTCTCTGGGTTGTGACACTCTATGTGGGGGTGGGGTCCAAGAAGAAACAATGGCACTTGCTCTGCTCTCTGTAGGACCTCAGACCCTTCCGCCACCTCCTGCGAGCTAACTGGCCCCTCTGGCACCAATTCCGGTGCCAATTCCAGTGGGTGGGCCTGTGCACCCTGCAGGACCCTCCCTTTCAATCAGTGACCCAAAGCTCTATTTCCCGGTGCTGGGACCCTGAATTGCGCGCAGTGCCTTGCTTCACAATGGCTGCCTCACTGGGTCTGCTGGTCGGCCACCCCCTGGCCAGGGCCCACCAGCCACCGCCACTTGTGCGCCCAGGGTCTGCCTGCTGGGGACTTGTGCACCGCCTGGCTTGCTCAGCTCTCAGCTCCGCGTCCCTCTCCTGGCCAGACTCTGCCCCTCCTACCAGTCTGGATGAATGTGTCTATTTTTAAATCCTTGGGTGTCTGACTTCCATACACTTCAATTTTCTGCCAGTTCTGGTTGTTATTTTGTTTCTATATTGTTGTTGTCCCTATCTTTGTTGTGCGAGGAGGCACAGTGTGTCTACCTATGCCTCCATCTTGGCCGGAAGTCCTGTTCTTTAATTTGGGACATGTTTCTTTGTTTCCTCATTTCGGCAGCCTCCATGTGTTTGTTTCTATGTATTAGGTAAAACTGCTATATCTCCCAGGCTTAGTAGAGTAGCCTAATGTGTAGGTGTCCTGTGGGGTCCAGTGACATAGCCTTCTCATTTACCAGAGCTGCACACTCCAGGTGTGCCCCGCACCCCCTTTCTTGCCCCATGTGGGCTGTGTACACCCTCCTGTTACGATTGAGACTTGATTGTTGTTGGCACACCATTGGGAGGGATTTACCCCCAGGCCAGTGGGCTGCAAGGACTGCTTGTAACAAATCAGCTGTGCAGAGGCCCACCTCATGAAGTAGGACTTCAGCAGAGCTCTGGTGCCCTTTGAGTGTGTCGTTTGTGGAGTGGTTGGGTAGTGCTTCAATGTGATCTGAGCTATTCACTGGGTGCACTGGTTCTGGGGCCTCCTGGGAGGTATAGGCCAAGGTCAGCTACCACCTGTGTTTTGTCTGGGACTACTTGGCAGGGGCTACAAAGTGATCTAAAGATGGCCGCTACTTGTGCTGAGCCTGGAGGTGCCCAGGAGAGGCCAAACTGTGACCCAAGGCTGACTGTTGCTAGTTCCAGGTCTGGGGCCACTTAACAAGAGGTACCAGATACTGCTTGTTTGATAGATTTTAGAAAAGTCTGAAGCACGAGCCAAGAAAAGCCATTTGTGTGGAAAAGCCACTGGAACTGGCTTAGGTAGGCTCACAATTTGGGTGGGGCGGGGTCTGAGGGAATGACCAGGTCAGGGCACAGTGATAGCCCAGTTGATGGAGACTCAGATATGGTGCCCACCCCCCAGCATTTCTGTCTGGTAGAAAGCTGCCCCTCTAGCTCTTACCCTGATGAACTGATAGTTCAGTTCCTTCCTGTTTGTCCCTGGTGCCTTTCAAGCTGCTGCTCTAGTGCTGGAATTCAGAGGAAGTAAGTCTGAATAAGTCCATGTACGGGTTCTTTAAGAGGAACTGCCTGGAACAGCAGAAGCCCTCCATCTCACTGAGACACCCCAATCCCCCTGGTTTTTACAGCCAGAATATGGGGACGTCTCTTCCTGGCACTGGAACCCTGGTCTGGGAGTCCTGGCGTGGAGCTGGGATCCCCTATTGCTCATAGGAGACCTCCGCAGTTGAGATACCCCTCTGGGTTTTTATCTGCCACACATGGGTGTGGAATCAGCCCATTTCACTTCTGTGCCCCTCCTATAAGTCTCAGTGTGCCTTCTTATTTGGTTCTAAACAATGGTTGTATAGTTTGGTTGTAATTCTGATGTGGTTGTGAGAGGATGTGAGTCCTGCATTTACCTATGCCGCCATCTTGACTAGAGTAGCCTAGTAGCCAAATGACTAGAGGTCTGTAGTCCTTTTTTATTGTGGATGATACTTGGTAGATACTCTGGGTCATTTTTTCTTCCTCTGTAAAAACATCGAGTTTTGTTTTGACAGGCAGTGAAATTAAAGGCAGATCACATTGATCTGTGGAAGTCAGTTAGAGCTGGTCTGTTTCCATTTTGCTTTTAATCCTAAAACATAGCCTTTATTCCCAGAGTATTGTCCTTGCTCCTTACAGTGGAAAACCCAAGGTGTTTACCATGTAATTTTTTGAAATACGAACACTTAAATTCTGTCTCTTTAGCATTAAGTAGCTACTGAAATTTCTGCTTGGATCTTTGGCTGGCTTACTGCTTTGTGTAGAATTCATTGGAGTCTCACCATTGTTATACATGTATATTTAGAAGTCAACTAAGAATTTTTAAAGATATTTATTTTTTTATTTTTAGAGAGAAGGGAAGGGAGGGAGAAAGAGAGAGAGAGAAACATGGATGTGTGTGAGATACAGTAGCTTCTTGCACGCCCCCTACTGGGGGACGTGGCCCACAACCCAGGCATGTGCCCTGACTAGGAATCAAGCCCACAACTTCCAGGTTTGCAGGCCAGTGCTCAATCCACTGAGCCACACCAGCTGGGGCTGTTTTTCTACAGTTTATAATTATAATTACCAAGAGGATTAGTCTAATACAACCTATGCTGCCATTTTCAAAAATTGCAGAGTTCTCAGTAAACTTTAGAACTTTAGTTGCCTTAAGTTGTCATTAAGTAATCACATTTGTTCGTTAAATTTTTAAAAAATAAATATTTTGTAATAAAATAGAAAAAACAGTTTATTTTGTTGTGATTTTAACTGTTCTATGTCTTAGCTATGTAACTATGTATATGAAGATTAGAAGGAAGTAGAAGTTGTAATCTACAATATTTAGTAGAGGACAGTTTCCTTTAAAATATTTTCATTGAAAAAAATATAAGATGAAACCTGTAATTTAAAAGAAGCTTAAGAGACTTGCAATTCATGAACTTTCTTTTTTTAAAAAAGATTTTAGTTATTTATTTTTAGAGAAAAGGAGGGAGAAAGAGAGAAACATGAGAGGCATGTGTGGTTGCCTCTCATGTACTCCCAACTGAGGACCTCTCCCGCAATCCAGGCATGTGCCCTGACTGGACATTGAACCAGCAACCCTTTAGTTCGCAGGCCAGTGCTCAATCTATTGAGCCACACCAGCCAGGGCACAATGTATGAACTTTCTTTCAATTCTGATTTAAGCAATATATTTTTTTAAGATTTTATTTATTTATTTTTAGAGAGAGGGGAAGGGAGGGAAAGAAACATCAACGTGCGAGAGGCACAGCCATCAGTCACCTCTTACACGCCCCTATTTGGGGACCTGGCCTGCAACCCGGGCATGTGCCCTGACTGGGAATTGAACCAGTGACCTTTCAGTTTGCAGGCTGGCATCCAGTCCACTGAGCCACACCAGCCAGGGCTAAGCAATATTAAAAAAAAAATCAGTCAATCGGTGGAATTTAAGAACTGAGTATTTGATATAAAATAATTACTTTTTTGCGTGATAATAGAATTGTGGTTATATTTTTTAAAAGAGACCTCATCTTATAGAGATACATACTAAAATAATAATTATGTTTAAAATGAAGTTATATCTCAAGTATGGGTAAGGGACATAATGAAGTAAGATTGGTATTGTATGGAAGCTGGGATATCTATGTATGAGGTTTATTATATTCTTTTTTTATTGAATTGAGAAAGAGAAACAAATATTCGTTGTTCCATTTATTTATTCATTCATTGGTTGATTCTTTTATGTGCCCTGAATAGGAATCAAATCTGCACCCCTAGTGTATAAGGACAACACTCAACGAACTGAACTACCCAGCCATGGCCTATATTCTTTTGTATATGAAGTTTTCCCTAATAGTGAAGTTTTAAAATTTTATTTTTATACTCAGAATTTAAACATAAAGTTTAAACTTCCTGATAGCTTTTTTTATATTTATTTACTAGAATGGTAGCTGAATGGAGGTTGTCTCGAGGCGTTGAAGAACAGACACAAGCTTTCTTTGAGGGTTTTAATGAAATTCTCCCCCAGCAGTATTTGCAATACTTTGATGCAAAGGAGTTAGAGGTAATGAGTTTTTCTTCTTTCCTCTGTAACATGCTAATAAATAATGCCTTCAGTTACCTGCTTTCAGCTCACTTCCTATCTCTCCAGCAGCAATATTATTTTTTATGCAGGCAGGATGTTCTGAAGCATCCCCTGTGGTTTAAAATGTCCATAACTTACCCAAATATATCAAAGTATTACTGTCCGAACGTCTCTACAATGAATGACTCATTTACCGTAATCTGTGTACATATGACACTATACCTTGGAAACTCAGCCTTTAGAAGTATTGTAGATACAATTCTTGATACGCAGCTTATAAGCCAAAGCCTCCTTATTAATTCATTTTTGAAGGTTTAATATTAGCCCTTTCTTATCTATGTCTAGTATTATTACATAGATTATACCATTACCTATAGAAATCATTTGGTTTTTTTCATCCCTAAAGGTCCTTTTATGTGGAATGCAAGAGATTGATTTGAATGACTGGCAAAGACATGCCATCTACCGTCATTACACTAGGACAAGCAAACAGATCATGTGGTTTTGGCAGGTTTGTCTCAGTTCACTTCTATTAACAAACACAGCATAATTTTTTAGAATTTTTTTTACCATATATGAAAATAAATCACAGAACAAAATGTAGCAGTATGTTCAGACTTCTTATTCCATCCTATACATTATAATAAATGAATACAGATTATAGCAGCATCTTTTTAAAATTAGTAAGTGGCACACACCTTGCACCTTTGCCCAGGGTATAAGATAACTCCAGATGTTAAGATTCTCCTGCATTTAATCTGAATGCTTTGAAATTTTATAGAATGGAAGGATGGTTTTCATCAGTCATACCTCATTAAGAATTACATAATGTTAAGCAAGCAGACTTAAGGAAGAGACTTGGTTTGGAATCATAAAGATGTCTTCTTCAAAAAATGTCTGCTGTAGCACATGAAAAGATTTTCAGTATCACTAATCGTTAGGGAAGTGCAAATCAAAATCATAGTGAAATACTATTTCATACCCATTACAATGGCTACTACCAAAAATAATATTATCATCATCATCCTTAGTGAGGATGTGGAGAAATTGGAACTCTCCTGCATTTACTGGGAATATAAAATGGTGTACCACTGTGGAAAACAGTTTGGTGGTTCCTCAAAAAGTTAAACATAGAATTAACATGATCCAGCAATTCTAATCCTAGGGTATACTCAAAAGAATTGAAAACAGGGACTCAGTCTATGTTCATAACAGCATTAATCACATAGTCAAAAGATGGAAGCAATCTAAGTATCCATCAACAGATGAGTGGATAAACAAAATGTGGTATATATAATACATACAATGGAATATTATCCAACCTTAAAAGAAAGGAAATTCTGGCATAGGCTACAACATGGATAAACCTGGAGGATATTATGCTAAGTGAAATAAGCCAGCCACTAAAGGACAGTTATTGTATGATTCCACTTATATGAAGTATCTAGAACAGGCAAATTCATAGAAACAGAAAATAGAATAGAGGCTACCAGGGGCTGGGGAGAAGGGACAGTGGGGAGATAAGTTTAATGCATTCAGAGTTTTTGTTTGGTATGATAAGAAAGTTCTGGAATTAGTGGTGATAGTTATACAATAGAGTTAATGTACTTAATGCCAATGGATTGTATACTTAAAATGTTAAGTATGTTATATACATTGTGTTATAATAAACATTTTTAAATTTATATTGCTGCTATTCTTTTAAATTCATAAGAAAGATGAACTAAAGTTCTGTAACAAATCAGATTAGCATTTAAAAATACTTGACAGTAGTACGATAGGAGAAAAATTATTCTTTACCAAAAAAATTTGGCTGTGCCAAAATACTTATGCTATAGGCTAAAAGCATTCTCCAGAAACCTAATGTTTTCGGGGGTTTTTTTAAAAGATTTTACTTATTTATTTTTAGAGAGAGGGGAAGGAAGGGAGAAAGAGGGAGAGAAACACCAATGCGTGGCTGCCTCTCAAGTGCCCCCTACTGGAAACCTGGCCCACAACACAGGACTGTGCCCTGACTGGAAGTCAAACTGGCAACCCTTTGGTTTGCAGGCCGGTGCTCAATCCACTGAGCTACACCAGCCAGGGCCAGAATCCTAATGTTTTGAGTCAGACTTATTATACAGGAGTTAAAAGCCACATAATTCTGGCAACACTTAGCTTATTAGGGTATATCTGGATCAGAATTCTGTGTGTTTGATTTCATTTGTTCATAAAACCAGAAGTCTGTATTGCCTCAAGCTGTGTCCTATGTAATGACATGAGTCTTCTGTAGGATAAGCTTATCTGGGGTAGGGGAAAGAGGAACTGCCCTAGAAGAACTGATCTTGAGACTAAGAGTAGGGAGCTCTTGGGCCCAGGACACCCTCTTTTTCTATCTCCCTATAAGGATGTGGTCTTAAGATTTACATAGGGAAGGTTGGTGGGACTTTGACAGCCATGGAGCAGCTCCTCCATCCACAGTGGTGGGTACAGTCATTAGTGCATCTGACACTGGGAGTTCGTTTAAGATTTTAAATAATTGTTTTTCTTGTTAATTATGCTAAATATAACATATTATCTATATATCTCTTTAAATGTGCTTTAACAGTTTGTTAAAGAAATCGATAATGAGAAGAGAATGAGACTTCTACAATTTGTTACTGGAACCTGCCGATTACCAGTTGGAGGATTTGCTGACCTCATGGGTATGTGTATAGGATTACTTTTCCTGCACAGAAAATTGTTTATCACACTGCTGTTACATCAGTGTAATGGCATCTGGCAATTCTAATACTAGGATATGCCCAAAAGAATTGAAAGCAGGGACTCAGCCTGTGTTCATATCAATGTATTATACATACTTATCAGAAATAACAAAGACAAGTGTAGTAGCCATTTTCTTAGTCATAGTTAACCTGGGTTTGTATAACTTTTACACACTTTGTACTCTTTACCTCTAGAAATTTTAAACCCTTAGACTACACCCCACATTTTAACTCAGTAGGATAGTAGTCTTCTATTTATAAATCTATTTCTTCATTGAGTCATTTGGCAAACATTTTTGTGTCTCCTCTGAGGCACTATTGGTTGTGTTATACTATATTTTAATGATGTTTTTACCACTCTTCCCTCTTATACCTGGAGCTCCTTAAGATATAGATCCATATCTTCACCTTTTTATTTCTGACACCTAGCATAATGCTTATCACATAGTACCAGATTAAAGTGCATTGTTTTGAAATGAGTGATTATGAGAATATTTTGCAACTAAATAATAAATTTAAGTCTTCCTTTAACACCAATATTACGTCAACTACCAAAGGAGGATAGAGGAGAAGTTATGATCCCTAAGCCTGCTTCAGCTAAAACAAAGAGTCAGAATAAAAAGAGCTGGGCAATTTTGGACCAAGTATGCAACCAATTTCAATGTCTTTAAAAGGCAGACCAAAAGAATTTGGACAGTACTCTGAGGGTATTATAAGCTATGGAAACTTTTTGAAAAGAGGAACACTCGCTGAAGCTGCATTTTAGGAAGATTTGACAGCAAGGCATAGTATGCATCAAAAGATAGGGAGAGCCTGGAGATAGGAGATATTGGGGCGATGACGAGAACCTGATCTTAGGAGATGAAAGTAGAGATGGAAAAGAGTGGATAAATGCTAAAGAAACTCCAAAGGTAGAAACAGTGCTTGATTAAAAGATGAGATAAGAAGGAAGAATGTTGAAGGTAATGTTTGAAATGTGGAAAAATTGAGAAGTTGTGACATGTAACGAACATGGTTTGGAGGTATTGGGGGAGGATAATGAGTTGCTTAAAATCTGCTGAGTTTAAGGTGACTGCCAGACAACCAAGTAGAAAATGATCAGGAGGCAGGGAGTGATTTTACAGCTGTTACTCAAGTATGACTTTAGAGATAAGAGAGGGGAAGTAGAGCCTTATATTTGAAACTGTGAGAATGGACTTATGCAAAAAGAGAATAGAGGGTTGATGCTTAAAACATCTGTATTTAGGGATGAGATGAATAGCTTAGAGGCAGACTTAAAGGGGAGGCCTCAGAGTAAAGAGGAGAAATAAATATTCTAATTTCTCAGAAGGAATATAGAAGGGAGGTTTTTAATCCAGTGCTAGAGAGAGGATGATTTCTAAATAAGTTATTAGAGAGGGGCACCTTTGAGAATGCTCTCTAGTTTGAAAAATACAAAACATGTTGGGGGTTAGGAATAGTGACCAAAATGAGGGGGGGAAATGGTACAAGATTCTCACTATAAACTGGAAATCTGATTATTAGAGATGATAACTAGGTCTGCTCTTGGGAATATTTGGGGTTGGGTGGAGCTGTCTAAAACACCACAGAGGCTACCTGTGGAAGGCAGAGATAGCGAGATGGTGGTTCATAGAATTTTAGAAGCCATCTGATTTAACTTTCCACCCAGTGTCGGAGGATAAAGTTGTAAGAGTGATATATATAATAATTTCATTTGGTGGTGCTTGAACTTACCAGATCTAACATTCCATTTTTATAACAATATTTGTAATCTCCTCTTTAATATTGTGGAATGAAATTGGTAGGTGTGAAATAACATATCTTTTATTTCCAAAAATACGTGTACATAACAGTAACTGTAATATAAAGGGAAAATTTTTAAGAAATAATTTATAATAAAATATCATTTATTTCAATACATGTATATTTGGGAACAGCTATGTTAGAAGACACAAATAAGTAGTCAGATACTTGTTTATGCTTAAGAAAAGGTTTGAGTTTAAGGGAAGATCAGAAGCCCCTCTGTATAAGAAGCACTGGAATATGGAAGAACAGATAGAAAAGATAAGAAAAATAGACTTAAATAAATATCCTAAGAAAAAGTGGGAAATAACCTGAATGAAGTAGGGATAATATACCTGCCAGAATAAATTATAAATAATCAAAGCAGAGAAAAATGAGGTAGATCTCAAACTGTAGTGTCTAGCCCTCACCAGGTAGCTCAGTTTGATTGGAACATCATCCTGTGTACCAGAAGATTGCGGGTGTGAAATTCCCGGCCGAGGCACAGACCTAGGATGCAGGTTCAACCCCCAGTTGGGGTACATACAGGAAGCAACCGATTGATGTTTCTCCTTCTCCCTCCCTCCCTCTCTCTTTCTCAGTATCTATCTCCCCCCCTCTGCCTGTCTCCCCTCCTCTTTAAAACCAATAAAAACGTACCTTCAGATGAGGATTTTTTTAAACTGTAGGGTCTGTCATGAAATTACACTACAGTCCAAGGCTCTGATATGTAAAATGGCCTCAGAGACCATATCATTTGGAAGTTTAAATAGGTTGAAAATAGGAATGTAAGTGCAAGAGTCTACATAGAAGTGTCCTAGTTTAAGGAGAGTGTCAGAGTAAGATTGAAAATAACAGGTAACCTAAAAATAATTGCAGTATATAATGTTTACAACTTATGTCTTACCATTCCATATATTTTTTTAAAGATTTTATTTATTTATTTGTAGAGAGGGGAAGGGAGGGAGAAGGAGAGAGAGAGAAACATCAATGTATGGTTGCCTCTCATGTGGTCCCCACTGGGGACCTGGCCCGCAACCCAGGCATGTGCCCTTACGGGCCATTCCATATTAATTAGCACTATTAAATGAAACTTTTCCATCCATGTGATTTGAAATGTTGTAATATGTTGATAGAATGTGCAGTGTGAATAAATTATTTGATAATTTCTAACTTAATTATCCTTTTAAATAATAACCATTTCCTATATTACTGGGCTTTTCACTTAACTACCTGTGAAAATACTTCAATGTTATTAGATACAAAAGTATTAGAGATTTATATTTCTACAAGATTTATTCTTGTGGGATGTGAGAAAATTCTGAGTACAGCTGTCCTGACACATTGCAGAACATTTAGTGTGCCTAGTCCCTTCTAATGAGGAAGTAGCACTACCAATCAGTGATCAGCATTCACTGCTGTCTCCAACAGAAGATAAATGAGAAGGAATTAGGTGTGAGTAAGGATATGCCCTACAGGACAGGACCTGTGTGCCACAAGCATTGTTAATACTGAATTCACTAGGTTGTTTATTTACATTTTATAAAGTGTTAACTATTTATGTTTAAATCATGTTTTATATAAAACAGTGGTTTGTACTTTCCCTCTGGTGTTTAAAACCAGAAGTAAGCTTTTTATGTGTTCTCTTTTTTTAAATTTTATTTTAATTGTTGTTCATGTACAGTTTTCTTTTACTCCCATCCCAGCCCACCCCCCCAGCCCTCCCCACCTCCCTCCCGTTCCCTCCCCCCCGCCCCCAGTTTTTGTCCATGTGTCCTTTATACTTGTTCCTGTAAACCCTTCCCCTTTTCCCCTGAAATTCCCTCCCCTCTCCGCTCTGGTCACTGTCAACCTGTTCTCTATTTCAGTGTCTTTGGTTGTATTTTGCTTTATGTGTTCTCTTATGTGATTATAACATTCTTTTATTCTGACTAACGAATGCTAAATAAAGCTGCATTTTCTCTTCTTGTGTGCATACATTAGCAAAATGGTTGTCAAACCTTCACACTTATCAGAATCACCTGAAAGCATATTTCTGAGCCTTACCCCCCGAGTTTCTAATTCAATTCAGTATGTTTGGGATAGGACCTGTAGTTTTGTGATTCTAACAGGTTCCCTGGTAATGCTGATCTGATGCTGCTGAATTGAGGATCACAATTTGAGAAGCATTGCATTATCAAACTGTTGATTTTACTTGTTTCAGGGAGCAATGGACCACAAAAATTCTGCATTGAAAAAGTTGGGAAAGAAAATTGGTTACCCAGAAGTCATACCTGGTAAGTAAAATCAGAAAGAGTAGAGAAAATTGCCATTTCCAGTTGTTCTTTAGATATTAAAGCCTATTAGAAATTAAAAATGAAATATTTTCCCATTGTATTATTTTTAACAGCTTTATTAAGGAGTAATTTATAATACATACTATAAAACTTACCCATTTTAATTCAGTGAGATTTAATAGATTTAGAGTAGTGACCATCATTACAATCCAGTTTTAACATATTTCCATTACTCCAAAACAATTTGTCAATCTGCAGTCAAGTGATGACTTTAAAAACCAGTGTTGTGCCCTGGCTATGTAGCTCAGTTGGTTAGAGCATCGTTCCAATATGCCACGGTTGTGGGTTTGATCCCTGGTCAGGGCACATACAGGAGTCAGCCAATGAATGCATAGATAAGTGGAACAACAAATTAATGTTTGTCTCTCATTCTCACTTCCTTTCTCTCTAAAATCAATTTAAAAAAATAAAAATAAACAGGGTTGTTGTATAAAACACTACCTATATAGGATTCTTTGTACATTTCCTTTCCTCAAACTAATAATTCTTACTTTTAGTTTTAACCGCCTGGACCTGCCACCCTATAAGAGCTATGAGCAACTGAAAGAAAAGCTGTTATTTGCAATTGAAGAAACAGAAGGATTTGGACAAGAGTAACTAACTTCTGGAAACTTGCCACCACCAAAGGACAAGAACTTGTTTGCAATGTTTGTCCTTTTCCTTCTCTGCCTTTGCACATCTTGTTGTAAAATTGGACTGTGACTGTTTAGAGAGTTATCTGAGTGTAAGTAGATTAATGTTATCATTGAGATTTATCTCCCAGTGATTCTGGATTTTTACTCAAATGTTTCCAGAAATCAGATCTGCAAATGACTAGTCAGAACCTTACTTAACATGAGATTTAACACAACAATGAAATCTGCCTTGTTTTATTCCACTAGATTGTTTCCTTAATTATGTATATGTGTATCAGAAGTCTCACTCTTACTTTTACATCCTAGAACAGTAACAGAAACATTGTTAACCTCATGTGTGTGCTCTAACACTGCCGTCCTACAGCAGACTTGATGCAAGTGACAGGATCACCTCATCCAGAAATTGTCAGCACAAAGGGGAGGCGGTTAGGGTCTACCCAGTCCTACATTCATTTGGTTTTTTATGCCACCTACACCAGAAAATGTATGTGGTATTGTCTCTTAAAGCCCTAGTTTTTGTTTTGTTTTGTTTTTTCCCAGAGTCGAGACTCCACCTTTTCATTGGTAGGGGAAAAAAATGCTATTGCTTTGTCTTACAGAGCGAATGTCTGCCCCCTACTCATTTATTGTATAAGTCTGAACTTTGGTAACATACGGCTATGGAAATTAAGCCTTCTATAAAGACTTCCTATAGAGGTGAATTCTCATATTGAAATGTAGTTACCTGCAATATTTACTAGAGATTTATGAGATTAAATTAAGAGATAATGTAAGAAAGTAGACTTTTTTGGTTCTACATAATGCTTGATG
This sequence comes from Trachops cirrhosus, assembly GCA_028533065.1. Lineage (NCBI taxonomy): Eukaryota > Metazoa > Chordata > Mammalia > Chiroptera > Phyllostomidae > Trachops > Trachops cirrhosus. Next base: position 75,001,918 of record CM052547.1, read on the forward strand.
ATTCATTTAGGGACCTAGAAATATTGTGTGAAAATGTATAAATATCATCCAAAAGGCTTTCTGCCCTATATATTTTTAAAATACAGAATAGTTATATTTTAAGTAGCCCTGGCCCTAGTTCTATAGGGCTTGGCTATTTAATATTTTTATGCAAGAAACATTTAGTTCTGGAAAAGGTAAATGCTTGTATATATTTTTGCAGCCTGGGATCTCCCTTACTGCATTTCTTTCTTTAATTTAAGTGGCCACATGTATATGTCTTCCTGCTGTGTTAGAAAAATGGGGGCTGGATATCCCAAGAATCAGAGGTTTTATAAAAAGACTGCAGATAGACAGCAGACATAAATATCTACCAAATGCTATCTTAAATTTTGGTCCAAACTGAACATTTGGAAATAGATTTATTGTAAGTGTTTGATTAAAGTGATTTCTTAAATATGAACTAAATTGCTTTTAGAGTCCTTTTTCTTTGTCAGCATTGTAAATGCTAATAAATTGTTAATTTTTTTAACTGCATGTTATGTTGAAATAAAAACAAAGTAAAATGAGCAATTGCCTTATTCTTTTGCTCTTTTGGGAGGTTGGGGAAAGCAGCATTTCACAGCCTGGGTCAGTAGGGAAGGACCTCAATTGTTTCATCAAATAGAGTGATTTAAAACTGATCCAGCTGCTCATAATAATGAATTCCTACTCTGTCTTTTATGATCTTATATAGTACGGAAGAATCTAATTTTATAAGACTTACAATAACTCTATTTAAAATTGAGGTACTAATTTTTCACCAAAAGATTGACATACCGATGTCAATTCATCAGAAATTTAAGTGAAACATGACTCACCTGCCCACAGAGGTCTCATGCTAAATGAGCTGTTTCAGTCAATCCTACTCTGCCACTTTTTCTTTATCTGGTTAATCATCTGAAATGTTATCAGGGATGACTCATAGAATTGAGACTTCTCTATATTTATATCACTCCTTAGTTTGGATGTAACTCTCATTCTTCTAAACTCCTTAAGATTAAATATTTCTATTTAAAGTTGGTATCTCCAGCCCCCTCATTTTTTTGTTTCTCTTTTAGAGTTATTTACAAGATTATTTGTATATATGCTATGCTTTCATTAACTAAAAACGGAATAGCATCACTGGATTGTATATTACTGTATTGGCATTCCTTTTTTCCCCTTGAACTGTAATTTCAAATACTCAGGTAACTCTTCAGATATCACAGGGAGTCAAGTGCTCTTATAAAGGTCCCTCGGGGTCTGCCTCACTTGCATTTCCTTAAAAGATGTAAGACTGTTTATAATTAAAGTTTTTTGGTCTTTCATTTGCACATTTTTCTGTTAGTCTTGTAAGGTTTTCCCCACCTGTAGAAAAGACCAGATCTTACAGATTTCTGACTGCTTTTGTAAGTGGCTGGATTACAGCCTAACTGTACTGTAGAAGGGGTACGACCAAAAAAAAAATACCAGAAAAATCCTCCAAGGTGAGATTTGGTGTCTGTTGTGAAGAGAACCAAGATGAAGACATCTGCTTTTCTGAGACAGCTACAGGTGCTCTAAGTCAGGACCTTAGCCATGGGTGCTGAGTAGAGAGGACCACCAGCTAGCTACCAAGACTGACTGCTCTCAGTAAGCGTTTCTGCTCACTAGCTTCAGTAGACCTTTTTCTTATGGGGAAACAAGGTGATCAAGCTCATTTAAAAGAGAACCAGTGGAGAGAGGCTAAGGGAAGTGGGATTTCTTTTTTTATAATTTTTTATTTAAAGGTTTTATTTCTTTTTAGAGAGAGGAGGAGGAAGAAAGAAAGGGAGAGAAACATTAATGTGTGGTTGCCTCTCACGTGGCCCCCACTGGGGACCTGGCCCACAACCCAGGCATGTGCCCTGACTGGGAACCAAGCCCATGACCCTTTGGTTTGCAGCTGGCACTCAGTCCACTGAGTTACAGCCAGGGATGTAAGTGGGATTTCTTAATACATATGCTTATCTAACAGTGACTAGAGGACAGTAACTGCAGGTTCCTTACCAGTGCTGAGAAGTAGTACACCCTCTCCTCTTTAATCTGTCCAATATAAGCAGGAAACTCTAGCTTTAGTATAGCTAGGAAAAGGGGGGAAGGGGTATTCCCCACAGCATGAGAAAATCTTCCGTGGGGAAATAAGTAATCATTCTTAGTGACCATTTGACTCTCCAGCCCCAAACTGGGACCTGGGACTCAGCTGTTGCTGACTGACAGCTGTTACCTGAACTTATACAGTCTCACATTGTATAACTCGAGAATAGAAAGCTGTCCTAGTCCATTTCCATTGTCAATTCCTATGTGTCTACAGGACTTTGTGTCAGGACATTTGTGGGGAAGATCCAGGGGAAACTTCCTGGTTGACAAGGAGAAGGAGGGTCCTCAGTGGAGACCTCAGAAAGACATTGTTGGTCTCTATTTGTCTTTGCTATCCGAGCAACCAATACCACGACTATATTCACTTAGTCTCAGGACAACTGTCAACATTTATTACTATGTCCCAAACAATACACTGCATGCAGTCTTTTAACCTTCTTAGCCATTCTCAGAGAGGGATAATTATCTCTATTTTACAGGTTAAAAAAATGATCAGTGATTACTTGAAGTGTACAGAACTATTAAGTGGTGAGAGGGCAAACTGGAATCAGGACTGACTCCAAAGGCTGCATGCTTACACATTTTGCTATACTGCTACCCATACACTGCAACCCTTGTAGTCTTCCATAGGTGATTCAGCTCCTCCATCCAGTTGTTGTTTTCCAAGTCCTGTCAAGCCTACCTCCAAAACTTCTTTTGAATCACTTCTCTCAGAGATGTTCTCATTGTCACAGCCCGTCTCTTCATCCCTGGTTGAATGTGGCAGCTTCTTGTCATTGCATTCTCTGCCCTGCAGTCCATCTGTGCAGCCTCAAAATGACCTGTGGAAGACCTTAGTTTCATGCTTCTTCCCTGCTTAAAATCTTACAATGATTCCTCCATTAACACAGAATAAACTCCAGAACTCAGAAACCTGCCATTCATTCAAAGCCAACAATTTTCTCCAACTCCTTTCCCCTCATTCTGGCTCCAGTCACATGAACTACTGGCCAGACTGTGTTTTGCATCTGTGATTGTGATCTTGTGAAATCCTTTCACCCCTCTCAGCCTGGTTCTCCATATGCAAGAGGGTGATGATCCCTTGTGTGCTTATTTTCCAAGATGTTTTGAAATCCAATCTCTGCAGCCCTTACAGAGACAGAACTGTTGCAATGATAGTGTAGAGAGACCCCGCACACCCTTCACTCACCTTTCCCCAATGTTAACATCCTGTATAACTTGTTACAGTTATCAAAACTAATAACTTGACATAGGTAAAGTAACAGTAAACTACAGCCTTAATCAGATTTCTCCAATTTTTCTACCAATCACATTTTTCTCAGTCTCCTCCAGTCTGTGAACAGTTCCTCATTCTTTCATGACCTTGACATTTTTTGAAGAGTTCTGGTTACTTTGTAAAATGTCCCTCAAATTTGGTTTAATGTTTTCTCGGGTTAAGGCCATGGGTTTTTGTGAAAATACCACAGAGGTGATGTGCCCTTAGTGCATGACAAAAGGGACAGACATCAGTATATCTATCCCATTACCAGTAATGTTATCTTTGATCACAGTTAAAATGGTATCTGCCAGACTGCCTTACTGTCAAGTCACTGTAGTACAAGACACCCCTGAAAGGAGCACCAACTCCTTCCCCAGTTAAAGAGAGGCTAAGTGGAATGAAAATCATCTGCGTTGAATTCAGCAAGCTCCAGTGCCTCGAAGAAACATTTGTGAAGGGATGCTGAGGCTACTTGCCATAGCACGCATTAAAGTGTTCAGGCCGGTAATGAGGCACAAGGTTCACTAAACGGCAGTAGTTTTAACAAATTACTTCCTGCTACAAAACCCAGAAATTTTTGTGGTCTGCGGGAGTAGAAAGCGACAGGGCGGGAGAGAACAACAATGGGGCTTTGGAAAGAAGGGTCCTCCTAAAGGTGAGAAAAGGAGGGAGCTTAGAGATGTGAAGTGGCTTCTTCCAGGTAACAGGGATGGGGCTGAGCCCTAAGCCTGCAGACTCCCAGGCCAGCCCTAGCCACTTCATCTCCGAGCCTGCATGGAATATTCCCAACGGGGTCGCTCTGAGACCCCAGAGACGCTTGGAGTCCAGACCCAACCGCCGACTCTTGCACATATTCCGCACATTTTGGCTCCGCGCTTCACTTTGCCTCAATCTGGACGGAGAGGGGGTGGGGGTGTTTCAGCAACCCCGCTCCTCGCCTTCATACTCGTCCACCACCCTCCCCCGAAAGCTTGTCTCTTCGGACAGCGCGAACCAGCATCTCGCCGGCACTGCGAGAGTTGAGAATTTTCCATAATTAAAGTGCTCCCTTGCTTTTTACTTTCGGAAGCGGAGGGCAGATTTCCCACGAGCTCTGGGGGATCTCACGTCTGCCAGCCCGTCCTCCTCACGCTGGCTTCTGATTGGCTACTGAAGCGGCCCGTTTTGACGTCATGTTTCGAGCAGGCGCAGAAATTCCTCCGGACTGGGCTGTACTGTGGAGACCCGGAGCTACCTGATCGGTCAGAGATGGTGAGTGTCTTCTTTTAGCCCGCGCCTGGCGGTGGAAACCGGGCCGACCAAGGCCGCCCCACCGTGCCCCTAACCTTCCATCCTCGGAGAGTGTCCGTGCGCGGGGCTCGTTTGGGTCCCAGCTGACGGAGGGCGGAACGCGAGTGGGGTGGGCCTCCAGACCCCGACGGAGGGGACTCAGGCGGGGCAGGGCATCCCGTTGCCCTTTGACCGGAAGTGGGAGCTCAGGCCTTGGCTAATATCTGACGGAGGTGGGAAAGCCGGCCCAGCGGCCAGTGCATCCTAGTATCCAGGGATTTGTTGTGGGATTACAACAATAGCGATAGGGCTTCAAGGAAGATTGATTTGTTTCAGGCACTAAAAGCGCTGTATGTAGTTTGGCTTTCCTCCTCACCACGTCTCCGTGAGATAAATACGGTATCGTCCCCGATTTTACACACTTGAAATCCAAAGCCTGGGGAAACCTAGTGCTTTGTCCCAGGAAATGGCGGAAGTGGATTAGAACCCTAGAAACTGACTCCTGCCTTTTTGTCCTTGTGGTTCCTTAGTGCCGTTGGGACTTGGTTGCCTGAATCAGAAAAGGGCGGGTCCGCCCTGGGGGGGGATCCCTGCCTGCTGGCTAGAGCTGTGGGCTCCTTAACGTCTTTACAAGTTTTTTTTTTCATGTCTTTAATCCTCCCAACCTGTAAAAAATTTAGAAAGACCTTTTAAATATTTAGCCATGTGAGTGTGTTACTTTTCAAAAATCTTACTTAAAAATTTAAAGTCTAAAAGAAACATTGAAAAGGAAAAAGAAACAGTGCCATAATCTAGAGACAACTGCTTATATTAATTAGCATATTCTAGTGTTTTTCTCTTCAGTTTTTGCTGCATAGGGTTTAGCTCTTACTGAATGTACAGTTGTGGAGTCTGATTTCTTCATTTATTACTCTTCAAAGAATGTCTTTACATCGCGAAAAATATGTGATAATGCTTCAAACATAAGTAACTTTGTCTTTCACATCACGTGTTATTTCACATCACTTTTAAACTGTGAGAAAAAGTAATTTTTAGCAGATAATACTTGTGTACAGTAAAATATAATCTGAAAGGATCTGAGTGAAAAGTAAGTCTCCCGCTGAACCCTCACCCCCAGCCTCAGTCTCTTCTGAAACATTGTTAGTTTTTTGTATGTCTTATTTAAGCATGTGTGTCCCTTCTTTCTCTTACACCGATTGCAGCTCACCACTACCTTTACCGTGCCATTGTGTTTATATCCATAAGAACAAAACATACTTAGAAAATTCAAGCAGCACCGAAGTATATAATGTAGGAAGTGCATGTAGTCCTGTCTCGTTCCCCTACGGTAACCACTGTTGGCACTTGGGTGTGTTTCCTTCCAGGTTGCTTCAGTGCAGAAGCACACTTACATGTGAGCTGTTCATTGCATGAAACGAGCGCACGTTTACAGATACTACGTTTCCTTTAGGCTATGTATAGGCGTGTTCTGCAACTTACTCTTCATTTAAAAATATCAAATATTTTTCCACGTCCGTATAACAGGTCGACTTTACTCTGTTTTAAGGACTGTATAGTATGCTATTGCAGTATGTACAGTTCAGTGATGTACAGTTTACAGACAATGCTGCAGTAACTGTTCTCGTCTCTCTCTTTTTTTAAAAAAAACATTCATGCTAGTGATTACCTGTTTATGTAGGATAGATTCTCAGAAGTGGTACTTCAGGCATGCCTATTCTAACATTTTGGTAGAAACTGCCAAGTTTCCCTGTAGAATGATGATCATCCATAATTCTCATCCGGTTTTACTCCAGCACACAACTATTTTCATTTCTGTATGTTCTCCCTTCTCTTTGTTCACATATGTGTATTTTTTGAGATGTATATGATAGTTTTTCTTTTTTGTTTGTTTTAACCTTGTTGCTGCATCATCTTTGTGATGAATAACTTCGTGCTGTGTAATAGTCAGTGAAATGGCTGTACCATTTGCCAAACCATTCCCCTGGTGTACATTCGTGTTGTTTCCAGTTCTTCACCAGTAGAGCTAGTGCTGTAATGAATGCTTCTGACTGTGTACAGTTTATTTTTCTTTTTTAAAAAAAGTTTACCAAAAAAATAAAAATAAAGTTTATCAGATTATTTCCTTAGGTGAAAATCTCAAGAAAAGAATTTTTGAGGTGAAAGGACCAATACTTTTTGGTTCTTGCAATAGTGTCATCCTGTAGCTATCCCAAAAAGTCATATTGCCTTTGTACCAATTTTGCCATAACATTGCCAACATGAAAAAAATTACCTCAGCATTGCTATAATTTTTCATTTCTTTATTTAGAGGGAACAATGAACATTTTTCTATGTGTTTGTAATTTCTCTTAGGTGTATTTTCTAGTAGTATTTTTGTCCACTTAACTTTTAAAGACATGCTATTTTTCTTAATCATTTTGTGTGATGTTTTGGAGTCACTCTTTTGTTCTATTTGATACAGATGTTTTTGTGTCCTTGTGATTCATTCTTTTATAAAAATTTAAAAACACTTTTTAAAGATTTTATTTATTTATTTTTAGAGGGGAAGAGAGGGGGAGAAATATCATTGTGTGGTTGCCTCTCCTCTACCCCCAGCTGGGAACTGGCCCGCAACCCAGGCATGTGCCCTGACTGGGAATCGAACCAGCCAGCCTTTGCTTTGCAGGCTGACACTCAATCCACTGAGCCACACCAGCCAGGGCAAAATTCTAATTTTTATGGTTAGTGGTCAAATTGGTCACAGTTCCCTTGTGAATCATTTGCTTCAGATGGTTATTTCTCTTATGCTGACCCAATAAATAATCCTGGAGTTTTATTGCTACTTATATTTCCATCTGTCAGCAACAGGCACCCTGGGAACTGATAACCCCACAGCTTTGTCCTTCCCCTGTTGGAGACACCATGTTGATAGTGCTACATACCCAGAATCCTGAGGACACCGGCTGGGCGCTGTCTGTGAGCTGACCCTGCGGGGCTGCATGTCTGACCAGACATTACTGGTACCCGCTGGCTAGCACTGAAGGGATGACAGACTGAGTTTGAGGCAGAGCTGGCATGACTTGGGTGCCCGAGTAGAACTGTCCTTTTCCATCTGCAAATGCCCCTGCTGCAGCTTGGGGGGCGGGTTGGCATCATTTGTTTTCGTTTTTCTCCCTCCCTCCCTCCCTCCCTTCCTTCCTTCCTTCTTGTGTTTTTTTTTTTTTTTGGCTCCTGTAGCGCTGAACTTGAAGTTTATTTTAAGTAATGTCTTCTGAACCCCTTCTGAACCCAGACAGGTAGCCCTGTGCCTCAGAGAGCGCTTAGACTCCATGGCCAGCACTCACTCACTCACGCAGGCCTCACCCGGTCCTGCTGGTTGGGGTCAGGTGGAGAAGCTATTCTCTACTCTTACAGAAATAAAACATTTAGACTACATAGAAATTGTTAACTCTTGATTACTGAAAAAAAAATCAAAAGATTAAATGAAAAAATGGGGGAAATGTAATTTATATGATGCACAAAAATCTGTCATTTCTAACATATTAGGTTGTCCAAAAAGTTTGTTTGGGTTTTTTTCTGTAAGATGTCTCTAGTAGGGCTTAGTTGTCTTTAACGTCATTCAAAACAGTTTTGTTACATTGTATTGTGACACATCATATCGGTGTGCATAAAAAATAAAACATCAAAATGGTGAATTTTTGTGTAGCCATTTTAATATTGAAGGTGGAAGAAAACAGGCAACATTTTTGGCATATTATGCTTTATTATTTCAAGAAAAGTAAAAACTACAGTTCAAAAAAAGATTTTTGCAGTGTATGGAAAAGGTGCTGTGACTGATCGAGCGTGTCAAAAGTGGTTTATGAAGTTTTATGCTGGAAATTTCTCACTGGATGATGCTCTGTGGTCAGGTAGACCAGTTGAAGTTGATAGTGATCAAATCGAGGCATTAATTAAGAACAGTACCACACAGGAGATAGCCAACACACTGATGAAATGAAAAATGTGTCTTTTTATTTTATTGAGAAAAACGTACAGACTTTTTGGCCAACCCAATACAAGAGTTTTTGAAAATCAGTAGATTTGCAGAAAAGTCAGAAGACTCAAAAGAAGAGAGATGCAGTCAGTAAATTCCATTTTAACTTTACTGATAACTCTTAAAAATTAAAGGTTGGCTTTCTATTATTTGGTCTTTACCTATCAGATTAGCAAAGACTCAAAAAAGGTGGCAATACAGTCACCTGTTCCTTGAACGTGCCAGGTTTGTTCCTGCTTCTCTGCCTTTGCTTTTATCCCATTGCCTGGAGTGCTTTACTTTCTCACCACTTAGTTCTTGGTTTAAGGATTACATCCTCGGGTGTTGCTGACCACACTAGCCAGATTAGCATTCCCCTGCTGCCCGCTCCTGTCCCTGTGCCCTGCAGGAATCTTCGTCACTTGTTATTTAAAATTCTCTTCGACCAGAATGTGGTATGATGAGGCAGGGACCTCGTCAGTTGTGGTCAAAGGTATATTCAGTTCCTCATGACCTATGTGTCCTAGGGCAAAACTCTTCATCGAACCTCCATTTCTTCTCTGTAAAATGGGAATCATACGTACCATGGAAGGGTCAGAGGACAGATGTGTCTGAAAACGTTCATCCCATTATCTGACATGTAGCAGGTGCCAAATAGTCATCATATACTTGTACTTCCTTTCTTGGTGAGTGTGTGTTTACTTTAAGCAACCAGATGTCAGTGGCTGGTTCTTATTAAGTTTAGGATTACCTAAAACCCTAGCTCTTATTTACACGGGGTACTATAAGGCCACGTCCTCTGTCCTGTACTTAGAAAGGTCGATTTTTGTAAAACAGTTGTAGAAATGTTTTTTATTTGTTCCCTAAGTATTGAGCCTAAACGGTGCCAGGTACTAGGTCTGTAAAGTTTAGGTCCCTGCTCCCAGGGTGCTTTGGGTCTGGAGGAGATAGATAAGAAACAGGCATTTACACCCCACTGTGGTTAAGTGCTATGAAGTCAGGGTGCCAAGGATACCTAGAAGGGTAGGTGTCAGAGAAGGTCCTCCAAGGAGGCGCATGAACTAAGTCGAAAGGGTTTGGAGTTAGTTACATCAAGTAATGAGCTAGGGAGAAGGCTGCATCCTTGAGAGGGAGCATCACAAGCTTAGGGCACCTTGCTTAAGCAGGCTGTGCCTGCCCCCTGCAGTCCATTCTCCGTACAGCAGCCAGAGCTGCCCTTTGAAACATCAAAACCTGCCAGTCGCCCCCCAAGTCATCCGTATTAAAAGCCAAAGTCATTACTGTAGCCTATCAGACCCTCTGAAATGTGATCTGATCCTGGTTACCTCTCTCATTTGGCCACCTGGCACTCACTGCACTTCAGCCGCAGCGGCTCCTTTGCTTTTCCTGGAGCTGCCACTCTCCTGCCTCAGGGCTCTTGTGCTTGTTCTCTGTGCTGTCTGGAACACTCTCCCTAGAAATCTCTGCATGGTTAGCTCCCTCATACCCCTCAAACCTCGACTCAACTGTCACCTTAGTGAGGACTGCTCTGACCACTTTATTTAAAATTGCCATCAGCCCCTACCTTCCAGATAGATCCCCCTTCCTTACTGTGTCTGACATTTATAGTTGCCTTTTTTGTTTGTTTAATGTCTGGCTCCCCACCCCCAGATACCAGCTTCACGAGGGCAGGAATGTTTGCTGTGTTTTGCTCACTACAGCATCCCCAGACCTAAAACAATGTCTGACACATAGGAGGCATCCGTAAGCTATTAAATGAAGAGCAGTTTTGTGAGGTTTTATCCCTTTTCATTTTAGCCCCACTTTCCATCCTGCAGAAGATATTTTGGACCTCGATTCTGACACCTTTAGTTTTAGTTCTTTCCTCTTCCTCAGGTTGATTGCAGATTGATTGATTGAGCTATCCTAAATTGTCATCCAACTTACTCTTCTATATTCTTATAATGTTGAGCATGTCAGAGCCCTATAGTCCCATATCAGACAGAGATCTCGCTCTTGGGTACACCGAGAGGGGTTAAAAAATGTTTTTAAGTAGGAACAATGGAATAAAAAGAGGCTGTTTTGGGGGAAAAAAAAAACAGCTTCATCTAGAATTCCCTCCTCTCGATGTGTTTTATTTTTCATAATGCCTCTAGCCTTCTTGTATTCACGTGGTTGTAGTCACCAAGCACTTCATTTTTGCATTTAGCTGTTTTTACGTAAGGTTACATCATAAACCTTCTGTGGTTTATTCTGATCATCGTTGTTGTGTGTATTATTGGGTTAGCCAAAAAGTCCCCATGGTTTTTCCCGTAAAAGACACATACACCCTAACTGGTGTGGCAGTGGTTTGAGTGCTGGCCTGCAAACCAAAGGGTCGCTGGTTCAATTCCCAGTCAGGGCACATGCCTGGGTTGTAGGCCAGGTCCCCAGTAGGGGGCATGTGAGAGGCAACCACACATTGATGTTTCTCTCCCCCTCTTCCTCCCTTCCCCTCTCTCTAAAAATAAATAAAGTTAAAAAAAATAAAGTGGGAAAGACATAGATGTTTCATTTTCACCAATGAAATATGATTGATTTGGATTTGATTTGATTGATTTGGGTATTTTGAGTATGTTGGCTGTCTCCCGCATGGCATAATGTTGATCTCAGTTAATGTCTTCATTTGATTGCTGTCAACTTCAGCTGGTCTACCCAACCATAGAGCATCTTCCAGAGAGAAATCTCCAGCACAAAACTTCGCAAATCACTTTTGACATGTTTGATCAGTCACAGCACCTTCTCCATACACTGCACAAATGGTTTTTTTTTTTGCGTTTCAGTTGTGTTTTTACCTTTCTTGAAATAGTAAAGCACAATATGCCAAAAATGTTGCCTGTTTTCTTCCATTTTTCAATATTAAAATGGCCACACAAAAATTCACCAATTTTAATGTTTTATTTTTGGTTCACACCAATATGACAGCTATCACAATACAAGCTAATAAAATTGTTTTGAATGAAGTTAAAGATAACTAAGCACTACTAGGGCCATCTTATGGGAAAAAAACAAACTTTTTGGCCAACCCAATATATTCCTGTGAATGGACATTCCGTAATTTACTTGGCCTTTTCCCTAATTATTGGGCATTTGTGGCTCTTCCTGCTTTTTGCTAATGCTGATGTCACTGCATCTTGCTGTGTTTTTCTACTTCTCTGGATTATTTCCTTAGGATGAATTTCCAGGAAGGTTACCAGGTCAGACTGAGTACTGTGGTGATCGTATCACACTTTTCCCCACCTCTCCAGGATAGTACCTGGTAGGAGCTCAGTGAGTCTTCTGAATGAACTCTGATCTCTTACATGCATGACCCACTGTACTGTACTCTCACGTGGCCTTGTCCTTTTACACGGGCTCCAGGTTTTAGAGGCAACAGGCTACTTTGTAGGAGGAACTTGTTTGCCCTTCTCTCCAGCCTTTGAGAGTATTCTTACATCATAGGGGAGTGGGTGGCAGTGACTGGAATGTTAGCCTTTTTCCTACTAGAAAGACAGTAGTTCATTGTGCTGTCTCCATCCACTGTTAGCAGCTCCTCCTCCCAGGCCAACTCATGAGCTTCTGGGGGTGTGGAACCACTCTCTTGGAGAATGGAGCCTCTTTTTCCAACATAGTCTAACTCTTAGCCTTTGAGGGGTTCTGGCTGGACTCTGGACCCACCTGGAAGGGACCTTCAGAGAATGAGCACACTGCAAAGCCAGTTCCCATCCACAGGAAGAGGAAGGCTGGCTTTAGCTGAGCAGTTGTTACGTTGAGTTTCTATTCTGCAGACATTCTGTATATCCCCAGAAAGGTACAATGGAGAGTTTGCAGAGTCAGAAGTGGTAGACTCCACTGAGTTGGGGATCAGTAAAGGTTTTTGAAGGAGGCGATGTCTTCTTAAATGTTTAGAAGAATTCGTTGGATTTCACCAGAGAAGAGGCCTTGTTAGTATTGAAAAACGTGGAAACAGAGGTGTGGGCATGTAGTGAAAGAGTGGGGGGTAGGGTAAAAGATGCATGTGATAACGCAGAAGGCCTTGCATGGCAGGGAACCAAGTGTCTGATTGTCCCCTCTGCTTACAAATCCCATGTGCCAGAGCAGCCCACTCTGACTAGTTTCTGGAGAATCAGGATTAATGAGCCCCTACCCCAGGCCCATTTCCTGTGGCTATGAGCCACGTGTTGTACTCTCTCAGACACTAGCTTATTAAGTCACCGAGTCTATCCTCATGGGGTCATTGTGCTTCCTTTGGAATGTTTTCAGTTGTGCTGTTTGGGCTGCAAATGACAGTGTCTCCTTCCTGTTAGATACCCCTGTTTGGGTTTTTTTCAGATCATCATCATCGTCCTGTCCCCTAGGTGTACCAGATATGTGAGTCATGGATGTGTCTATACTCCCAGGAATGGTATTATTGTTCTGCTCCCAAATAGCTGAGGCAGGAGGGGTAATAGTGCCTGGGAGGCAAAGGGCCAAGAGGAGCCCTGCCCTATGCCAGGGATGTGAACACATGACTTTGGTGCTGGTGGAGGCTTGGGAACCGCTCTAAACAGGCCTGGAGAGCTTTGAGGAGGTGCCACGTGTCCAGGTGTTACTTGTTTGTTGTTGGAAAACACAGGTGTGATTCATCCGCCAGGGTATGAGGGAGTTAATCCAGCTTTCCTGGCCCCTCCTAACCTTGGTCTTGTTCTTTCTGGCAGGCAGAGGTGGAGGAGACACTGAAGCGACTTCAGAGCCAGAAAGGGGTGCAGGGAATCATCGTGGTGAACACGGAAGGTACGCCCTCCCCTCCGACCGTGACCAGTGCTCAGGCGGGCCCCAGAAAACAGCCCGAACACAGCATAGCATTTGCTGTTTACCAAGCCCCTTCAGGTGCATGCATTTTCGCCCTTTTTTAAACACCTGCGTTGGCCTAGCGCTGTTACCGAATTCTCAGTTTTAATGAAGGAAAAAGCCACTCAATCCCACTGCCCTGACAGATCACACTTTTCAGTGTGCCATGCTTTTTCGGCCCTTGTTCAGATGTGTTTTCTCTTCACCATAATTATAGTTGTTACTCTTTTTTTTACTTTTAAGGAAGTTTCAGTTTTTAATTTATATATATATATATTTTTAAAGATTTTATTTTTAGTAGAGGAAGAGAGGGAGAGAAACATCTGTGTGCGATAGATACATCAATGGGTTGCCTCGCAAACACCCTCAACTGGGGACCTGGCCCACAACCCAGGCACATGCCCTGACTGGGAATCGAACCTGTGACCTTTCAGTTCCCAGGCTGGCACTCAATCCACTGAGCCACACCAGCCAAGACTATAGTTGTTATCTTTTGCATATGTTTACTCATGAAGTTTGTTTTGCTTCATGGTTTACATAAACAAGGTTTTTTAACTGCCAGTACAGTGTTTATTGAACTATCCCCCATTTATGTTGTTTCTACTTTTTTGCTCGCTGATGCTCTTGTCAGCTTCTTTGTGCCCGTAGTTTTTCCCATCTTCTGGAATGTTATTTCAACAACTAGAAGAGTACAGATACTAGTTTTCCCAAGCCGCTGTAGACGTGGCGAAGAGGGGGGCTAACGCTTCTCACCTGCCTGTTCTGTGCCAGGCCACGGACTGGTGCTTCACAAACATTCTGTTACGTTTATCCCTTAAACCAGCCCTTTCTCCATTTTGCAGTGGAGAAAACTTGAGTCTAGAAATCAGTTGACTTGCCTGCCACTGCAGAGCCAAGATGTCATTCCACGTCTGTCCGAGGCCCTTGTGCGCCTTCTCTCACACTGCTGTGACGGACCAGGGAGTGGCTGGCTGCAGGGCCCAGAGTCACCCAGCTGGGCTTCCCCAGTTCTCCGGCTCAGCGTGTTCATTCATCTCGAGTTGTTCTAGGCCCCGTGAGAGCCCCTGTGTGTGTCATCACAGGGGGTTCCGGGCCTTGTTTTGGAAAGGCCAGGTTCTCAACAGTGCCTTCTTTAGTGAAGCAGAATGAACGTCACCAAGGAGACCAAGTGCGGGTGGCATGCCCTCAGTGAGAGTGTTGTTTTCCAAGTCATCAGACGCTGGCCAGCCCAGAGTTAGGCAGAGGCTGCTCCCCGGCTCTGTCGAACCCTAGTTAGACCATGTGGCCATCGCGTTTAAAGGAGGCAGCAGGTTGGGAGCGCGCGGCACCCTGGGAGGAGCAGCAGGCCCCAGCTCAGGTCTGCTGCGGGGCAGCAGGCGGGCCTGGGCCTGCGCCTTCTCCTCTTCAGGCCTCAGCTGCCCCAGGTGGAGCGGTTGGCCCAACACCCGAAGGACTGTGTGTGTCACTCAGAGAGAGACCGTCTTCTGGGACTGGACCTTTCTGACCCAAATGGGAGGGAACAGCCTCGGGAGCTGACTCCCCAGCTGGGACCCCTAGACCCTCGATAGTATTGTGGTATCCGCAAACCATAAGCCTCCATTCCTGCCTTAAAACTGCCCAAAAGTTGAATGTTTACATTGGAAAAATACAGCCCCAACTGCTTACCTTTTGGATACTAAGGAGCATTTTTTTGTGTACTAATGTGGCAGTGTTCTCAGTGATGGTGAATATGGGCTGTGGACCCAGACTGCCTGGGTGTTTGTTTGGTTTTTCCTCAGGAAACAGGTTGCAGAGGCAAAAGAGGGGCCCTTGGAGTGTAGGAGAGAGAGGCAAGGAAAACGCACTTGAAATCTTGGAACAATCACTTCGCCTCCCTGTTTCAGTGTCTCATCAGTAAAGTATAATCATACTACCTCCCTCTGAGGGAAGCTTTTAGAATAGTAAATGCCATTAAAGTGTTAAAGTTATTGTATGTTTATTTTTGTGTCCCATTCATAGAGCTTACACTTCAGCCTTATTTACATTTCACACAGCGACCCTGCAAGGCAGGGTTTTTCTCATTTAAAAAAATTTTTTAATGTGTTTATTGATTTTAAAGAGAGAGGAAGGGAGAGCGAGAGAGAGACATCGATGTGAAAAAGAAACAATTGGTTGCCTCCCACATACACCCTGAGTGGGTATTGAACCTGCAGCCTAGGTAGGTGTGTGCCCTGACCAGGAATCGAACCCCCAGCCTTTTGGTCTGTGGGACGATGCTCCAACCAACTGAGCCACACTGGCCAGGGCTGTTTGTCCATTTTTCAGATAAGAAACCTGAAGTTGAGAGAGACGAGGTGACCCGCCCAAGGTCACCCAGCTGTGGGTGGGGATGGCCAGAATTCACTGCTCAGGGGGCCTTTAAACCTTCTGGAAGCTTCCAGTTAAGGACGATCAACTCAGTTGCCTCTTCCTGTGGGCTGCCTTCCCTGACCACCCAGCCCAGGGTGGTCCCTCTTGCCCCTGAACTCATGACACACCTTGTTCTAAAACTTACCAACAACCTGCCCCTGCATTTTGACGTCTCTGTCTTAGCCAAATGCCAATGATGTTTCGTGATGAAATTCTGAGTTTAAGACAACTTAGAAGAATTTAAGGAACATTCTGGTCCATTTGTACTTCTCCAGCCCCCTGCTGTCCTCTGCTGCTACCCACACAGGGCGGTATAACAGACTCAAGTGCGTAAGCTCCACGGGGCTGGGGGTTGGTCTCCGTGTTCACGACTGTACCCCAGCCCCTGGAACAGTGCTGACACAGTCTGTGTGCAATAAATGTCTCTTAAGTTTTGTTAATTTTCTTTATTGTTGATTGGTGGAGTTGGGTTTGGGGGAAGGACCGGGCTGTACAGCCTGACAGATCTGAGTCTCAGGTTAGAAATTGTGCCTCCCCGGTGACCAGCGGCTCTGCAGGCTGCACAGTCCCCATCTGTGAAGGCAGTGGCTTGGGGGTAGACGGCCCGATCACTGCTGTGTCTTTGAAGTGTCCCAGCTCTGGCACCCGGTGCTCTCTTACCTTTTCTGAAATTGTCCCCAGTTTTGGTCCCTGCCCTACTGCCGCCTTCATGTTTTCTGTCTTTGTTTTGGGTTGTGTGTGTTTTTTTTTGTTTTGTTTTTAAATTGATATTAGAGAGAGAGGGAAGAGAAAGAGAAACATCGATTTGTTGTTCCACGTACTGACGCAGTCATTGAGTGTGCCCTGACCAGGGCTTGAACGCACTGCCTTGGTGTATCAGGACAACGGCCAACCAACTGAGCTATGGGGCCAGGCCTTCTTTTGTTTTTAATGTGAGCAAGTGGTTAGATTCCTGTCTCCTTTGCACACCCTTTCACTTGGTGGGAATGTAATCAAACACATGTCTAAACTACCGAAAGTAGCCCTCGTGACTTCTCATTTATCAGTGGCCATAAAGGCTTAATGCAGTCTCTCCAAGGACACTGGTGAACAAATCGGACCTGGTCCTGGCTGGGGAACACGCATAATGGTCACCTCCATAAAGGTGTGATGTCAAACTCAAGTAACGGCGAAGGAAAATCGTGTGGTTCTGGGATGATAGAATGGGGCACTGACCACATCTGGGGGCTGGGGGCGCCAAAAGATGGAGGCCTGAGGGACCAGTGGGAATTACGAGAGAATAGGAGAGGAAAGGAGAGTTCCGGGCAGAGGAACCTGAGAGTAGGTGCCCTTGTATATAAAAGAGAAGGTCAAGAGGTTTGATCTGAACTTTGCCAGGCCTTGAGTCTTGCCTCTCAAGTTACCTGGGGGGTGGGATTTACTGTGGGTGATGTTGCTAAACCACCAACATTTATCACATGCGTACTCTTGCTGAGTATTCTTTTTTCATAAAATATGTTTATTGATTCTGGACAGAGAAGAAGGGAGAGAAACATCGGCTGGTTGCCTTGCACACATGCCCCAGGGGGGCATCAAACCCAAAACTTAGGTATGTGCCCTGACTGGAGAGCAAATCCCCACCCTTTTTAGTCTCCGGGATGATGCTCCAGCCAATCGAGCCACACCAGCAAGAGCCTCGCTACACATTCTTAAGTCATACTTAATCCTCACAGCAGTGCTTTGAAGCACAGACATTTTACAGATGAGGAAATGGAGGCGTAGAGCAGTTTGATCACTGGTCTGAGGCCACGTCGCCATGAAGGGGCGGAGCAGGGGAATAAGTCCAGGTCATCGGATTTCAGAGTTCCCACTCATCGTCACCCCAGCTGCTCATACGGCCGTCCTCAGAAAGGTGCCACTGTTGAGCAAGGCCCTGGTGGGCACACTGTCGCCAGCTAGGACCCAACAGCACCGTCTGGTGACCCACTTGTCTTGTCTCTTAAAGGCAAGTGATTACTACAGCCTGTTCTCATGGCTTCAGTTGGTTCAGAGCAGCCTCTCTGACTCAGCTGCTTCTCTTGCTCCTGTGTCCTCTTCTGCCCACTGTCGTGTTCCTGTGCCCTCAAAAGACAAGATCGGGCCAGTTTCTGTCTGCCCGTGGGTAGGCCTGAGGGTGATTGCTTTTGGCTGATCCTTAGGCTGGTCAGTTGTAGACCAGATGAGCAGGGCCTGTGTCCCAAATCCAGCCACTTACGTGTGAGGAGCCACATGTACCACATTCATCACATGTGCCTGTGAGCTGTGGGCACCTGGGGCCTCATTGACGGAGCCTCCTGTTGGCATGTCACAGTGACTCACAGGCACCTGATGCCCCACTTGTGGCCTGAGGTCACTTGGGCTGAGCCCCGTTCCTCCCCTCCATGACAGCAGGCACTGTCCGGCGAGGGAGATCCATGGAGTAGTTCGTCACGAGGAAACAGTCTTCAAAACGGAAAAGGCTTAATGCACAGGGGTGTTTATCGCACAGTAACGCAGTAAACAAGCCAGCCTTAGCCCTGGCTGGCTGGCTCGGTTGGAGTGCCGTCCGGTCCACTGAAGGGTCGAGGTTCAGTTCCCGGTCGGGGAGTGCGTGGGAGGCAACAGATCGATGTTTCTCTCTCCCTTCCTCCCCCTCCCGTCCCGCTTCCATCCCCTCTCTCTAAAAATCAGTGGACCTCAGGTGAGTATTTAAAAAATAAATAAAAATGTAAAATAAAATTTTTTAATCCAGCCTTCGTACCCAACAGTGGAGGCATGATGAACTCAATGGAATGGCTACTTGCGGGCTCTTTGGAAATAGTAGCAATGCTGTTTACAAGGGCGCGTGCAAACGGAGAAATCGGGTTTAATTTGGAGAAATGGGCTTTGACGGAACAGTCTGTGTGCAGCTGGGCCCCAAGCCCCCCTTGGTGGGAACACGAGCAACACACTGGTGATGCTTATGTCTTGGCACAAGCCGAGCCGTTTTCTTCCTCCTCTCGGGTGTTTGGACTTGTGGGAGTTGTCCTCCTTGCCCGGGTTCTAAGTGTTCTGAATGATAGTCCCTCCTTTTAGAGCCAGAAACTGGTCAGGACAGTGCAGCCTTGTGGGTGGAGCCCAGCAGTGGAGCCCGCGGGCCTGCCCTGCGTCCCGGCTCCACTGCTTGTCTGCTCTGTGACCGTAAGCAGGCCACCTTCCCGCCCAGAGTCTGTTGCCCCATTGGCAAGTGAAGATGGTGACACCACCCTCAGAAGAGTTCTGGGGACTGGCAGTGACGCGCTTGAAGTGCCAGCACTGTGCCCGCCAAGCCTTCAGGGAGTAGTGGCGTTGATAACTGCCAGTCCAGTACTGTGGGATCAGGGGTGTGGGGTTGGGAGCTGGGCAGAAAGGGCCTCGACGTCCCGCTCAGCCTGTCTGCTCTCCCTCAGGCATCCCTATTAAGAGCACCATGGACAATCCCACCACCACACAGTACGCCAACCTCATGCACAACTTCGTCTTGAAGGCCCGGAGCACCGTGCGTGAAATTGACCCCCAGAATGACCTCACCTTTCTTCGAATTCGCTCCAAGAAAAATGAAATTATGGTTGCCCCAGGTAAGAGTCTCCCACATCCCCTCCTAGGCTTAGACCGTCACAGCCCACGCTCTGCAGCTTGTGGAGAAGGCTTAGCACGTTGGTATCTCCTCAGGTTCCACAGAAAGGCCTGAAGAGTGGAAGGGACAGAGGTGATTGCCTTGCTGCCTGTCCAGTCCCTGGCTGGCACCCCAGCCAAGACTCATGTGCAGTGGCTGAGTCAGACGGTCTTGGGTTCTGGGCCAAAGAGGGGAGTCCTTGACTCATGGGGGGAGACAGACACGTAAGCATGACCCAGTGTAACCCTCACCTTGATGTGGGACATTCAAGAGGCACTTTGGGACGTAGAAGAGGGTGTGAGTAGGCCTGCCCGGGGCAGTGAGTCATCTTGAGGGCACAGGAAAGAGTGTAAGCAGGCAGAGGGGCAAGAAAACTTGTTTGAAGGAAAAAGATTCAGTGATTTTAAACCAAAGCTGAAGGCAAAGATACTGTATAGTCATTTTGTCTTTGAGAAAATGTTCAGTTACCCACTTCTAGACGACAGTGCTGTCTCTCTGGGTCCCACACAGCCAGCTTCCCCGCCCGTCTCCCCCTCCACCCCCCGCTTTTGTTTCACGTGGAGTGTTGGCTTGCACTTCGGAGCTGGCTGTGCGGTACAACGCCCCTGTCTTTAGGGCTTAGGATCATTCTCAGGGTGATGAGATGCTCGTCCCGGGACCACAGGCGGCGGCGGCGGGACCACCTGCCCTGCCTCACCTCACTCAGCACGCACAGACTGTGGGCAGAGTCTCCAGGGCCGTTTTCGAGTTGCTGCTTCTCACTCCCTCTCTGTTTTTGGGCCGAGCCCCAGAGGTGAGCACACACGATGATGCCCACAGGCTGCAGTGGCAGTTGGTCCGGGGCATCAGAATATGTGTAGGAAGGAGAGGGAGGTGAGACGTTTGGTCCAGTTTAGAAAGGGCCTCCAACACCAAACTCGGCTGCGTGGACTTGACCCTGTGAGCAGAGGTTTTTAAGACAGGAGGCTATGTGATTGTGATTGGGGCCTGGATGGAGGAGGCAGTAGGGAGGCTAGGGACACTGAATGCCCCTGGGCATGGCGACACAGATGGCAGAGACTGGCTGCAGAATTCTGGGGTAATTCGGTGCCCTTGAGGGACCCACAGGCCTTCAGAGTTCATGGGTGTGGTTGGTGCTTGAGTCCAGTTAAAGGTTCTTCTTTGGGTGCACAGCCTTGTCAGTGGAGGCGAGGGTGAAGTGACCAGACCCTGGCTCTGGTGACACCCAGAGAGGCCTGAGGGGAGGGAGGGTGTGCTTGCGCTCTCACTTGCTCACTCACTGTCTGGCACTCACATCCTCATGGGACACACACACACACACACACACACACACCCCTTGTTACGCTGGCAGGGTGTGGCTTTGCCATATTCCCTTAAACACAAGGAGTGATCTTTCGAACACCCTCACCACCTCTCCAGCCACCCTGCCGCCTTTAGGAGCCTCTCCCTGGGCCCTCACATGGGCCACCTTGCCCTTGGCTACACTCCCGTCCTGCCTTTTCACTTGGCTAACTGGCCTGTATATCTGCATTTTTAAGTCTTATCTCCCCCCTAGACAGTTCCAAAACCAGAAACTTATAAACACATAGTAAGCATTTCACAAATATTTGTTGAATAAGTAAATGAAGGACTTTATAAACCTCCCTGTATTGCTGACCCTCCTGTTGTGGGGGTTAGAGGTGGGGTCAGCAGTGGAGATGGGGATCGGGGATGCCCGTGGGACATGTTATTTAAGATGAAAACACCTTGAAACACCCGCTTCGGTAATGGCCAGAAAAATAATGCTGTGTCAGGAGCTGCCGAGCAGAGCCTCTGAGGCATTTGGGCTGGATCGCCTTAGGGTTTGTGTAGGGCGCCAGTCCCCAGGCCTGGCTGCTGCGCCCTTCAGGTGGGCGCTCCTGGGGCTATACTTAGCACCCCGCACTGGGGGAGCAGGCTGGAGTGGCCCTGCCCGGGAAGGACGCCCAGGTCCCTTTCTTCCCACCTTAATCTTCCTCGTTGATCAAGCTGAGAAGATCACAAGTAGCAGGAGGTGGCGTCAGTTGGTTCCCCACATACGAGTATGCACCGCATTCCACCCCATCCTGGCCCAGGGCAGCCCATGTGAAGAGATGTGGTTTTTTGTTTTTTACTTTAGTTTATTCAGTACAGTTTCTATCCTTTATTCCCATTCCAGCCCTCCCACTCATCCCTCCCCTCCTCCCTCCCATTTCCAACCCCCCTAGTTTTGTCCATGTGTCCTCTATATTTGTTCCTATAAACCCTTCCCTTCTCCCCTGAAATTCCCTCCCCTCTCCCCTCTGGTCACTGACAACCTTGAAGAGATGTTTTTAAGACTGTCTTTTGGTTCTCACTTACTAACCTTGCTCATATAAACCTAAGTTATCAGCCTAATCAAACTTTAAAACTCTGCTCCCCACAGAGCAGCTGGAGTGATATTACTGAATTTAGGGCTAGATTATTTGGAAGAAAAGACACTACTATTGGTAATTATGTCTGCCTCTGTAGGTGGCTTTAATTATTTTTATTAGGAAGTGATTTGTATCTTTACTTACACAGATTGCTAGCCATGAAACTATTAGTCATATAAGATCTGCTTCTTCCCAGTCCCGTCAGCCAGCCATCATGGGGAATAGCAAGCTTCAGGTTTTTTTTTTTTTTTTTTAAAGATTTTATTTATTTATCTTCAGAGGGGAAGGGAAGGAGAGAGGGAGAGAAATATCAATGTATGGTTGCTTCCTGTGCATTCCCTTCTGGAAACTGGCCCGCAACCCAGGCATGTGCCCTGACTGGGAATCAAACCGTGATCTCTTGGTTCACAGGCCCGCACTCAATCCACTAAGCTACACCAGCCAGGGCAAGCTTCAGGTTTGAATTAGCAGATACGAAGCAGATGTGGCCGAGGTCCTGCCGTTTTGCTTATGTTCAACAAGCTGTCAAACCCAGCTACCCCACCCTGCATTTTTGCCTTGGCTTCTGCAAGCCATTTAACTCTCTGAGCCTCAGTGTCCTCGTTTGTAAAATGAGAAAACGCTAGCACCTGCCTCATAGAGCGATTCGGAGATTCATTGAGGTGCTGTGTGAGAAGTGGTTGGCCCAGGGCCTGCCACAGGGAGGCCTTGATAAACATTTGCAACTTGATGAAGTGGGCAAAGTCGAAACTCTCTGCTTCTCTCTCTAGCTTCCTCGTCTGTAAAAGGAGGGGCAGTCAGGCTCAGCCCCGAGGTCTCGGACCTGCGGTGATTTCACAAGGGATACCCCTCCTGGCTGGGCTGGATCCCCAGAGCTGGAATCCAGGTAGCTTTGGCCCCCTTTGATCTGGCGCCTTTGGAAGGTTCTCATCCAGCCTGTGACAGAACTGACATTAACCCAAGAGCACTGGGGTTGAGGTTGGAATTCCATCTTTGACACCAGCCGGCTGGGTGACCTTAAACTGCTGGTTCTCCCAGAACCTGCAGCATGAGCATGACCCAGGAGTGTTAAAAATACAGATGCTCGGGCTCTGCCCCAGACCTGCCGACTGCACAGAGCTGGGAGTGGGGCCCAGCCCTCCAGGTCGTTCCATTCTGAGAGCCACTGCCACAGGCAAGTTGCTGAAATTCTCCGAACCTGAGTTTCCCTACCCAGAAAACGGATGGTGTCCTGCCTCCCTCTTAGTTCTGGGAAGATTAGAAGAGAGGATGCGCTGCAGGGTCACACTTGCGAAGGCCACCACAGGGAACCTGCAGGTGTGCCTTCCGCTTCCCCAGCCATTGGAAGTAGCCTGAGCACTGATACTTCGTATTCACCCCACCCCCGCTTCACGGTTGGTGGTTCCATGATTTCTTTTCTAGTGTTTTTCTCCCTTTTTACATTTACTGATACTTTTTTTTTCATTTTTCTCTCTTGCAGATAAAGACTATTTCCTGATTGTGATTCAGAATCCAACTGAATAAGCCACTCTCTCGGCTCCACGCGTCACTCCTTCATTCAGTGTCCCCAAGAATAATAGTGTTAATCATGTCAACTGACCGGCAGGTAGAAATCCCCCGAGAGCCCATGCAGACCAGTCGAGTGGCCAGGGTGGGCTGCAGCTGCACCCCGTCCCACCAGAGTCATCCCCCTGCCGGCCGGCCACCCCTGAGGTCCCGGGAGGGCCCTCTTTCCTCAAGTCCAGGTTTTGGAGCCAGAGCTTGTGAGAGGCCCACACCCCGCTTCCTTCTAACCTTCAGTTCACTTTGTTGCCCTTGGAAAAGGCTGTTTTTCTTTGACTAAAAATAACTGAAAGTTGCCCCGCTGTGTATCTTTATAAACACTGGGTAGAAAGGCCTCTCGCTCCCTATGTCATCACGTGGTCTGAAGGCTGAGCCCGGGGCGGCCTCCAGCCTCCGCTGCGGATTGTGTTCGCGGCCCGGGAGGCCCGCCCCGCCTCGCCGCTGTGGCCGTACTCGCCGCTCTGAGCCTGGTTATCGTTGGAACCCAGATTTCTGGGTCTCGTGGTGAAAGATGTTTTCTCTTACACGGCCTTGGGAAAGGAAAGAAGTGATATGTGTTGAATACCCAGAATGTACCTGGTGTGTCATGTACCATGGCTCATACCATCCGCGTGGTACCCTGCAGACAAGGTGTCAGAGCCATCCTAAAAATGGGAAGTTTGGGGTCCAGAACATGACTTGCCTGAGGTCTCACACCTGGGAGCACAGGTCTGCGACTCCCGAAGTTCTGCTCTTTCTGCGCCGCCTTCCCGGGAAATCCTGGGCGGTCCCACTCACTGGAGGGAGCCCATCCTGGGTGCATCCTGGCTGCATCCTGGGTGCGGTCCGCCTTCCCTTGGGTTCGTGCGTGGGGCGTCCCAGGAGGTGCCTGCCTCTCTGGGAGGCTGTCGGCCACCCGCCAGTCAGCAGCACTCGGGGACTTTTCCTCCAGAAATCACGTGTTTGTTTATTCATTAGGTTTTTTTTGTGGTTTTTTTTTTTTTTTGCCTTTTGCCATTTGCCTTTTGTTTCTTGTTACAGAGAGAAAAGATACCTTGAAATCCCTCTTCACTGTCCTCTCCCCGTAAGGAACTTTGTCTACTTCCTTGATGGAAATGTGAGTTCTTCCATCTAGCAAAATACTTCAATAAATTTTCCAGTGAAGTCTCCTGAAACAGTATCAGAGAAGTAAAATATGTACCCTTAGGAGCCTAGGGGTGTATCGGGTTGGCCAAAAAGTCCATATGGTTTTTTCCATAAAATAAAAAACATTTTTCATTTTCTCCAATAACTTTATTGATTTGGATATTTTGAGTATGCCGGCTATCTCCTGCTGCTGGCTTCTAGTAGACAGAGGCCAGGGGTGCTGCTAAACGTCTTCTAGTGCATAGGACAGCCCCACAGCAAAGAGTTATTTGGCTAAAATGTCAGTAGTGCCAAGAAACTTTGCAAACCACTTTTGACACATTCAGTCAGTCACAGCACCTTCTCCATACACTGCACAAATTTTTTGTGTTTTGGTTGTGTTTTTACCTTTCTTGAAATAAAGCATATTACACTGAAAATGTTGCATATTTTCTTCCAACTTTAATATTAAAATGGCTGCCCAAAAATTCACCAGTTTTGATAAGTTCTTTTTTTTTTTTTTTTAAGTTTTGTGGGGTTTTTTTTAAAGATTTTATTTTTAGAGGGGAAGGGAAGAGGAAAGAAAGGGAAAGAAACATCAATGTGTGGTTGCCTCTCGTGTGCCCCCTACTGGGGACCTGGCCTGCAACCCAGGCACATGCCCTGACTGGGAATCGAACTGGCAACCCTTTGGCTCACAGGCTGCGCTCAATCCACTTAGCCACACCAGCCAGGGCTATAAGTTCTTTTTTAAATGTACACTGATATGACAGCTGTCACAATCTAACAGTTGTTTTTGAATGAAATTAAAGATAACTTAGCACTACTAGAGCCATTGTATGGAAAAAAGCTAAATGAACTTTTTAGCCAACCCAGTAGTTTATAAGGGCTAAGGCACATCTCTTCAAAATCTCCTATTTTAGTGGAGGATCATAGGAATTTTCCATTGTGTAATATATCCACGTTTGTCTTAATACATTTCGAGTAATTTTCCTGAATCTTCAAGTAGAACATTCCCTGGGAAACCACTGCAGGTGGGCCTTGTCCCTGGGACTCAGGAAGCACGCCCCGGAGAGCATGATTGCCGAACTGGAGCAAAATGACCCTGGGTCCATCTTTGTCTCGGATTCAGTTTTAAAAGTGAGGCATGGTGACCAGTATCTTCTCTTTGTTCTCAGAGGCTGAGGGTGGTCGGGATCCGGGTCTGAGGTTCCCAAGTGCTTCTGGCTTGAGTTTCTCCAAGAAGAATAATGGGGGAAGATCGGTTAACAAAGTACCCCTCCTGGGTGAGGGGGGAAGGGCCTCTGTTCCTCCAGAAGAGATCTGACCTGGTGCCACTCCGTCCCATACTCCCTCCCTCTTACTTGCCTTACAGTTCCCCATCCTAAAACTCCCTCGAGGTCTTGAGGACAGTTTAGGCTCAGTCTAACTTCAGTGAGAAGCAGGTAACTCGTGAACATGAAGATGCTGCACCTCCCATGCCCCGTGGGAAGCCGCCTGGGATGCACCCCCCAGCTTGTCATGCAGCCCGAACGGTGCTGTAGCACGTGCACACACCCCAGCGTTTCTGCACTTAGGAGTAGCAAGTGTACGGGATGCAGTATCTACCAACATCATGAACTGCTCACTGCCCTGGGCGTGGAGGGACAGGCACAGCTTCTCGGTTTCAGAGTATATTTGCCTAAACACAGTGTGCCCGCTCCCAGCATTGTGAAAAATTTCAAACAGTTGAAATAATTTTGCATTCTCCATTTCACTCTACACTTAACATCACATAACTCCGTCCATCCCAATGGGTGTGTTTCAAAGGACAGTTACAGACAGGACACCTAAATCCTTCAGTGTCCGTATTATCAACTAGCTTACCTTTTTGGGTAGGTGGGTGAGATTTACATACAGTGACATTTACACATAAGTATACCACTTAAGTGACAAATGTGTACACCTGTCAACCTAACCGCCCCCTTCAAGATCACATCACCCCAGCAATTCCGCCTCGAAGCCCGTGTCCACACCTGCTCCGATTCCCATCAGCTGTGGACTTCACCCTCCAAGGTGAGGCAGGCGACAGCGTGGGAAGAACTCGGAGACTGCAGTACTGGTGCTGGCCAGCATTTAGCGCCCTGGTTGCCAGGAAACGCCTTCTACCGATTAGGTAGAATAAATAGTAAACCGAGGCAGGGAGGAGACAAGTCTCACTTGCTAACTCAGCAGTCCTGAGCCTGGTCTGATAATATTGCCAGGTGTTCCAGCATCACAAGAGCCACTATGTTAGCAAGAAGGAAGGGCAGTCCTTGAAATTCTGTGTAGCATTGCCACTGTCTGGGAAAGAAAGCCTTGAAACTGTGCTTTCATCCCAAGGCCTGAATGTGGGAGAGGGTCCCTGGTGCTCACAGAAAGAGCCCATAAAACAACTTTGGTTAATTGCCTACCTCTGGTCACTATCTGTTTTACGAGGGAGTCCCTGATGCTTACAGAAAGAGCCCATAAATAACTTCAGAAAGTGCCCCGATTTTAATTAACTGCCTCCTGTCCCGTGTTTGTTTTACAACAAGATGAACAAATGGGGTCTGGAGCAAGATAAGGATTCAGGCTAGCAGACCCCCACACATCCCTAAGTTTGGGTAGTCACATTCCCCCAGGAAAGCTGGCACTGCATTTACCCATTAATCAAAATGTAACTTCTTTTCCTCCTATCCCACCAACTATATAAGTCCTGAGAACAAAGGACTCCAGCTCTCTCTCTCTCGGGGGCTCTGGGTGCTCTTGGCTCTCGGGCCACAGGGCTTCTGGCCACCCGGCCTCAGGCTGCCCAGGGGCTCGCCACCCTGGTCTTCAGCCACTCTTGCTTTTGTCGCCCTGCTGTGCCCTGAAACTTTGCCTCTCACCCCCTATTCTACCCAGCCCCTTTCTCTTCATGGGAACGGGCCACTAATAAACTGGGTACATACTACTAGATTTGCTGATATGTAATTCTTTACATGCGTTAGTTAGCAAGAAGAACCAGGTCTCGCCTGTCAACAAAGGTACAGCTCTTGGCTGGGGTCCCAGTACAGAGGGCCACTGTCAGGAAAGTCGTAGCCTCTCAGGGAAAATGCAGCAGCTGCTCCCACCTCCGTTCATCATTCATCGCCCTGCTTCAGCACTCGCCAGTGTTCCTTGGAATCCCCATGTTCCTCTGTGAGTTGGTACCACCTTTACTAAAACAAAAAAAGTTTTTTAAAACACTCCAGGATGCCCTGACCAGTGTGGCCCAGTTGGCTGTGCACAAGGCTGCAAAGCGAAAGGTGGCCAGTTTGATCCTGGTGAGGGCACATGCCTGGGTTTCAGGTTCGTCCCCCTGCAGAAGCAACCGATTGTAGGTTCCATTATTTGCAGCGGGTAGAAGACGCCAAAGACGCTGGTCAGTGAGCTTTAGCTGATCCATTATGTTCAGCAGAGAAGGAAAATAACACAAAGTACTAGTCCTGTTGTTACGTTAAACAAGCTCAGTTGGATAAAAGACCAATTTTATCTTGGTTTCCCACTGTCTAAATTTATTCCCTGGGGCTCAACCTCCCCCTGTCCCTGAATGTAGTGTAGGGAAGTCCCAGGCCTCACGCACCACTTTCGGGTACTGAAGGCCCTGCCTTGGGCAGGTGATGTGTCTGGTCCCATGTAACAACAAAACCTTTGACCTGCCTCTGGAGATGGAGGCTACCCCTTCCCCAGCTCGGGCCTGCTGCCAGCCTTGCCCCCTGCAGAGGGGCAGCAGGGGGGTGGTGGGGCCGGGAGGAGGAGGCAGCGAGGCTTGGCCTTGTTTCTCCACCGTGTCTGTAACAGTACTGCTGTGAACTGGCTTCTGGCTCTGAGCCGGGTGTGTGTAAAGCCGAAACACATTCTGGCACATCTTTCAGGAGCTTGCAGAGATCTGTTCCTTGTCCCCACACCCCGTCCACTTCTCTCGTCCTCCTACCTGCCATCGCCTTATTTTGGATGATACACTCTGGTTGGCTCCTTATAATCCTTTTCTGTCCCCTGGTTTTCAGTCTCCTTCTGTTAACTCGAGGTGAAGCGCCTCCCTCCATGGTGGCGGGAGTCACAGTCCTTCACCAGCTTCTGAAAGTTGTTCTCTGACTTCCAGCCCTTCCACAGGCTGACGGTCAGGCAGAAGTCTGAACTCACTTCGGGCCGCCTTGTTGGTCTTGCACTGACTGGTTCTGCTCCTTTCTTTGGTACACAGCAGCTATTGCCTTGGGTGTCGCAGCAGAAACTGAAATGAAAATAATTACACTTGAACTTCGTAGTTCACATGAAATACAGCGTTAAAGACTGCCTAGCCCTGGCCAGTGTGGCTTGCCAGGGTGGGCGTGGTAGGACACAATGGCGGCCGAACTACAACCTGGAAAAGACCGCTGACGTCAGGCCAGAGAGCCCAAACGGGGGGCTTTGCCATGGCAACCTGAACCTGAGGAGGACCACCAATGATATACTGCCACTTGTTCAAAGGGACCAATCCCCAGCTCTGGTGAAGAGAACCACCCAGACTTGGGGTATAAACACCCCCCCCGCCACCCTGCGCTCTTTGTTTGGGCGCGACTCCCCCGGCCCAGGTGCACAAACCCCAGCAAAGCTCTCCACTGCCTGATTTTGTCGCTGGCTGGCATTTCTTCCTCAGCGGAGCCTAAGAAAACCTTACATGGCTCAGTTGGTTGGTGCACCTTCCCATAAACTGAAAGGCCATGGGTTCGATTCCCAGTCAGGACATATACCTAGGTTGCAGGTGAGTCCCCAGTTGGGGCGAGAAGCAACCAATCGATGTTTCTCTCTCACATCAATATTTCTCTCCCTCTCTCTTCCCCTCCCTTCCCCTCTTAAATAAATAAATAAATAAATAGACTGCCTAAAGGCCAGATGAAACAAGGAATGTCAAAAATGTTTTAACTTTTTGAGTTTTAGATACTTTTTGACATGCACAACTATTATTTGACTGGTTTTCAGCTATTTTTAGGGAAGACAGGAACAGAAGTACATTGCCTGCCTGTAAGCTGTTCTTATTTTGTGACCAGCCTTTACAAAAGTGCTTCGTTCGTTTATTCATTCAGCAGGTATTTAGTGAACGCCTATTATGTGCCAGGCCTCAGTCTAAACATAAAGGAGATCATGACAATCGTTTAGTGGAGATGAGACAGCCAATTAAAAAAAAAGCTATGCCTGGGACCCACCCTAGACCAATTAAATCGTGTTCCCTGAGAGGAATCCTTGGACATCAGTAGTTCGTACCGGCTACCCAGGTCTTTATGGCCGCTGGAGTTGAGAACCCTGGCGTAGCGCCTCATACCCCATGGCGAAGTGTACAAGAGCTGTAATAAAAATATTCAGCAACAAGGAAGAACTCTTGAAAGATTAAAAATATGAAAGGAATAAGTTCAACAGAAGAGTTGCACATCGAAATTGAGAAAATCTCCAAAAGAGTGGGGAAAAGAAAATGGAAGAGAACATGCAAGAAAATGAAAAGGATCAGTCTAGAATATTCAACATCTGACTAACCGGAGACCCAGAAAGGGAAAACCGGGTGGAAAATGTTCAGCAGGAGACTGTAAGGAAGATACTCCCTGGACTAAGGACGTAAGTCCCCAGACTGAAAGATCTGAGTGTCCAAAGCAATTAGTTTTAACCCGTGCCAGGCCCCCTCACCATGAAATTTCAGAACACTGGGCAGACACAATCAGAGACAGAGCAGAAAAACAGAATACCAAGGACTGGACATGTAAAACGTCACGAGCATCCCAAATAGCACCACTAGAAACAAGGCAGGTAAATCAATGCCCTCGAAATTCTGATTTTAAAAAATTTATTTATAACCTGGAACCTTATACCCAGCCAAAGTATTAATCAAGTGTAATAGTAAGATAAATATTTTCAGGCCTATAAAGTCATTTGTCCTTAACCTACCATGCACCATTTTTCAGAAAGCTACTGAAGACTGTAAAGGAGCAAAGCTATGAAAGTAAGACTTGGGACCCAGGCGATTTGAGACTCCCAACAAAAAAGGGAGACAAAGGGGACAGCTCAGGATGGTGGTGACGGCACTGGGCGGGAACCTGGAGAATCCTGAATAGAGCAGGAGGGTGTTTCCAAGAAAAAAACAAAACCAGCAGATTATCTGTTGTGTTTGAATATACTTAGAGGAGATTTTTAGTTCTGCAAGGAATTTGGATAATTTAGTACTGGGGCATGGAAAACAAAACAAGAAATGGCAACTTAAGCCATAACTCTAGAATGTTTTTAAAAATGTACAATAAAAAGCAAGTCCAGGCCACATGTGGCTCAGCTGTGAACAATGGTGGTGTAGGCAAAATATTAATACTCCAAACTGTAACTGCTGGGGGAAGGGAAGGGCGAGGAGAGGCCACAGGCAGATCCCCTTCCGTCGTAAGAGCTAAAGAAGTAGGAGGAAGACCACGGTGCTTAGAAACGTGAACGTAAATATCAGAAGGAACAGCTGTATTTAAATTGCTATTTGACTTTTTCATACTGTATTATTTGGGTAAAAATTAAATTTTAAGTTTGAAATAACCTGTGCCTATAATCTAGGTGCTTCGAGCCCTGTTGCAATGAAGTAACTGAAGAATGAGAGTTTTCCGGAACTTCAGGGTACCTGGAGGGGTAGATCAGAGGGAACCCATTGCAAGCACGAAATATCTTTGAAATCACGTATCTTT
This sequence comes from Trachops cirrhosus, assembly GCA_028533065.1. Classification (NCBI taxonomy): domain Eukaryota; kingdom Metazoa; phylum Chordata; class Mammalia; order Chiroptera; family Phyllostomidae; genus Trachops; species Trachops cirrhosus. The sequence goes on from CM052547.1 coordinate 75,033,182, forward strand.
AAAACTGCACACATATTTTGCATCTCGGTGGCTCTGTGGGGAAGGCAATTCTCCAAGCAGAATCGGAGCCCCGTGAGCCAGGTGAGCCCCGATGGTGGCCGGGACCACAGGGGTAACTCGGGGTTATGGTGAGGGTGGCGGCAGGGTCCCCAGGGAGAGCAGCAAGACCTGCCGATGAGTTTTGAACACGGGAGTGATGGGTTGAGACCTCCAGGGGGGCTCTGGGTGCTCAGTTGAGCAACCAGGTGCTGCCCCTTACTGAGATGTGGATGATGGGGGAGCGGGTTTGGAGGGATCAACAACGTTGAGATGACCTGCCCAGTCTGAGCCTCTCCGACATCGGTGCGTCTCAGGAGATACCAGCTCTGCCGGGCTGTGCCGGGCGTGCAGACTTGCTGCCCTAGCCTGTGGTTTAGCCAGGGCGGCTCAAACGCATTCACAGGAATGAAAGGAGAGGAGAGGAAAGGCGTGAGGGCCTTACTGGGGACACTTGGCCTCTGGAGGGGAGGTCGGAGGTTTGCTCGAGGAGCAGGAGCCAGCGAATGAGGACAGCGGCCGGGAGAGTCAACTAAAATAGAAGCTACTGGATTTTGCCGTGTTTAATGCGCGTCCGTGTTTTTGTGCCCATTGTACGTGGGACTATTATACCCGTTATTATACCCATGGTATGTAGTCATTGTCCCCATGTACAATATGCATCCTTATTTTTCCCTCAAAAATGTGGGCAAAAAGTGCACATTATACACGGCAAAATACATTATTTCAATTAGGACTCAGTTCAGCTGCACAAAAACCAGAACAACTATGCCTTAACCAAGATAAAAGTTTATCTAGTGCGCAGACCAGGGTTGGAATGGTGACGCCACGAAGTCGTCAGAGACCCAGGCTCCTACCATCTTTAGTTCCACCGTCTCTAGGGTACCGCCCTTGTCCTTGCCATTCAAGATAGCTGCTGGGGCCCCAGCCATCACACTCAAGTTCAGGTACCCTTTCCCTTTAAGGAAATTTCCCAGAAGCCCCACTTTACTCCCCCCACCCCGCCCCTTTAAGAGAAGTCTGGGTCTTTCCTGGCTGAGGCCACTTGAGGAGGGTGCAGCGGGAGGGCGGGCTGGGGCCCCAGAAGCCGGGCCAGAGTGCTTCGCAGGCTTGTAGGTGATGAGGAGCTCGCCCGGGGAGTGACCTCCCATCTCGGGCCTGACTTCCCCTGGTTGGAGTCGTGCTGTCGTAAATGCTCAGGGTCCCCAACACCTGGTTTTATTGACCAAAGTTTCATCACCTCGCCCCTTTCAACTGCGGTGGAAGCTGAGAGACCAGGCTGGGTGCATGGCCACCTGAGGAGATATCCAGGGGTACCGGGTGGTCTCTGCCGTGGAAACCGAGAGAAGAATTTCGGGGCAAAGCGGTGTTGGGAAGGGAGCAGAGAGGGGGGCTGGGCTGGAGGGGGGTGCGAGTGCTGCTGGGAGATGCTGAGGGGCCTCGGGGAGCGGAGCGGCGACAGAGTGAGGAAGGCTGGCACCAGGCACAGGGCGAGGGCTGCCTGAGTCTGGAACAGGGGCGGCTCTTATGCTGCCACGTGAGGGAAGACAGGACGAGGGCAGAGAGGACAGGCAAGGTCAGAGGTGCTGGGCTGTACGGGGAGGACTCAGACCTCCTGTGTTCGGGTCAAACCTCGTGGACAGGGCCCAGCTGAGCATCGTTGAGCCAAGTTTGCGTCATCAGCCGCAGCCCAGATGCAGCCGCGTAGCGAGCTCACAGCCGGCTTTAGCCAGGACTGGGATTTTGCCAGACTAATTCAGCTCCTAAACAATGAGGGAGTTAAGCACTTTTGGGAAGGAATTATGGTGATGGGCTGTGGAATTTGTGCTGGGCCAAGAGGACGTGGGGACAGGTCAGGAAGCGATCGATAGTGAAAGGATGGAGGCAGAAATCTTGGCTTGCTCGAAGGGTGGTGGCCAGGGACCCTTGGATTTGTGTTTGCAGGAGAGGGGCGTGTGTGGGGTGTGGTCTAGGCTGAGGCTAGGAAAGTGTGAGGACAAGTTCAAGTGGAGCAGGTTCAGGGGAGAGCCTACCCAGAGGAGTGACGGTGGGGCGGGGAGGGGACAGACGAGTTTGCGAGGACTCACAGAGGGACTAGATTGGCAGGCTGTGGAGACGGGACGTGAGGGCAGGCGCGCGTTAACTGGAGGCAGGTATTGGGGACGATGTGGCTCCATTTGGACGTGTTGAGTTTGAGAAACCTAAGCCCCCGCCCGAGTCGACCTTCAAAGCTGGGATCGGGAGGGATAGTCAGGGGATTAGGGAGTCACTGTCGGGTATGAACATGGACGTGACCGAGGACAACACGGGTGGGATGAGAGCTGAGGGTCATGATAGGAGGAGCATGCTGGGGTGCAGCCAGAGTCTGGAAAGGCCAGGAGGAGGCGGCAGCCTCTCCAGGTGACTGGCCAGCTCCCAGTGGGCGTCTGCGGAGGGCAGAGGTGAGGACGTAGGAGGAGGCGGAGAGGGAGGTAACGCTGCCCATCACTCAGGGAGGTGGGTTGAGAACAGAGAGAACTGCTCTAGGCCAGAGAGGAGGGGGCTGAGGGAGTGAGACCCAGAGGAAGGAACAGCCAGGTCCAAGGCCACCTGTGAGAGGTGGGGCAGATGGTCGTGGCCTCCTCCTCCCAGTGAAGCCAGAGAGCTTCAGGAGTGAGTGGGGCACCCCGTGCCAGTGGCTTGGGGACCTCTGGGTGGGCTTCAGTCCCTCCAACCTTGGGAAAATTGCTCTTGGAGTCTGTAAACAGGAACAACTCATCCTCACTCAGAGATAATGAGCCTGACTCTGACCTCATTTCTCCTGGGCCCTCCCAACGTGAGGCCCATTTTACGAGTTCATTTCCTTGAATAAGATTCCATAGCACCGTGGTGATAAAGGTGGTCCATCCGATTCCAGGCCCTTTTCCCCAGGACCTGTGCCCTCCTGGTCACTCCCTAACCCTCACCCTCAGAGGTAGGTTGTTACTGTCTCCGTTGTACAGATGAAACAATAAGCCTCCAGGGGAACACATTTGTTCAAAGTTACCAGTAAGTGGTGAAGTACTTTAGACCCAGGTCTGTCTGCCACCGTGCGAAGGAGCAAACAGACACCCAGAGGAGGAGCTTGCCGTGGTCACCCAGTGACTGGTGGCCACTCAGGCAGGGCTTGCTCCACCCTCACGTGACAGGCCAGCCAAGGCCAGCTGTCACCCTTTTCTCAGGCCCGTGAGTCCCAGTCAGAAGCCACAGATCAGCAAGAACAGGAGGACTGGGAATGGGGAGCTCGCCCGTGGGGGAGGCGCTGCCCTGAACAGAACGTGCCCCAATCACCCCAAACGGCCCTCTCAGACCCCTTAGTGCCCCCACACACGATCTAGAGAGGAGACAGACCTCGGACGGGCAGGGACCCAGAGAGATGACGTGTGGGGGCCAGAGGAGAGCGTCTCAGCCAGCAGGTACTCGCTGAGCACCCCCTCTGTGCGCGGTCCAGGGGCTGGGGTGAAGCAGGGACCACACAGAAAACACCGCCCTGGAGGGGCTCGCACGTTAGTGGGAGGGAGAAACGAAGATTTTCAATCATGGCAAGTTTGAACGCACACTGAGATGCTGCCTCAACCTACCGGAACAGCTGAAGTTAAAACAAGTGGCCACACCGGATGTTGGCAAGGAGGCAGAGCAACTCAAACTCCCATATATTGTTGATAGAAACTAAAATGGAGCTACCACTTTGGGAAAATAGCTGGTAATTTCTTTTTTAAAGAATTCTAAATTAATTTTTAAATGGGGGAGAGAGAGAGAGAGAAACATCAATTTGTTGTTCCACTTATTTATGCATTCATTGCTTGATTCTTATATGTGCCCTGACTGGGGATTGAACCTGCAACCTTGGCATATTGGGATAACGCTCTAACCAACTGAGCTACCCAGCCAGGGCAGAGCTGGTAATTTCTTATAAAACTAAACACACACCTGCCCCATGACCTAGCAGTTCCACTCCTAGATATGTGTCCAAGTGAAACAAAATGAGTGTGTCCACACAAAGACGGTTACAGGGATGTTCGTAGCAGCTTTATTCACATCGTCAAGAACTGCAAACAGTCCAGATGTCCGTCAGCAGAAGAATGGATAACCAAACTATGGTACATCCCTTGATGGAACCTTCACTCTGTCATGTAAGGAAATGGCCCGCCGATGTCTACAACGCCATGGATGAACCTCAGAAACTTTATGTTGAGGTAAAGAAGCCAAAAACAAAAGAATATGGAGTATAATTTCATCGCATGGAGCTCTGGGCCCCGTCGGACTAATCTGTAGTGAAAAACTCAGGGTGGTGGTTGCTTCTGGTTGTGGGGTGCAGGTGGACCGAAGCAAGAGAGAACTTGCTGAAGAGGTGGTGGTCGCGTTCTGCGTTTGGTAGGGGTTTGGATTGCACAGGTCAAAACTCAGTTGCGCACTTACAGTCTGTGTGTTTAATTGTAGGTAAATTTAATCTGTGCAAAGGAGAAATTACAAAACAAATATTGGCCCTGGCTGGTGTGGGTCAGTGGATTGAGCACTGGCCTGAGAACCAAAGGGTTGCTGGTTCGATTCCCAGTCCGGGCACATGGCTGGGTTGCGGGCCAGGTCCCCGGTGGGGGACGCATGAGGCAACCGCACATTGATGTTTCTCTTTCTCTCTTTCCTTCCTTCTCTTGGAAAGTAAATAAAATCATTTTTAAAAACCCAAGAAACAAAAATTGATATGAATGTGAAGGATTTAGGGATAAAGCAAACATATCCACAGCTTACTGTTTTTGTCCCTTTAAAAAAGTTGAGATATAGAGCATATAACATTGTATTAGTTCAGGTGTACGACACAATGATTCACTATTTGTATTTGTTGCAGTAAGTCTAGTCAGCATCCATCACCACACGGTTACAAACATTTTTTTTTCTTGTGATGAGAACTTTAAGGTCTATTCTTTTTAGTAACTTTAGTGCATATTTGCACTAAATAGAAATAGTATTTCTATTTCTTTAACTTTTTTATTCACTACAGTACTTCTAACCATCGTCACCATGCTGTCTGTACATTACAGCCCATGACTATTTTATAACAGGAAGTTTTTACCTTTTGACCCCTTTACCCATTCACCCCCTCCGCCCTCCCCCCGCCTTTGGTGCCTATGAGGTTGGGTTTGTTTGTTTTAGATTCTATATACAAGTGAGATCATGGTCTACTTGTGTTGTTGCAAATGGCAAGATTGCCTTCACTTTTATGGCTGAATGTGTGTGTGTGTGTTTGTACATATACACACATTTTCCCCCTTCTTTGTTCATTCATCTCTCTGTGGGCACTTAGGTTGTTCCCATATCTTGCCAAAGTGAGTACTGCAGTGACCGTGGAGGTGCACATGTCTTTTTGAGTTAGTCATTCCATTTCTTTTGGATAAATAGCCAGAAGTGGAATGGGTGGATCATACGGTAGTTCTACTTTTAGTTTCTGTTTTTAACTATATATATTTAAAATTTTTAATTTGATTGATTTTAGAAGCATTGATTTGTTGTCCACTTAATTAGGCACTCATCGGTTGATTCTTGTCTGTGCCCTGATCGGGTATCGAACCCACAACCTTGGCGTATCGAGACAACACTCTAACCAACTGAGCTACCTGGTCAGGGCTATTTTTAACTTTTTGAGGAACCTCCATACTGTTTGCCATAGGGGAAATTTGCATTCCCACCAGAGTGCACAAAGGTTCCCTTCAAGTCCTCATCGACACCTGTTACTTCACACTCATCGATAACAGCCACTCGGACCAGTGTGAGGTGATACCCCATGGTTTTGATTTGCATTTCCCTGACGTTGGTGATGCTAAACACCTTCTCACGTCCCTGACGGCCACCTGTATATCCTCGGAAGAATGTTCAGGTCCTCTGCCCATTTAAAAAATCTGACTGGGTTTTTGCTATTACGTTGTATGAGTTCTTCATATATTTTCGATATTAACCCTTTATGAGATATATGATTTGCAAATATTTTCTCCTTTCAGTATGTTGTCTTATTTTGTTTCCCTTTGCTGTGCAGAAGCTTTTTCAGTTTGATGTAGTTCCACTTATTTTTTTCTTTTGTTGCCTTTGTTTTGGTGTCAAATCCAAAAAATATCATACAGGACTGATGTCCAGGAGCTTCGCACCTATGTTTTCATCTAGGAGCCTTATGGTGCCAGGTCTTACATTCAAGCCTTTAATCTGTTTTGAGTTGACTTTTGTGTATGGTGTAAGGTAGTGGTTCAGTTTCATTCTCTTGCATGTGGCTGTCCAGGTCTCCCATGACCCAGTGGTCATCCATGGTCTTTATCATTCACTGAAGAAATGTCCTTTCCCCATTGTGTATTTCTGGCTCCTTTTGTCATAAATTAATTGAACATATATGCATGAGTTTATTTCTGGGCTCTATTCTGTTGCATTGACCTATGTCTGTGTTTTTATGATAATACCATAGTGTTTTGATCACCAAACCTTTGTAATATAGTTTGAAATCAGGGAGCCTGATGCCTCCAGCTTTGGCTATGTGGGGTCTTTGGTGGTTGCACACAAATTTTAGATGTGTTGGTTCTATTTATGCAAAATATTCCATTAGAATTTTAATAGGGGTTGCATTGAACCTGTAGATTGCTTTGGGTAGTATGGGCATTTTAACAGTACTCTTCCATGAGCACAGAGTATCTTGCTATTTGTATCTTCTTTAATTTCTTTCATTGACATCTTATAGTTTTCAGCCCTGGCTGACGTGGCTCAGTGGATTGAGTGCTGGCCTCTGAACCAAAGGGTCGCTGGTTCTATTCCCAGTGTAGCGCACATGCCTGGGTTGCAGGCCAGGTCCCCAGTAGGGGGTGCTCAAGAGGCAACCACACATTGATGTTTCTCTCCTCCTCTTTCTCCCTCCTTCCCCTCTCTAAAAATAAATAAATAAAATCTTTTTAAAAAATCTTATAGTTTTCAGAGTACAGATTTTTCCCCTACTTTAATTTCATCCCTATCTTTTCAATGCAATTTTAAATGGAATTGTTAACCTATTTCTGATAGTTTGTTATTCATGTATAGAAATGCAACAGATTTTTGTATCCTGCAACGTTACTGAATTTGTTTATTAGTTCTAACAGTTTTTTTTTTGTTTTCTCTATATAATATTATGTTAGCAGGAAAATGTGACAGTTTTACTTCTTCCTGTTGCCCTGACTAGGACTTCCAATCCTATGCTGAATAAAAGCAGTGAGAGTGAGCATCCTTGTCTTTTTCCTGATCTTGGAGAAAAAGCTTTCAGCTTTTCACTGTTAAGAATAGTATTAGTTATAGGCTGTCATATGTGGCCTTTATTATGTTAAGGTATGTTCCCTCTATATTCACTTTGTTGAGTTTTAATCATAATTGTTGATTGTCAACTTACTCAAATGCATCAAAACGATAAAATATGCGGATAGATGGATGGACAGACCGATGAATGGACAGGTAGCGACAGGTAGTGATAGAGCAAATGGCACAAGATGAAATGTCGAATGTAACTGGTGGGCATATAAGTGGTTATTGAACACTTTCAATTGTTCTGTGTGCTTTAAAGTGTTCATAACAAAATGCTTAGAAAAATTATTTAGCCTATTAGAAAGTGATAACTGTTCTGGCAAAAAGTTAAGCAAGGTGGGATGGGAGTAAAGGACAGAAAACTACTTGAACAATGATTAAAATAAAATTAAATAAAAATTAAAAAATAACAAAAAGTAAAAAAAAGTTAAGCAAGGTACTGGGAGAAGACCAGGGGGCGACTGGGGCAGGGGCTGCAATATTAAATAAGGTCTTTCAGGAAGGCCTCCCTGAGGAGACACTGGAAATTAGAGAGTGAGTCATGCAGAGATCCTGGGGAAGACTATTCCAGGCAATGGAACAGTAAGTACAGGAAGGTCCTAGGGCTCAAGTGGGTTCCTGAAATAGTGAGGAGGCCAGCATCGCTGAAGTCAAGGGCAGAGAGTGAGTGTTGAGGCCAGAGGACCAGCAGAGAGGCAGATCCCATAGACTTCATGGGCCACTGTTTAGCCTTGACCTTTGCTCCGACAGGTGGGATGCAGGAACCGCGTGATCCAACGGGATTGCTCTTGTCAGCGTAGTGAGACCAGACTGAAGCAGGCAAGGCCAAACAGGAGACCAGGGAGGAGGCGATGGTAGTAGTCCGGCAAGAGATGATGGTGGCTCTGGCTTGAGTGGCAGTGGTGGAAGTGGTGAGATCTTGGAGATATTTTCAATGTAGAACCAATAGGATTTGGGCATGGATGGGATGTGTCTGTTGAGGGGGGTGCAAGGGAGTAAGGGAAAGAAAGAGTCAAAGATGACAGATGGGGACAGGGAAGATTATAGCTGGAACACATGCTAGGGGAAGATGAGGGGTTCTTTTGGGGGAGGTCATGTTTCTGATGTTGGCTAGACTTTCAACTAGAGACAAGTAGGCCAGGCCTTTGGATTCAGAGGAGATGGGGGAGAGGAGGAAGCAGTGATTCAAGATACCAGAGGATAGGAGGAGGGAGTGTTAGCCCTGCCCACTGGTCAGGTAAGAGGAAGAGTGAACACAGACCTTGAGATTTGGGGGATGGGTCCCTCCCCCACTGTAGACTCAGCCCAGGGCTCAGTGTGAAGGAGAGGTGTAACCACTTCCCCTAGGCCGTGGCTGACCTGGTTCTTTGGCTTGTTATTGGCGGTGATTACACTGTCTCCTACAACTTTGGGTTTGTGAGATGTGTCCACTTTGACACACACAGCTCTAGATCAAGAGTCAGCCAACTAAGGTCCTCAGGCCAAATCTGTTTTAGCAAACAGAGTTTTGCTGGGCTACAGCTGTGCCCATTCCGGTTGTCTGAGGGTGCTTCCATGCTGCAATGGAGCCGAGTGGTTGCCAGAGACCACATGGCCTGCAGATCAGAATACGTACTGTCTGGTCTTTAAAAGGAAAAGTGTGCTGACTCCCCCCGTCACTGTAACGGTGTATTCTGTTATAGGGACATGCAAGATATTTAATTGGACGTGTAGGTGCCCCAGTTTTTTGCTATTACGAAAATGCTCCAATAAAGATGCCTAACCGTGTTTTCTTGGGCTCATGTGCACACCGAAGTGGAATTCCCGGTTGGTAAGATCCCGGCAACTTCAGCATCATGTTTTGCCAAATTGCTCTCCAGTGTGGCCAGAATGATTTGTACTCCCATCAGCAGTGTAAAAAGTTTCCACATTTCTCTAAAACTTGGTGTCGGGTTGTCAGACTCTATTAGTTAGCAATTTTTTGTTTGTAGGTTCCTTTTGTTATTCTGACGTGAATGATAGTTTTTTGCTTCTATCCTTTCTGTGTCTTGGTGGCTCTGGCTGGGACCTCTGTATAAGACTGCATTTTTGTTCAGTGAAAAAATTTTAAATTTTGTTCCTGGCTTAACATTTTACCATATACTGTGGTGTTTTACCCTCAAGGATAACATTTGCTGCAGAGTTGTTTTTTTTTGTTTTGTTTTTGTTTTTGAGCGGGGGTGGGTGGCCAGAGGAAGAACTCACTTAGAAAACCATTTGGACTAGTTGGTTTTTTGAAGTATATGGCTATTCATTTTGTCTGTCTGTCTGTCTCTCTCTCTCTTGCCTATTTCTTTTTATATTAGTCTTGGCAAATTATCTTTCGCTGAAGAACTTGTATGTATGGGATTACATGGGCCCATGGACCAAGGAGGAACAATGCAGGTGGGAGGGGGTTGCAGGGCAGAGGGGAATAAAGGGGGTGGGGGGGAATGGGACAAATGTAACAGCATAATCAATACAATATATTTAAAAATTATCTTTTGCTAGAAAATTGTCCATTTCACCTAAGATTTGAAATTTACTGGCATGGAGTTTATAATCTTATTTTTGTCATTTCTGATATATCTGTAGTTATAAACCCTTTGCAATTAATGTTTATTTTATTGGTCTTTTCAAAGATCTAGCTTTGTTTTGTGGTCCATACTAGTGTTTTTATTTTTATTTATTTTTTAAAAGATTTTATTTATTTTTAGAGAGAGGGGAAGGAAGGGAGAAAGAGAGGGAGAGAAAGAGAAACATCAGTGTGTGGTTGACTCTCAAGTGGCCCCCCACTGAGGACCTGGCCTGCAACCCAGGCATGTGCCCTGACTGGGAATTGAACTAGTGACCCTTTGGTTCGCAGCCCACACTCAATCCACTGAGCCACACCAGCCAGGGCCATACTAGTGTTTTTGTTTTTATATTTCATCAATTTCTGCTTTTCATTATTACCTTTCTTCACTTTCTTTGGATTATACTGTTATTGCTTTTTAAAATTCTTTGACACTGCTCATACATTTTCCATATTTCTTCTTACCTAATAAGGCTATACATTTTCTAAATGCAACTTTAGTTGTTCCCTTCCCCCACCTGGAGTTTTTATATGTATTCTCATTCTTGGTTTGATCCACAGTTTTCATTTCTGTGTGATTTCATCTTTGAATAATAAGTTTTTTAGAAGAATAATTAAATGTTCAAGCATTTGGAGGTTACCTGGCTTGTGTCCATAGCCAGGGAACATGGTCTGTATGAAATTGACTAATATCCGTTGAGCTGTGTCTTGGGGTCCAGTGGTTAGTTTGGTTTTGGTAAATGTTTCTTCTGTGCTTGAAAGTAACATACTGGTTTCAGCATTCTATCAGGGTCCATTGATTAGGATAATATTTTAAAAAATGTTTTTTAGATTTTTTAAGTTTATTTTTAGAGAGAGGAGAAGAGAAGGAGAAAGAGAGGAGAAGAAACACTGATCAGTTTCCTCTTGCACGCCCCCAACCCGGGATCTGGCCGGCAACCTAGGCATGCGCTGTGACCAGGAATGGAACCTGCAACCTTTCTGTTCGCAGGCGGGCTGGCGCTCAATATACTGAGCCACACCAGCCAGGGCTGGCTAGGGTTGTTAATAGTATTAAAATATTTTGTATCTTTGGGCCGTTTGGCCTATCAGTGACTACTGAAAGAGGTCTTAAATCTCCTACCATGCTGGAGAAGTTGGCAGTTTCCTTATGTCCTGTCACTTTTGCTTTATATATTTCCAACCTTTTTTAAAAACTTCTAACATGCAAGTTGAAACTGCTACATCTTTCTTGAAACCTGTTCTCTTAATCATTTTGTGGCAGTCCTCTATATCCCTAATAATGACTTTGCCTTCAAGCCAATTTGTCTGATTTTAAAATAGATTTATATCTTTTGGTTAGTTTTTATCAAGTATACCTTTTCCCCCATCTTTTTACTTTGCTGCCCTAAGTTCTTAAGTGTCCTCTTGTAAAGAGCATCGAGCTATATTATATTTTTCTTGGCCAATCTGATCAATGTTTTCCAGTCCTACCTTTCAGCGTGTCCCATGCTCCTTGTTTTGCACTCCACAAGTTAATCACTATTCACGTTCCGATTAAGTGCTTGTTCAGATGACTTACATGCTTGTCAGTTTAGTTGCTCACCATATTCCCATCTAATTTCCTGTCTTTAGAGTTCAGCAAGTTCACTACAAAGTGCCCAGATGCTGACTTTGTTTTTATTTATCCTGCTCTGGATTTTATGTGAGGATCCTCCTGGTCTTTAATCAATTCTGGAAACGCTTCACAAGGAACTGCCTCCACCATATTCTTCCTTTTCTCTCCTTCCGGAATTCTGATTGACATAGGAGTCTTTCTCACTATACCACTCCAGTGACTTCCTCTTTTATATACGTTTCTTCACCTTATTTCTCTAGTTAATTGCTTCTGGTTATTCTCCAATTCAGAGGTTCTCATCTGCTGTGTCCAGTCTATTTCTTGCCTCATACTTTGAGACTTGAATATTAATAGCTCTATTTTTTCAACTCTTGGAATTTCTTTTAAAACCCGTGTTCCTTTTCAGTTACTTGCTCTTTCATGTTGCAGCCTCGCCCACCCCACCTTTTTCCTTCTCTAATCATAAGCCGCGAGGGAGACTTTTTGGTTCACTGCTGTCTTCTTCAGCGCCTCGTTCTGTCCCTGGAATTAACAGACTGTGCAGTATCAGTGACAGCAGGAACAGAGGATGCTGAGCCTCTGCTAGAGCTGCGAGTCGGCTCCCGCAACGGCCTCTGAGCTTCCCAGTCTCTGCACAGCCTGGTCTTAGGGGAGAGGGACCCTGCGTAGGCCATGACGTCACGACACTGTGACGCGCCCTGGGAGCCACCGCCCCTTCCCGGAGCCGGTAGGGAATCCAGGCTCTGTGTGCCCTGACGTCACGGTTCGGGCGGGCGGGTTTTGCGTCGGCCCAATGGGAACCGCGCGCCGGCCTCCCCTTTAAGGACTGTTGTGACCTGACGTCACCCGGGCGAGTTACCTCCCGGAGCCTCCGCCGGCTGGGCTCAGCGTGAGCCCCAGAGCCCTTGAGCGCGAGGTGCAGACGGCTTGGCGCCCCTGTACCACGGCCACATCCCCGCCCCCGAGCTCCGGCCTGTGTGCCCCGCCGGACCCGCGAGATGCCCTCCGACCGGCCTTTCAAGCAGCGGCGGAGCTTCGGTGAGGCCCAGCGGGCGGTCTGCGAGTGTGTGTGTGGGTTAGGGTGGGGGGCGCGACCGGCCTACTGCCGCAGGTGACGTCAGTCCTGTGACGTCAGGTTTCAGCTCGACCCTAGGCCGGGAGGCAGGTTCGGGCCGAGGTCGGACCTCCCAACCCTGTTTTGCGTCCAGGCCTGCCGGACGGCCCCGGGGGCGGGGGCTTTGGGGAGGTGGGGCTTGCCGCCCCTGGGAGACAGGAGACAGGCGGGGCAAACCTTGAGGACGACCCGGCCTAGCCTCACTGCTGACCTCCTCCCGCAGCCGATCGCTGTAAGGAGGTGCAGCAGATCCGCGAACAGCACCCGAGCAAGATCCCGGTGAGTCCCACCGTCCCCCTGCTATCCCCGCCCGGCCCAGGCTCCGCCCAGGCTCACAAGTCCCCGCCCTGCCCTGTTCCCAGGTGATCATCGAGCGCTACAAGGGGGAAAAACAGCTGCCAGTCCTGGACAAGACCAAATTCCTGGTCCCGGACCATGTCAACATGAGCGAGCTGGTCAAGATAATCCGGTGCGTGGGCAGCATCCTTCAGAGGGGGACTTCGGTCCTGCCGGGGCTGGGCAGCAAGCCAGGTCCTTTTGGGGGCTGTGGGGGCGGGGGCGGGCATTGGGTCCCTATTCTGTGGATGTTGGGGAAGTTCAAGGTCAGGTCAGAGGTGAGCCTCTAAAAGGCTGGGATGGATGTGAAGCTGAGGTAGGACATCATTTCGGGAAAGGAGTCGGAGCTACACCAGCCCGCCAGCAGCGAGCCCCTCACTGTGGGTATGCTCTCCTGTCCACCGCAGGCGCCGCCTGCAGCTGAACCCCACGCAGGCCTTCTTCCTGCTGGTGAACCAGCACAGCATGGTGAGCGTGTCCACGCCCATCGCGGACATCTATGAGCAGGAGAAAGATGATGACGGCTTCCTCTACATGGTCTACGCCTCCCAGGAAACCTTCGGCTTCTGAGCCAGCAGTAGGGGGCGGGTGGTTGGCTTGGGAGTGGGGGACCCTGACAGGCTCTGCCCAGGGAGTTCTTGGCTCCTGAACTGAGCTGCCCCAGCTCCTGGGGGACTGGGCAGGGATGCACCTCTTAGTTCTGGGGCACCAACCACTCCGACTCTGTCCTGGGTAGAGCCTGGGCCTGTCGTGTTAGGGTTGCCCGTCTGGGTGCTGGCTGGCTGGGGGATGGTGGGAGCAGCCCCCAGCACCCTGCTTTGTCTGGTTTATCTTTTTTATTTTAGGCCCCTGCCCGTCTGCCCACCTGCCCCTCCCCCACCGGAGGCACTGCTTCCTGCCTGGACCCACCCACCCCCGAAGGACTGGCCCCTGGCTCACCCGGTCTTGACATGGTGTATGGATCTGTGGTCATTGTCCCTCTGCAGAATAAAGATTGCTTAGGCCTGCCTGGCCCTTTGCCTCCAGCTGCTTGGGAAGTAGGGTGGGCTGCTGGTGGGGCTGTTCCACACCAATATCTGCTCACCAGTACGTATCTTGTGTTCTGTGGACTTAGGGTTCATGCTGGAAACCCACACCCTTGTGTAGTGTATCATGTATTAGGGGCCCACACCTTCTAGGAATTTAATGGGAACCCAGAATAGACTTGATACCAAAAAAATTTATTAAGTCACCACAACCTAACAGACCCTGCTCACCTGCTTCCCCTTTTCCTGCCAGGGAAAGGGCTCCTTTGTGTGCAGAGCCAAAAACTGGGGGTCCGGGTGGAGGTGCTCCTGGCAGCACCCCACAGGCCTTGCTGCCAGTCTTGGCTTTCTCCGCTGCCAAGATTGTGGCCCTGGACTTGAACCTCATCTGTCTGAGGATCGCCCGCTGGCGATTTTAGCTAGAGGGCTTGTCCTAGCTTCTGGCCTGTCCACGCCCTGCAGTCCGTGCAGCCCTGTGCCCAGCCAGGCCTACTTGAGCAAGAGCACGGCCTCTGTGCCGTCTTTGGCCGTCAAGTAAAGACCATGCGTGAGGTAGTACTCCCGCCGCAGGAAGGCGTAGAAGTAATCGGAGATCAACAGGATCTGTGGGGGGTGGGGGTAGGAGAGAAGAGAGTGTGAGAAGCTTCGAGGTACCGCCCTCTGAACCTTGGGTCCCTAAAGAGCTAGGCAGGTGTTGGGGAGACCCTACCCAGGGACCTACACTTGACTCTGCAAGGTCTCAGTGGCACCTAAGAAGTACCGGTATGACCCCCCTGCACTGTCTACACCTCTTTCTCAAGCTCTGGCCTCTGAACCCAGATTGGTACTTCTGCAACCAGAGGCTCCTCCACCGCACCTCTTGGGTGCCCACAGGCCTCTCAGGTGACCCCGGCCACGCCCAGTCAAACTGGCTTCTCCCACTGGGAAGCCAGGCCCCACATCTCCCAGGTTCTTAGACCACAGAATCACCTGATACGTCTCCCACATACACAGCTGCTAAGTCCTATCCGTTCTCCATCCTAAACTCAAATCCACCAATTTCTGCCCCTCTGAACAGCTGCTGCCCTGGACAAAGCCACTGTCATCTCAATAGCAGTCTCCTTTCCGGGCTCCCTGAACTCAAACTGCCCCCAGTCTGTTTTCTGTAGCTGCCAGAGGTTGCTTTTCAAAACAAATCTGGTCATGTTAAAATCCTCTAAAGTCTTCCTGTGGCTTGTAGGATGAAGATCAAGCTCCCTGGGGCGCCGAGGCCTTACACCTGGTCCCTGCCTGTGAACCTGCGTCACCCTCCCCCTTTTCCTACTGCACTCCGCTCCAGCTACACTGGCATCTTCCCTCCCCTTTCATCTAGTCAACCAACATCTGCTGGCCCTTGGGACCTCAGGAAGGACCATCCTCAGAAAAGCCCTTCCACACCCCGCAGGCTGGGTCTTGGCCCCCTTCACCTCTCCTCGGCGGCACAGACTCATCCAAACTGCAATTGTGCATTCGTTTCTGTGACTGCCTGATGACTGTGCTCCTTCCTCCCTGCACTGGGCAGGGCCTCTGAGTGGTCCTGCCACGGTGGTATGTGTGCCAGCTCAGTCTGTCCCGTTTGGACCACAGAATCAAGAGCCCTGGAAGTGCAGCCCACCACCCCCCTCAGAGGCCCAGAGCAGAACAGGGATTTGCCAAGGTTGCCCACATGCGTGACCTACAGTCTTACAATCCATTAGTCCCAAGCTCCCAAGACCTCCAATGCCTGGAGCAGGAGGGACAGGGCCCCGCCCCACGGAAGGATGAGGGGAGAGGGTCTCACCGCCGCTGACAGCACCAGCTCCCAGGCACTGAGAGGCCTCGCAGACCATCAGCACCAACCACCCCTGGGCACGCAGACAGGGAGACGGGAGCCCGGAGCGGGGGGAGTACCTGGCTACAGTCTTGGAGCAGGTCAGAGGTGCAGCTGGCCAGGGACCCCAGCCTCTGACCCTGAGACCCCAGTCCTGGGCAGCCTCTCTCACACTGTGGGCAGAAAGGAGGCCCAGAGTGGCCCGGAGGGGAAGCTCAGGACTAACACCAGTGATGGCTTCAGGACAAGGACACCACTGCAGCCTGTCGGGAAGGATGACGGCAATTAAGGCACAAAGGGTTCAGTTGCTGGTCTAAGGCTATACACAGGGAGAGCCGGACTCACGGCTTGACCCTGCCAGGCCGGGTCCGAGGGCCCAGCCTGCCAGAGGGCAGAGAACTCGGCCACTGGGTGCGTGAGAAGAGCAGACAGAGCCCAGGGAGGCCCCGAGGCTTTGCCCCACAGCTTCCCCGTGGGGGTACTTATCACGGCAAAGGCTGGCCTCACCCTGCAGCGTCCCTCTCACCCAGGCCCAGGGTTTCCGGCCGGGGGAGCCGATGGAGCCTAGAGCTGGGGTGGAGCTGGCGGGGTCTGATCCCCAAGCCAGGTCAGTGGGGGGCCAGTGCAAAGTCACAATTCACAAAAGAAAGAGCTGACTCCAGTGTCAGTCACACAGCAGGAAGTCGAACCATACGGAGTTATTTTTGGTAGATCAGAAACAGTTGAATATTGTCAATTCCATGTAGTTCAATCAGATATAAAAGGGGAAAGAACCAAGAAATACAAATAGAGTTAGACGTTATTCAGAGTACTAGAATAAGTAACTTAAGACCTTAGGGAGTTACTCTTTTTCCTTATAAGCCTCAACGTTGTATATGCAGGGAGAGCATGCATACATATGTGCATTTATAATGTTGGTAAGAACAAAGATCCAGTCAGTAACAATCAGCCAGTACGAGAATGAGGAACACAGAGATGGGGGCGATTCCTTTTGATATCCCTGGAGAACTCCAGATAGTGCGTGCAGATACCCCCACCGGAGGCAGAGCTTCGTTTTTGCCCACTTCCCACCCCTGCCTCCGAGGGTGGGTTACACTTGGTGACGCACCCCAACGCACAGGGCAGGGAGAGAGTGGCAACCTCGCCCTGGAGGAGCCGGACACAGTCCCGACCAGGAGAGGAGCGGAACGCACGAAACCGTGCGGCCGGCGTGGACGTCCTGCCTGAGTGCGAGGGGAGCCCAAACCGGGTCTCCTGACGAGCACGGCACCAGACAAACCCACAGTGGGGACGCTCGACGGGCCACCTGGCCGGTGCTCCTCACGACTGCCCAGGTCATGAGAAATTAGGAAAGTGCGCAGAGGACACGGGGAGATGCGACAAGTAGACGTGCGGCAGTGCCTGTGACGGGATCCCACGAGGACACGACAGGAAAACTGGGAAACCCACGTCGAGTCTGGAGGTTCCTCAGTGAGAGTGGACGCGAGTCGGTTTCCTGGTTTCGACAGGTGTCGTGGTGGCACAAGGTGCCAACCGTGTGGGAAACTGTTGGTGGGGGGCATGCGAGAACCCTGTACAATCTGATTGTTCCAACATTTAAAGTAAAAAAAAATGTGCTATTGTTATGTGCAACAAGATAGATGAGCCACAAGAATACTTTGCAGGGTGAAGAAGGCTTTGGAAAATGTACATTTAAGATCTGTGTTTTTCACTGTATGTAAATTTCACATAAGAAAAGTGTGAACAGGTGTTGAGCTCTGCTAATGATATATATGTTGACATATTTAGCAGGAAATGTACTGAAGCCTGCATTTCACTTTGAAATGCATTTTAAAAAGAGAGAGAGACTGAGGGATAGATAATTACCAGTAACACACAGAGGGAAAACGTTAACGATCAGTCTGGTGGTCGCTACAGGGGTGTTCAATGTTCACTCTTCCTACGTGGCTGTGCGTGCACATCTCCCTAATGGAGCGTCAGGGGAGGGTGGCGTGGGGGTGAGGAGCCCCATGTGCTGGCCCAGCCTGCCCGGAACAGAAGGTCCCTAGTCCTGAGTGGGCGCCCTGCCCCTGCCCCCGGGACAGGGCATCTCATGGACACCAGGCTGGCACGGAGGCCTGGCTCTTTCGGAGGGAAGCCCCTGGCCGGCCGCAGGCCGGCTGAGACAACCTGGTTAGACCTTAAAGCTTTGCATTTGGGCTGCGGAGAAGGGATTTCCCAGAGGGCCCGGGACTCGGCCCACACGGCGGCTGCGGACCCAGGGCTCCTCGGCCCAGTCTGGGCAGGGGAGGTGGGAAGTCAGGGGCCGTGTGACCCTGCGCAAGTCATCCCTCTTCCCTGAGCCGCCTTTCCCTCGTCTGTTACGTAAATGACAAACGCTAGTTTATTACCCGCGATGGCGGCTCCCCTCGTCCTTGCTCTGCCCCTCTGTGCTTTCGGAGACCTGAAGAGCAGCGTTCTCTAAAGCCGCCCTCACTGACTGTGGCTGAGCTCCCTCCTGCCATCAGCCACCACGTCCTGCCAATCCCCTTCCTCAGACTTCCGACTCGGCCCCTCTTCTCCCTTCCACTGCCTCCCCCATTCTCCTGGCCCCCGGGGGGCTTTAACGCACACACACATGGGCACACACGCCCTTCACTTGCCTGCGCAGAAGCCAAAGGCTCCTGCTTACCCCTCCAGGGGCATCATCGTCTTCTCCTGCCCTCGGAGTCTTCCCTAAGCCACACTCGGTTATGTGACCCCTGAAGTGCAGTCACTTCCTGTGGCCCTCCCCACCAGATGGGATGCCACCTGCTCCAGCTCTGTGGGCCCAGACCCGGCTCAGGGCTGGCGGCCCGGGAGTGGTTTGCTGGTCCCCATCCCCTCGGCACTGCCCCGGTGAGGGCCCAGTCAGACCACATTCCTCTCGGCAGCCATGAGGGCTTCAGGCTCCCCTTGGGGCTACGGCGAGGATTTAATGGGGCAGCTGATAAACGGGTGGTCAGGGACAGAGCGGGGTGGGTCAGAAGTCAGAGCATGCTCCGTTACAGGGTGGGAGACAGGAGACGGGGAACCAGCTCGTCCCGTGTATCCGCCATGGGCCAGGCCCTCTATAAGCAGCGCATCACTGACTTCACGGCACTCTGGGCTAGGGCTCACGGCCCCACCTAGAGACGAGCACACTCAGAGGTTACCTACGGGTCTTGCCTGGGGTCACAGAGGAATAAGTGAAGTGTTTAGGCTACAGTGCCCATCCTGCCCGTCTGAGGCCCAAACCCTGGTTCTCCCCATCACTCCCCTACCCCCTCCATTTACTGGAGGTATGAGTCCTGAGACGGACCCATGCTGACACTTCACATGCACTGTCACTCTGGTGGAGGCCACGCTCCCATTCCCAGCTGTCACTTAGCCAAGGAGACAGTTTTTTTGGAAAAGGCACAGGTGTCTGAGACATCCGAGCCAGCAGAGGCCTTTAACAGAAGCTGCAGGGCGCAGGAGGCAGCCTCCCGGAGAGGCAGGTGCTGTCACCCCACACGTCCCAGTTCCCCAGGTCTCTTGCTCCTGTGGGAGATGCTGGCACTGGACAGCCAGCCCACCCTTGGGGGAACTCACGTGGTCGTCACCATCACGGTCAACAGGCAGAGCCCTCTGCCGGCACTGCCTGGGGATGTCGGAAACTAGGAGGAAGAGGGGCTGAGCCGACTCGCGGGGCGTGAGCCGACCACGCACGGGCCTGAGTGGACGCGGGTGGGAGGATGCAGAGCTCCACCCTCCAGCTCTAAGGATGCAAAATATTGGGGAAACCACTGGACCCCCGTCTTGGGGTCTGGAAGGCCACAGAGTAAGGTCAAAGCCAGCTGTGATGGCAATCGTCTTTTTTCATAAAAATTTATTTGAGCCAGAGAGAGGACACTCCTGGAAGCAAGATCTCGGCAGACGGAGAAAACCGCTCCCTGTGGCAATCATCTGCTCTGTGGCACTTCTCAGCTGACAAAAGCTTTCCCCGTCCCGCTGTATATCGACTGAGTCCTCACAGCGACCCTTCTCGGCCGAGGAAACTGAGGCTACCACCCGCTCTTGCCAGGTTTAAACAGCCTCCTCCCTGTGCTCAGATTCCAGCTCACATCCCTCACCTCGCTTCCCTTCCTGGCAGAGTGAGGTTTTCAGAGTCAATCTTACCACAGTTGCCCTTGGCTGAAAACCAAAAGCTCAGCCTGATCCTCAGCATAACGGGGCCCATGCGGGCCCCGTGGGTCTGACCACTGCTGTCCTGAAATGGCCTCGTTCCTATCAGGCAGCACTCGCTAGCCCTACAAAACTACCTTCCACCCTGGCTGGCTCACCACCCCACCCCAACCCCCACTCCGACCCCTACGCCACACACCCTGTGGGTCTCAGCACCCAGAACCTGGTGAGATGCTCAGGAATCCACAAAGAGACGGCCTCACTGCAGAAGCTTCCGTAAGTGCCCGAGCCGAGCTCCCCAGGCTGTGCCTGTCCTGTTCACAGCACCGCCCGCGGCCCTGGCCCTGCGCATTTCCTTTCCTCTCTCTCCCACTGCCCGTGGGCTCCTTAGACGCAGGGCTGTGTCTCATTCACCCCTAGTGGAGTGCCTGGCACACAGTGGGCACCCAAATTGTATTTGCTAATAAATAAACCAGGCCCAAGGAGTTCTGTGACCCACGTGAGTCCAGTGAGCCAGGATGGCTGGGGCTGGGAGTCGCTGTGGAGTTCGGGCCTCCTAAGCCCAGGCCTTTCGGCTGGCCATGTCCCTGTATTTAAACCAGGCTTTTCCTGCCACTGCGGTTGTGGGCGGAGGATGGGAAGCACTCAGAAAGGCTCGGGACAGAAAGGCTCAGGATGCCGGATGCTGAGCACTGAGCTAAAGGTTTGACGGTGGGAGGGACAAAGGAGTGAGCCAGGGCCTTCACAAATGCCACGGCAGAGGACCCAAAGGAATCACACACACCCAGCTGACAAGGGCTCCAGCCTGCACCACAAGCGCCCCACGTCAGGAAAACAAATCTTCCCGCACGCCGACCAGGCCGACCAGGCCCAGCCAGGGCCACGCACAACCCACAGGAATAAACCAGGGTGGGCCCCCATCTGTCCACAAGGGGGGCTATGCACCACCCAACCACTGCTGATCTCCCCATAGGTCCCTCAACATTGCCTCTTGGTGCCTGTCCCCAGAATGACACACCAGGCCGACTGAGAGGCAGTTCCAGGGGGCAGGACTGTGGTTTCACTGCCCGGGAATACATAAGAGAGCCCCGAGCAGGGCCAGCGTGTCAGAGGGCCGGCGCCCAGGCCCCAGGGCTCTAGGTCTCCTGGAGACAGAGAGCCACCCAGAGAAATGTCATCACTTGCGGAAGGTCACACAGTGAGGAGTGGAGGGGACCGCAACCAACCAGCCTATCTCGGCCCTTACACATGCATGCGTGCATACATACACACATACGTAAACACACACCCTGTGGATAGTTGCTGTTGTCATTTCCTGGTTACTGACTCTGAGGCACAATTATAATTAGCAAATGACCCGTGCCACAGGCTGAAAAATACTTAATGGCCCCAGGGGAAAGGATGGGGCCCAAGTCACTAGTGGCTCACCTACTGGTGTAAATGATGACCTACCAGTAACTGCTGTATTACAGGGCGTAGCACGGCCAACTAGACAGAGCAGGACGTCACACCTCCAGGCCAAGGTGTTCTCCATGCTCAGCTCCCGATTCGGCAACGACGGGCCGACCTGGCTGCCCGCTGAAAACCCCCATTCGTCTGGCTGCCAGGACTTCTCTGGTCTGTCTTGCCCAGGGAGTGGGGAATGAGGACCAGGTGACGCAGGGGGGACAAGGGACCAGGCGCCCCTGCTAGAAGAACTGAGAAGAGCTCGCTGTGGGACTGAGGACACGTCCCCAAATGCCATCCATCGCCATGGAAGCACTGACTGTGGGGTCAGATGGAAGCAGAGGCTGGTGTCGGCTATGGAGGGAGGACACACTGGGGTTTCACCGGCCAGAGGTCAGAGCCCCTCAGGTTCTGGCGGGAGCTGAGAAGCTGAGAAGGGTTGGGGCCAGAGAGGCCACTCACTGACCTTTGCCACCGGGGTGACTGGGCTCCCATCCTGCCCACCTCCTAGACCACCCCCCGCCCCTCCCGCTCTCCGCGTCTGGAAGGCCCAGGTCCTGCTCCTCAGTCCCTGCAGCTCCCCGGACGGCTCACCGAAGGGAAGGCGATCTGTTCCCTCCAGAGCCCTCGAGGGCTTGCTCTCCGCACATCTGGCCAGTAATCACACGGTGCTGCCCCGGCTACCTTTGGTTCATTCATTCATTCAATAGATATTTGCTAAACAACTGCTCTGCACTGAGCACTGGGGGCGGGGCATCCTGCAGCGGGCAGGACAGGCAGACCTCTGCCTCCGTGAAGCTCACAGGCGGGTGGGGGAGACAGAGAGAGAAGAATAAATAATCCAAGATTACAGAGTGGGCGAGCGCTCTGAAGGAAACAAACAGGGGGCTAAGAAAGGACAGTGGGGCAGGGGCGCCACGTGAAAGGCCTCTTTGAGGAGGTGACAGTTAACACCTACTAAAATTCCAAATGTCTCCTATTTGCACCCTCTGGCTCCCACTAGGGGCGAGGGCAGGGGTAGGTATATCCCTCCTGACGAGGGCCGCTCGTCTACCTCAGCCGATGCTCTAAGATGGTGACATGACTCGAGGGCCTGCCTTGGTGAATCGGGGCCCCCCATCTGACAGGCCCCTTTAGTGACCTGGCGGTGGCAGCCACAAAACCCAAGACCGGTAGCCCCAGAACGCACTGACCCCACAGAGCAGTCTCTGGCTCAGAGCCACAGGACCTAGACCCGAGGGGGCCGAGGACACAGCTGTGCGGGATGCCTGAACAACCGCAACTTACAGGCACGGGGACCACTGCTGGGAGACGGGGGTTGGCCTGGCCTGTCTGATGGGCAAAGTGGCAATCCCAGTGGCACTGACCGCAGGGCACACGCCCTCCGCCCCGCAAACCCCCCCGCCAGGAATCTACCCTAGAAATGCTGGCATGCGTGTACAAGAGCGTGTGGAGGGATAGGCAGGGTTCCGTTTACCACAAACGAAGCAGAAGCAAGCTCGGTGCCCCCGGCCGAGGGCCTACATAGTCACCCCCCCTGGCGCGCCCAAACCATGGGAAGTCGGGGCCACCACAGAAATGACCTCAAGATGAGATCACTGAGCGCAAACAGCAGTGTGGGACGTCACGTCTTTACACAAACCGAAAAGCCCTTTGTGTGCACATGTGTGGCGTGTAAATGCAGAGGAGGGCTGCAGACACACACCAGGCTGACCCCAGCGGTCGCCTCTGCTCTGGGGGGGAAGGGCAGGGCCCGTGTGGATCTTTACTCTCCATCCCGTGTGCTTTCATTTTGTTGATTTCTTTTCCCCAGCAGTAAAAAATTCATATAGTATGGATTAAAACTGCATTTTAGAAGCAAAATAAAAAAAAGTAAAGGCGATGCCAAGAGTTCAGCCCGGTTTTTCTCTATAGCTCAGTCATTAACACACTCCATCTACCTGGCCTTCCCTTCCCACCCCCCGCCCATCCCTCTCTCCCGACACTTCCATTTCTCTCGCCTTCGATGGCACCCGACCACTCGCCAAGATCTCCCACGCCATTCAGAGACCCTTGTTCCATGAGGGCGCCAAAGGAGCCACGTGAAAAAGCTGTTATCTGGCAAGTTCCACAGGTGCCTCATAATCACTGCGACCGCACTCCTGACCCACACTGGACACTCGTGACCTGAAAACAAGCTGTGGGCCTTTTCAGTGGCTCCCCCACGTCCCAGGGCAGGCCCAATGCCCTCGCGTGCCAGTCATCACTTTGAAAGGACCAGTAGGGAGATTTCAGCAAGACAGAAGAGACAGACAGCCTTTGGATTCCTTCAAGGCACGAAGCTGAATCCTGGAGGAGAAAGTGCAAGGTGCTGAGGAGCACCCACCACCAATAACCACCGTGTGACAGGCAGGACAGAGCATTTGGCCCGGCCCCGCCCCGCCCCGGCCCTCCGTCTCTCTTCCTGCTCTTCACAAATCAAGATAAATAGCTGGGCTGGACATTAATTGTTCAGCAACGTCCATGCAGGAAACACCAGGCCCATCACTCACAACCACTCACAGCAAAAGCCCTAACTCCCCTCTTTCCCAGCAGCTGACCTTGGAGACAAGACTCTCCCTGGGGATATTCAGGGCCATCATCAGTCCCTCCGGCCAGCCCTGCTTCCCTTCCAGCCCATACACGCAGGAAACGCCTGGCTGTGCCAAGCACGACGGAAATGGTAAGCGGTTCAAGTGATTCTCACAGGAACCTGCACAATGAGGACAGAGCTGACCTGAGAACACGGCACAGTGGACAAGGTTCCTTTGGGGAAGTTTGCTAGACCACCTGCAACAGAATCTCTGGGGCAGCTTGTTAAAATACAAATTTCTGACCCTGTTTTCCACATGTCCTGAGTCGACACCTGTGGAAGTGGGATTAGAAAATCTGCTGTTTTATTTTATTTTTTGACAATCGAAGTCAGGTAATGGTAACAGCCACAGCATAACTATAGGATTTAAAACATGTTAACAAGGAATCTGCATTTTTAGCAAGCTCAGTGATTCTGACGCTGAAAACTGCGCTCCACAGCACGAACGGGAGGCTCGCCCTGGGCCAGAGCGGGCGGGGCTCCTCGCCAGCTTCTCACTCATCGATTCCCCCACAGCCTCCTCTCCCACCGCTCAGCCCTGCATTTCGCACTCCAGACTCACCCAACAGCTAGACCCAACTGCTGCTCATCTCCCTGTCTTTGCTCCCGCTGTCCCCAGGGTCCGCAAAGCCCCTCTTCCCCCTGCCTCTGCCTCCCCACCCTCACACAGTGCACTCGCTCTGGGTGCCACACAGCCCAGGCACTGTTACAACAAGGGGTGGCCTCAGAAGCCAAGCCTTCCCTGAATTCTGTTCTAGGCTCCTCCAATGACCTTGGGCAAGAGGCAACCTCTGTGAGCGTCGGTTCCCCTTTGTAAAACAGCTGGTAACACCACCTCACAGGCCTGCTGTGAGAATTCAGTGAGGCAATGGCTCAGCGCAGAGCCCAGTGGTTAGCCAGAGTCAGTCCCCTGCCCCTCCCCCACTGCTCCTACTCCTTATCTTTGCTACCAGACCGAGAGCTACGAGAGCTACAGAGCTACGTGAGGGGAGGAAATGTCCCCTCATTCACACCCAAACTTCTGGTTTGCAGAACCCAGGGCGCCTAGGTCAAAACGAACCCCTCTCTCACACTGCCCTTAACTCTTACCTGACCAACGTTGAAGGTCAGTGTGATGGCATAAAAGAAGTTGGAGTTGGCACTTCCTGCGTAAATCCAGAGGTGCCACAGGACAGGGAAGAGCAGGGAGCAGACGATAATGATACAGCCGAGGACAAAGATGTTTCGCAAGACTGCAAAGACAGGTGGTCACAGTTATCAGCCCCATGCTGGTTCTCCGCGAGGGTCCCGCAGGACAGAGGGGCCCAGGGAGCCCAGGGAGCGCCTAGTATAAGCTCAAAGGCAGAACACTCCCGCCCTCCCTTACTCAGAGGCTGCCGGGTGCCAACCTAAGACCCTCGAGTCAATGGCTCCCAGTGCCCAAGGCTGGTGGAAGGCCCTTGATTTGAACTCTGTACCTCCCACTGCGGGCTGGCTGGCTAGTTAGCAATGCCATGAATGCCTCTGGGCACTGGGCAGCAAGACACTGCCCCGTACCCCTCCCTCTCCCTAAACAGGGTGCTGTCCACAGGAGGTCACGGATGGAAAGTGCAACGTGAACCCATGAAAACCAGAGCCCCCAGGCAGTCTGTGGTGCCAGAGCCCCGAGCCTTGGAAACACATTCTCCTTTCTCCCTGATTCACATCTTACGTCTCTTGTCTTGCTCTCCAAATGTCCCTTACTCTCCCTTAGATGATGGAAAAATCTGTTTTTGCCACGCTCCGTCTCTGCCATCACCCCACCAGCCCCAGAGGGAATGGGGAACGCCACAGGCAGGCGGGCAGGTTCAGCTGCGGGAGAAAACGGCAGGACAGTGGGGCAGGCTCGGCCTCGAGCAGGCCCTGGCTAAAGTTCCCGCTCTGCCAGCAATCCCTCTGGGGCTCAGCCTCCCCATTCCTAAAACAGGACGAAAATGCCCATTTCGTAGGGGTGTCACGTGAATTAAACAGGAAGACCTGTGAAAAACCTGGCACAGCCGGATGACTGTGTCTTCTATTTCTGCCATACCAAAAACCCAGTGGCTTAAACAGTACAACTTCTTCTCTTCCAGTCTTGGAGGCCAGAAGTCCACAACGGGTCTCACGGGCCAGAAACCAAGGTACCCTCCGGGCTGCGTCCCCGGGAGGCTCAGGGGCACGTCCGTCCGTCCGTCTGCCTGTGCAACAGGCAGAGGCTGTTCTGCGCTCATGCCCCCCTCCCTCTTCCGTCAGAGGCGTCGGACTAACTCCTCTTCACGTTTCCACGTTCTGAACTCCTCTTTAGCCTCCCTCACCACTTTTCTAAAATATAAACTTGAGTTTTTAGAGCAGCTGTAGGTTTGCAGCAAAACCAAGAGGAAGGCACAGAGGTTTCCCACATACCTCTGCCCCCACCTCCTTCCAGGGCCTTTGTGACTACACGGGGCCCACCTGGGTCTCCAGGACCCTCTTCCCGTCTGAAGACCCTCTGCCAGGTGAGGCGGCGGGACCACAGGCCTGCGGGATCACGGCGTGAACACCACTGTGGGAGGGAGAGGGGATTATTCCGCCAGCTACCGTGCGTTTTTCCCCTTTTAATTCAGTAGGGGATGTGAGAGTAGGGTTATATGCTATTTTCATTTCTTTCTTTACACTTTTTGTATTTTTAAGTAAACGAATAAATATTTATTTTTAAAAATGTTTTCTTTTTTTAATTTTAGAAAGAGGGGGAGAGGGGGAGAAACACTGATGTGACAGAGGAACATCAATCAGTTGCCTCTTGCACGCACCCCGACCAGGGATCAAACCCACAACCCAGAATCAAACCTAAGACCTTTTGGTTTATGGGACAACGCTCCAACCAACTGCGCCACGCTGGCCAGGGCCTAATAAATATTATTTAAAATAAGTTAATTAACAGAATAACTTTAAAAAAAACCTTAGCACGGGTTCTGGTTAACAGCAGATATTTAATGAGTAGTTCCCTCCCCCAACGTGATCCTGAGCTTCAGGAAATTCCTCCTCCTAACTCAAAATTCTGGGAACTGCAGGAAGAGGGAGACTCCTGATCCTGAAGGCTGCGCACATCAGCTGCACAAAGACCTGGTTGAAATGCTATTCTGGGGGCTTCCTGCATTGGAAGGGAGACTGGATTACACACACGATTCTCAATTTTGGTTGCAAAATGAAATCACCTGGGGAAGCCTACCCAGACTAAGTAAATCAGAGTCTCCGGCAGGGAGGCGGGGGTCAGAAATCCAGGCTGGTTTCTAAAAGCTTCCCCAGTGATTCCAATGTGCAGCCAAAGCTGTGAACTGCTGGGTCACAGCCGTAGACCCTTTCCGAATAGGAGGCCACAGCAGTGTGCAACGGAGATCTCACTGTGTCGCAGGGACAAATATGGGGACAGGCAGCTAGAGCCGCATGTTTTCAATTTAAGGTTCATTCTTTATGGAGAAGTGGCAGGTGTTATTCTGTTGCTGATTGTTGCTGTTGCTGAAAAGTCCTTTCTTTCATGAAATGGGGATGAATGGCTGGTGTTGACTGTTTTAATGCCTTCAGCAAAATAACAACTTGGCAACTCTGTCATCAGTTTTCTGAAATTGTAGTGGTCTATGAAACCTCACAATTTAGAAACGCTGGCCTGGAGGGCTTCCAAGGCCCTCTTTTTCTCATCTGACATTTCCACAATTCAGTTCTGGGTTTTTACAGCCAAGAGAGGTTAAAGCCTTGACTCAAGCCTTCCTGAGCCCTCTCTTTTCTCATTCTTTCTCCCAGAAACAGGAAGTCTGGGAAAAGGGGTGTGTGCACAGAATTATTGTTGTTGTTGTTGTTGTTAAGCAATGATACAACCTGAAGACGTAACAAATCTATTAGTCATTGCTTCATTCCAACATCACTATTTACATTTCTCAGTGGTTCTTTCTTATCCTCTGGAAATTATTTTGCTGAAAAGAACATACACTATTCCTAAAATAAAACTTCTGTGGCCTGACAGGCCCACTGGGTCTTTATTCCACACCTCCAGCCACTCTGGATTTCAGACCAGGCGACAGGAGGGGAGTACGCGCACAGAGACCGAGAGGCTCACACGCAGCTCCTGGGTGCAATCTCCAAGGGCGGCAGACGCATTCCCATGTGCCTGGAGGAAATGTCGCCAGCATCCAGCTGGCTTCTGGCCTGTGGTGACCTTTGTAGGACTGAGGAGCTGCTATGCACTCTTGCTGGCTGACAGGCCAGGGGATTAAAGCTATATGCCAGAGCAGATGGAGCGAGGGACCGGGGCACAGGACAGCTTGTTCCAGGCACCGGGAGGTGTCAGAGATGTCAGAGATGACCGGGGCCTAACGAGACGAAAGGCTCACCCTCTCTCAGACTCGCTAGGCCAGATGGAATCAGACTCTCCACTCTGGGCACTGGGTGGCTTATCCAATCTCTGGCTCTGCTGTTGACAAACTGAAACTTCAGGCAAGTCGCTTTCCTCCTCCAAGCCTCAGGCGTTCAGAAATAAAATTCCACTTGAAGAACCCAGTCCCAATGGGAGGGGCACAGAGGGGATTTATGGACTTCAAAGGTCATGGTGTCACTTCGTTTCTTAAAGTAGGTGCTAGGTACATGGGAATTTATTATATTGTTAATCTTTATAATTTATACACATATTTTATCAATATTCTTTATCTTTATATAATAGTTAATAAAAATAAACACACAAAATCCGGCCCTTTGGTAACTGGCTCTCTCAGCTGGCCCACTGCAGGCGGGCACCGCTCAGCCAGCAGGCTGTTCCCTAACACTGCAATCGTGTGTCTGTGTGACTCATCCTGGCCGGCACCACAGAGCCCTGGTGTCTGGGGCTGTGCTCCGGGAAGAGCCCATGTGCCTCTTCTCCCCAGTGAGCAGGACAGGAAAACAAAAAGCTGAATGTGCAAGCAGTCATGTTATAAATGGCAACTAATGTTTAAACTGAATCCTTAACCACTTTAAAAGTCTGAATATATTCAACCTAGCCTTAAAGACTTCTCAAAGCCTCCACTCACAGGTTCTCAGGACCAGGCTGAAGACACGCCTCGCTGGACGTCCTGACCCGCAGCTGTCCCGCCCCGGCAGGCACTCCAGCAGGAGTGTTCTCTGCTGCGGGCGCCCAGCACCGAGGGACGGTGGCCAAGGCTCTCTGCAGGAGCTTCAGACGAGCCGAAATCGCCCCACCCGCCAGCCAGCTGCGGCATCTATTACATCATCCAGGTTTCCGGAAACTCCATCCTTATGTTTTTCTGCCTCATCACTCCAGAGGGCAGAAAATAGCTTATTTCAAGTTTTGAAAAATATGTTTGTTCCAGTGACTCTGAACAACTCTGAGCCTGAAGCTTTGGTCATGGAACTGTGCAGGAGACCCCACCTGGGCCCCCGCATCTTTGTTACTTCTGAAAATAACTACAATGCCATTCATATTTATAGTTTTTCAAATGCAAAACACTCATGAAAGCTATTCTCCCCCCTTGCCACACGGAGAAATGGGAGACCCAGGAAGGTTAAAGGATCCGCCTGAAAATGCGCAGCTGGCGGAGGGAAAGCCGGGGCCCAGACTCAAGCCAGTCTGGCTCCAGACTGTGTTCAGCGACAGGCAGTGAAGATGCCACCTGGGGGAGAGAGAGACTCTGGGTGGGACAGACAGCCAAGAAAAAACAACTCCGCTTTCAGGGGAAGAGGATCAACGTCCCGTACGTCCACACGTTCGGTGGCCTCGTTGATTTGTCATCAGCCGCTCTCTGCCAAGGGCCCCCGGCTGACCCTGAGCCCGCTGGACTGGGTGACTCTTATCTGTGCAACGAGGAAGCCAGAGGCAGAAGATGCCGCTTCCTCCTCCCAGGCAGGCGGGACCGTCACCCCACCAGGCCATCACCTGCCGAAGCAGGCCTCCTTGGCCTGCCCACTCAGTTGTTTGCCTTGCTTAGAGGCACGTTCATACAGGTAGGTTTCCTTCTGGCACTGGTCAGTTTCACTTCCTGGTCGACACCCAGACAGCCCCAAAACAACAACAAAGACTCACTTCCTCTGAACCCTGCCCTCCCGAATTCATTGTTGACACCTTGCTATGCACCCACTGTAGGCAAGGAAAGTCCAACAGCTGCCTTTCCTTCCGGTTCAGAGAATCAAGTGGTAGTGGGCCACCGACACTGCCTGTTTCGAGGCAATGTCAGTGGCTGTATATTAGAGGTTTCAAAAACCCCTCCACAAACATTGGCTGCATTGTTCTGTGTGTCGGATTTGATACTGGGTGCTGGGGACACGGAGGTGAGTGAGTCATGAGCTACCCTAAGGGAGCCCGCAAACACTGAAAAGGACCCACACAGAGGGTCAAGAGCCCAACCGAGGGAAACACAGGGGGCCTAGGAAGCACAGCTTGGTCGCTGCTAAGTCATCTTCTGAAAAGGGGATGATCAGAGCTCAACGGGGTCGTCAAGGTAGGTGGGAAATCTAGTACTGCCATGTGCTTTTTTTTTTTTTTTTTTTTAAGATTTTATTTATTTATCTTTAGAGGGGAAGGGAAGGAGAGAGGGAGAGAAATATCAATGTATGGTTGCCTCTCGTGAGACCCCTTCTGGGAACTGGCCCACAACCCAGGCATGTGCCCTGACTGGGAATCGAACCGTGGTCTCTTGGTTCCCAGGCCTACGCTCAATCCACTGAGCTACACCAGCCAGGCCTGCCATGTGCTTTTTATGGCCCTCTGGGCACAGCTCTGGGAGATGGTTCAAAGCCCTCGGTTGTGCTGCACTGTCCAATACAATAGCCTTCCCCTGATATGAGTTAAAAGTTCAGTTTCTTAGTCACACCAGTGGCTACACTATTGGACTGCGCAGGTACAGGACATTTCCAACACCACAGAAAGCCCTACTGGAAAGCACCGGCTGGAGGCTCACAGATCTGGATTCCAATGCCCAGCCCTTCCACTAACCAGACCTGTGACCTTGAACAAGTGGCTCTAGCTTTTTGTACCTCAGTTTTCTCATCTGCAAAACGGGCTACTTTCCTCAAAGGCTGATATGAGGATAAAATGAGCTCACGCATGTAATGCTCTTAGAACTGCAGGGAGCAGGGACACAGTGAGTACTCAGTAAGTGGTAGTTATTTCTATTTTCACCACAGGTCCACAGCACCTGGGAGGCAGTTATCGTGCCTCCTGTCACTGCCTCTCTCCTGCTGCTGCTAGCACAGCAGATGCCCAGCAAGTGTCTACCAACCCCTTTCTCCCTGGCCATTTCACCCAGCGCGCAGGCTGACACAAATCTGCCACTGGGGGTCAGAGGCGGGCATACTCACATCTGTAGAGATGGTTCCACACGGGGAAGAAGGCCATGTAGAGGGCCACATCCCCCACGGTCGGGTAGGACTTGAAGATGGAGATGATGGCTATCTGGATGAACATGAAGAAGATAGGGTGCTCCCTGGGGCAGGGCAGGACAGACAGACAGATCAGTCAGGAACCAGACCTACCCCTGAGACTCCTGACTCTATCCCTCAAACCCAAAAATACTCTCCAGGGGACTTCAGGCAAGGGCTGGCTCTCCTACTCGCAAGACAGTGGGGCCAGGCCAAGTAGCAGAGCCGAAAACGGTGGGGACCCAGAGATGCCCAGAGGTGGCGAGGAGGGCCCAACAAACACGAGAGTAACAGCCCACAGAGACATTTCCCATCAACCTCCCCACAACCAGCTCCGGACCTTCCCCCAGGAGCCACCCAGGGAAAAAACACATGAAGTCAGAGGCTCTTTATTACTGGGCTTCAATGAGCGCTTGGCAGAGTGTAATTAGGCAGCCACCCTGGCCAGAGGCCCCTCTGACAACTGGACTCAGGACAGGAAGTACTTCCTTGCTGATGCTTTTTTCTCTGACAATCAGGTCAGTGGGGTCTACAGACCCTTCGCTACGATGAGCTCTTTTCCAGAAAGAGAACTGAGAGCCGTGCAGCTTTTCAGCTCTTAAGGGCTGGAAGTGGAGTTTTCGTTACCTTCAACTAATAACAAAATGGGCACCATTTCCTGACCCCTTGCTCTGCTAAGTTCTACGCCAGGCCCTTTCCTTGCAACACTGCATGCGGTCCTCACTGCACCTCAGCGGCGCCTCCAGGTAGGCAACGCTGTGCAGATGCGGAAATCGGATTCAGAGAAGGTGAGTGAGCTAGTAAGCGATGGAGTGGTCTGTCTCCAGAACTCCTGAGCACCACCAGCACTGCTCTTCCCACTGCCTGCACAATGACTGCTCTGATGGCAGGGGCGGGGGTGGGGGGGCAGCAAGGACGGGCTCAGTGTCCAGTGCTTCTGACCACATGCCGAGGGAAGCCAAGAGAGGTCAGGCCTGCGCCCTCATCGTCTACATTTACACAACACGCACACGGCCTACATGCGCACAGCTCCCGGACACCTGGCTCACAGAGGTTTTCTTCAGAGGTCACTGGCATTCTGGTCTAGTCTTGTCAGAATGACTCAATGGGTGTAAATCCGAGACAGGACAGACAGGTAGGCACCCAAACAGTTCAGTCCTTCTACAGAGCAAACGCCTCAGAAACTCTGCTTGGCAAAGTCACACAGTCCTGCAGCTTCTACGAAGGGTTCAGCTGGCTCAGCAAGCATCTTTCTAAACACACTCCAAATCACTTGCTGCGGGCTTTGTAGGTAGCTGGTAACATCTGAACATTTTTGTGAAAAGGCTGGTGAAAATGTGGTGCCAAAATGCTTGGAGACCAGAACCTCCTGCAACACTGCTTGGGGACAGGTGGCCTGAAGGCCCCGTTCCCACAAAGCTGGCACGGGACGCAAACACCGCAGAGAGCTTCGTGTCGGGCACAGGAGGGCAGTAGAGGGGAAGGTCAGGAATCTTCATATTCTCTGTCCCCACAGCTCTGAGGCCTGGTGGTGGTTGTGCGGGGGAGGGGGGGATGTCACATGAGGGCGGTGCTGTTATCTACCCAGGAACTATCTGTGGCCTTTCCCCTGCAGACAACAGAAGCTGCTAGAGAGCTAGCTACACAGCGAGGAAAGGTGCTCCGGGCCCCCTGTTTCTCTCAGCCCAGTGGCCAGGCCTCACAAGAACCAGGGCAGGGAATGTGGACCACAGACAGCTGGAGAGCTTGCCTGGGCAAGGCTGCCAGAATTCTGGAGACTGCCAGGCCAAGGAAGGGTGGTTTTCAGTCGGTTGCCAGGCCAAAGCTGTCATGAGAAGGAAGCATCAGCTCTGAGCTTTTCCAGAATGGGAACACGTGCACTGGTTCACTGGCCATGAAAAATGGCAGAAAGATTAGGGAACGCAGGCTCTTGAAATCTAAATCAGACTCTCTCCCAGCTTCCCTGGATCATCCAGGCATATCTGTACCAGTTTTCCCTTCTGTGAAGCTAGGATGACAGAACTGTTTCTAGGGCGAATGCAAATGAACTCTCAGGAGATCAGGGGGCTGAGGTACAGGGGGCTGAACATAGGTTCTGGAGCCAGACAAACCTGAATCTCAGCTCCACTTCTTACTAGCTGTGTGACTCTGGGAAAATCACTCCACTTCTCTGAACATCAATTTTCTCAACTATAAAATGGAAGTGATAATAAAATAATGCCTATGTCCATGAGTTGCTGGAAGGGTTAGGTATGAATACATTTCAGGAAACCTAGGAAAGTGCCTGGGAGGGAGCTGGGCTCAACATATGTTAGCTCTCTCACACTGCAGAAGAGAGATCCCCAGAAAGACCTCTTGAGAGAAGTTGGTCAGAAGATTAAACAGAGCTGCAGGTGGCCAACACATCCCACTAACACATCCTGAGTCCCCTTGGGCAAACTGTTACTGGGCTGCTGGTACAGGACACCCAACAAGATTCACTTTTTCCAGACATGCCCTAACCCCAAGCCCTGCTCTTATCCAAAACAGTGAGTGGGCTCAGCAGCAGTGAGGGCTCAAGCACCGCAGAGTGAGCCTAGAAAAAACATTAGGGTGCTCCCTGCAGCCCGCACTCACATCAGACTCTTGCTGGTTACGGCCACTGGCCCCCAAGGCGACTGAGGGCAGGGTTCCCTGGGCGAAGATGGCATAAACCTGGTAGCAGATGCTCCCACTTTGAAGGGCACCTGCAAGGCTACAAATGGTTCTGTGAACAAAGAAGCAGCAGGTCCAACCACTTACTTTAGCTTTATGGCTAAGGGGATGGTGTAGAAGAAGACGTTGATCTGAAACACACACACAAAGAAGAGGCTGAAGTGCTCAAACATCTCCGCAAAGAAGTACCAAAAAAGACCAATGTTTGGAGTGAGATCTGGAACAGAAAGTCTGGAGTGAAAAACACAAGGGGAGAGAAAAAAGAGAGCAAAGTTATAAATGGTTTGCTTTGACCTGGTTTTCTCCTCAAGACTTTGGTCACTACTGGGCAGTCAAGGGCGACTATCCCCACGGAGATCAGGATGTGAGGGGCTCTCTAGGCACCCTGGGCACAGGTAATTAACAAAAACTAGGGTCAATGAATGACAGCTACAATGAATATTAGCTAAGCCAAACTCTGGCATGCAATCAAAGATCTGAAATAAGGCAGATCTGAAATAAGGATTCATGCTAGAACTCAAAAGATCAGCTCCTACTTAACTGCCAAGACATACACGGTTAAAATCAGGAGATACTCAGTAGTATAACAAAAGCGGAATGGGTTTTACGTAAACGCTATCTATTTTGGGCATTCCAAAGACTTGCCTAGATAAACAAGCCAAACGAGCTGCTCCTCCTCATTTCTGCCCAGCATCCCCACAGCAGGAGCCACAGAACGAGCACCTGCCACTGCAGGGAGACTTCTAGGGGCTGGAGGGACCACCAGCAGATTCTAACAAGGACCCCAGACCTCACTGGACAAGGAAGGGTTTAACTGGAAAACTTTTTGTCAAGTTATATCAGATAAAAATTAGCTGCAATTTGGGCTCTTCTAAAAGTTTATTTGAAAAACTACAGAGTTGAAACCGCTGTCAATTCTCAATTTCAAAATGGGAATAAATGGAGCATGAAGAAGGACAAACAGGCAGGGGCTCATGGTCAGATTTCGCTAACACGGGGTTCCGCCCAGGGCAAGTCTTTGCCTCCTGCTGTGACTACACTTCCTTGTCTGTGAAATGAGGTAAAGCAGATAACCGTGACCCAGCAGAACACTAGGAAACGCTTCACTCCTACTCAAGGCGTTACAGATTTACTATTCAAGGCAGATCATGAAGAGCTGAAAGTTACTAAGTCACTGTTATACTCAGCCAGTTTAACACAAATTAGCAGTCCAGAATCCCAAAGGGGAGTCTGTCACTCCAGATCCCTTCCCGACCTGGCAGGTTTAAGTATCTGTCACCTCCTTGGGCTGTGAGTTCCTTGAAGCTTGGGCAGTGGCTACCCACTCCAGCATACCACACAGACAGCATTTAGGAATGTCTGCAGAATTCACACTGCAACCCCCTTTTGATTTCCTCTAAAAAGTATGACACATGGAAGGTGGCTTTAGTTTAAAGAGACCCTCTTGCAGTAGAGGAATATATCCATTCCTGTTAGGTTGAACCAAAACCTTCTAGGCAGAAGCTGGCAGAAGCGTTCAGTGTTCCTAGAGGGTGCTCTTTAATCTCACTAGATCACATACATGCTCTAGACCAGTGGCTCTCAAAGGGTGTTCCGTGGACCAGCAGATCAGCATCACCTGAAAACTTGCTAGAAATGCAAATTCTTTTTTTTTTTCAAGATTTTATTTATTTCTCTTTAGAGGGAAAGGGAAGGAGAGAGGGAGAGAAATATCAATGTATGGTTGCTTCCTGTGCATTCCCTACTGGGAACTGGCCTGCAACCCAGGCATGTGCCCCGACCGGGAATCAAACCGTGATCTCTTGGTTCACAGGCCCAAACTCAATCCACTAAGCCACACCAGCCAGGGCGAAATGCAAATTCTTGCTCCCTACCTCAGACTTACTTAATCAAAGCACCTAGAGGTGGGGACCAGCAAGGTGGATGTTACCAAGCCCTGAGGTAATTCTGATGCACAGGGAGGTTTGAAGACGACTGTGTCTAGGTGCTCCCTGGGGACACTCACACTCCGATTCCAGCTGGACCTGTGAAAACCAAATTAGCTTCCAGAGTTTTCTAACGAGGCCATTACTTACATGAAGCCGTAGACTGCAGGGATGAAATCCCAGGAGCTGAGAAGGAAGAAGGAGAGGCAAATGATTACCACGAGACTCCCCACGTACATCATGGCGTACTCCCAAGAGAAGATCCAGAAGGCTTTGCTCCTCACTTTCACGGGAATATACTGCCGCTAGGAGAGAAGGCAAAACAGTGCATTCAGGGAGGTCAAGCTTAGAGGGCAGTTATCAGCTTAAACTGCAAGATCTCCTGCAAAACACTGGAAATAAAAAAGCTGAAAATTAAAGGATTGAAAAGATACACTATGTAAACACTAACTAAAAGAAAACTAGTTTGGTTATACTGTTAACAGATAAAATAAACTGTAATGTAAAAAGTAATACAGAGGTAAAGATGCTCCATAATGATAAAAGACTCAAGTCATCAGAAAGATATAACAATGCTAAATTTATATGTACCTAATAACACAGTCTCAAAATATATAAAACAGACATGGACAGATCTACAAAGGAAAAACAGACAACTCCATCATCAGTAGATAACTGAACAGATCAAACAGACAAAAAATCAGTAACCAAGAAGCACATACGAATAGTGCACTTAATAAACATGATCTCATAAGATTTTATAAAATATACTTATATAGGACAGTATATGTAATAACTGAAGATTTCACATTCATTTTAAGCATTTGGGGGCATATATAAAAATTTACCACTTCCCTGGCTGGTGTAGTTCAGTGGATTGAGCATGGGCTGGGAACCAAAGGGTTGCCAGTTCGATTCCCAGTCAGGGCACATGCCTGCATTGTGGGCCACGTCCCCATTAGGGGGTGCATGAGAGGCAACCACACATTGACGTTTCTCTCCCTTCTTTCTCCTTCCCTTCCCCTCTCTCTAAAAAAAAAATTAATATAATTTTTTAAAAAATTACCACATACGCCCTGGCTGGCGTAGCTCAGTGGATTGAGCACAGGCTATGAACCAAAGCATCGCAGGTTCGATTCCTAGTCAGGGCACATGCCTGGGTTGCAGGCCAGATCCCCAGTGGGGACCACATGAGAGGCAACCACACATTGATGTTTCTCTCTCTCTCTCTCCCTCCCTTCTGTTCTCTAAAAGTAAATAAATAAAAAAATTTATTAAAAAAAATTAAAAAAAAAAAATTACCACATACTTAAATCACGCCATAAAGCAATTATCAACAAATTTCAAGGAATCTGTATCATACAGACACAATTCTGTGATCATAATGCAATTAATCAAAAGCATTAATAAAAAGATAATCTAAAAATACCTTTGAAAAATTCTAATCCCTTTTCCAAATAACTCAGTGGTCAAATAAATGATAAAAAATTGATATTAGAAATAGTTATAAAAATATCACATATTTTATTTGTATAATGTAGATAAAAGAGTACTCTGAGAAGAAAATACAGCTTTATAAAACTATATTTGAATAAAAGGCTGAAAATTAATAAGCTAAACATCCATTTTAAGACATTAGAAACAGAATAACAAAATAAACCCCAAAAGAAGGAAGGAAATAATAGAGGTAAAAGTAGAATTTGTTGAAATTGAAAAGAAAGCCATAATATAAGGAAGTAAGGAAGCCAAAAGCCAGCTCTTAGAAATGACTGATGAGACTGACAGGGCTCTGAGAAGACTGACCAAGAAAAAAGGAGAGATCAAGTAACTTAGGCCAATGTGTTTAAAAAACTGAGGCAAAACGGACACAGTCTATGAAACATATAAATAATTTAAATGTTTCAATTAAAATGCCAGTATTGCCCTGGCTGGTGTGGCTCAGTGGATTGAGTGTTTGCCTAAGAACTGAAAGGTCACTGGTTCGATTCCCAGTCAGGGCACATGCCTTCGCTGCAGGCCAGGTCCCCAGAGGATAGTTTATTCAATAAATGGTGTTGGGCAGATATGGACAGAAAAATGAAACGAGACCACCTTCTTACACCACACATAAAAATAAATTCCAAATGGATCAAAGACTTAAATGTTAGACCCGAAACCATAAAAATCCTAGAAAACATATGCAGCAAAATCTTGGATATTGCTCATAGCAATTTTTTATCAGCTACATCTCCCCAGGGCAAGGGAAACAAGAGAAAAAAATAAACAAATGGGACTATAATCACAAAGATATGGAAGCAGCCAAGTGTTCATCAATAGATGAGTGGATAAAACAACTGTGGGACATTTACACAATGGAATTCTACTTGGCCGTGAAAAAGAAGAAAATAACAGTATGGATGGACCTGGAGAACATTATGCTAAGTGAAATAAGCCTGTCAGAGTACGACAGATACCATATGATTTCACTCATATGTGAAATCTAATGAACAAACCAAACTAACAAGCAAAACAGAGATAGACTCAGATGGAGTGCAGGATGACTGCTATGGGGGGTGGGTTAGGGGGTGGAGGGACTGAGCAAAAAGGAAAAAGGATTCATAGACACAGTGTGGTGATCGCTGGGGGGTGAACAGTATAAGGGGACTAAATGGTAATGGGGAAAAAATACAATAAAGATTAAATTTAAAAAAATGCCAGTATCATACAAACT
The DNA here is from genome assembly GCA_028533065.1 of Trachops cirrhosus. NCBI lineage: Eukaryota > Metazoa > Chordata > Mammalia > Chiroptera > Phyllostomidae > Trachops > Trachops cirrhosus. Next base: position 75,071,937 of record CM052547.1, read on the forward strand.
AAATAAATAAAAGGTGGAAATCAAAGGAGATGACAATGACATGTTATAAATGATCCTGGAATGGATCCTGAACCCACCTCTCCCCAAAAGTGCTGTAAAGACCATGTACATACTTGAGAATTTGAATTTGGAGTGTATATATTAAATAATATGAATCTACGAGAGTTCAACTTCTTGGGTATGCTAATAGTGTTGTGGTTACGTAGTAGAATGCTCCAGTTCTTAACAGTTACCTGCTCAGTATTTAGAGTTGTTATGTCTTACTGTCTGTTACTTCCTGACAATAAGTCTGGGGAAAAAATGATATATCTAGCCCTGACTGGTGTGCCTCAGTGGATTGAGCACTTGCCTGCAAACCAAAGGGTTGCTGGTTCGATTCCCAGTCAGGGCATATGCCTGGATTGTGTGTGGGCCAGGTCCTGGGTAGGGGGCGCATAAGAGGCAACCATTAATTGATGTTTCTCTCCCTCTCTTTCTCTTTTCCCCCGTCTGAAAATAAATAAATAAAATCTTTATAAAAAAGTGATATATCTACATTAAGATATAGAATATGTGGCAAAATGGTAACTGGGGAGTCCACATAAAAGATATTTACTGTTCTGATCTTCCAACTTTTATGAAGCATGAAATAAAAAATTAGGGAAAAAAATTCAAGAAGAAACAGACAAATTTGAATGGCCCCACGTTTAAGAAATTGAATTAGTAATGAAAATTTTCCCCATAGAGAAAAGAGCAGGCCCAGCCAGTTTTACAGGGAAGTTCTACCAACATTCAAGAAGCAGGTGACTGTAATCTTACATTAACTCTTCCACAGCAAATATTATAACCTTGATACCAAAATCATTGAACCAACACAAATGCAAAAATGCTAAATGAGATATCTAATATAATTCAGCAACATGAAAAGGATCATAACAAAATTGTATTATGACTAGGCTGAGTTTATTTAAAAAACTCAAGGTTAGTTCCACATAAGAAAAGCTATTAACATGTGTATCACCAACAGCTTGAAGATAAGAAATCATGTTAGTATCTAGATATATGCAACAACCACTTATGATAAAAACAAACAAATGGAGTCAGTGAAGTGGCCGGGTAAAAAATTAACACACACATACACTTCAGGTGCACAAATGTAAGCAATTAGAGGACACAATGGTAGAGAAAACCTAATTTATTGTAACACCAAGGAAAATAAAAACTTAGATTTAAATTTAACAGGAAATATGCAAAACTTATTCAAGGAAAATTTTTAAGCAATCCTGAAAAACACTAAAGTCAACTTGAACCAATGGCTATCTACTGTTCTTATTTAGGATGATTCAATATTTAAATATGTCAGTTCTCCTTAAATTAATTTATACACTGTATGCAACCCCAATGAAAATACCAACCAGCTACTTTATCATACAAGACGATGTTTAAGTTCGTACGGAAAAGCAAACATGAAAGAATAGCTGGGAAAACAGATAAGGAAAAATCATGAAGCGTTGACTCGTCCTATCAGACATTAAAATACACTATAAAACCTCTCTAATTAAGATAGTACAATACTGGCACATAGATAGACAAACAGATTACTGGAATAGAATAGAAAACCCAGCATTAGACCAAAATACAGAAACTTAATACATGACAAAGGTGGTATATCACTGGGGTAGAGATGGACTTTTTCATAAGTCAAGCCAGGAAAACTTAGGTAACTACTTGGAAAAAGAAAAAAATAGACCTATATCTCATACTATTATTGCAATAAACTCCAAATAAATTAGGAATATAAATATTTTTTAATGAAACCATGAAATACTAGAAAAAACATGGTAAATTTGTCTTTAACCATGATGGAGGGAGCTCAAAATCCAGAGGCAATAAAACACTGATTAAATTTGCTTACATAAAAATGGAAAGTTCTGCATAACAAAATCACCATAAATAAAATGAGAACATATGTCCATATAAAAATTCATACATGAGTGTTCATAGCAGCATTATTCATAAATAGCCTAAAATTAGAAACAACCCAAATACCTATCAACTGGTGAATGAATGAATAAAATATAGCATACCATACAATGGAATAGTATTTGGCAATAAAAAGGAATAAAGTACTAATAATACATGCTACAACAGAGATGAACCTTGAAAACACCATGCTAAGTGAAAGAAAAGACCACACATTTTATGATTCCACTTATATGAAATGCGCAGGTAGGACAGGGAAATCGATAAAGACAGAGAGCAAACTAGGGCCGGCGGTGAGAGGAACTCTGGGGAAGACTGACTGACTGCGCAAGGGCACGCGGTTCCTCTTGGGGGTGACAGAAACGTTGTAGAATCGATCGTGGTGATGTCTGTCTGCACAACTCTGTGAAATACAAAAAATAAGCTATACACTTCAGGTAAATGGTATGGCATGTGAATTATATCTTGATAAAAAATAAAAGCTGGTAGAAGAAAAACAGTGTAAACAAAGTCAAAAGACTGGAAAACTGGAAGAAAATATCTGCAGAGTTAGTACTCTTAACATATGGAGGATTCTTAAAAATTGAGAGAAAAAGGACCTAAATCCAATAGAAAAATGAGAGGGGGAAATGAACAGACAACCCACAGACATGAAAAAAATGTCCAAATGCACGCAGAGTTAAGAGAAATGCCGGTTAAGACGGCACTGAGCTATCATTTCTCAAGGTCAGACTGGCACAATTTTCACACGTGACAACACATTCTGTTAGTGAGCCTGTGGGAAAACAGGCGCCCTCCTACGTTACTAGTGGGAGCAGAAAGTTTGTACAACCCTGCTGGAAGGAAATGTGAAAAGAGCTAAGAAAACTACCTATGCACTTATCTTTAGATCCAGTAATTCTACTTCTAGAAATCTATCTTTAAGATGTACCTCCAACAATATGAAAGTACCCATATGCAAGTTTACTCATTACAGCATTAACTGTAATCGCAAAATATTAGAAACAACCTAAATTCCCATACACTGGACAGAGGTTAATGCAATGGAGTACTATGCAGCTGTAAAGAAAAAAAAAAGGAATGAGAAATATCTCTATGCTTCAATAATTTTGAGGAAATAATGTGAAGTGAAGAAAGCAAAGCACTAAAGAGTATCTAGAGTATGCTGTCATTCATATAAGAAAGAAGTGAATATAAGAAAATATACATGCATCTGTTCATTTGTGCAAAAACAATACAGAAATGATAACCAGAAACTGAAGAGATCATTACTTGGGGTGACAAGGAAAGTAGAAAGCAAAGAACAAGACGGCAGGGATGAGGAAAAATAATACTTCTCTAAATATGTCTTTTTGTATAGCTGACTCTTAGAATCATAGTAATATTTTGGTCTCTTCACATACCTCCAAATAAACAATAAAAAGTGAACCAGGATGTAGGACAAATCCAAAATGAATATAAACAGTAATAAATTTAACTATATCACAAATTGATAATATAACCACACTGAAGGGTCACATGGGGGTAGAAAAGAACTAAACTAAGTGATTACAAGAAATGGTTACTTCACAGAATACTGTAAGGCTAAAGACAAAAAGAACTACATATAAGATACACACACACATATATGTTATAACAAGGCAGCAAGTGTGTTTCCTGTGTTTCCTGCAGGGGTATGTCTCACAGCATTCCAGACCTACTCTGTGTGCATAGTAGAATTGAACAAACAAGAGAATATACTGCAGACAAGGAAAGTTAGGTTTCTCACTGTTAAGACAAAGAAGTTATAAATAAGGAAAAGGGAGAGACTAAAGTAAACCCTACAGTGTTGTACTGGAATGATAGGTGTCAGTATAAACAGAGAGAAAGGTACAGAATTACAAACGTGTGTATGTGTTGGTTAGTACGCATACATTGCTTCATCGCGCTGTGTGCTAGAAGCGATGACTCCCTAATAACAATAAGCACACCTCAACCTTTGGTTTCTAAACAGCATTCTCCAATAACAGGAATCAAGAGTCCTTAACGCTGTATTGATTTCAGGGCTGAGGCGAGGAAAATACAAGATGAACCTGGGACTTCCGGTCAAGATGGAGGCATAGGTAGTCACACTGTGCCTCCTCGCACAACCAAGTTAGGGGCAACAACAATTTAGAAACAGAGTAACAACCAGAACTGACAGAAAATTGAACTGTATGGAAGTCCGACAACCAAGGAGTTAAAATAGCCATGTTCATCCAAACCAGTAAGAGGGACGAAGTTGGGCAGCCGGGCAAAGAGGAGCCTTGTAAGGCATCCTGGGCGTGCCAGACTGCAGTGGGTGGAGACCCAGCGAGGTGACGATTGTGAAGCAAGGCACTGCACGCAACCCAGGGTCCCAGCGCTGGGAAATAGAGCCTCGGGGCACTGATTGAAAACACCTGTGGGGGTTGAGGCGCGGGGAGAGACTCCCAGCCTCACAGGAGAGGTCATTGGAGAGACCCACAGGGTGCACAAGTCCACCCGCATGGGAATTAGCACCAGAGGGGCCTAGTTTGCTCAGGAGAAGCAGTGGAGGGACTGAAGTCCAACGGAGAATGGAGCAAGCGCCATTACTCCCTCTTGGACCCCTCCCCCACAAACAGCATCACAACCCAGCAACTGGGGTGCCCCGCCCCGGTGAACACCTCACGCTCTGCCCCTCATACGTAACAGGCGTGAGCAGATCCCGCCCCCCCAAAAAAAGATGGCTGAAACAGAAGAGCAAATGAAAGCTCCAGAACCAATACTTTTAAGTGACCAAGAGATAGCCAACCTATCAGATGCACAGTTCAAAACACTAGTGATCAGGATGCTCACAGAATTGGTTGATTTTGGTTGCAAATTAGATGAAAAAATGCTACATCATAGCATGATGTAGCTACAATAAGTGACATGAAGAACAATGCACACGGAACCAATAGTGATGGAATGAAAGACGGGTCTCACATCAGTGGAGTGGACCAGAAGGAAGAAAAAAACATACAACCAGAAAAGAATGAAGAAATAAGAATTCAAAAAAAAGAGGAGAGGTTTAGGAACCTCCAGGACATCTTTAAACATTCCAACATCCAAATTATAGGGGTACCAGAACGAGAAGAAGAAGAGCAACAAGTGGAAAACTTATTTGAACAAATAATAAAGGAGAACTTCCCCAATCTGGCAAAGGAAATAGACTTCCAGGAAGTCCAGGAAGCTCAGAGAGTCCCAAACAAGTTGGCCCAAGGAGGAACACACCGAGGCACATCATAATTACATTAGCCAAGGTAAAAAATGAAGCAGAGAATCCTAGAAGCAGCAAGAGATAAGGGGATAGTAACCTACAAAGGAATTCCCATCAGACTGTCAGCTGATTTCTCAAAAGAGAC
>CM052547.1:75077784-75109991 GCA_028533065.1 Trachops cirrhosus
TGTAGAAGCTAAAGAACTTATGACACATGGACATGAACTAAAGGGGGGAATGTGGGTAGAAGAGGGTGTGCAGGGTGGAGGGGAATGAAGGGGGGATAATAGGACAACTGTAATAGCATAATCAATAAAATATATTTTAAAAAAAGATGAGCCTGGAACATCTTTTGGTATTAGGAAAAAGAGAAGGAAATGCTCAAAAACAGATGGGACTTGTTATAAGAACATGAGCCAGTCTGAAGGAGCACTTAATGGTCAAAGATAGAAAAATTGAGCAATAAGTTAATGATAGGATCCAATTTTTTTGAAGTGAAATTCATATAACATATATTTAACCATTTTAAAATGTGCAATTCGGTGACCATTTTGGTTATGTGTAACTCATAGGTTCTTTAAAAACTGCTTTGAAAGAAGTTTGAGGTAGGTGAGGGTTATCTCCTCTACAATTTCACCAAACAAAGCAAGTTCCAGAGTAGATTTGGGTATACTTTGCAACATTAATTAAACAAAAATTCATTAGCAAGCAGGTACAAAACAATTCACACAATCTATCCTAGAAGGTCAAATAAGTCCCAGCCCTCTCCCCTTTTGACTGTTTAAATTACCACTTGCAAGAAAGATTCACTCAAAGCAGAAGTGGCAAAATCCCAGAGGCAGAGGTTCTGTTGCCCTTGGAGTCACATTAGAAATTCTCCCAACTGAAGGTTGACAAAGAATAGGTTTGGAATTAAGCCTCAGGCAGCATCTCCAAGGGAAGAAGTTATCAGTCCTAGATTCTTCTGTCTTCATGCAAGTACAGAAACTATCGACTTCTTTTGAATATTTCAATTTCACAAAAGAGAGCCTACTTCTAAAATTTATTTTGCTAATTAGCAAGACACCAATAAAAATCCAAAAGGTTTCTGGCAGTCACATGCTAATTAGCAAAGGTATAGCTTAACCTATAGAGAGCAAAGCACTGAGGATAGCCACCTGTGGAGTGTGGCCTTTCTGATACAAGTTAGATGACCACAGCAGAGTGAGATGATGCTTCATTAAAGCAATTCATTGCCATTAAGTTGAAGCAGCTAATTGGCACATATATATTACCAGATGGTCTCTGCAGAACTATGTAAAAATTATAGACATCATAACTCCTTGGTAAAGACTTTAAGGAGGATTGGAGGCTAGCCCAGAGATTTAAACTAGAGATAACATTACTGTTAACAGATATGAGGGGTGGGGGATCTGATCAACTGTCTCTAAGCTTGCATACTTCTAATATCTCTACTCTTACCCCTCCTTAAAACTGTATGCTCCCCTAGCCATATGTGGTTATTTAAATTTAAATTAATGGCCCCAGCTGGTGTGGCTCAGTCAATTGAGTGCCAGCCTGTGAACCAAAGGGTCTCTGGTTCAAGTTCCAGTCAGGACAGGTCCCTGGGTTGTAGGCCAGGTCCCCAGTACGGGGCCCATGAGAGACAACCACACGTTGATGTTTCTTTCCCTCTCTTTCTCCCTCCCTTCCCCTCTCTCTAAAAATAAATAAATAAATTTAAATTAATGGCTCTGGCCCAATAGCTCAGTTGATTAGAGCATCATCCCAATATGGAAAATAATTCTACAAAGAGGAGGCATTCATAGATAAATTCAAAGAAGGCACTTAGGTTCTGTTTCTTCCCAGAGTCTACCTGCCTTTGGTCATCTATTTTGATCCACACACCCAGGAAATGAGGTTTCATTCTTCACAAATCCCATTAGCAACCCCCAAGTCTTGGTTTGCTACCATGTTCTCAGGGCTTATTATACCTACAGTGTTATTGTCGATGTTTGGGTGGAAATAATTTTTTTCCTGGCAAATCTGTGATTATAAAATGGGCACTAAATTTTAGGTATAATTTTTGGTTTTTTGTTTGTTTGTTTTTAAATATTTTATCCAGTGGCTGTTCTCCTTTGGAGAAGCTGGGCCCATACGCAGCAGCCACAGCACCCAGACAAAATGACGTGATTCTAAAGCCCCACTTCCACAAGTATTGGCCACGTGGTTTAACCAGCTGGGTGTGGAGGATCCGCAGACAAAAGGCCTGGCAAGCCAAAGCACATGGCATGGCCCACAACCCACGTGGCCCACAGTGAGATGCTCCAGGTGAGGTACCACACCAAGTGCAAGCCAGCAGGGGCTTCAGCGTGGAGGAGTTAAAGGCAGCGCGCATCCACAAAAAGGTGGCCTGGACCATTGGGATGTCGGGGGATCCCAGAGGCGGAACAAGTCTACTGAGTCCCTGCAGGCCAAAGTGCAACATAAGAAGGAATACTGCTTCAAGTTCATCCTCTTCTCCAGGAAGCCCTCGGGCCCCCAGAAGGGAGACAGCTCTGGAAAAGACCTCAAATTGGCCACCCAACTGACGAGACCAGTCATGCCCCTACAGAATGTCTATAAGAAGGAGAAAGCCAGGGTCACAGAAGAGGAGAAGAACTTCAAGGCCATTGCCAGTCTTTGTATGGCCTGCGCCAATGCTTGGTTCTTTGGCATCCGGGCAAAAAGAGCCAAGGAAGCTGCAGAACAGGATGTTGAAAAGAAAATGAAAGTGCTGTTGGCAAGTTGTGATTTAATAAATAAATAAATAAATAAATAAATAAATTTTGTTATTTCGTTTTAGAGAGAGGGGAAAGGAGGAAGAAAGAGAGGGAGAGAAATATCAATGTGAGAGAGAAACATCAATTGGTTGTCTCTTGTGAGGACCCCAACGGGGGACCAAACCTGCAGCCCAGGCAAGTGCCGTGATGGGATCCAACGGGCAGCCCTTTGCCTTGCCAGACAATGACCAACCAACTGAGCCACACTGGTCAGGGCTAGTTTTTGTTTTTAAGACTTGGTCTTCAGAATCAGGTTTGTTTTGGGAAACAAAACCCTGAAAATATAAAGTAATGTAGAATATTTACTGAGTCTTCTTACAGAAACTGAACTTGTACTTAATCTTTGAGGACCACTCGTGTTACATAAAGTGAGGCACGTCTGAAATTCTTAAAAGAGAAAGTCAAACCTTGGCTGGGTGGCTCAGTTTGCTGGAGCATCATTCTGTACACCAAGAGGTTGTGGGTTCGATTCCCAGTCAGGGCACATACCTAAGTTGCAGGTTTAATCCCTAGTTGGGGCGCATACAGGAAACAACCAATTGATGTCTCTCTTACATCAATGTTTCCCTCTCTCTCTTCCTTCCTCTCTGTCTCTAAAAATCAATAAACATATGCTTGGATGAAGATTAAAAAAATTAAAAGAAAGAAAGAAAGAAAGAAGCTCAAGGAATCCTTTGATGGTTTGTTATTTATAAACCACAGAGCCAAACTTAGTCTACAAGTCCAGACTGCAAATTTCCTGATGAACAGATGAAGATTCATTTTACCCACCTCTTTTGCTCAATAGCAAATGCTGACTTAAAATGAAAAGTGTCTAAATAGAAGGGCTGAAAGAATGGTGCTTAAACATTCTGATCAATTTTTAAACCTTTTTATTGTAAAATAAAACACAGAAAACCACATAAAACAAATATATAGCTTAGTGAATGATTATAAGGCAAACATCCTTATAACCCACTACCCAGATCAACAGAAGGATATTTCCAGCGATTCCCTGAGTCTCTCTCTGTGTCTGGTTCCAACCACAATCCCCTCTTCCCTCCAAAATAAACACATATATCCTGGCTTTTATATTAACAAATATCGTCACTTCCTTGTATTTTAAAAATGGTTTTCCACCTAAATGTGCATCCCTTTACACTATAGTTTAGTGTTGGCCATTTTTTAAAAATTTGATCCAACTTTTATTTATTTTTAGAGACAGGAAAAGGGAAGGAGACAGAGAGGGAGAAAAACATCGTATGTGAGAGCAACACTGCTCAGTTGCCTCTTGCACGCCCCCAACTGGGGACCTGGCCTGCAACCCAGGCATGTGTCCTGACTAGGAACTGAACTGGTGAGCTTCTGATTAGCAGTCCTGCACTGAGCCACACCAGCCAGTGTGATTCAACTTTTAACTCCCTTCTAATTTACAGGTTCTCTCCTTCACCTCACTCCCACCCATGTCTTTTTTTTTCCCTTCCTTACAATTCATCTGCTGAAGAACCTGGGGCATTTAACCTATTAAACATCCTACAACCTGTGTTTTGCTAATTACCTACTTTGTCTTCAGTATTTCTTACAAATGGCAGCTGGATCCAGAGGCTTGATCAACTTTGGATTTGATCCCCTTGACAAAACTTTGGCAGCAGTGTGTTATTTCAACAGGAGACATCATTTTTGTTTGTTTTATTTTATTTTATTTTTTGTCTTCACCCGAGGACATTTTTTTTCCATTGCTTTTAGAGAGAGAGGGTTTAGACAAAAGGGAAGAGAAGGAGAAAGAGAGGGAGAGAAACACCTACGTGAGAAACACTGATTGGTTGCCTTTTGTACACACCCCAACCAGGGACAGAACCTGCAACCCAGGCACATGCTCTGACCCTGAATCCAACCTGCAACCTTTTGGTCTGTAGGATAATGCCCAACCAATTGGGCCACACTGGCTAGGGTGATTTTTGTTTGTTTTTGTGATGTTGGTAACTATTAATGCTTAATGCCTAGATCAACTGGGGTTGCAAAATTATACTATCCTATTATTTTGTTTCCATTTATAAACTAGAATAATTTCATAAAGAGAAATTTCCTCTCACTTACTATATGGTTACCTAGTAGTATAGAAAAGGCAAGATAAATGCTTAATTTTTTCCCTTTTATTTATCCAGTCTTCAAGATAATAAATTTGTTCCCTGTCAATTCTCTTAATTTGACTAATTAGGTTTTCTTTTAAATATCATTATGAATGCCTGGACTTAAACATATTCACAGGTTTCGGTCCATTTCAATTATTTTCCTAAAGCTCAAATTGGTGGGAGCCTCTCCAAGTGGATCCTGAGTCCTTTTGAGATGGCCTCAGTGGACAGCCTTTGTTAGCTTCCACGTTACCTGGTATGACGATGTTCCAGGATCATCCTGTGCATGACCTGCCCTAAACCTACAATCAGCCATTTCTCTCAGAAGCCTTGGTTTTTTTCACTGGATTGGTCACTGTTTCCAGACCATTTAATAGACATAAACGTAGACACACACACATTCAAATACCTACAGGGACCAGGCAGGTGACCAATGAAGAGAGAGATGAAGCATAGGGATTGTGGTAAAAGACAGTGTGCTTTTTCTAAAGGAGACAGATCTTCAAATTTTTCAAAAGAAGCTAAAAATATAAATTTTTAACATAAAGTTTTAAAACACTGACAATTAATTTACAAAATAAAACACTATGGTCAAATCCATGGGCTAGATGTGGTCCATAGACTATGTACACTCCCGACCTGAAAAATTTAACCAGTAGTTATAGACTCAGAGTCACGCTGCTGCTAATGTATGAAAATATCTGGGGAAGTAAGAGGATTCTCAGACTGTTTCAGGAAAAAACAAACTATAATAAGGAAGGAGAAATATGTAATTATCTCCCTCTACCCAGCTCTCTAAATCAACTCTTGAAACTAGGAAGAAAAGCTTTTTCTTTTTCTATACACAAATCATTTTCTTTCTAGAACAATGTTGTAAAAAGAAAAACGTCAATTATTACAATAAACTCAAAGCAATTCTATAAATAAGGTCTTAACAAAGGGAACTCTTCCAGAGCACTAATTCAAACAGACACAGGCACCTCTCTGTTCATCGCAGCATTATGTACAACAGCCAAGATATGGAAGCAACCCAAGTGCCTATCAATGGACAAATGGGTAAAAAAAGTTGTGATACATGTATGTAGGAGAATATTACTTGGCTATAAAAAAGAATGATATCTTACCATTTGTGACAGCATGGATGGATCTAGAGGGTATTATGAAATAAGCCAAGCAAAGAAAGACAAATACCGCATGATTTCACATACTTGGGGAACGTGAAGAACAAAATAAACAAACAAAACAGAAACAGATACAGGGGACAAACTGATAGTTGCCAGAGGAGAGGGTGTCGGGGATCTGGGTGAAAAAGGTGAAGGGATTAAGAAGTACAAATTGACAGTTACAAAATAGTTACGGGTATGTAAAATACAGCATAGGGGATTTAGTCAATAATATTGTAATAACTATGTATGGTGCCAGGTAAGTATTTGAAATATCTCAGGGGGGGAAGGGGTGGGAGGAATCATGTTGTAAAAATGATATGATTGTTTAAACACTATGCTGTATACCTGAAACTAATATAAAATAACATTGAATGTCAACTGTAATTGAAAAACAAAATTTAAAAAAAAAAAAGAAAGAAAGAAAGAAACTCATCCTGGCTGGTATGGCTCAGTTGGTTGGGTGTCATCCCACAAATTGAAGGATCGCAGGTTCGATTCCGGATCCAGGCACATTCCCAGGTTTCAGGTTTGGTCCCTGGTCAGGGTATGTACGAAAGACAACCAGTCGATGTTTCTCTCCTTCTCTTTCTCCCTCTCTTTCGCGCTCTCTAAAGTTAATAAGCATGTCCTTGGGTGAGGATAAAAAAATAATCTTAAAAAAAAAAGAAACTCAACAAAGTTTTTTATATCTAAGCTCTTAGAGTCTAAGGATGAGACCTAGCATAAGTCTCATTGCAAATGCATGATCATGCCCTTAGCCTCATTTTTACTTGTTCTAAAAAGAAAGGAAGCTAACAGCATTGCCACATTACTTAGCTCCCCTTTTGGAAGTGGCAGAGACAACAGAAAGCTGCTGGGGAAAGAGAAAATAAGATGTGAAAGTTTTAAATAGTCCCAAAGTATGTCTAGGGCTGGGCCTCATTATCAAGAAAGACTTGGTTGGGTTTGGCTCCTTTGGTAGTACCATGTAACCTACCCCAAACTCCAGGAAGTATAGAAATCACAGGACTGCCCTGGCTGGTGTGGCTCAGTGGATTGCCTGCGGGCCTGCAAACCAAATTGTTACAGGTTCGGTTCCCAGTCAGGGCACATGCCTGGGTTTCTGGCCAGGTCCCCAGTGGGGGGTGTGTGAGAGGCAACCACACACTGATGTTTCTCTCCCTCTCTTTCTCCTTCCCTTCTCCTCTGTCTGGAAATAAATAAAATCTTTAAAAAAAGAAATAACAGGATTAACCTCTCCAGTTCAAAGACAAGAGAATGTCAGACTGGATTAAAGCAAAAACCATAACAGCATTCACAGGTATTTTCCCCCGGTTTCTGTCACTTTCTTTCAAAGAAAATAAGAACCTCAAAGCATCTAAGGGTGTCCAAGGCTTTAGGAATTCCAAGCACAAGGAAGGAAGGAACTAGAAACTCCCCTGAATGTACCATGAGCCTCCTGCTGCCAGCCTCACAGCTTGGTCTCAAGGTCCTGTGCACTCTTGGGCTCTATTTTATTCTGTATGCTTTCAGATCATAGCATTTTAGGTGGATCTCTCATTTAGAAACTAGGCCCTAAGCCAAGGTCAGAAGAAGAGTAAAGTTGGGGCAGGAGACCAGTGGGCTCAAACTACCATTCTCACAGGTGACTCACTAGGGAGCCAGATACAGCAGCCCCTGCCTTTGATCCTGAAGCCTTCCTGGGCGTGTCTCACTAGGGAAGAGAAAAACAGCTTTGCCTCTGGCACTGGCTGGACATCAGCTTGTCCATCACCTACCCTCTAAAAATTCCACCAGTAGAATGGAGGCAGGTTTGTAGTGACAAAGAAGTAAGTACAAACTAACTTTTACAGTTCCTTTGACTATAGAAAATGAAAATTTTTGTTTTCTCCCTCATCACCCCTTGTACCTTCACACTGGTGACCCTGTACTTTCTATAAACATCTGAACACTAATAACCATAACTAATATCTACTGAACTTTTATCATACTCTGTTCTAAATATTTGACGGGTATTAACCCTTTGAAGTGGCTACTATTATATTATCCCCATTTCACACATGAGGAAACCAAGGCATAGAGTAGTTACTTGCCCAGAATCACAAAGCCAGTAAGTATCTAAGCCAAAACAACTTCAGAGCCTGTACTTCTATTTCCTTTTTACTATAAAATTTTCAAACACACAGACAAGTTAAAAGAATATGCTCATCAACAATTTATCTGTCATCTAGCTTAAATATTAACACCTTGCCACATTTTTATCTGTGTATAAATTTTTCTGTGTATACATTTTTCTACATCATCCCTCTCCCCAAAACACTTCTACATGTAGCTCCTAAAAACCAAGGATGTTCTCCTATATACCACAATACTATTACTATATCCAAGAAATTACAATTCCCTATCATCATGTAATATCTAATGTATCGTCAACATATTCTAAATGGCCCCCAAACATCCGTTATAGCTGTATTTTCCAAACCAGAATGCAATCAAGATTCACCGATTCCACTTAGTTATAATGTCTCCTTAGTCTAGAACAGTCCTCTTACCTTGTCTTTTTCATGACAATGACTTTCCTCGCTGGAGGGTTTTTTAAAATTAATTTTTGAAAGAGGAAAGGGGAGAGAGAGAAACACATTGATTGGCTGCTTCCCATATACGCCTGTCCGGGGATCGAACTCATAACCTTTTGGTGTATGACGCTCCAACCAACTAAGCCATCTGGCCAGGAACTATAGTTCCTTTTTAAAAGGCAGGGAACTGCTTAGTTCTTTCCTTCTAATTATTAATTTTCAGAGTAAGAAATTGGTAAAACAGCCACATCTAATGAGGATGTGTACTTTTTTCTCTCCTCACCCCTTTTCTGAGCTTAACTATGGACACATGGACTTTTATTTATTCAGTGTGTTACAATTACTTGATGCTCATCATGTAGAATATCCTAACTATAGACAGCAGGAGCCCCTCTGAGCTGGTTCCACTGTTCTTTGGACATAGTACCATTAGTATCTGAGGACATTACATTGCTTTCCACCTTAACAAGGTGTCCCAGTCAGGCCTGCACACCTATGTGCGACATTACACCTTTCCTAGAGGGAAGCACGTGCCTATGGAGGGCTCAAAAAAAACTGAGAAAAATACAGTGTTAAGAGCAGATGTGTCACTTCCTTGTGGGTATCAAAATCATTTAAATCTGGGACTTAAAAGATTGTCAGGTCCAGCTACCCATGCTCAGCTAAGACTCCCCGACAAGTGGCCATTGAGCCTGCGGCCTAAGCTTGGGATTCACAAGGAACTCACCTCCCGTGAGACATTCCACGCTGTCGCAGAACTGCTGCTTTATACTGAGTTGCTTGTAGCCCCACCCATTACTTCTGGAGTAGGAATAGCTAAGAAACTCAGGCTTAAAGGGTCCACTTAATGGTCTCTGAGGAATTCAGCCCTAAAGAGTGATTTCCTCTTCTGTTCCCGCCCTTGTATTTAAACAGGTGGGTTTATTTCCTGGATGTGACAGAATGATTTTCCAAATGCCATGCTATGACTCACAAAGACCTACTGCTTTTTAGGTCGCTTTATATACTTACATAAAAACATGCAGCCCTGGCCAGGTGGGTCAGTTGATTGGAACATCTCCCTGTACACCAAAAAGGTTACAGGATTCATCCCCAGTCAGGATGCGTATGAGAGGCAACCAATTGATATTTGTCTCCCTCGCTCTCTTTTTATCCCCTCCTTTCTCTCTACATCAGTAAAAAACATATCCTGGGTAAGGATTAAAAAAAAGTTGAAATAAAAACATGTAGCCCTGGCTGGTGTGGATCAGTGGATTGAGCGCCAGCCTGTGAACCAAAGGGTCGCAGGTTCCATTCCCAATCAAGGCACATGCCTGGGTAGCAGACCAGGTCCCCAGTATGCAGTGCACAAGAGGCAACCACACACTGATGTTTCTCTCCCTCTCTTTCTCCCTCCCTTCCTCCTGTCTAAAAATAAATAAATAAATAAATAAATAAAATCTTTAAAAAATTAAAACGTAAATATAGTATAAATTGGGATTTTAACTTCTACATAAATAAGATCCTTAAGTTCGTCCCAAACTCTGTTGCTCTCATATGGATGGCTGCCAAGCACAGCTCATTCCATCTTCTGGAATTTTGCATCCAGTCCCTCATCTCTTCATTTCCCTTAACACGGGTTTGGGACCCCAACTGACCCCTCTGACTCAATCCGATATGATGATCTAAACTTTCCCAGCCTCAGCCCCTCCTCACGCCAACCCACCACAAAGGCTGCTGCCAGCACAGTTGTCCTGCAGCACTCCGCAGCTCAGCGAGCTTCAGCTGCTTTACATCTGCAGAGGCTAGCTCAGTGTCTAGCGTACTGGAGGTGCTCAGTACATATTGGTAGAGGGAGGGACTGAAGACAATGACTGGCTGGGATGCTAGATTTCACTGATCACTGTTGTCAGGAGGAAATTTCCTTGAGTTTTAAACAAAAGATATTTTACACAAAGCTTTAAAAAGCCAACTTCTAAATATTTACACAGATATTTAGAAATAGGCTTAATAAACATTTAACATTTTTTAGTCAGTACATGCATATGAATAAATATATTTTAACAATATTTATTTGCTAAATAGTTGCACAAAATTCTGGCTGCATGCATTCCTCTTAGTGCTCAGACTTTCTGAAGAATAAACTGTATGAAGGAAGGGAGGGAGGGAGGAAGGGAGGGGAGAGAGTGAGAAAGGAAAGAAAGAGACAGAGAGAAAGAAATATAAACAGCACATTGTTATGTGGAAAAATGCTTGGATTTAAAAAGAATCTAGAAAGAAAATCAAAACAAAATAACTTCACGTCTGTTAAACTAACAATCATAAGTCACATTTAAAAAGCCAGTGGCATCCTGGGAGGAAGTGGTTCACTTCACATTAGACACTCATGGTGGCACTGCAAATTGGCTCAGGCTTTCTGGTAAACAATCTGGTCTTGCAAAATAAGAACTAAAAAACTTCTTACACCTTTGGGTCCAATGATTCAACTGAAAGAACAAAGCTGAAAGAAATAACTTAAAGAAAAACAATATCTCTGTACCATTTATATTAGTGACAACTAGGGCACATTGCAAAATGCCCAAACAGGAGAAAGACCAAGCTAACCACGTATCATCATGTACATCAACACTTAAAATGACAACCATATCGCCTATTTATACTTAAGAACAATGGCTCTGAAATTAGATATTTTTTGGTTTGAATCTTGACACTGCCCCTTCTATGCTTTCAAGAAATGTTTCTCTTCTAATAATGGACTTAGACCAGCCAGGATGCGCAAGTAGTTCCTTCCTCTTGAGGAGATGTGTATATTCTTGTTTGAGTAGAAAAGAGAGAGGATTAGAGAGCAGTCTCTTGCGTCAGACAGCCTGAGTTCACATCTTAGCATGGTCACTTGCTGGCCATACGACCTTAGGCAAGTGACTAAACCGCTCAACATTCCAGTTGTAACTCACATGCCTGATATGGCTAATATTAGACCAACACATATCTAATAATATGGCCTACCCCATAATGTTCTTAGGAGGCTGAAATGAGATGATGCCTGTGGAGTGCTTAGTGTACCGCCTGACATGTAGTAAGCTCTCAGTAAATGTTGGCAATTTGTGTTCTTCCATTAATATGTACTGATCACCCACCATGGTCCAAGCATTGCATCACATGTATTCACTACGTTTAATTCCTACAAGAACCTTACAGCGTGAGTGTTGGTATACAGAAAGGTTAAATAAATGAGCTCAGAGAGGGATCTATGTGTATAGGGAATGAAAAGGGGAATGGCTGGTAGATCCCAACTACAGTATATAAAATGAAATGCACTTATACATCTGTATTGATATCCATAATTAGAGCTTAGTAATCACCAGGTCCACTTTGTTTACAGTTAGTCAAGTTTCTTTGCATTTTTAAGTAGAAGCAAGTAACTGAATTGGGGACCCAGTCCCATCGCTTTCACTGAGCCATGCCCTTCTTTCTCCCAAGCAGAGACCAGGCCGTGTATTAAATGTCACTTGAGTGCTGGCTTCTGACCAGCAAGTGCTTACCTGGAGGAGATAAAGGAGTCCTGGGACAAACAAGGTGAGTGGGTACAGAGACTGGTATGTCGCTAAGGCAAGAAAAATAGCACTGAGGAAGGTACTACCTGTAAAGAGAAAGAAATGTGTGGCACAATCCAGTCTCATCAACCAGGAGTAGAACCAAAGGTCCCCAAACACGATGAACTTTCCATAACTTTTCAAATAATCACCTGCCAAATATCTCCTGATACACACGGTGCTGTGGAAACTCACACAGAGAGCCTCTTGGCTTGAATTCCGATGGAAGGAAAACAAGGAAGTCAAAACCGTGTACCTTTAGTAACCTGAGATACCACAGGAATATTTTTTGTAACATTTTCAGACCCAGGAAGACTTTACAAAACTTCGGCACAAAGGTGAATAAAGGGATCAAGTCTATTAACATCCATGTCCTATTTAAGTTACCAATTGATTAAGCCTACAGCACATCACCATTTTTATTTTTATTTTTAATTTCAAGAGTACGTTTATTAAAGCTGGGGACAGTGAAACAAAGGAAGGGCTTAGGATAGCGAAGCAACAGGGGAGAGCCTGGGTGGTGCTGCTTTGCCTCCCTAGAAACGTCACAGGAAAGAAGTGAGTCATGTGGGGTTGCATGGACTATTGAGAAGTAGAAGTCTTGGTGACAGAAGTCTTGGGCCAAGGTGGGATTAGAGTTTAGGAGAAAGAGAGCAAAAGAACATGCCCAAGAAAAGGAGGGATGCACGTGTGTTCCAAGGAAAGCACATCCCCATCACTATTTATTTTATTTTATTTTTTTACATTTAGATAGAGGGGGAGGGAGGAGAAAGAGAGGGAGAGAAACATCAGTGTGTAAGAGAAATATCAATTGGTTGCCTCTCGCATTCCCCCAACTGGGAACCTGGCCCACAACCCAAGCATGTGCCCTGATGGGAATCGAACTGGGAATCGAACTGGCAACCTTTTAGTCTACAGGTTGGTGCTTATTCCACTGAGCCACACCAGCCAGGGCCCCAACACTATTTTTATAACACCCTTCCTTGTATACTATCTTCAGGACATGTGTTTATTATTTTTTTCAAATTTTGTTAATTTTATTAATAATGTTCTCATTCCTTACATAAAATGGGCCACTACGGAATCATTAAACATGATGTTATAAAAAATTTGCAAGGACATGGATATACTATAATTTCTTTAAAAAATATGCATAAACAATTTTATTAACCAATGTCACCCCAATAAATTCAATAAAAATAAAAAATAAAAAATTTAAAAATATATGTATAAACACATTTTTAGAAATGCCTAGGCCACAGTGGTTATCTCTGTGTTGTAGAATTATGGATGATTTTTTATATTTTTGCTTCCCTGTATTTTCTAAACTTTCTATAATAAACATGCTTTGTTTTTGTCATAAGAAAAAAACTGATGTCTTTTAAAAAAAAAATAGCTATTCCCTTTCAGATGGTTTACGACAACAGAGTACATGAAAGCCAAGGTTACAGAAGCCTAGTTTATAACAGAAGTTTCAAAGTAGCCTAGAAATCAGCAGAGTGTAATTGACGGTCCAAGGCTAGTGTCCTATAATGACAATGTTTCACAAAATGACAGTATCCACAGTCACTCTTATTAGTGTGGGGTCAACTGTTCACTGAAAATAACAGACATCCTCTCAACGGTGCTCCCTAAAAGGAGAAGCTAGTTACCCCACTCAGTCTGAGCAGTTCCACCCTCTCCCAACCCAGCCCCAGAGACAGACAGAAGGACTTTTTTTGCCCACCAGAAGTGCTTTATCTTCTTGAAACATCTAAGAGCCATCTT
The DNA here is from genome assembly GCA_028533065.1 of Trachops cirrhosus. Classification (NCBI taxonomy): domain Eukaryota; kingdom Metazoa; phylum Chordata; class Mammalia; order Chiroptera; family Phyllostomidae; genus Trachops; species Trachops cirrhosus. The sequence goes on from CM052547.1 coordinate 75,091,569, forward strand.
GGAAGAGTGAGGGTTATAAATGTGACTACTTCATGGGAAAAGGGGTGGAAAGAAAAGAACTTTGAGTGTAACATCCTAAACCAAGGAAACTCACCAGCTAGGAACAATTCCTGGTTGAAATGAAATGGAAGGAAGACAGAGAAAGGAGAAAGCTGGAAGCAGAAGAAGACAAAGGACAGAATTCTATGGGGTGGGGGGTCTTGCCATGTTAATTAGCGCCGGGCATGATATCCTGTATCCAGGGTACTTGTAAATATAACTGAGCAAGGACAGAATCATGCCCAGCAAAGCTGTGCCACCAGCAGAAGCCCCCAGAGACCTGTTCAGCCACAGACCCCTAGAACTAGACCCAGGTCAAGTCTGAGATAGGAAGATGGCAGTGGTGGCACTCCAGAGCCCACCGACTAAACCAGGACAGGTTCAAGACCCCCTGACTTGGCCAACAATCTGAATGGCATTTTTGTAGGAAACTGGCTAAGAGCGGGAAAAAACTGGAACAAACTTTTTAATTAAACATGTTTTCTACAGAGACTGGGAGAGAAGAGGCCCATGTGTCTGTTACCACTGGAGGGAGGCTAATGTTCCAAATGCATCCATGCTCACAAACATGGTGAAAACACACACATGACTTTCACCTCTCTCTCCCCAAGATGACACCAAAGTGAAATAAACACAGCCACCTCCTGTCCTAATTGCCTGCAATCAGTAATGACTGGTCTGGAACAGCTATTTGTAAGGCCCAGGAGAAAAGAAAGGGCTCACAGCCTAAAGAGAATGGACTGGTGAGTTTTAGCATGCTCCCAAGATCAGGAAGAAGCAGCCTGCCTTCCTTGGAAGAGATCATTAGGAAAGAAAAATCTGTTCCTTCTGCTATTCTCTCTGCCAGTAAGTGACATCAGCATCTGCCAGACACCCCAGCTATTCCCCAGCCCTCCAGGCCACACTCCTTCCAGCAGCCACCATGCCCTGTGGATCCACCTCTGGAACATCCACCACTGCAGTTCTTGCTCTCATCATCTCTTACTAGTTGTCAGCAGCCTCTTCCCCTCCTCAAAGGTCTTCTAACCTCCTGGAATCTACTCCATCCTCCATAGAGGCACAGAAGGATTCTTTTTTTTTTTTTTTTAATTTTATTTATTTATCTTTAGAGGGGAAGGAAAGGCAAGAGGGAGAGAAATATCAATGTATGGTTGCTTCCTGTGCATTCCCTGCTGGGAACTGGCCTGCAACCCAGGCACGTGCCCTGACTGGGAATCGAACCGTGATCTCTTGGTTCACAGGCCCGCGCTTAACCCACTAAGCCACACCAGCCAGGGCAGAAGGATTCTTTTAAGACACAGTTTAAATTGTGACAAGCCCTCTATAAAGACTTCTGATAGTTCCATTTCATCTGTTGGATTAAGTCCAAACACTAACAACAAACAAGACCAAAACCCTTCACTCTCTGAGTTTATTTCTCCAGTTCCACTCCTCACCACTCTCCTACACACATTCATTCCATCCTCCAGCTATGCTAGGCCACACCTCAATTTCTAAAAAATCATGCCCTTTCTTCTGTGTCTGTTCTCAGGCTCTTCTTTCTACTTAAGGTGTCCTTCCCTGCCCTCATCTGGTAGAGACCTATCCTCCAGAGGCCAGTTGAAATGTCACATCCTCCATGAGGCCTAAGCAGAGATGATAATTATGGTGATTATAGCTAACATTTATTGATCACTTACTAGGTGCCAGGCACCTATCCTCTATATCCAGAACAGTGCCGGACTCTAACCAAAAAAAATAATAGCAGTAGTCCTGAGTAAACATGACAAAAACCTTGTGAAAGCTCTATTTTTCTACCCATTTTTATTCTACCCATTTTACAGGTAAAGAAACCAAGGTACAGAAACAGAAAGGTTAAGTCACGTATCACTTTAAGTAATGGAATCACTCAGCTAATTCCAGTGCCCGTTCTCTTAGTTCATTCAATATTCTCATTCAATACTGATACTATCTTATAATAATTTGCTAATGTTTACCTCTTCCCCTATTTGTGAGTTTTTTGCCACAAGGGCAAAAAACCTCTTTTAACTTTGAATTTCCAGCACCTAGCATAGTGCCTGGCCCGTGTGTTGAATGAATGATGAATGATGTATCTAATGATACAAATGATATCCTTTTTAAAAATGCAAGCATATTAAAGAAAACCAATGTTCTTTTTTTAAAATGAAATAAAATTGACACACATTACATTAGTTTCAGATATACAACATGTTTAATATTTATATTTGCTAAGCGATCACTATAGTAAGTCTAGATGAAACCAATGTTCTTGAGGAAGGAGGACTCATGGGGAATGAAACATGGGCAAAACACAAAATAAATCTGACTCTTGATAAAACAGACTGCAGAATGGCAGTTGAGAACTTGCTTTGGCCGGGGACCGGGCACAGAGAACGCTCTTGGTGGTGTAGTTACTGGATGTCTGAGACCTGCAATCTGGGGACAGAAATGTGGCACTGCAACAGTCAGGAGCCTGGTGCGTAGGATGCTGGGCAGATGTGGATGGGGCACATGAACAGGCTGAGCAAAAGTGAGCCCTGGCTGGTGTAGCTCAGTGGCTCAGTGCTGGCCTGAGAACCAAAAGGTTGCCAGTTCGATTCCCAGTCAGGGCACATGCCCAGTTGGGGGCCTGCAAGAGGCAACTGATTGATGTATCTCTCACACATTGATATTTCTCTCTCTCCGTTACCATCTCTCTAACAGTAAATAAATAAAATCTTTTTTTAAAAGTGAGGGGAAGTATGGAGGCACATGAGAGACTCACAGGGTTGCTATATTTTGAAAGAAGCTAGAAGGAGCGAGAAAAATGGGTTAGGAAGGCAGAAGAAGGGTGATATGTGCTTGAAGTAAAAGATGACTTCAACCATTTTAGACAAACTGTGCAACAAGCAAACATTTCCGAGGTGCCAGCTCTATGCCAAGCCTGTGCTGAGTGCCAGAGACTGGTGACTCAGACAGGCTCGTCTTCAGGGAGCTCCCAGTAAACAATGACAAATACGGGAGGAAAGTATGAAGGAAGTATATACCTAGCCCATCCGGAAAAGCTGACACCTGAGTTTAGAACAGCGAGTAGGTGAAGCCGGCAGTCCGAGAGAACAGCATTTGCACAGGCAGGAGGGCAAGAGAGAATGGTGTGCTCAGGATGGAAGGGTGGGGACTGTAATTAGCTCAACATGGCAAAAACAGGTGAGAATTGGGAGGAGTAACTGGAATGGGGGCAAAAGGGGCTCTTGTGGATGTTGGTAACATTGTTTCATAATATGAGTGCTGGTTATATGTCATTTTGTGAACACTCATTTAAGTGTACACTAATGATTTGTATTTTTCTGTATAATTTTCTGTATATGAGGGAGGACCCAAAAAACCTGAAATTTATTTATAAAAAATTGTGTATTTTCATTTCAAATTTTGTTTTCTTTTTTTAATTTTATATTTTTTAATTTTTTATTTTAGTTTATTCAGTACAGTTTCTATGCTTTATTCCCATTCCAGCCTTGTTTTCTCTCTGGATACAACTTGTTTCCATTCTGAACTCTTACTATTTCTCCGCCATCCAGACACACAAAACCAATTTTCTTGTCAAGGGTCATCTCACATCCTTTTTCTCTGTTCTTGAAAGTACCCACGTTCTCTCTCCACCTTTACAATCTTTGCTAGTTGGTTGTGGGTAGCGTAGTTGTTGTTGCATTGTTTTTTCAATTTTAAAAAAAATTGTGTATTTTTTCTTACATGTTTAAACTTCAGTCACCTTTAAAGTACTCTGCATTTGATACAATACACCTAGAAAGACTTTTTCTCCACTGCTCAAAACAGTTTTTGAACTCGTCAAATTTAATGCCTTTTAGTGTTTTTACCACTTTTTTGTTTCGCCTGTACACATTAGCAAAATGTTTCCCTCTGAGGACATTTTTTCATCAGGGAAAGAAACAAAGTCTCTAGGGGAGAGATCGGGTGAATAGAGAGGGTGGGGCATGGGGGTTATGCCATTTTTGGTCAAAAACTGAACACTCGGAAAAAATAAAAACAACAACAAAAACAAAATTTTTAAAAAACTAAACACTCAGCAGGTGTGAGCAGGTGCACTTGTATATCACCCACCATGAAACTGGCAAATGCACTGAAAAGAGTCTTCCAAAAAAAAATTCACTGAAGCCAAAGACAGACTCTCGCAACCGCACCAGCTGGTACATTGAGACACAGATGGGTTGCTACAACACTCACCGAGCGGGGGAAACCTGTACTACAAGGGGCCCACCCTCCAGAAACAATTCTGGGTTTTGGGGGGGCCCCTCCTTATATATGCTATATTTCAATAAAAAGTTAATATCTAAAAAATCTCATTTCCTCACATCTGTCAGAATGGCTATCACCAATAAACCAACAAGTGTTGACGAGGACGTGGAGAAAAGGGAGCCTTCGTGCACTTTTGGTGGGCATGCAGACTGGTGCGGCCACTGTGGAAAGTAGTATGGAGTTACCTCAAAAATTAAAAATGGGACTCCCTTATGATCCACTTTGGGGAATGTATCTGAAGAAACCCTGAACACTAATTTAAAAGAATATATGCACCCTTATGTTCATTGCAGCATTATCTACAATAGTCAAGATTTGGAAGCAGCCCATGTGTCCATCAGTAAGTGAGTGGATTAAAAGCTGTGGAACCTTTACATGATGGAATACTACTCAGCCATAAAAAAGAAGGAAATTTTGCCCTAGCTGGTACGGCTCAGTGGATTGAGTATCAGCCTGCGAACCAAAGGATTGCCAGTTCAATTCCCAGTCAGGGCACATGCCTGGGTTGTGGGCCAGGTCCCCAGTTAGGGGTGCAGGACAGGCAACCACACACTGATGTTTCTCGCCCTTTCTTTCTCCCTCCCTTCCCTTCTCTCTAAAAATAAAATAAATACAATCTTTTTTTAAAAAAAAAAAGAAGAAAATTTTACCCTTTGTGACAGTATGGATGGAGCTGGAGAGCATTATGCTAAGCGGAATAAGCCAGTCAGAGAAAGCCAAGTACCATATGCATTCACTCATATGTGGAATCTAATGAACAAACTGAACTAACAAGCAAAACAGAGACAGGCTCATAGATAGAGAGCAGGCTGACAGTTGTGGGGGTGGGATGGCTTGGTAGGGGGTGGATAGAGGGATTGAGCAAAAAAGAAAGAAGAGAAAGAAATCATGGACACAGATAACAGTGTGGTGACTAGGGGGTGGTGAGGGTATGGGGGGTTAAATGGTGACAGACAGAGGCTTGATTTGGGGTGGTGAACACACGATATAGTGTACAGATGATGTGTTGTAGAATTGTGCCCCTGAAACCTATATAATTTTGTTAATCAGTGTCAGAAAAAATAAAAATAAAAAATCGCAGTCAGCAGGTAGGTAGGGGCCAGATCATGGACAGCTTAGCTTGCACAATCACCTAAAAACATCCACCTACAGGCTAAGACAGCACATCTGAAATAATGCCTGAAATGGCAGCCTCGTCTAGGCAAGAGCTAGGGCATCCTACCTATCTACCAGGAGCGACCATGCCAAGGGGACTGTGAGATTTACAAAAAAAACAAAACCAAAAAAACAAACATAATCAACCGTTTACTTGTCAGTACAGCCTAGATACCTAGACACTAAATTTTCTGTACAAGCCCTAGTCTTTGGCCTTATCATAGGAATATTAAACTAAATCAGTCAAACATATATGTACACTGGCTAGAGTATCAGGGAATTTCATTATCCACCTAATCTAGCTTTGAATATGTTTCCCAACTCCCTGTTTGTGTCAGGGTAGGGGCCAAAACAAGCCTCAGCAAGACCTGGGGTAATGCTGTGCTTCCAGAGACTGCACCTTGAAGTGATCTGGGCCAAGGCGGGTGGCACAGCTGCAGGAGAGAGCAGGAATGTAGGCGAGGTGGAGCTCTGGGGGCTGGCTCAGTATACAGACTTCAGGTGGAGTGAGCAGAGACTGGGTCATAGACAGTGACCTGTACCAGGATGGGCAGTGGGACAGACTGGAGTGTGGTCAAAAGGGCTAAGGTCCCATAGGACATTCAGAAGAGGAAGTTGCACCAGGGTCTGAGCATAAGCAAGATTGCTGGAAAGGAGGAGGTGATGATGGGGCTTGGCCCAATGTACGCCATTCCTTGCCAAGTGTGCTCTTTTAACAGGGCAGGCTCTCTCAGAGAAGTCCATTCATATCAGTGACGGTAATTTATCCAGCACACACTCTGTTCCAGCCGGGACTGTAAGCACTTTACATTTAGTCCCTCCAATAACTCCATGAAGTGGGTACTATTACTATCCCCACTTTACAGAAAAGGAAACTGAAGAACTGAGAGGTTATATGCTCAGCATCCTAACACTAGTGAATAATATGAATAGGGTTTGAACACAAATAGTCTTGTTTCAGACCCCATATTCTTAAACTGCATCATTATGCTACCTTCTTCTTTTTTAAAAAAGATTTTATTTATTTATTTTTAGAGAGAGGGGAAGGGGGAGAAAGAGAGGGACAGAAACACGGATTGGTTGCCTCCTGCGCATGTTCCAGAGACAAAACGCTCAACCCAGGTATGTACCCTGACCAAGAATAGAACTGGTGACCTTTTGCTTTGCAGAATGATGTCCAACCAACTGACCCACATTGGCCAGCGTAGCGTTCTTCTTGATCTCCATCTTGCTGTACCATAAAAATCCCAATAAGCAGAGCAACTATTTGTTGAGCAGGTTCTGCAAAGGAAGCATGTTCAGCATTTTATAGTTCTCACTTACCCCTCCACTAATCCAGGAGGCAGATAATATCTCTGTGATCAACCTGAAGTTCTTAAGGCTGTGTGATTTGCCTGAGGCAAAAGAGCTGGTAACTAGAAAGAGCAGGTTTTGAAGCTGGGTTGATATGATAACTCTACCCCAGCCTGCTTCATCCTTGGGTCCTTGGCTGCTCTATGACTCTCTTCATGGGAAGGGCCTTACCCTAGAGCAGTGATTTTCAACCAGAGTGCTAAAAGAATGTTTCAAACACGCAATACCTACTTAGTAAAGGGCACTGACCTCTTTTTCCTTAGATTATCGAATAAAGACAACAGCCAATACGACTATAGCCATCAGGTGTGAATGTCCTATCTTGAACCATATACCTATAGATCATATAACAGAGTTGCACCTTATTAGTCATGTCGCATAATTAGGTTGCATCTGATTGGCTAATTCTTGGTCCCAGAAGTCCTCATATTCAAATACAGGCACCTGATTTTTTAAAAAGTCACTTTGGAAGCCCCGACCAGTGTGGCTCAGTTGGTTTGGCGTCTTCCCACAAAGCGAAAGGTCACCAGTTTGACTCCTGATCAAGGGCACATGCCTGGGTTGCGGGTTCTCTCCTGAGTCAGGGTGCGCAAGAGAGACAACGGATCAACGTCTCTCACTTTGATGTTTCTCTCCCTCTCTTTCTCCCTCCCTTCCTCTCTCTCTCTAAAAATAAATAAATAAAATCTTAAAGAATAAAATAAAAGGTCACATTGGAAAAAAAAGGTAATTACTATTAATATTTTAAAATCAATTAAAATTATACCTATTTTTGACAAAAAATATATATTTTTAGGTGTGCCACAGAATTTTAGTAATTAACTTATGTGTGCCAGGAGATGAAAAAGGTTGAAAATCTCTGCCCTAGAGGAACCGGAGAAGGAGATGATGGGTGGGATCATCAGGCCTTAGGATCAGCACTCTGCCATTGTTCTTCCAAGGCTGGGCTCCGCGAAGAAAACCTCTCATTTTAACCTCTTCCCAGTGCTCCCCAGGAGACTCAGGGGTACTATCAATTCTGAGGGATCTTTTTAAAAGGAGGATACTGGCCCTGGCCCGTTAGCTCAGTTGACTGGAGCATCGTCAATACTCCAAGGTTTTGGGTTGATCCCTGGTAGATGCGCATCCAAGAGACAACCAATGAATGCAGAAATAACTGGAACAACAAATTGATGTCTCTCTTTCCTTCTCTCTCTCCCTCTCTCTCTCCCCACTTCCTCCCTCTCCTCTGAGATCAGTACATAAGAAAAACAAATAAATAAAAAGGAGGATATCATTTCATTTTTAAAGATTTTATTTATTGATTTTTAGAGATAGTTAGTGTAAGAGACAGAGAAAGAGAGGGAGAAAAACACTGATGGAGGAAGAAACATCAATCAGTTAGTTGCCTCTCATACTTGCCCTGACCAGGGACTGAACCTGCAGCCCAGGCCTGTGCCCCAACGAGGAATCGAACCAGTGACCTTCTACTTTGCAGAACGATGTCCAAACAACTGATCCATACTCATCAGGGCAAGGAGGATATTATTAAAAGTAACAACCAGCATCACCATTTACTGAGCACTGAGCACATGCCCCCACACCATGCTAAGTGTTTTACGTGCATTTACATTCTCATTCATTCTTTAAATTCAATCCCCACAGTTAAGTGATTGGCTCAAAGTGAGGCAGCCAGGAAATGGTGGAGCTGGGATTGGCTACCTGATCTGTCTGACATCAGAGCAGCCAGAGCTCTTAATCACGCTGCACTGCCTCTGATAGTACTGATTCCTTTTCCTTGGGAAGCAAGTGCTGTCACAGAGGCCTCTTTTAGTGCAATAAGAAAGGCTGGAAGGGTCCTTAGTGGCAAACCTCAAATTTCTACTGGAACACTTCACTGTTGACAAATACCAACGGTGAACAGAAGGAGTTCACCTAGTAACATCTGTCTGTTTTCCTTTTTAAAGCCCGATGAAGACTACTTCACAGGGATGGAGTACTTTCATTAGGTCACTGAGAGGCAGAGTAACCTAGACCAAAGCCCCAGCCTTTGACATGAAACCCAAGCTGCTCTACTAAACTAACATCAACCCTGCCCACAGACCTGTGTTTCCCGGCCAACACCCCAACAAGGACATCACAATATAATGGCCCGGGCCTTGTCCCAGCCTGTGTCTTTCAGTGTGTCCCATGCCAGTCAACAATGGGCTGCCACAAAAGAAGCCAAAGGACAGCAGGTAGAAAGAGTCAAGAAGACAGAGCAAACGAAGCCACTCTGTTCAGGGGACACCTGCTCCACGGCAATATGGGGAGAGAGTTGCAAAGTGTACTACCACTGTCCCTGTCTTCTTATCAGTCACATTAATGTATTTTTACTTATGTGCTCATTGAAGAAACTTTGGGAAAAAACAGATATGAAAAAGAAAAACCACACATGAAGTAACTTTACAGAAACAAGTTATCTTTTGAAATCTATATTCTATCTATTTTTGTTATACTGTAACACGGTTGAGATAATATTTTATTAAAATACACAATTTTGTATTCTGCTTTAAAAATAAATGTATTCTCACATAATTTGCAATTATTTTTTTAAACATCATGTGCAGGGACACACTATATATTTTTAAAATTATTTACTTATTTATTTTAGAGAAAGAGGGAGGGAGGAAGAAGGAGAGAAACATCAGTGTGTGGTTGCTTCTCATGTGCCCCCAACTGGGGACCTGGCCTGCAACCCAGGCATGTGCCCTGACTGGGAATCGAACCAGTGACCCTTTGGTTCACAGGCAGGTGCTCAAACCACTGAGCCACACCAGCCAGGGCTGTATTTTTCTTAACTATATGAACGAACCATGTTTTACTTAGCCATTCCTCTCGCTATTTTGAAGAATTTTCCAATTTTTCCAGTTATCATAAATAATCCTGTATTTAATGACTTCACACCATAAAAGTCTGTTTATATTTCTGCATTCCTTTAGAGCAGAATCTTCAAAAGTGTAATTAATAAAAGAAAAGTACAAAGATTTTAAGACTATTGCCGAGTTGCCTCCCAAGAGGACTAAATGAATTCACGACACCTTGCCTTGTGGGAGGATGCCTATTTGATAGCGCCTTTGCCACCTCTGAAAATTACCTTCCAAAATCTGTCAACTTGAAAGGGGAAAAAAGCCACTTCTCTGTTATTTCAATGTGCTTTTCTTTATTAATCATCTATGGAGTTGAATATTTTATCATATTTTTCACTCATTTATATTCCTTCTTTTGTGAATTCTCCCAACTGTTTTCTCCTTTAAATAGTGAGTTATTCCTTTATTAATGTTAAGTATGTGGTACAAATGTGAAATGTAAAAATACAACTTGCAGATTTTGTAAGTTAATTAACCTTCTGTATATACTGTTAGTAGGGATTACTACCAATACATGCAAAGAGTCAGAGTAGTTCAGAGGCCTAACTAAAATAGAATTCTCCAAATATTTTAACAGATTAGAAATGTTATTTGTGGTTGTCTCTACAGCTGCTGACAATGGAAAATAACAAATGTCCAGCAAAAGGGAAGGCCTGGGACCCCATGACAAAAATACTTGAGGAACAGAGTGGAGGTAGGGAAGGGTGATAAAAAACTTGTACTTCTCATTTTATATGTTTGAATATCTTTTATCCTTTTTAAAAATTGTTTATGCAATTACAGTTGTTCCCACTTTTTCTCCCTTTCTCCTACCTCCACCCAGAGTCCCCCTTTCCCTTAAGTCAATCCCCCTGTCATTGCCCATGTCCACGGGTTATGCATTAATGTTCTTTGGTTAATCCCTCCACCATCTTTCATCCAGTTCTCCCACTCCCCTCTGGCCACTGTCAGTCTGTGTTATGTATTTATGCTTCTGTTTATAACTTTGTTCATTTATATGGTCATTAGATTCCACATGTAAGTGAGATCATGTGGTATTTGCCTTTCACTGACTTGAATATCTTTTATTCTTACCAAGTACTTGAACTACTCCTAACATTTCTAAAAATTAAATTTAGATTGAAAGTAACTGACAAATATCTGACCAATGTCACACATGATTCATATGAAATAACTGCTTCAAAGTAAAACAAAATTGTGTGTATAAAATTACAAAAATGTCTATAAATTCATTAGACAGTAATATAGAGTGACACAATAAAAACTTTTTTGTGTGTTTTGTGGTACCAAAAACAACGTGGCTGCGAAAAGATACATATAACCTTTATAGATGGTTCCCCCCCAACAAAACCTTTTCCATTGACTTAAAAGGTCATATACAAGATGGTTTTTAAATGGCATAATTTCCATTTTTGTGAGACTCCTATTAAATGCAACTTCAGAGGGCATGTCTTTAGCTTTTCTATCTTTGTGCTCGCTATTTTAAAGGTGACATTTTCAAAGTCCAGAGCTCAGTCCCTTCTGCCAGGCTAAAGCATATAATCCTTATTTTAATAGACACCAGAAACCTTGATAAATCAGACTACCTGAGTCTGGTGCTCTGAAAACAGGGACTGAGGCACTGAGTATTCAAATAGTAAAGAGTCTTCACCATTTCAGAGTTGTTTCTGACAAAAAGACCACAATCTTCAGAACAAGACAATTCAGGTTATGCAATATCCAGTCATTTTAAGTAACCTAATGATAAGTTAAAACTAAGTGGCAGACAGAAAGACTATCTACAACCACAATCACTCCAAAAGAAATGATGTCTTGTGAAGACCTAAGTCATTCCCATATGCTACCCTAGAAAAAGTAAGTAAAAGCTTTTATATAAAACTTTTGATTCTTTATTTCCTGAGTGTGCAAACTATTTAGCAACAATGTATGAAAACAAGGACTCTCATACATTTGTCATGGGAGTATAAATTGGTAAAACTCTTGAAGGCAATTTCAGTAATACTACAGAGGGTACATGTCGTAACACAATTTCTAGGACTTTACTGTAAGAAAATAGCTGCACTCTGGCTACGTGGCTCAGTTGCAGGGAGCAACGTCCCATATACCAAAAGGTTGCAGGTTCCATTCCTGGTCAGGGCACATTCTTGGGTTGCAGGATCAATCCCCAATGACGGCATGTACGGGAGGCAACAGATCAATGTTTCTCTCTCTCTCCCCACCGTTCCTCCCTCCCTCTCTCTCTAAAATTCAACATATCCTCAGGTGAGAATAAAAAAAAATAAAATAAATGAACATGGATGTGAAAATTACTGTACATTAGAAATTAATGTACAGTAATTACAGTAACATACAGTAATTGTAGTATTATTTAAATAGCTGAAAACTGGAACATGAGCTAAAAATTTAATTAGTAGAAGTTGGTTAAAGGATTTCTACATATTCTTCCAAATAATGGAATAGTGTGTAGCCATTAAAAGTGACAGACTAGGTATTTATTGACATATGGAGTAGACTGCATTGTTGGCCCTGATTCTCCACCCCTCCCTACATCCAGGCCCTTTGCCACGTAACTCTGCAGCGCCCTTCCCTGTGGGCAAGATGGATGTCTCCACCCCTGGGCTCAGATGTGTGTTGTGTTTTGATCAATGGGATGTTAGCACATGTGATATAATCAGAAGCTTAAAAAGTGCATGCCTGACTGGGCTTGCTCACAGTTGTGCCTCTGCCATCACTATGACAAGAACACACCTAAATTAGTCCTTTGGTCTAGGAGGATGACAGACATGTGGAGAAAAGTTCAGTCTAGATTAGCTACTGATGCATAAATGGGCCATGATGGGGCTCATTCATAAATGAACCAACAAACTGCCTAGCCATGTCCAACCTAGATTAGCTGACCTGAATTGACTTACAATACAGATGTATAAGCTAATATTTTTGCTGTTTTAAGCCACTGAGTTTGAAGTGGTTTCTTAAATAACATTTCTGTGATGACGTATACCCCAAAGCTAGTAGACTTCTAGTTAAAAATGGTAGATTGATCACGTGTATCATCTTTCTTTCCAAAAACCTTGCCAAAATGGCAATAAAGGAATAAAACTAGTCTTAAACCACAAAGAACAGGAGAGGAGATTATAGCAATATGAAATTTCATACAATAGTAGAAACATAAAGCAGATAGGAGAGGGATAAGTGATTGAGCAATATGGAAGAAATTACAGCTCAGGGGCCTGCAAAGAGGAATACCAATAAAAATTAGGCCCACTCACCCCACAGAACTTGTGAGAAATTCAGCACCTTGAAGGTAGCAGATACTACGGAAGGTGGAGGTAAGGTACAGAGATGAAAATCAAGCTAAAAGTTTGTATGCAGACCAGGCAGAACCCCAGGTCTCATCTCAATTATGTGCAGCCCGGCAACCACCCCTACGTATTCCATCCTTCTAACTTTCTACTCCGTCCCCAGAGACTACAGTACTGGAGAACATTAACTAAAGAGGCACAGGTCTAGGGTATACTGAGCACAGTAATGTGCTGAGGGGAAGTGTGGGCTGAAGAGTAATGAGATTACACAGCCTATACATTGCAATCAGCCACCTCCTCTGTTGTGCTCACAACCTCAGCAGTTGGTCACATGAACCCCCAACCCTATGGCAACTCCAACTCTGTTACCCTCAGGCAGGAAACTGGAGAGCTCCTCTTTGGAAACACTAAATAGTTTCAGAGAGAAAGAAAACCTATAAATGATGACATTTAGGGATACCTCCAACAAAAAAGGCCAGCCCGATGCCCGTCTCCCAACAGTGAGAATGGTCCATTAACAAGTCCTGCCCATGCAGAGCCTCGAATCAACATGTTAGTTCCTCATTCTTAAACATAAACAGACAACCAAGGACCACCATAAATAAGAGAAAACCCTCCCACATGAAAAACAGAGCCCAAAAGAAACATGAAAACAAAGTGGTCGGGGGATGACCAGGAAGACAAAAAGACTATGTTTGGAACTGATGAGAACTGGGGGCGGGGGAGGAACTCAGAGAGATAAGGAAGAATATTGTGGTGATAAAAATAATAATAGGCTGCTTCAAAAAGAAAATAAAACAATTGGAGAGCAAGAAAAAACTTAAAAATAGAACAATAACATAATCAATAGAAGAGTTGGAAGATAAAAAACAAGGACATAATCCAGAAAAAGTTGGAGGAAGTAAAAAAGATGGAACTATCAATAGGAAATAAAATATATAAATTAAATCACTCTAAAAAGTCCAATACCTAATAGACATTCCGAACAAGGAGACAAGAGAAAACAGAAAGAATTTAAAAAACAGTATGGAAAAACTTCTAGAACTAAAGGACACTAGTCTCTATACTGACAGGACCTACCAAGAGCCCAGTATAATAAATGAAGACCTATGTCAAGACACAGCATCATGAAATTTCAAAACACTAAGGATAAAACAAAGTCCCTAAGTCTTTCAGGAAAAAAAAATGGGTTACTACATATGATGGCATCAAACTGATCAATAACAACCAGGAGGCTACGAGACAGTAAAGCAATGCCTTCAAAATTCTGAAGGAAAACTTTCCAATCTAGAATGCTATACTCTGCCTCAACCATTAATTTGGTGCTGACTTAGAACAAAGGCAGTTTCAGACATAAAATAACTCAAAACATATATTTAATACACCTTTTCTTTTTTTTTAATTATTTTACTGTTGTTCAATTACAGTTGTCTGCGTTTACTCCCCAAACATACCTTTTCTTAGAGAACTGCTAGAAGAACCATCTCAGCAAAACAAAGGGGGAAAAATCAATAAAGAGGAGAAGAAATCCAGGAAAAAGGGGACACAATGGAGGAGAATGACAAAGGTAAGTTCCACTATGACGGCTTTGCACCAGGCCCAGATAATGACCAGGACAAATTGGGGCAGCATTGAAGGTGCATGAAAAAGGTCTTCAGACACATGGACAAACCTAAAGAAGGGTAGGATCGAGGGTGGGAGGTGAGAATGGGTGGGGCAGGGGGGAGTGGTTGTATCTGAACAACAATAAAAAAAAATGGGGAGACTTCTGGCCAAGATGGAGGCATAGGTAGACACACTGTGCCTCCTTGCACAACCAAAAGAAGGACAACAACAAATTTAAAAACAAAAAACAGCCAGAACTGATAGAAAATTGAACTGTATGGAAGTCCGACAACCAAGGAGTTAAAATAGACTTGTTCATCCAATCCGGTAGGAGGGGTGAAGTCGGGCAGCAGGGCAGAGAGGACTTGCAGAAAGGCTGAGGTGTTGGCTGGTGGACAGGGCAATCCCACATTCGCATGCAGATAAACTGGGGGAACAACTTGGGAGTGAGACAGACTGTGCAACCCAGGGTTCCAGTGTGGTGAAATAAAGCCTCAAAGCCTCTGACTGAAAAAATCTGTGAGGGTTGAGGTGATGGGAGAAACTCCCAGACTCACAGGAGAGTTCACTGGAGAGAACCACAGGGTCCTAGAACGTGTGGAAACCCACCCACCCGGGAATCAGCACCAGAAGGGCCCAATTTGCTTGTGGGAAGCAGGGGAAGTGACTGAAAACTGGCAGAGAGCAGAACAAATGGCACTGTTCTATCTCCAACCCCTCCCCCACACACAGCATCACAACCCAGCCAGGTGGGTTACCCCACCCTGGTGAACACCTAAGGCTCTGCCCCTTACTATGTAACAGGCACACTGAGACAAAAAAAAAAAAAAAAAAAGGCCCAAATGAAAGAGCAGATCAAAGCTCCAGAAAAAACACAACTAAGCGACAAAGAGATAGCCAACCTATCGGATGCACAGTTCAAAACACTGGTAATCAGGATGCTCACGGAATTGGTTGAATGTGGTCGCAAATTAGAAGAAAAAATGAAGGCTATGCTAAGTGAAATAAAAGAAAATGTACAGGGCACCAACAGTGACAGGAAGGAAACCAGGACTCAAATCAATGGTTTGGAGAAGAAGGAAGAAATAAACAGTCAACCAGAAATGAATGAAGAAACAAGAACTCAAAAAAACGAGGAGAGGCTTAGGAATCTCCAGAATAACTTTAAATGTTCCAACATCCAAACCACAGGGGTGCCAGAAGAAGACAAAGAGCAAAAAATTGAAAACTTATTTGAAAACATAATGAAGGAGAACTTCTCCAATCTGGCAAAGGAAATAGACTTTCAGGAAGTCCAGGAAGCTCAGAGAGTCCCAAACAAGTTGGACCCAGGGAAGCACACACCAAAGCACATCATAATTACATTACCCAAGATTAAAGGTAAGGAGAGAATCTTAAAAGCAGCAAGAGAAAAGGAGACAGTTACCTACAAAGGAGTTCCCATCAGACTATCAGCTGACTTCTAAAAAGAAACCTTGCAGGCAAGAAGGGGCTGGAAAGAAGTATTTGAAGTCATGAAAGGCAAGGACCTACATCCAAGACTACTC
This sequence comes from Trachops cirrhosus, assembly GCA_028533065.1. Lineage (NCBI taxonomy): Eukaryota > Metazoa > Chordata > Mammalia > Chiroptera > Phyllostomidae > Trachops > Trachops cirrhosus. The sequence goes on from CM052547.1 coordinate 75,107,751, forward strand.
TACCCAGCAAAGCTTTCATTTAGAATGGAAGGGCAGATAAAGTGTTTCCCAGATAAGGTCAAGTTAAAAGAGTTCATCATCACCCAGCCCTTATTATATGAAATGTTAAAGGGACTTATCTAAGCAAAAGAAGACCAAAAATATGAACAGGACAATGACAACAAACTCACAGCCATTAACAACCGAACCTAAAAAAAAAAAACTAAGCAAATAACTAGAACAGGAACAGAATCACAGATATGGAGATAACATGGAGGGTTATCCGTGAGGGAAATGGGACAGGAAGAAATGGGGAAAGGGTACAGAAAATAAGTAGCATAAATGGTAGGTAGAAAATAGACAAGAGGAAGTAAAGAATAGTATAGGAAATGTAGAACCCAAAGAACTTATATGTACAACCCAAGGACTTGAACTAAAGGTGGGGAATGTGGATGGGAGGGGATGTGCAGGGTTGAGGAGAATAAAGGGGGGGAAATGGGACAACTGTAATAGCATAATCAATAAAATATATTAAAAAATAAGAATGGTCTCCAGAAAAATAATAGAACCAATAGACTATTTGATGTTTTTAGATATTTTTAAAAGTAAGGCCCTGGTTAGAGTGTCATCCTGATATGCCAAGGTTGCAGGTTTGATTCCTCGTCAGGACACATACAAGTCAACCAATGAGTGCATTAGACAAGCAGAACAATGAATCAATGTCTCTCTCTCTTTCTCCCTCTTCCTCTCTCCCTCAAATCAATACATAAAAAATATAATATAGTTAGGCACTTGACAGATCTAGCAAAGCAACTGCGGGAAAAACACTGATTGATACAAAAAGACTAAGCAAAAATAACAAGCAAGCAAAAAGAAAAAAGAAAAAGAATTATTGATCTCAGAAAAACTAATACAAGAGAAAAAAATAATCTTAGTTACTATTTGGCCTAGCAGTAAATAATACTAATGTCCTAAAGTATAGGTACCAACTACTGATTTAATCAAAAGTGTGACAAACTCCTTGAAGAAAATGAGGTAAAGGTAAAGTGGAGATACTGGTATAAAAAAGCTAAATCTTTATTTCCCATGAGAACGGAATAATGTCGAAAATTTACATTTCACTGAATAGCAATATGAAGTCTTATTTAGAAATATGGAATTAGCCCTGGCCAAGTAGCTCAGTTGGTTAGAGCATTGTCCTGATATGCCAAGGTTATAGGTTCAATCCCCAGTCAGGGTACATATAAGAATCAACTAATCAATGCATAAATTAAGTGGAACAACAAACTTATATTTCTTTCTTTCTTTCTTTCTTTCTTTCTTTCTTTCTTTCTTTCTTTCATTCTTTCTAAAATTAATAAATAAAAATTTTAAAACTCTGGAAGTAAATACTAGCAAAAGTTAGAAGTAGATGATTTGACAAAGTTGAACTACAGGTGAGAAGAGAGAGGTGGAAGATGGCTATCTCATTATACGGCATTAAAAATATTTTTTAAAAATAATGTTAACAGTAACTTTCTGAATGGTAGAATTTCAAGATGTTTTAACTAATTTTTTTCTCTTGGCTTATCTAAATTTTCTATAATAATCTAGTATTGTGTAATTTTTTTGGTAGTTTTTTTTTAATTGAATTTATTAGGGTGACATTTGTTAATAAAACCATACAGGTTTCAAGGGTACAACACTGTAACACATCATCTGCATACTGCATTGTGCACTCACCACTCAAAGTCAAGTCTCTTTCTGCCCCATTTATCCCTCCTTTGCCCTCTCCCGCCTCCCCCACCCTTCTTTCTTCCTGGCAATCACCATACTGTGTCTGTGTCTGTTTTGTTTTTAACTTAATCCCTTCAACCTTTTTTTACTCAGTCCCTCAACTCTGCCTGTTTTATGTATCTATGAGTCTGTTTCTATTTTGTTATTTTCTCTTTTTTCAAGATTTATTTATTTTTAGAGAGAGGGGAAGGGAGGGAGAAAGAGAGGGAGAGAAATATCAATGTGTGGTTGCCTTTCACACACCCCCAACTGGGGACCTGGCCTGCAGCACAGGCATGTGCCCCAACTGGGAATCAAACCGGTGATCCCTTGGCTAACAGGACAGCACTCAATCCACTGAGCCACACCAGCCAGGGCTGCTTGTTACCTTCTTTTGTTCTTTTTTTATTAATATATTTTATTGATTATGCTACTACAGCTGTCCCATTACCCCCCTCCATCCTCCTTCACCCTGCACACCCTCTCCCACCCACACTCCCCCCCTTT
>CM052547.1:75115984-75208308 GCA_028533065.1 Trachops cirrhosus
AAAGAAAAGTAATTCCTTGTAACCCCAATCTTCCAAAATACTTTAAAACAGAAAGATTTTATGATAGGAGAGTCTCCAGGAGAGAAGAGCATCAGGCCAGCAGTTCCAGATTCTTTGCTACCTCTGTTTTTGTCTCCCTCAGTATCACCAGCATAGCTGCCATTATGCCTGGGGCTTATCGGCTCAATATTGGCTCAGCACCCCTAAGCAAAGACAAAATTTCTTTTAAAAATCCTCACTGCATCCAGTTAGAGACAGGAAAGTGGCTAAAACTCTAAGGAAAATTAGATACACACACATGAAGAAAATATTAGAAATGTAAAAATAAATGAGATTAAGGAGTGCAATTTAAAACCTAAAGGTAAATATTTCTAGATATAATCAGCAGCCTTGACAATGATGAGACTTAAAGCTACCACAAGAGGTTAAAAGTTACCCAAAGGGTAATTACCTAGATCTGTTACCTTTGTGACCATTAATCAGCTTGTACACAGATGCTTGTGCTATTTCAGTAGAAAATTTTAAATTAAAAAAAATCTCCAGGTGGAGTCTTCTTCCTTTCTCTTCTTATCTATTCCCCGATGCAGCCCTTTCCTGTTCCTTGCAAGATTTGATTTTGCAAAGACATAATTTCTCTTCTTCAAATAAAGAGTTTTTTCTAATCATCAAAGCTGTGCCTACATCCTTTTGCATCCCAAAACCTATGGTGAGAGGAAGGGGGGTGAATACTCCATCCCCTACTGCATTTCCAACTGTTAGCCTCAGCACGTTCCAAATTCAAGAGCCTATCCTCCAAATTCACAATGCTCTAATCACATTAAGGTTTTTATCACTCTCTACCAAACCATGTGCAGCTTTTTCACATGAATGCTGAGTTCCAAACAGGAAGCACATCTCAGCAAAGGACAACTAGACTAATGCTGCTTTCGTCAAGAAAGGTAGGTGTAAAATGCCACAAGAATCAACGGGTCACAATCGATCAGCATTCATGTTCACAGGCTAACAGCTGGAGATGGGGAGGGGATGGAGTCCCCCATCTCTGCATCACAGTTTTCTGGGAGGTATTCTGAGTACAGACATAGCTACATTATCAGGGATTAAAGCCTCAGATCCCAGCAAGACTAAAATGCTTCCAGATTATATAATATGGGCCTATTTTGAAAAAGTGGGAAAGATTGGAAGGAAGACATGTTCTGACATTCTACCCAAACCAACAACAGTTTATTAGCATCATCAAAACCTGCCATTTAGAATGAGTTAATTTTAAAATTGACTTCAGAGAGAAGGAAGGGAGAAAGATAGAGATAAACATAGCTTTGTTGTTCCACTTCTTTATACATTCACTGGTTGATTGTTGTATGTGCCCTCACTGGGGATCAAACCCACATGCTTGGCTTGGCATACTGGGACTACGTTCTAACCAACTGAGCTACCAGACCAAGGCTTAAAATGAGTTAATTTCTGACATAGTGTAAGTGAAACTCTTATCCTGACAAGAAACCAAATGTTCCAATAGGATGAATCTGAGTGTGGAGAAACGAAACTATTCCAAATTTTAACTCCGTGTCAGTGATAACAGACGGTCTCAATGTGCTAAAACAACAAGGTATCGACAACAGCTCATTTGGTTTTTGTCTCCCTCTTTAAACCACACAAACAAAAAACCCCGAAAATCTCTGTGTGTTCATATAAACTCAGAAATAACTACAAAATCAATTAAAATTATTTGTGCTCTAAATTAAAGGATGTCTTTCCTGTTGACACCAAAATCTGACTTTAAGAAACTAACTGAAACCTAGTTTCATTATGTCCACATAAGGTTCTCCCCCACATTAAAAACTGTTTTAATTAGAATGTGTGGTGTTTTCAAGAAAGCGGAATAGAAACAAAAGGAATATGCACAGTGTTAGCAGCATCTGTAGTCAAGTTTCATTAAAATACATCTCAGTTTATATTTTGGTTGAAATCATCTGGCTGATTGTGTTTTTTTTTTTAAATACTCACCTGATGATATGCTTATTGATTTTAGAGAGAGAACAGGGGAGGGAGGGAAAGATCAATTGGCTGCCTCCCATATGCACTTTGACCAGGGATCAAACCTGCACCCTTGGCGTATGGGACAGCGCTCCAACCAACTGGACCACCTGGCCAAGGGCCGATTGTGTTCTTAAATGAAAGCTACCAACCCTCCCTTAGATATTCATATATATCCACATACATATGCCACATAGACATATATGTACATATGTGTACAAACACACACAGGTGGATGCATTTTCTATTTTTTCTCTAGTCTGTTACATTAAAAAATTTCGAACTACAGAAAAGTTGGAAAAATTCAATGAAACACCTAGATCCACAAATTGTAAACATTTTGTCACATTTCCTTTAGCTCTCTCTACACACACAAACACGCACAAATTTTTTTCTAAACCATTTGGAAGTTGTGGATATCATGACCCTTCACCCCTAAGTATTTTAGCTTGTAACCTCAAAGAACAAAGATTGTGGTTTACATAGACAATTTATCTTGGAGAGGAAAACAGTCACTGCTAATTTATCTCTGAATTCCTCTGCTTATGAATTTCATGCCTAGTTATGTCATCTCTGGCCTTCCAAGGAATCTTGTTAAAGCTTTTCACCTCAACCCTAAATTTTCTTTCCTTCTCCACCTTTTTGAAGTATAATTGATATATAACATTGTGTAAGTTTAAGGCATACAACACAAGGATTTGATATATATACATATATGTGGTGAGAAAAGTAGGTTTATAGTTGTAAGTACATGAAAGAGTTTATTCTTTTTTTTTTTTAATTTTTAGAGAGGGGAAGGGAGGGAGAAAGAGAGAGAGAAACATCAATGTGTGGTTGCTTCTCACATGGCCCCCACTGGGGACCTGGCCCGCAACCCAGGCATGTGCCCTGACTGGGAATCGAAACTGTGACCCTTTGATTCATAGCCCGCGCTCAATCCACTGAGCTACACCAGCCAGGGCTGAGTTTATTCTTTTTTAAAATATATATTATTATGCTATTACAATTGTCCCAATTTTCCCCCTTAACCCCCCTCCATCCAGTACCCTCCATTCACTCAGGCAATCCCCTCCCTTAGTTCATATCCATGGGTCATGCATATAAGTTCTTTAGCTACTCTACCTCCTACACTGTTCTTAACATCCCCCTGTCTATTCTGTACTTACCAATTTGTACTTCTTAATCCCTGTACCTTTTCCCCCATTCTTCCCTTTCCCCATCCCTCCATAGCTATGATTCTGTTCCTGTTCTGCTTATTTGCTTAGTTTGTTTTTTGGATTCAGTCATTGATAGTTGTGAATATATTGCAATTTTAATGTTCATAGTTTTGATCTTCTTTCTCTTAAATAAATCCCTTTAACATTTCATATAATAATGGCTTGATGATGATGAACCCTTTAGCTTTAGCTTTATTGGGAAGCACTTTATCTGCCCTTCATTTCTAAATGATAGCTTTGCTGGATAGAGTAATCTTGGTTGTAGGTCCTTGCTTTTCATCACTTTGAAAAGTAGGTTCTTGCCAGTCCCTTCTAGCCTGCAAACTTTCTTTTGAGAAATCAGCTGACAGCCTTACACGAACTCTTTTGTAGGTAACGATCTTCTTTTCTCTTGCTGCTTTTAAGATTCTTTATCTTTAACCTTTGGCATTTTAATTATGATGTGTCTTAGTGTGGTCCCTCTAGTCCATCTTGTTTAAGACTCTCTGTGCTCCCTGGACTTGTATGTCTATTTCCTTCACCAAATTAGGGAAATTTTCTTTCATTATTTTTTCAAGCAAGTTTTCAATTCCTTGTTCTTCCTCTTCTCCTTCCAGTATCCCTACAATTTGAATGTTGGTACATTTGAAGGTGCCCCAGAAGCTGCTTAGCCTATCCTTGTTTTTTAGGATTCTTTTTTATTTCTTGCTTTTCTGATTGAATGTTTTCTTCTTCTTTATGTTCCAAATCATTGATTTGATTCTCAGCTTCATCCACTCTGCTGTTGGCTCCCTGTAAATTTTTCTTAATTTCATTTAGTGTAACCTTCATTTCTGCCTGGGTCTTTTTCATGCTGTTGAAGTACCCAGTGAGTTCCTTGAGCATCCTGATAACCAGTGTTTTGAACTCTGCATCTGTTAGATTGCTTATCTTCATTTTGTTTAGTTCTTTTTCTGGAGTTTTGTTCTGTGCTTTTATTTAGGCCATATTTCTTTGTCTCCTCATTTTGGCAGCTTCCCTGTGTTTGTTTCTGTGTATTAGGTAGAGCCACCCTGACTTCCTATCTTAGTAGTGTGGCGTATTGTAGAAAAGCGCACTGGTAAGTTGCATGGGGCAGAGCCTTAGTTAATTGCTTGGGCGGGGCAACCCATGAGAACCAGGTTGATGGAGTCTCCAATATGGTCTCGCTGCTCTGCAGTTCTGTGTAGGCAAGGGCTCAGAAAGGGGCCAATGCTGCTGCCTGGCCTCTGGAGTTTTATCTGGGAGGAAACTGTCCCCCAGCACTTGCTCTAATGCCAGACACTTCAATTTCTCCCCATATGCCACTGATGTCCTTGTAGCTGTTGCCCCCATGCTAGAGCCCAGAGTGGGTGGTCTGCATTAAGTCCTAAGTCCATTGCAGGCCCTTAAGAGGAGACTCCTGAGAATCTTGCAGTTTCTTCTGCTGTCCCAAAGTCCACTGTTTTTTTATAGTCAGAAGTTATGGGGACTTATCTTCCTGGCACTGGAACCCTGGGCTGGGTGGTCTGGTGTGGGGCCATCGCTCCCAGGTATCCCTCCCGATTTTTATCCACCATATCTGGGTGTGGGACCTTCCATACTGTGTCTCAGTGTCTCCATGCCTCTCTGTGCATCTCTGCTCCCCCACCTGTCTGGTTAAATGTGACTTAATTCCTTGGTTGTCGGACTTCCATACATCTCGATTTTCTGACAATTCTAGGTAATAGTTGTTTTGTAGTCTAGTTGTAATTTTTGCTGTGGTTATACAAGGAGTTGAGCCATGTTTATCTATGCCGCCATCTTGACCAGCAGTCTCAGAGTTTATTTTTATATTATTATTTATTAAGTATTCTATTATTTTCCATATGAACAACTATAAACCTACTTTTTCCCACTCATGTATATTGCAAAGCGATTACCACAATAAGGTTAGTTAACACATTCACCACCTCACGTAATTAACATTCTTTTTTTGTGTGGTGAGAGCATTTAAGATCTATTCTCTTAGCAACTTTCAAATACATGATACAGTATCATTAACTAGTATCTCTATGCTATATGTATATTAGATTCCCTAGAAGTTACTCATTCTGTAATGAAAAGTTCATACCCTTTGACCAATATTCCCTCTTTCCCCACCCCCAGCCAACTACCAATCTACTCTGTTTCTACAGGTTTGACTTTTTTAGATCCCACATATAAGTGAAATAATACAGTATTTGCCTTTCTCTGTTTGACTTATTTCACTTGGCATCCACATTGTCACAAATGTTCCAAGATGTATACTCCCTACTCTTAGTGATACTAAGTCCCTAACATGTTGTTCTTAATCCTTTAGTGGAGTAATTCAGGACTCTTTGAGCACTGATAACAACTATGGACTCTCTGCATGAAAAAAAAAAAGACATATGCACACACACATATAATTTTTCATATCATCTCAAGGGTTTTACAGACCTAATAATGGACCCCAAGTAAAGAAACCTCTCAAGTCTAGATATTTTAACAGTCTCTTTTTGATGTCTTAAATTCTAGAATTCACCAGCTTTATGTGTTACTGATGACCAATGCCACAGAAAGGCAGACTGCTATTTCTGGTTCTATTACTTGGTAACAGATGTGAAAATGAATCACAAACAGACATCACCAATGGGATGCAGCCTTCTCTCACCCCAGTCCAAATCTTCTCAGTGGCTTCCAGCCAATCAAGGAGGACTGCAGCCAATTTTTTAAATAACTACATGGATAGTACGTACACATGGTTAATCTGTTAACTCTCTCAGAACCAAGAAAAATAAAAATGGTCCCACTATACAATTTCCCTTTTCTATTACATATGGATTAAAACTACAGTTTATATCAACATTTTCAACAGGTGTGTAATATGTGTCCAGTTTTCCAATTAAGATTGCTCTCTGCAAGGAAACAGAAACTACACTGGAAATCCAATTTTACCTTGGATATACATAACAATGAGTTAAAAGCTATATTAATTTTCCTCCATAAAAATAAAAACTGGTGAAAGAAATGCAAGATTTTTAAGGGTCCTCACTAATATAATTGTAGTTCAATTCCATTTGCTGAAAAAAGTCTGAATTGGCACAGGTGAGTGATAATTAACCTACAAAGATTAAGCAAACCTTTCCCTATCTAGTAGTAAAGCTGTCTTATATGTTTGGGTTTGGCCATTCCAGGGCTGGCTGAATAAGCCAGAAGCTTCAATCCCACTTCTTAGCATTTTAAAACAGTTGGATCCAGCTGTGGCTGGTGTGGCTCAGTGAGTGGATTGAGCGCCAGACTATGAACCAAAGAGTTGCCAGTTCGATTCCCAGTCAGGGCACATGCCTGGGTTGTGGGCCGGGCCCCCAGTGTGGGGCGCGTAAGAGGCAACCACACATTGCTGTTTTTCTCCTTCTCTCCCTCTCTCCCTTCCCTTCTCTCGAAAAATAAATAAATAAAATCTTAAAAAGATCCCTTTGGTTCTTTATAATAAGAGACCAATGTGCTACCAAATTCACCAGTTTTTTCCCACTCACTGACTACTCACCACAACTTTATTGAAGTCCTGGATTGCAAAATACAGGGCAATGGCAGTGAGTGCATCAGTTATCTGTCAAGAGAAAGAGAAATAACAGGAAATGAACCCAATTAGTGTTGGAATGATGGAATACTGCCAGGACCTGAAGTTTCTGGATGGTGGTAGACTATCAGTACTGACCTCTTACAGTCAGACAGAACCTCAGCCCTCACTTTGAGTACCCAAAGACAAAGCCTCTTCAGAAGGTAAGACTGGAAAATCTGCTCTGTAACCGCAAGTTACTAAGTTTTCTGTAAAGTGGGAAAAATACTCACTGCTTTATAGACCTAATGTATGTCAAGTGTCAGCACATAGTAAGTTCTCAATAAACGGTAGCCATTATAATAATTAAAGAACCCAGAGGACCTTCTACTCTACCCAGATTTTCGACCTTAGATTAGGCAAGTTTTCAAATTACTATGCTCTCAAAACATAGTCCTGTTGTCTCAAATTCCCGTCCCTGAAAGTCTCATTAGGCCTCTGTTACTGTCACAGAATCTTGTGGCAGAATGATTAGAAAATTAAGGATGCCCTCAACACTGACATCACAATTAAAGCCAATCATAGAATCTTGGAGCTAGAGAAATCAAGGCTACATTGTTCACATATCAAATTTTTAAAGTATAAGACATTGGAACTGGTCAGATGTCATATACTCCTCTTCATACTTCCATAATACAGTTGCCCCTTGAACAGTCTGGGTTTGAACTATGCAGGTCAACTTATACACAGATATTTTTCAGTAAATGCCTGTGTTGTTAGCCATCCAGGGTTGGGAGTGCAAGCTTGTGGAGGGCCAACTGCATACATTGATTTGTGCCATTTTATACAGGGGACTTGGGCACCCAAGGATTTTTGGTATCTATGGAGGGGGCAGGGAAGAGGTGTCCTGAAACCAATGCCCTTAGATACCGAGGGACAACTTAAGTTTTGGGGGAGTAAGAAGTTATATCATATGCGAATCTTCAACTGTGTGGGGTGGGGGCGGCAAGGTTGGCACTCATAGTCCCCAGCATTGTTCAAGGATCAATTGTACAGTTACAGTTCTATGAATTCAAATTAAAAGTAGGTTTTCGCTTTTATACTCTAAGAAACTCCTAAATTTCCAAAATAGATTTTTTTCTTGAAAAAGATTAAAGACAATAAAATTTAAAACGTATACACATTGATTTTATGTGTAAGTTTGCTTACCATAAATACCAATTCAGCATAGTCAATCAGGAAATGAAAGAGGTATATTATTAATGGAGTCTGTAGGAGAAAAACAAACAGGCAAATTAAATCTTACTATTATCAGTTTCTACCATAGTAGGGGGTGGGATTAGAAGCTATTCTGTCAGCAAAAATTTCTTTCCTAGAATACTGTTCTATGCCAGTTGGCCAGTGTACATGAGGGAGAATAATTTTGTATAACTGGATCATTCTGTGCCACTGGGAGTATCTGCTAATTGAGCAAAGGGAAAAACAAAATCCAACAGGTTAAATATCTGTTTAAGAACTGTTAACATACTAAAGGTATAAGGGGAACTTTAGTTCTAAGACATATCTAGTAATAGCCAAGGGGAACTCCCAAGGGAACTTCCCCTTGGGGAACTCCCCAAGGGGAATAGCCAAGTGGATCAAAATTGCTGAACTCATAAAATATATTGGGAAATGTTTTTTTCCTTCCTTCTGTTCTTTGAGATGTTTTATAGCATTGGTGTTACTTCCTTCCAAAGAGTTGGGAAAATTCATTCACTATGAAACCATCTCAACCTGGGTTTTGCTTAAGAGAAGATTTTAAAGTACATATTCAATTTATTTTCGTATATGTCTGTTTATTTATTTGTTTGAGAGAGAGAGAAACATCGATTTGTTGTTCCACTTATTTATGCATCATTGGTTGTTTCTTGTATATGCCCTTTTGGAAGATCCAACTTACAACCTTGGTGTATTGGAATGATGCTCTATCCACCTGAGCTACCTGGCTGTGGCCCAGATTCAATTTCCTTCGCAGATAAAAACTATTCAAATAGTGTTAGGTGAGATAAATTGTGGTTTTCTAGGAATCCATCCATTTCATCTAAATTTTCAAATTTCTTGGCAATAACTTGTTCATAATATTTTACTTTTTAGTGTCTGTAAGAACTATAGTGATGTTGCTTTTCATTCCTGATGTTGGTAATTTGTACATTTTCTTTTAGATCTTTAATTTTTCCAAAGACTTCTTTCTTTTTCTAGATTTAATTAATTTATTTTTAGAGAGAGGGGAAGGGAAGGAGAAAGAGAGGGAGAGAAACATCAGTTGGTTGCCTCTCACACCCCCAACCAGGGTCCTGGCCAGCAACTCAGGCATGTGCCTGGACTGGGAACCGATCCGGCAACCCTGTGGTTCACAGGCCCACACACAATCCATTGAGCTACACCAGCTAGGGCATTGCCAAAGATTTCTTAACTTTATTAGTCTGTCAAAGAGCCAACTTTGGGTTTGCTGATTATTATTCTTTGGTTTCTATTTCATCAATTTCTGAACTTTACAGTATAATATATAATTTTTTCTTTAACCTATTGCAGGATAATTCCCTTCTTCTCTTTCTATTGACACCTAAATCATTTTCAGAATTTCTTCTGTCCTAATAAATTCATTTTAAGGCAATACATTTCCTTATAAATAATAGATAAATAACTGCAATTTCAGCTGCATCACACAAGTTTTGATGTTTTTTAAAACCATTCTGTTCAAAATTTTCTAATTTCAATGAGGTTTCTTTTTTAGACTACTTTATTATTTTAATTGACTTTAGAGAAACAGAAGAAAGGAGAGAAAGAGAGGGGAACATCAATCTGTTGTTTCACTTATTAATCCATTCATTAGTTAAATGACTACATTTAACCCGAGAACATGCTAACTGATTTTAGAGGAAGGGGAAGAACGGGTGAGAAAGAGAGAAACATCAATCAGTTGCCTCTCGTGTACATGCCTACAATCTAGGGGACCGGACTGAACACACAACCTGGTCACGTGCCCTGACTAGAAATCAAACCCATGACCTTTCAGTTTACTGAACGAAGCTCCAACCAACTAAGTCACACAGGCCAAGACTTGTCTATTATATTCTTAATTTTTTAAAATTTTTTATTTTAGTTTATTCAGTATAGTTTCTATCCTTTATTCCCATTCCAGCCCGCCCACCCATCCCTCCCCTCCTCCCTCCCATTTCCAACCCCCCTAGTTTTGTCCATGTGTCCTCTATATTTGTTCCTGTTATATTCTTAATTTTTTTATGATGTTTTCCAGTTGTAGAATTTCCATTTGACTCATTTTTATATGTTATAGCTCCCTGGTGAAATTCTCTGTCTTATCATCTCTTTTTTGAACTTATAATCATGGGTCACAGTTATTTTTAAAATCCAAATTTGATAATTCAATATCTAGATCACCCATGAATCTCTTTTTATTGCCTTTTTTCTGTCATTTATTATGTTTGGTAATTTTTGACTCAATGATAGACATTTGTGTTTGAAAAATTGCAGAGATTCTAAATGAGGTTATTTTCCTCCAAAAAGGATTTCTTTAAGCTCTGGTAAGCAATTAGAATAGAATTATATCACACTAATCTAATTAGAGATTTACCTAATTAGAAGCTGGATTCGGTCTTTGTAAGACCAGCCTATAAGGTAGACTACCCTCCTTCCTCAAGTGTAGAACTTCAGATGTCCCAAATGAAAGCCAAGTTCTCTACCAGAACCATGCCACCTCGGCTGGCCACGCACTCAAATTTATAATCAATCCCTCAGCACCACGAGATTGCTGATAGCTCTTTAACCTTTTACCAGCCAGTTTCCATTCTGTTTTCCTGCCTCTCAGCCTGTGCCTATTTCGAACTGGGAAATGCATCAAAGACAAAGAAGCTCAGAATGTCGGTCTCACTTTTTGACCTCTCTTCTCTGGGACCTCAGCTTTCAAACAGATGTTTTTTGCATTCGTACTGCTTTTCTAAAAGTTCTAGGGAGGAGGATTGGTCTGCTACTACAAGCCAGTTCACTGATCCTACCAAAACCATAGGAAAGTGCACGACTTGGTTTTTAGTGAGCCCATGCTGGTAACTCAGGAGCACCTCTCCCCAGCACCAACCACACGCAAAAATGTGTTTTACATTGTAAAGGTCATCAGCAACCTTTTTAGTGAGAATAAACAAGTGTGCTAGAAAAAACAAGGCTTTGGGGTCAGACTCAGGTTTAAAACCAGGTTCTACCTGTGTACCTTTGGGCAAGTCGTTTTCCCCTCTGAGCCTTAGTTTCCTCAGCTATAAAATAAGAATAGTGACCTATTTCACAGGGTTCTTAGGAGGATGAAATGGTAAAGTGCACAAAGTACTTAGCATACAGTAAAGCTCAATATACTAGCTACCTGAGATCAACTTTTTACCTCTTTTTGAAAACGGGCGCATCAACTTTGCCTTTGAAAGTTCTAAATGCATTAAGCTTTTACAACTATCTGCTAATGGGTTCTTTTTTTTCATTTATCTTTGTTAGTAAAAGGTAGTAACTTGATATTTATATTACCAATAGCCTCCTTTTTTCAAAGTATTTTGATACTTCAGATAGTTTAGAATGGCTCTTAATCAGTCTCAGAAATATCAGAACAAATAGTTTTCTAAAAGACTATCAGTAAATAGGTTGGTTTCCATAATGAACTAATATGTATGCAGTAGTTTAACTGCATTCAATCCTATTATAGAGAAGCCTATATTGAGTTTAATTTGTCTTTATGCTACATCTCCACTGGGTGACCACTCCCAATCAGGATAAGATATATAAGAATATACTCACAATTTAACTACCAGTCCTTAGCTAAACATAGAACACAGACACATCTGTTGAAGGCAGTCATAAAAATCTAATCTGTGGCTGCTAAATTCCCTTTTTCTCTCGTGTACAGATTTTCCTTCTCCACTTTCACCTATTCTTACCTCTCCCTAGGAACTAGATAATAAAATCTGTTGAAGATTAAGAAACAATGCCAAAGCAATGATGAACTCTTTTCAAAAGTGGTCTTTTCATTTGGCTTAACATAATTTTATTTCTTTATATTTTATTACTTAAAGATAATAAAATATAGCTGGCTCTAGATTTATGAACACCCAGCTTACAAGAAAATTAACCCATAATCAGGAATGAGGAGTGAGTTTAATGATTCTGAGTTTAAAGTTGTCCCCACTGTTTTCAGGGTAAAGCGACTGTTCTTGCCCCTTAATTCAGAGTTCTTGAAGGTTAACAGTCCTAAAGGGGTTATTTTTATACAAGTATAGAGATGTAGCATGGTTCTTGTAGTTGGAAATTACTTCCTCATGCCGTACCCTCCTTTACACACACACACTTCTGAAGAAGAGTAAGATGTGTTCTAGGCTTCCTCACTGTATCTAAGAATGCATTTTCACAGAGAAACGAAATTTTAAACTATGGTTAAGGACCTAGAAAGAGCTTTTCCATTTATTCGATCAACATATTCTTTCTAAAAGGACTATTTCACATCTTCCTCTCTCCACAACCTTCAACTTCCCTCCCACTTCTTACTTTCAACCAATAGGCTTATTTCTTATCCCACTAAGAGAAGCAATTAAATGAGGACTACTTTATTTTCCTACTACCCAGTTGAGCAGATTCCTACATCTAGACCTGTGCAATATTCTCATATTAACAGTGATGAATCTCCTTTTTTCTTATCTAAAGCCAAATCTTCCACCCACAAACTGGATCCCATTCCTTCTTGTCTCCTCAAAGACACTGCTCATTCAATTATCATCTCTTCTTTTACATTATCAACTTCTCGATCCACAGGATTATTTCCATAAGCAACTAAATATCCAGATCCTCATATTTAGAAATTCTTCACTAGCCCTGGACAGTGTGGCTCAGTTGGTTGGAACATCCTCCTGTAGACAGAAGAGTCATGGGTTCAATTCCCAGTAAAGGCACATGTGTGGGTTGCAGGTTCAATCTCTAGTTGGTGCATGCAGGAGGAGCCAGTGTCTCTCTCACATTGATGGTTCTCTCCCTCTCTCTCTCGCTTCCCGCCCCCTAAAATCAATAAGCATGTCCTTGGGTGAAGATTTTTAAAAAGTCTTCACTAGACATCCCCCTCTAGCTACCACAGCATTTCTCTGCCCTGCTTTAGAGCAAAACTCCTCACAAAGGCTGTCCCCACCTCTGAGTACTTCAACCAGTCTCTCGTCCTTACAGTCCACTGAAAATATTGTTGCCAAAGTCTTCAAAGATATCGATTTTGGCGTATCAATCATCAATCTTCTGTCCAACTTTCCCCACTTTGCAAGAGCGTCTGACGTCATTTTCAACTCCTGCCTGGATACACCTCCATCAAGCTTCCACGTACTACACTCTTAACTTTCCTCCTTTTCACCTTTATTTGATAGCTCCCCTTCCCCTTTCCCTTCCCAACCTCAATGTTATTGGAATGCTCCAGGTGTCTGTTTTCTTCTTTATGTAAATTTACTCCCTATGTATCTTAGTTATCTATTCCTGTGTAACAAATTATCCTAAAACTTAGCTTAAAACACCACACATTTATTATCTCATATGGTGTCTGAGAGTCAGGGATCCATAAGTGGCTTAAGCGAGTAGTTCTGGCACCGAGTCTCTTATGAAGTTGCAGTCTCTAAAGCGGTTTGAATATCTGCTTCTAAGCTTACTCATTTGGCTGCTGACAGGAAGGCTCAGCGCCTTATCACAAAGGCCTCTCCTTACGGTTGGTCACGACATGGCTTCCGCCAGAACAAGTGATCCAAGAGACAGAAAGTCTAAGATGAAAGTTGCACTGTCTTTTATAGCCTAATCTAGGAAGCAACATAACAGCATTTCTGCCATATTCTACTGGTCACACAGACCAACTCTGGTATGATGTGAAAGAGAACTGCATGAGTGTGAACACCAGAAGTTGGAAATATTTGAGGACCATCTTGGATGCTGGTTATCATCCTAGGTGATTGCATCCAGTCTAATGTTTTCAAATACCATCTATACACTGGTCCCAATTTTATACCTCTGGCCTGGACCTCTCTTCTTGCATTTCACACTGGTATGGCCAATTGCATTAACACTGCCATTGGGATATCTACCCGCATTTTGCTGTGTATAATACATACTTTTTGGCCTAAATTTTTTTTTTAAAGATTTTATTTATTTATTTTTTTAGAGAGAGGAGAAGGGAAGGAGAAAGAGAGGGAGAGAAACATCAATGTGTGGTTGCCTCTCACACGTCCCCCACTGGGGACCAGGCCTGCAACCCAGGCATGTGCCCTGACTGGGAATTGAACCAGCGATCCTTTGGTTCACAGCCCCTGCTCAATCTGAGCTACACCAGCCAGGCTGACCTAAATTTTTGAGGGAAAAATAAGGATGCACATTATATATGGGTAGTACTAATCTATATCTATATAAATGTTTTTAATTCTTTTATTTACATGTATGCATTAAAAGTGTAACTCTAGAAAGCAATAACAATACCTATATGCAAAATAATACCCTGAAATGCAATAATCTAGTTTGTTTCTAAAAACAAATTAAAAAAACAGTGAAAACAAAAGGTTTTTTTTCATGAAAGTTTGGACCAAACACATGCGTACACATTGTACACAGCAAAATACAGTAATAAGCACTTCAAACTTAACGTGGTGAAATCTGAACTGTATTTTCTACCCCGCTAAAACCTGTTCCTCCGTTAGTATGCTTAATCTCATTAAACACTACCACTATTCACTCAACTGCTCAGGACAAAAATCTGCTATCTTTGTATCCTTTAATACTCTCTTGCCTTCATATCTTACATCAAATATATTTACAAGTGTACCTCTAAAAAAAATAACTATAATCTAATCAAAAGAATATAATCATTTTCACCATCCTCATTGTCACCACCCTAGTTCCAAGGCACACCATCCTGCTTAGACTACTGTATAAGCACTCTAATAACTTTTTCCGTTTCGCCTCTTGCCCCTAGAGTTAATTTCCCTCACAGTATCTATATTAGTATTTATTAAATGTAAAATAAATATGAGTACTTCTCTTCTGGTTTAAAAGTCTCCAGTGTCTTTCAAATCGTAGTAAAAATACAATCTACTTTCTATTGTGGACCACCGGGGTCAGCGAAGGATCTTAGGATGGCCGGGTGAAAATGCTCTAAAAGGCAGTGACTGAGCCTCGAAGGCCATGATTGAAGAATATGAGAAAGAGCTGGAGAAGATGAAGAACATAATTCCATCTGATCAAATGACCACTGAGGATGTGAATGAAGTCTTCCCAGAAACCAAATAAGACAAGAAATATCCCACCTGGCCTCACCAGCCTGTTGAGAATTTATAAACTTGAGTCTGGGAGGAAGCTCTGGCTCTCCTATTACAAACTGTGGACAGTAAAAATAATTATATTAGAAATAGATAGATAGAAAATCCAAACTCCTAATTGTCTATAAAAGTCCTACAGCCCTGGCTGCATGACTCAGTTGGAGCTTGTTCCTTGCACTCTAAGGAAAGGTAGCGGTTCGATTCCCAGTCAGGGCATATTCCTAGGTTGCGTTGCGGGTTTGATCCTCAGTTGGGGAGCATACAGGAGACAACCAATCGATGTTTCTCTCTCATATTGATGTTTCTCTCTCTCTTCCCCACCCTGCTTTTATCTCTAGAATCAATGGAAACATGTCCTTGGGTGAGGATTATTTTTTTAAAGTCCTACATAATGTGGCCTCTAATTTTTCTCAAAACTTACCTTTGTTATTTTTCTCCTTTCTCATTCTGCCATAGCAACACTGGCCATCTTTCTGCAACTCACAAATGCCAAGCTCATTTCCAAATCAGGACCCTCATATAGCTTGCTAGCCTCATTTAGATCTCTTATTCAAATTACACTTCCTCGGAGAGCCTTCCCTGAACACTCTATCTAAAATTGTAACACATATGACTGTCACTCTTTACCCCTTTACCGAGCTTTAATTTTCTACATGTGCTTACCATTCACTGATATCTCATTTTTTAAACTTCAGCTTTATTGGAGAAAAGTCAGAATAAAATATACTGTACATATTTAAAGTGTGCAATTTGATCAATTTTGACCTATGTAGACATCCATGAAACCATCACCAGTCAAGATAGTGAATATATCCACCGTTCCTAAAAGTTTATCAACTTTACTGTTCATCCCAAAGAACCAACTTTGTTTCAGTGATTTTCTACTGCTTTTCTGTTTTCTATTTTATTTTTCCTACTCATATCTTTATTATTTCTTTTATTCTGCTTTGGTTATTTTCTTTTTCTAGTTTCTTAAGGCAGAACTGAAGTCACTGATGTGAGATCTTTCTTTTCTCATACAGGCTTTGAGCACTACAAATTTTCCCCTAAGAACTGGTTTAGTGACATCCCACGTATTTTGATAGATTGTATTTTCATTTTCATTCAGTTCAAAATACTTTTTAATTTCCTTTCTGGTTTCTTCTTTAATTCATGGGTTATTTAGGGATATGTTACTTAGTTTTCAAATGTTTGGGGATTTTCCAGACATCTTTCTGAGGTCAATTTTTTATTTAGTTCTATTGTGGTCAGAGAATATACTTTGTATGACTTCAATCCTTTTAAATTTGCTTGAGTCTTGTTTTATAGTTCAGAATATGATCTACCTTGTACAGGCTCCATACACACTTAAAAAGATTACGTGCTTTGCTTCTGTTGGATGGTATGTTCTATAAACGTCACTGAAGGCAAGTTGGTTGATAGTGTTGTTCAAGTCTTTTATATCTTTGTTGATTTTTCAGTCTACTTGTTCTATCAATCATTGAGAGAGAGGTACTGAAATCTCCAACTATAACTGGATTTGTCAGTCTCTCCTTGTAGCTCTATCAGTCTTCATGTATTTCAAAATTCAGCTACTAGGTACATAAATATTTAAAATTTCTACATCCTCGTGATGAATTGACATATTTAATCCTCACCCAAGGATATGTTTATTGATTTAAGAGAGAAAGAGAGAGGGAAGCAGAGAAAGAGAAAGGGAGAGGGAGAGAGAAACATTGATGTAAGAGAGAAACAGAGAAACATCTATCGGTTGTCTTCTGCCAGAGGATTGAACCCACAGCCTAGGTATGTGTCCTGACTGGGAATCAAACCCACAGCCTTTCAGTGTATGAGACAACATTCCAACCAAGTGAGCCACCTGGGCAGGACAATGAATTGACATCTTTATTGTGATGAAATGACCTTCCTCATCCCTGGTGATATTCTTTGCTCTGAAGTGTTTCTTTTTTTACAAACTCACTATCTGCTTCTCACACAAATATAAGTACCCTGAAGCCAGGGACAATATCTTGTTCTGTACTCCTAGCACATCGCAGCATAGCTGGCATTTGGTACATACTTAACAAATTTTTATTAAAGGAAAGAAAGAAAGGAGGGAAGGACTGGAATACACCAGCAGGTATAGAGCTACACACTAGTATCAAAAAAATAAGTGGTGAAAAGGCGCCAAACTTGTTTTGAGGAGCATACAATGGGTGAAACAAGTACCGAGGCAATTTTAAGAGTGTGGTACGAGCCACGGAAAGGATAAGCACAAGATACTCTGTAAAATACAGAAGGAACATCGAACCTCGTCTGAGGTGATGAGTGATGGCTTCCTGGAGGGGTAAACCCAAAGCTAGTATCAGAATAGAGAACCAACCACAAAAGGAGGGAAGAAGGAGCCTTCATAAGGAGACAACAGCATGAACAAAGACACAAAGGTAACAGAGGGTATGTGCTGAAGCCTAATGAACGTATGTCAGCACTCTCTCAGGGGACCCCTGTCCTGTCTAGAAAACACACAGCCCTGGGCCCACAGCACACTGAGCCCTCATGGCTAGTGGGCTACCCTTTGTTATGCCCAGACAACCTGTTCCCAGCAACTGGACTGGGTGCTTATTAAGAATCTCTTAAAATATTCCTAACCTATTTCTGCTAGTAGTTCTTGATATTGTGATTTGATTAAACAGTAATATAAAGATAATGGAATATGAATGCAAAAGACAGTTGTTATCTCCATGAGTACCAAGTTAAATGCTTTAGAAAAACTAGATTGAAGAACAACAACAACAAAAATTGTTCTCAAAGTAGATATGAGGGAGACAACTCTAAAAATTGGGGGTTATGTCCTGGCTGGTGTGGCTCAGTAGACTGAGCACCCACCTGCGAACCAAGGGGTTGCCGGTTCGATTCCCAGTCAGGGCATATGCCTGGGTTTCGGGCCAGGTCAGATCCCCGGTGTGAGGCATGCAAGAGGCAACCACACATTGATGTTTCTCTCCCTCTTTCCCCTCTGTCTAAAAATAAATAAATAAAATCTTGTAAAGAAATTTTTAAAAAATTGGGGGTTAAATTGCCAAATGAGAAAACTACTACTTCAAAATGATATGGTCAGTGGGAAGAGGGAGAAAAGAGAGGAAAGAAATGTGGTTGCTGCGGTGAGTGGGGCCCACAGGGCATTATCCCATGAGGTGTTTGGATTTCATCCTGAGGTCTGTGGTGAGGCCCAAAGATACGAAGCGGAATAGTGACAAAATCAGATTCACATTTTAGAAAGATGACTCTGACTGCCGAACAGAGTACAGGAGCAAGACAATGCACAGAGACTTGTCAGGAAGCTGTTGGAGTAACACAGACAAGAAATGACGGTAAACTAAGAGTGATTTTATGATTCTTAAGAAGTAATTTTATGGGTAAATAGGCTTATGTGGGCTTTCTAAGAAACCAACATTGCTATCACAACTTTCATAGGAAAGCATATTCCAAAGAATCAATTACACGTCGATTAGCATACGACCTATTCATACATTGGGGACTGTTTACAATTTACTTGCCATTAAAAATAGTAACTTCTACAAAGTCTCATCTGCCTACGGAAGTACAATCAATCTGGATCATTTCCACTGTAATTGTGAAACCTTCTTATGAGAAAGACATGTAAAAAAGGGCTATTTCTAAACATGATTTTAAAAAATAGATCTTTTTAGCCCTGACCAGTGTGGCTCAGTTGGTTGGGCATCGTCCTGCAAAGCAAAAGGTTTGGGTTCAATTCCCAGTCAGGACTGGGTCAGTTGCAGGGTCAGTTCCCAGTTGGGGTACATACGAGAAGCAACCAATCAATGTTTTTCTCACATCGATGTTTCTCTCCCTCTCCCTCTCTTTCTCCCTCCCTTCCCCCATTTCTCTGTCTCAAAAAAAAACAAAACAAAACAACCTTTTAAAATGTTTATACTAAATACAGGTTAGGCTTTGGTACCTATGACTATAAATTACTCTTAGTACCCAGAAAAGAAAATAAGAACACTTACTTCATGAAACACTGCTCCTGAATACGGAGACACTCCCAAGTCCAACAGTGAGAGGCCTTCAACCACTGAAAAGTAAGACATCCAAGTTCACTCTTACTTCAAAGACACATGCAGATGGCCATAAACCAGTGTCAGATAATCCCAAGACAAAGGGCCTTATAGTTTATCTAACCCCCTTTACCTCATTCCCAGAAATTGGGTTTAAGTCTTGCTTTGAACATTTCTTATCACAGGGAGCTTTCTTCCATAGAGTATCCCTTTCCATGTGGCAAACCAGTCATTATGAGAACATCTTATACTAAACTATAAGTTTTCTTTGATCTCCTTGTAACTTCCACCTACTCTAAAAAGTGCTTCATTTATATGTATTCTGCTCCAATCCAAAACATAGTAAGATAACAAATTAGAAGCTCGTGAGAAATGTTCATAGGTGGGGAAATGAGCAGTCACTGTCACATGTGCTTTGAGTGACATTTCTATTACCTTTTCTTCAGGGTAATATGTACTTTTTAAGTGTGTGCTTTTTGACATAGAAATGATTGTTCTTAAGGCAATTTATCTTAGGGAAATAATTGGACAAGTACTCAAAGAACTATGTTCATTACCATGCTCAATAGTGAAAAATTAAAAATAATCCCAATGTCCATTAATGAAGATTTATTTAAATGAATTACGATGTGTTTTTGTGTGTGTGTATATATAGATATAGATGGATAGACAGATACATTCTATGGTTAAAAATTATACTATAAATTGGACAAGTAAAAAAAAAGCTCTTCCTTACAGACAATTGTATGTATCAAATGCAGAAAGAAAGATGGAAACAGAAAACCACCATTTGGCAGACCCCACAGTAATAACTGTAAAATGCAAGTATCATTAATGAATACTAAAATTAGTGGGTAAAAATATAATGAGAAACAGAGTATTTGCAAGGGGAAGAATAATAATTTTATGTGAATAAACCTGACATTTACTACCTTAATCAAGAGACTGAAGTTTACATCACCAGTAATACAGGGTGGGGCAAAAGTAGGTTTATAGTTGTTCATATGAAAATAATACAATAATTAATCAATAATAACACAAAAATAAACTCTGTTTCAAGTACTCATAACTGTAAACCTACTTTGCCCCTCCCTGTGCTGACCAGTTAACACTGTCAATATCAAATACCTATACTTACAATTCACTGAGATAGGCATAAAACACTTCTGTGGTCCTTATGCCAAAAATGTGGCACCCTTGCTAAAAACACATAATTCCCATCTAACCATGAGAAAACATTAGATAAACCCAAACTGACAGTCAAACTAATTGGCCAGTACTCACTAACAATATTAAGTCTGAAGAAGTATCCCAAATTGGAAGAGACTAAGGATACATACCAACTACATGCAATATGGGATCATGGACTAGATCTTGGATGAGAAAAAGGACATCAGTGAAATGACTGTTATAATTCCAATGAGATCTACAGATTAGTTCATAGTATTGTATCAATGTTAATTTTCCAGTTTAGGTCACTGTACAATGGTTATGTAGGATGCTATCCTATATCCAGAAGAAGCAGGATGAGAATAAACAGGAAGTTTATGCACATTATTACAACATTTTTAAATATCTAAAGTTATTTCAAAATTGAGTTAAAAGAAAAAAGTATATTACAGATATATATTTATTGAAGGAAAGATGTCCATGAAATACTCTTAAAAAAAAGCAGGTTACATAGCATAGCATATTGAATATGATAAAATTTTATTTTAAATATTTAAAAGCATTCATTCATTTAATTACTTGAGAATATGTAGTTAATGATAAATGTCTCAAAATAAACATAAAACATAAAAAAAATAAAAGTAAACAAAGAAAGTTAACAATGACCACCTCTGGGTGATAAGAGTACAGCAGATGTTTAGTTTCTTTTACCTTTTCTTTATTTTCTGAATCTTTAGCAATGTACATGCATTATTTTATAATTTTTAAAAAGAAACGAGGTTTCGGGGCTGGTGAAAGGGTGAAGGGATTAAGTGTGCGCGCGCACACACACATACAGAGACACAGACAACAGTATGGGAGTACCAGAAAGAAATGGGGTGGGGTAAAAGAGGGTAATAGGGGGATAAATGGTGATAGGAGACTTGACTTGGGGTGGTGAACACATAGTACAATATACAGATGACATGTTATAGAATTGTACAACTGAAACCTATATAATGTTGTGAACTGATGTCAACACAATATATTCAATTAAAAAGAAAAAATAAACAGAAAAAATGTTAAAAGAAAGTGAGTGAAGAAGGATAAGAAAAAACAGACTGGAGCCACAAAAACCTATAAAATGTACAAGCTTATATATGCATATAATATCTCACAAGTACATATAAGAAACTAATACACATGAGAAACTGTTCCCTTCGGGGGATGAACTGGGTGGTTATAGGAAAGTGGTGGAAAGGTGCCTTTTAATTGTACAGCCTTTTGCACCTTTGATTTCTGAACCATGGGACTGAATTACCTGTTCAAACACAAATATATAAAACAGAATTCAAGTTATAAAGTCTGTTTAAAAAAACTACATATTGTTAATGAGTGGCCATAAATATGGCTTTAAACTTTACAGACCCCCCTAGAAGAAAACCTAATCAATTACAAAATTCGTGGTGGCTATAAAATAAAGCAAATCCCAGGGCTCAAACAAATTCTAACTGGTCCTTACACTAGGACCAGAAAGACACTTCCCTCAAGGAGCCACATAACAAGGCTGTGTAACACAGCTGTTAAACCCTCCACTAACAGCGCTACTAGAGACTCGTGGAGATGATTCATCAGGCCACTTCACAAGGCAACTCTCAATCTAAGTCAACGGCATCCTATCAGAGTAGTAAGAGCATCTCTACAGAGGCACAGTGACATGCTGTCAAGGAACATCAGTCTCCACTGGTTTAATCCAGACAAGGATTCTGGATTATGCAGCTAGAGAAACGACTGCAGGACTTTCAGACAACAGTCTAAAACATAATTTCTCTCAGATATATTTTGTCTAGATATTGTACACCAGTGAATTTGTTAATGTGTTCTTTGGCAAGTGCCTGGAATGTGGCTCTGCTATCTCGATTATCAAATATGAGCTCATACTACTTAATAGATAATTAATCTGGAGAAAGAGTTAACCTCACATAAAAATATTAAAAAAAAAACCCATACCACCTTGTACTCCCATCATCTGTAACATCAAAAAATGTAGGAAGAACATAAACTCACCATATTTTTACTTAAATATGTTTAACTTTATGATAAACTTCATATAATAACCTTATTTTTTCTTGTTTTGATGCATGTGATTGAAAACTTGGGCATGGTCAGTAGTGTGTTTGGGAACATCTGAGCTATCGACTACCAAAATCCTCTAGAATATAGCAGGGCCTCTATTCCATGTGGAAAAGAATAATCAGAGCCCCCAATTCTATTACATATAACAATGTTTCAATATTTTGCTGGAAATATTTTAGGGTAGGCTTCACAAAATGCCTATTAGGGTAAAAAAAAATTTTTTAACCCTTATTTAAAAAAAAAAGAAGCCATAGCTTTAAGCCATTCTTTTTCCTGAATACCTCTCTCTCTCTCTCTCTCTCTCTCACACACACACACACACACACACACACACACAACGAAAATCCATGAAAAGTATACCAGAGCAACTGAATAACATTTCTGCTTCATGGGATTACCCAAGAACTAATGTTTTTGGCTAGTTGACCATTAAAGTTCATTAATTATGGTCAACTATTCTAAAACGTAAGTTGTTTTAATAAGGTCTCTCAACTCTTAACTATTAAATTCCACGAAGCAAGAATTCTTATTTAGTTAACTTGATGTACTTTTCCTGAGGGCAATAATAAAAACCTATCATCTACCACAAGACAAACACTGTCTTTGAACTTCCCATATCAAAAAGGGTAAATGCCATGGCTGGTGTGGCTCAGTGGATTGAACAGCTGCCTGCGAACCGAAAGGTCACAGGTTGGATTCCCAGTCAGAACACAGGCCTGGCTCGCTGGCCAGGTCCCCTGTTGCGGGCATGCAAGAAGCAGCCAATCCTCATCGATATTTCTCTCCCTCTCCTTCTCCTACCCTTCTCTCTAAAAATAAATAAATAAATTAATTAATTAATTAAAAAATTTCATTAAGCTCCACACTTACTATATGGGCACTGTATATATACTGTACTTCAGTAAAAAAAAATTTTTTTTTTAAATCTTCAAACTCTGGCGCTCTCCTAGCACCCATCCCATTTCTCCCTTGCTTTGGACATTGCCCATCTTACATTTCTTGAGCCTGTTTACCTCCTGCTACTTGGAACTCCCCTTTCTCTAATCTCCCTTTCCAAACTCTACGTTCTTCAAGAGTTAGCTCAAATCCCTCAACCTCAGGAAACTGGAAAAGGAGAGGACACTTTCTTCAGAGTCAGAACTCCAAGGAAGGACCTGGATGGACACTGGAAGCACACTTTTCATAAATGATTTGTTTCTCCCTCTGGAAGGATCAGTGGATCCTTCAGCCCAAATTCTGTCTCACTGCAGGCGCTAATACAGAACAATGTTTAATGAACATCTTAAACAAAAACAGTAGAAAACCCTGCATTTTAAGTCCCAGACTGAGAACAGGCGTCTAAGCACCTCACATACGCTTCTTGCTTAGGCAAGATTGGTCCCCCCCACCAGGGGCTCCCTCACACACCATCCCGTAACCTGGGGGGCACCACCTGCGACCCCGCGTTAAATCCCACGCCCTTCTCAATTCCCACTCCATCCTGCACGCCCTTTACACATCCCGACCCTTCCTTAGACCATGCCCCTGGCTCAGGACACGAGTGGGACACACCCCCTCCGACAGCATCCCTTAGGTAATCCGGCTCTCAGGGCCCAAATATGACCATTGAGCCCCACGACCCCTCCCCTCAGCAGCCGCGTCCTTAGGCCCCGCCCCCCGCCCTCTGAGGACTCCAGAGCGGGTCAGAATCCCGAGCTTGCGGCCACTGCCAAGCCTCTCATTCAGAGAGGCCAGGGGAGCACAGACGGTGTTTGGCCGCCTACTCGAGCCGGTGGCCTCACCTCTCTTCCAAGAGCTCAGTGGGGACACCACCTCCACTCGCTCGGAGATGAACTCGGCCAGACTGGAGCGGAACAAGGCCGCCCGCACTGTCACGGCCACCACCAGCACAAGGGCCAAGGCAGCCGCCATGATAGCTGGGGCGGGCGCGCCGGCAGGGAGGGGAAGGCGAGGCGGAAGAGCCTGGCGACCTGGGCACCACTTCTGTAGTTCTGCGACCTGGTGCGCCCGGCTGGTACCGCCGAAGCTGCCAGACATAGGACTACCACTCCCAAGAAGCCTTGCGGCCACGCAGGGAAAGACGACGGAAAGCGGGGCACCTCAAATTTGTAGCAAAAGATTGGGCGACATCTCCTCTGATAGCTAGTGAATTGTAAAAGCACTCAGGGGTTGAAGTGCTGCAGAAAGCGAATAGGTGAAGGCGGTTATCGTCCTAGTATTGTGAGCCAGTTTTAGAGATGTTAGCTTCACTCTTGTGTATATTTTGTTTTGTTTTTAAGATCCCATTTATTTTTAGAGAGGGGAAGGGAAGAAGAAAGAGGGAGAGAAACATCGATGTGAGAGAGAAACATCAGAAACACCTAGCAGAAACATCCATTGGTTGCCTCCGAAACCAAGCCCGCCGGGAGGCATCAAACCGCAACCCAGGCAGGCTCCATGACCCGGAATCGATCCAGCGACCTTTCTTTTGCAGACCGCGCCCAACCAACTGAACTTCATTGGTCAGGGCTTGTGTGTGTGTTTTTAATGGTTAAATGTTTACCTATTTTTAAATCCTCACCTGTGGACGTGTTTATTGATTTTAGACAGAGGGAAAGGGAGAGAGAGAGAGATGTGGTATGTGTGGGACAGGGAACTGAACCACAACCCAGGCGCTACCCTGATGCGAAATTGAACACGGGGCCGCACTGCACAGGACTCCCTTTTGTTTTTTACTTATTTATTTTTTAGAGGAGAAGGGAAGGAGGAAGAGAGGGCAAGAGCGAGAAACATGTGTGGTTGCCTTCTGCACGCCCCCCACTGGGACCTGGCCCACAACCCAGGCATGTGCCCTGAGTGGGAACCGAACCTGCGGCCCTGTGCTTTGTTGGCCCCCGCTCAATCCTCTGAAGTATATCAGCCAGGGCTGTTCTTAAAGAATATTAAATATGCATTCATGTATTTACAATTGTGTATTGAACACCAACTGTTGCCAGGCACTATATTGGATTCTGAGGATACATTTTGGAGTAGTAAACAGACTTGTTAGGCCTTGAACAAGTTATTTAACCTTCTGTGCCTCAGATCTCTCATCTGAAAAATGTACTGGTTGTTGACTCCTACCAGCCTGCTACAAACGACTGAGGAATTCTTTAAAAATTTTCCAGTTGCACCCTGGCTGGTGTGGCTCAGTGGAATGAGTGCTGGACTCTGAAGCAAAAGGTTGCCTCTTCATTCCTGGTCAGGGCATATGCCTGGGTTGCTGGCAGGCCCCCAGATTGGAGGCTTGCAAGAGGCAATGGGTATCTCTTGCACATTGCTGTTTCCCTCCCTCTTTCTCCCTCCCTTCCCCTCTCTACAAGTAAATAAATAAAATCTTTTTAAAAAAAATTTGCCAGTTGCTTTTCAACACATCCATTATCAAAAATTAAATCATATAAACTTACAATAAAATAAGTTGTATTAAAAACAAGATGCCCTGACAGGTGTGGCTCAGTTGGTCCGACAGTCCTGAAAAAGGACTCAGGTTGGATTCCCAGTCAGGGCACATGCCTGGGTTGGGGCGGAGGCAACCTATCCATGTTTCTCTCCCTCTTTCTCCCTCCCTTCCCCTCTCTCTAAAAATAAATAAATAAAATCTTTAAAATAAGTAAGTAGATAAATAAATAGAGATCATTATATCCCCAGGTTCTATACTGGGTGTTGGGGAATATTGCACTAAGTTATACCCCTGCTTTTATGGAACAGAGAGCAGTTGCAGAGTCGTAGTCTTAAGAATAACACAAGTAACAATAAAATCACAAGCCATAATGACAGAAGAAAGAAGGGGAGCAGGTTGCTAGCAGAATGCAAAAATCAGCCCTGTAGCTGACAGCTTTTCTGACCAGTGGGAGGAGCAGGTCTCCATTGGAAGAGGGGATCATGAAGGAATAGAGAGGCGCCGTCATCCTTTGAGCCCCACTCTGCCAAGCATTGTGCCATACTTTTAACACACATTAGCTTACGTAGTCTGTACAACCTTCCCAACATTTCGGGTTTATTTTTTTCTTTTTTGTAACGCAAGTGCCTGTCTGAAACTTTGCCTGAGGCATCCACTTCAAAGATGCCATCTTGAGTAAACATTGCCAGCCACACAGCTAAAGAACCAGACTGCCTCCCCAAACTGAGGCCCCTTAACTTACCATTGGGCTACCTGTTTGGGGTTTTTTTTCCTCTCTCTTTTCCAGGGCTTTAAATTCCTGCTTTTTAAATTCACCGATAACATGAAAGCCCATGAAACCCTAGGCCACCATCCTCGACCCCCCCCAAAAAAGCAGCACCCCAGGCCTGTGAACTCACTCTGCTCTAGCACACTCTCCCTCTCTCTCCCGCCCCCCTTAACCTTGTTGTGCTGCCTCAGGTGTGTTGTGTAATTTGCAGGTCTTGCAGGTCTTGTAAGTAATAAACCTTATCTTTTCAAAGGTTCCTGATGATTACTGCTAAAGGGCATCTTGAAATCATAATAAGAACCATCAGGGCTGCTCCAGCTACAGCATTGTAATTGATAGGCTAAGTGAGACCAGTACAAAACAAGTGTTGGTATTTTCTTTTTACACATAAGGAGGAGACATGTATTACATCATCTTAGGGTAAAGAATATTGCATCATGAAAAGTGGAGGAGATTATAACACGGTGAAGACTGAACAAGATTATATAATGTAAAATGCTTAGTATATAGCAAGTGCTCAATACACATTGTTAGCTGTTTTATTATTATTTGCATCATCCTAACAAATGACTTATAATTCTTCTTAAGGTAAGGATTGTCTTTGGGAAGAACAGTGATTAGCCATTATAGATAGTAGATTTAACCCAGACCAGTGGCTCTTAAAACATGAGTGTGCACGGATCATAGACCTAAATATAAGAGCTAAAGCTTTAAGAGTCCTAGAAGAAAACATAGAAGTAAATCTCCATGGCCTCAAGTTAGGCAATGGTTTTTTAGTTGTAACTTCAAAGCACAGGCAGCAAAAGAAGAAATAAATTGGACTTCATCAAAATTAAAAACTTTTGTACTCTAAAGAACACCATCAAGAAATGAAAAGAGCCCTGGCTGGTGTGGCTCAGTGGATTGAGCACCAACCTGCAAACCAGAAGGTCATTGCTTTGATTCCTGGTCAGAGCACATGCGTGAGTCGTGGGCCGGGTTCCTGGTTGGGAGCATGTAAGAGGCAACCCGTTGGTGTATCAGTCATATGTGATGTTTTTATTCTTCCCTTTCTCTCTCCCTTACCATCTCTCCAAAAATAAATAATAAAATCTTTTTTAAAATTAAGATATCTCATCTAACCATTCTTTTAAAAAAAGAAATGAAAAGACAAACCATGGAAGAGAATATCTATGGGAGAAAATATCTGTAAGTCATGTATCTGATTAGCAACAATTATTCATAATATATAAAGAACTCTTACAACTCAATAATAAAATGACAAATGACCTGATTAAAAATGGGCAAGGGATTTTAATAGATACATTTCCAAAGAAGATACATAAATAGCCAATAAGCATGTGACAAGATGCTTAGCATCATTAGTTGTTAGAGAAATATAAGTCAAAACCACAATGAGATATCACTTCATACCCTCTAGGATAGCTACAGTAAAAGAGATAATAACAAGGATGTGGAGAAATTGGAACTCACAACATTGCTGGTTGGAAGGTAAAATGCTGTATTCATTTTGGAAAATAGTTGGGTAGTTCCTCAAAATGTTAAACATAAAGTTACC
This sequence comes from Trachops cirrhosus, assembly GCA_028533065.1. Classification (NCBI taxonomy): domain Eukaryota; kingdom Metazoa; phylum Chordata; class Mammalia; order Chiroptera; family Phyllostomidae; genus Trachops; species Trachops cirrhosus. The sequence goes on from CM052547.1 coordinate 75,144,219, forward strand.
ATATGACCCAACAATTCAATTCCTAGATATATTCAAAGTAAATGAAACATACATCTACACAAAAATTTGTACACAAATGTTCATAGCTTATTTATAGTTATTGTTCATAATTGCCAAAAAGTGGAAACAACCCAAATATCTGTTTTGTTTGCCATGGATATATAAAGAAAATATGGTATATCTATACAATAAACTAAATTGGGCAATAAAAGTGAATGAAATATTGATACATGGTACAATATGGATGAACCTTGAAAACATGTGGAGTAAAATCGGCCAGTCACAGAAGACCACACATTGTATAATTCATTTATATGACATATCCAGAATAGGCCAATCCACAGAAACAGAAAGCAGATTAGCGGTTGCCTAGTGCTTGGCCAGGGGTGAGGATAGGGGGAGGGAAGGGGATGGGAAATGACTGCTGCAGGGTTTCTTTTCGTGCCGTGCTTCTTTTTGGGATGAAATGTCCCAAAATCACATTGTGGTAATGGTTTTACAACTATGAATATACCAAAAACCATTGAACTGTACACTGCAGGTAAATTTAGGTATGGTATGTGTATTATGTCTCAAAATTTTAAAAAATGACTGAGCATCAGAATCACTGAGGAGATGTATTTTTAAATGTAAATACCCTAGCTCTGCCCTAGAGCCTGTGATTCTCTAGGTCTGGGATGGAGCCCAGGAATCTGCATTTTTAATTTCTCCAGTGTTGTTGACTGCTGGTGGTTCAGGAACCATATTTTGGAAAACATTACCCTGGAGGCATAACTATTCAGTAGCATATGCAATAAGAAGATGAAAATATTAATAATATGTACTATATTATGTACTAAGTATCATTTTAAGCAATTTACCAGAGCCTGTTTTCTCATTTAAAATATATACTATTCTGGGTACTATAATGTCCCTATGACCACATGTGCATGAAGAAACCGAGGCACCAAGAGATGTAGTAATTTGCCTAAGGTCACACAGCTAGTAGATGGCGTAACAGGATCTGAAGAGCAGCTCCAGACATTATGGTTAAGTTGCTCTGCCTGAGAAAATGACGGGAATTGTGGTTGGGTTGATTTGGGTTGGGTTGTTTTGTGTTGTAGCTGAGAAGGAAGGGGAGAGAACTGAAAGGGGGAAGGTAATAAAGGAACAAGCAAGGTGATTTTCTCTCCTGAGAAATCAGAGGTCCCAGATGATATGTGGGTTACCTAGGAGGAAGAATTCGAGGCTCTGAGATATTAACCAACCACCTTCAAGCCACATACCTGGACAGTTTTTCCCTTAGCATTTATTGAACACCTACTCTTGCCAGGTCCTGAGCCAGGCTTTGGACATATAGTCTATTCAGTACATTTATTTTGCTCCAAAGAGCAAACTGATTATGGCAGAGTGTTACCTACAAAGGAGTGCCCATAAGACTGTCCGCTGATTTCTCAAAAGAAACCTGCAGGCAAGAAGGGACTGAAAAGACTACTCAAAGTCCTGAAAGGTAAGGACCTACATCCAAAATTATTCTATCCAGCAAAGCTATCTTTTAGAATGAAAGGGCAGATAAAGTGCTTCCCAGATAAGGTCAAGTTAAAGGAGCTCATTATCACCAAGCCCTTATTATATGAAATGTTAAAGGGACGTATCTAAGAAAAAGAAGATAAAAAAATATAAACAGTAAAATGACAACAAATGCACAACTATCAACAACCGAATTAAAAAAAAAACCCTAAAACTGAAACGAAGCAAACAACTGGAACCGGAACCGAATCACAGAAATAGAGATCACATGGAGGGTTATCAGTGAGGAGGGTGAGGGGAAAGGTACAGGGAATAAGAAGCATAAATGGTAGGTACAAAGTAGACAGGGGGAGGTTAGGAATAATATAGGAAACGGAGAAGCCAAAGAACTTACATGTATGACCCATGGACATGAACTAAGGGGGCAGGGAGAACACTGGTGGGAGGGGCAGTGCAGAGTGGAAGGGAATAAAGGGGAGAAAAAAATGGGACAACAATAAATTATATAAAAACTTAAAAACAGCCCTGGCCAGTATGGCCCAGTTGGTTGGAGCATCATCCTGTAAACCAAAAAGTCATGAGTTCAATTCCCAATCAGAGCACATGCCTAGGTTGTGGGTTTGGTCCCCAGTTCGGACATGCATGAGATACCTGATCAGTGTTTCTCTCTCACATTGATATTTCTCTCCCTCTTTTCTCTCCCTGCCCTCTCTCTAGAGTCAATAAGCATGTCTTTGGGTAAGGATTTAAAAAAAAACAACAACACAACTTAAAAACAATAATAAGTCAACAAATGGAGGTGAGTGGAAGTCAGTGGCATGTAGGGAAAAATAATTAAAGGCATTCTTAAGATTGAAAAAGTAGGAAAGGCCTGATCTAGTCCGATGTACGGACTGGGAAACTAAGGCCTAGAGAGGAGCAGCACCTGACCTGGGATCACACAGCAAGTCAGTAGCGGTACGGGGCCAGAAAACACCATTTAACTCCTACTCGAGCTGATTCTCGATTCTGGGCTGCGTCTCTGGAGAGGCCCACTGGGAGTCCCACGCCAGATCCTCCCACAGCCCTCAGACCCGAGTATTGTAAGGTCCCAAGGGAACCAGAGATCTGGCCTTACGTAATACCCTGAGGACAGGTGCCTTGGCAGAGCCGTTCCCCTACACCAGCATGTGGACAGAGAGCCTGTCCAGAATCAGGCCACCTCCTGAGAAGCGTTTTGGGGAAATTAGAAAAGACTGGATCTTTGTTCCACATTTGAGCCACTGGATCAAGCCTTGCCTGAAGGCAATGATGGCTGACCATTTCAACCAAATTCCTTTTCTAGTTTTAATCCAGTTTGAGTTGGGTCTTTAGTTACTTGCAACCAAAAGTTCTTAACCAAAACAACAGGAGATGGAACTCAGCCTCCCAAAGGACTCTCATATACTTCCCTGGTTTCAATTACCATTTATATGTTGATGGCTCTCAGATCTTTACTTCCAGCCCAGATTTCTCTTGTTAAAATTTAGACATATATAAACTACCTCTTAGACATTGCCACCTGGATATCCCAAAGCCACTTTAAATTCCAAATATCTAAAACTGAGCTCATGATCTTTCCTCCATCAACTCACTCTTCCTTTTTAATTCCTTATCTCTGCGAATGGCACCACCAATATTTCAGATGCTCTGCCAAAACCTGGGAATCGGCCTTGATATCTCCCATTTCCCCATCCCTTGTGTACAATTCACCTTCAGATGTTGACCTAAATATCCGTCAAATCCACCTATCCCTCACCATTTTCACTGCCACCACCCAAAGCCACCATGACTTCTCACCTAGATGTTTACTATACTTTCTCCACTAGTCTCCTGCTGCCACTCTTTATTCTCAACCCATTCTTTATCCCTGACACCCATTATTGAATGAGAGAGAGAGAGAGAGAGAGAGAGAGAGAGAGAGAGAGAGAGAGAGAGAGAAAGGAAGGAAGGAAGGAAGGAAGGAAGGAAGGAAGGAAGGAAGGAAGGAAGGAAGGAAGGAAGGAAGGAAGAGGAAGGAAGGAAGGAAGGAAGGAAGGAAGACTACTAAGCTCTCACTTAAAACCCTTCACTGGCTTACCTTTGCACTTAGTTTAAGGACCAAGTTCTTAAGATGGCTTACAAGGGCCGGCGTGATCTATCTCCCTACTTTACCTGCCTTGCCTCTTCCCCCACTTTTCTGCCTTATTTGCACCTGAGAAAATAAATTACCAATAGTCATTCCCTTGGGTCATTCTACTTTGTACACCCCACTGGCTACTCCCAACAGCATTTGTCCTCACTTGGCAAAGTCCTACATATCCTTCAAAGACCATTCTTAAAGTTTTCTTCTTTAGGAAGACTGATTCCATCAGGGAGTCAGTTCTTTCTCTCCGTTCCCAAAGCATTTAACAGCTACTTCTATCCTGCACTTAATGATCACTATCTGATAATTCTGTTACCTGAAGTCATTGGGAGTCTGATTCTTCTGTTCCTTGTGTCTGCTGAATCTTACTCATGGTGGATTTTTCCTTGTGTATTTCATCAGTTGTTTCCTTGCAAATTAGCCAATGTTTGGAAGGGCTTTAGGAATTCTGTGTAGCCTGCAGTGGGGAGCAGAGGCGGGGGAGGGAGGATAGACTTGGAGAGGATTTGCATTTGCGTCTGCTAAGCATCTGAGAGTTTTGGGGTAGCCTCAGCGATTCCTAGCCATGCAGGTGATGTAAATATGAACTTTAGACACATTAAGGGCAGGCACGTGGTTTCAAATTCTCAGGAAATAGTTTTTCCCCCACCTAAAGACGGAGTCGCGTAGGACACAAGGATTTTTTGTCTTTTGTGCTAGTAGTCAGATGTTTATTTCCCCCTAATCTACTCTTTCACTGTGGGTGTAGAAGACCTTCAAAGGTCCTAGATTTATCAAGGGTCTCAGTTCCAACCCCAAGCTTCATATAAACCAAGGCTTCAGCTCCCCAATTGTCTATTAAAATCCAAACTATTGCAGGTCCAGTTGTACATTTAAAAGGATGTTTATTGTTTTTATTTCCTGTATTTCCATTTGTTATGTAGCAGGAAGTTCCAGATATTTTCAGAAAGGAAGTCCAACTCAATACTTAGTAGACAGTATTGTCACTGGCTGTTGACTTATCTGTTTTTCCATGAGTATCAAGCTCTGAAAAGGCAGGATCTGGATCTGACACATCTCTGGGTCAAGACACCCAGCCCTAGATCTGTCCCAGAGTAAGTGCTCAGTGTGTTTGTTGATACCAAACCTCCACTCACACACCTCTAGAGATGGGGAGCTCACTTTTCTCCTGAAGAAGACTTTCCTTTGGAAAGCGTTGTGTTACCTGGGTGACCACTCGGCTAATGGGGGACAGCCTTCCCCTCATCTGTCTGTGTTCATCCTTCCCAACACTCAGCTTGTCCACTTAGATTCTGTAGGGGGGCGGGGCGGTGAGTCTCAGGGCCTGGATGATCCCAGTGATAACTAGAACTTTGAACTTTAATTCAAAAGAAAATACGTAGGCCCAGTTCTTTTTTAAAAAATGTATTTATTTTTTATTGATTGATTTTAGAGAGGAAGGGAGAGAAAGAAACATCAATTTGTTGTTCCCCTTATTTATGAAATCTTTGGTTGATTCTTGTATTCTCTGATTCTCTGACCAGGGATCAAACCCACAACCTTGGCATATTGGGATGATGCTCCAACCAACTGAGCTACCCAGCCAGGTCAGGCCAGTTCTAAATGTACACCTAAAGTTCTTAAGCACCATTAGTAGAAATCTAAACTGGTACAATAATTCGGGAGAGCAATTCAACATTGTCTATATAAATTTGAAATATGTACACTTATCATATTGCAACTCACTTCCCTGAATCAATTATCTTCATACCATAGTCACTGGAACATTGTGATAGCAAAACAAATGAAAACTACCCAAATGCCCATCCATTAGTGATCAACTAAATAAGCTATCTATAGCCATACAATGGGAAATCATAAGACCGTTTTTGTTTTGTTTTGTTTTGTTTTTATGAGGTAGATCTACATGTATCGACATAGGTAGAACTCCAAATCATATTGCTGGGTGAAAAATGGGAATCTGTAGGGCAGAGTATATAATATAATACATTTATGTAAAAACCAACAAACAAACCTACAAGTAGTATAAATTGTTACCTCCTGGAATCTATTTGACAAAATCTATCAACTTTTACATAAGTTAATAAACTACTTGTATATAAGCTGCTTAAACTTTTTAGATAACCTCAACTGACTAATCCCCTTTAGTAGATAGTCATCTTACAAATAAATGTGCAAAATAATGGATAAAATATTCATAGCAGCATTGTCTGTATTAATAAAATATTGGAAACAACCTTTCTTTCGTTAGGAGACTGGTAAATATCATGCATACATACAATGGGATGCAATGCAGATGTGGAAAATAATGAGGCTTTTTTCCATACTGATAAGGAAAGATCTGCCAGATATGCTGAAAAGTAAAAAAACAAACAAAATAAAAAGGGGGCATAATAATATCCCTGTATATGTGCAAAAAATACATATATGTACATATGCACTGGATTTTAAACGCACAGAATATCTCCGGAAGGAATCATGGGAAGCTAGAATTAGTAGTTACCTCCAGGGAGGAGACTGAATAGCTGGGAACCTGGGAGGGAGGAACACCTGCTTTTCACTGTATTTCCTATTGAACCTTTGGAGTTTTGAAGTCTGTCTCTGTAACTAAGTAAATAGAAAAATTAAAGCATAATTTTCAACCTAGAAGCAAAACAAGCCCAATGAAACCCAGCACTTCCTATATGTGTATACATATGTTGTGTACAAAAAGGAAAGAAGGATACAGTCCAAATTAGGGGCAGTGGTGGAGGGTCTCTGGGACTGAATGAGGGGTAGTCAAGGGTGAACTTGACTTTATCTTGATTGTTTGAAGTTTCTATTTATAATTTTTTAGAAATTACAAAAGTTGCTTGTAGTTTTTACAAGTATTTACATAAATCGTTGCATTCTTTAATGCATTTTAATTTCTAAAAACAGACTTTAGGTACATAGAATTACAACCACCCCCAGGCAAAGGAGTGAGGCTGACTTTCCTTCTGAAAGGAGGATTCATGTTATGAATCCTTTGTCCCACCTGCGTTACCCAAGGACACCCTGGCTCAGGAGGGACCTGGGCTACTACTGGCATCGTTCTGAAGAGCCTCACCTGTCACCTTTCACCTGCTTGGCTCCCTCTCCCTTGTGTTCTGAGCTGGGAACCAGAGCCAATTGGCTGTAGGGTCATATTTCCAGAGGTCCTCATCGATGTGAGGTTGAGCAAGGCCAACCCAGAAAAACTGGGACAGCTGGCTCTGACATCTTCCCTCTCTATGGTAACCCCTGCAATGCCCCACCACCCTTTCCCCTACCTACCAAGATGCATTCTATTCAGTCCATTCAGTGGAGAGAGGTTGTCTGAAGAACCCATCCAACTAGATATGTAGGAATTTAGTATACGATCTCTGGAGTCAGGCTGACAGGATTCATGTCCCAGTCTGTCATTTAGTTGCTATCAAACCTTGGGCAGATAACTCAAACTCTCTGTGCCTCAGTTTCCCAAATCTGCAAGGTGTGGATAATGAGAGTAGCTCCCTCACAAGAGTCATTGTGAACCTGCAATGAGAGATTATGTGAAAAATCTTCAGAACACATCCTGCAACAATGGAAGCAATCAATAAATATTAGCCATGATTATTAATACTTGTGCAGATACTTTTTTTTAAGGACAGAACTAAAAAGCTCTGGAGGCCCCTGCAGAAGAAAAATTAAATCTGGCAAGTCAGTAAATCCCCTGGATATAGAGAAAGGAGGCATTAGTCACTAGCTTTCTAATCTGACTCAAGTCAGCAACAGTAGTTATGACAGAGGAAGTTCTTGAACAAAAAGTCTAAGGGAAATGATGTCCTAATCAAAATCTGTGACAACTTCCCCTCAGAGATGGAAAACATCTGACCTGGAAGTTATGAACTGCTGACTGCCCTCTTCAAATGAGTTGGTCAATGTTGATTTTCTGCATGTAGGTCTCTGGTCGTATTGTATTTTCTCAACTAAGTTGAGTAATTGTATTTCAGTGTTGCCTTTTTATTCTTTTTAAACCAACCTTGTTGAGGTGTAATGAGTGTTGACAAATATATACATCCAAGTAACCAATCCCATTATCGAAATATTGAACATTTCTATCACTGCAGAATATTCCTTCAGTCCCCTTTGTAGTTACTCCACGTACCGCCAGGCAGCTATTGATCTGCTTTCTGTCAGTATATATGAATTGTGTCCATTCTTGAAGTTCATATAAACGAAATCAGATGGTATATGCTCTTTTGCATCTGGTTTCTTCTGTTTAGCATGGTGCTTTGAGGTTTATCCATATTTTTGCAGGTATTAGTAGTTTATTCCTTTTAAAATGCTTAGTAGTCCATTGGATGAATATACCACAGTTCTGTTAACTTTATATACTAGATTTTGAGAGAGTACAGATTGGCTGTGATTGAACTCTAGGAGAGAGTGAATCCATAAGAACTGGAGGTAGAAGCCTCAAGTTCTTGTCCTATGCCTTTCACTCACTCATTCTGTTACTCTGAGCAAGTCTTTCTCCCTCATTCAGGCTTCAGTTTCCTCATCTGTAAAATTAGAGCACTAAATGATGTCTAAATGACAATTCCATGCAATTCCCTTACAGGTAGAAGGGTTTATTCTCCTATAAGAAGGCACATTATTTTAAGGTTCACAGGTAAGGTCCTGTCTGCAAGAGCAGAGTAGACCCTGTGAATTCCTCTGGCAGAAAGGGAGGGCAAAATGCGCAGGAAACCAGACAAGCAATGCAGAATAAGCAGGGAGTCTCCAGGCAACTCCAGAAATCGATAAATAAATATTTACACTCTATTCAGAAACTTTATCCCTGGCTTTTCTGCCAAAAGCTCCTGGAGGTAGACTCTTGGCTGGAGTCAAGGGAGTCGGGAGAAGGGTCAGGAGGATCTCATGGAGTAGGAGGGGTTCTGAGGACAGAGAACAGACCATGGTGAAGACCGAGGCTACCAGTCTGGGTCCAGAAGGTGGGCAGGTAAAACCCAGGGGAAGGATGGAGAGAAGAGCTGATCCAGAGAATGGATCAGAATCTTTGAAGATACCATTGAGCCCAAATACCTCCATAACCCAAATAAATCTCAGGGCCTCACATGACTTGGGCTTAGCACCTTCAATGGCAAATTCAAAAACTACATTGTAAGGGAAACTTGTTGAAAACAAACTAAATCTTCAGCTAGAGAGGACTGATTCAATAACTTCAGTCCATCCTTACTATGATACGGTGAAATACTATGTGGCTGTAACGAAGAATGAGACAGCTCTGTGGGTACAATGAGGGACTCCTCTTTAAGTTGTATTGTTAAGTAAAAAAAAACAATTTCAAGACAGTGTGCATAGTACACCATCATTTGTGTTCAAAACAGAAAGATCATATACACATATACATACATATATATGTAGAGAATATTTCTGGCAATTCATGCAAGCTGGTACCAGCAGTTACCTTCCACTCCCTGGGGAGTGGAAGTTGATTGGAAGGTGCTGGAGGTGGAGATGGAATGGAAACCTATATCCTTTTGTTCTGTGGGATTTTGAATTATGCACTTTTAAACCTATTCAAAATTTTTAAAAAAAAAATGTATTCAATCCAAGAACAATAGTCCAACTCCCAAAAGTAATTTAAAAAAGACTCTAATATTTGTTAACTCTCAAAAGACACGAAAGGGTCTCCAAACCACATCAACACTCTTTAGAGTCTCCTTTGTTTTCACTAATCCTCTCACACCCCACTGCTGCCTCTCAGTGTCTCTTGCTCACCTAACCTGTCACTTGCCCTCAAAACTTGTCCTTCCTAGGCCTTTTCCCGAAAGTTAGAAAAAAGCGTACCTTTTTTCCTTCCTTCCCTCTTTCCTCTCACTTCGCCATCCTCTTACCGCAGTTCTGCATCTCAAAAGCCTAGAAAGCAGCGATTCTACACAAAACTCTCCTTGGAAAACCATGGGCAGAAAAAATAAAGAGCAGACAAAGGAATTTCCCATCATGCTCCTATCGTACAGACAGAACAACAGAGGCCAGTAGAGGGACAGAATGTCACTCAAAGTCAAATAACAAGTCAAAAGCAGAACCAAGACAAGGATGCAGGGGTCCTGATTTGAAATTATATACCAGACCATTCAATCCATTTCCCCCAAGGCAGGCTTCTCATCTTTCAAAGTCTCACTCAGATGGCCTCTCTTCCAGGCAGCCTTCCTTGAATCACCACTCCCCTTTTTTTTCAGATCCTCCTAGCACTTTGGCCTACCCACTGTCCTAGTTCTTATCTCCCTGTATTATAATGTCTCTGATTATGTTTCTGTTTATATCTGAATGAGAGTCACAAGTACACAAAAGGTGTCTGTCTCCCAGAAAGTAACTAGGCATTTCTTTCTTTCTTTTCTTTTTTTTTTCAGTCAAGCATTTCTGAGAGTGTGGTGGACTGAGAGCAGCAGTGCTTGAAGAGTCTGGCAATGTGTTTGGGAGCTCTGAGGAGGGAGAGGTTACTTCCTCCCAGAGAGATCTTGGAGATCTTCCTGGAAGAAGTGCCATTTGGCTAATAGATATCCTGGAATTACATCCTGCATATTCAAATTACTCATTTTCAACTATATGACTTTGGAAAAAGAAACAAAAGGAAATGATTTTTCCCAATCATAGCACTATTTTTATGAGGTTCACAAAATTATTTGCACTAAGACAAAATATATCAGAGTGAGATTAGTAACTCAAGCTGTCTCTTAATTTTTATGCAAAAAACTTTTTCAGCCCTGACTGGTGTGGTCAGTGGGTTGGACATCGTCCTGCAAACTGAGAGGCTGCTGGTTCAATTCCCGGTCAGGGCACATGCCTGCGCTGCTGTCCAGGTTCCTAGTTTGGGATGTGAGAGAGGCAGCCAATCATTGTTTCTCTCGCCCTCTTTCTCCCTCCCGTCCTCTCTCTCTAAAAATAAATAAATAAAATCTTTTTTAAAAACTTTTTTAACCTATGTGTTGCAGTTTTCAATTGTTGTGTAACAAACCTCCGCACACTTAGGGGCTCAAGACAACACCCATTTAACTGGGGTGATCAAAAGGCATATAAATGTCTAATCACTATGTTGTACATCTGAAACTGATATAACATTTTATGTCAACTGGAATTTAAAAGTTAAACATTTTTAAAATTTTTTTAAAATTTTATTTATTTATCTTTAGAGGGGAAGGGAAGGAGAGAGGGAGAGAAATATCAATGTATGGTTGCTTCCTGTGCATTCCCTGCTGGGAACTGGCCTGCAACCCAGGCATGTGCCCTGACTGGGAATCGAACCGTGATCTCTTGGTTCATAGGCCCACGCTTAATCCCCTAAGCTACACCAGCCAGGGCTAAAAGTTAAACATTTTTAAAATAACTAAGCACCACACTAAATTAAAAAACAATACAGCACCCATATTCATTAGTTCACAGTTCTATAAGTCAGAAGTCCAGGCACAGCTTATTTGGGTTCTCTGCTTAGGGACTCAAAAGGCCAAAAAGTCCAGGTGTTGGCCAGCTGTGTCCTTATCTGAAGACTCAGCTAGGGAAAGTTTGGCTTCCAGGCTCCCTCAGGAATTCATTTTCTTGTGGTCATGTTACTGAGATCTCCATTTTCTTGCTGTTAGCTGGGGACCACTTTTGGCTTCCAGAGACCCCTCTTGGGTCCTTGCCATGTAGCTGCCTCCACAACATGGCAGTTTGCTCCTTCAAGGCTAACATGGGAGTGTTAGGCAAAAATACTGTACATTTTCCACATATAGGCTTTATAACTTTTATGCTATTTATTATTGTACACATATGCACATACAACCAATATTTCTAAATGTTGTTGAATATACAGAAACACACACTGACACATTAGCTGAGTGATCTTGGGCCTCAGCAGGCTGAGCCCAAATTTCCTCATCTGTGAAATGGGGATAATGACAGTGTCCATTTTGGAGGGTTACAGGCACATAGTAAATGCTCAATAAATACAAGCTGCTGATTAGTCCTGAAGAATAGGGAGGGTCTAAACATGGGGAGATGAGGTGGGTGATTAGATGGGGTTCCAAATGAGGGGAAAACTACAAGAGCAAAAATCCCAGAGGCAGGAAGACTGGCGGTGGTTTGGATTATGATCATTTGCACAGGTGTGTGTGTGTGTGTTGTGTGTGTTGACAGACCAAACAGTGGATGAGGGCAGCTTCATTCACTTCCCGTCAGTACTTACTAAATGCTTACCGTGTACCAGGTACTGTGAGAGGATGCCTGGCCAGCAGTGTGAATTGCATCTGGAGGTGATAGGAAGGCAAGGAAAAGGTGTGAGCAGAAAAGGGCAGTGCTTTGAGCTTCAGGGAATCCATTTGCTTCTAGAACAGTGGTTGGGAACCCTGCCGTGGAGGGAACCCTGCTGTTCACTCTCTTCCCCTCAGCCTCAAAGCTAGAGGGGTGCAACCATTTCCCTTCAAAAGCTCTAAATGTGGGAGTTCATGCAGGGCACTCACACCAAAGCAGCTCGCTTGCGTGCTTGTCCACACTCACAAGCACATCCACGGAACACCAGAGTCACCACCCTGCCCTCACACCATGCACAGGTGGGCTAAAACTAAGCCAGGCACTTGGCTTCCTGCCACCTGCCTCTTCCTGAAATGAATCCTGTACTGACCATCAGCTCATCACCATTGGGGGCTTTAAGCACCATTCATACAAACCCAAATGCTTGGAGGTTGGGACTGGAGTGCTGTTTAGAAAGCCTGGAGCCAGCCATGTTGCAGATGGGAAACTGAGGCTCTGACAAAGAAAGTGACTTGCCCCGGGCCAGGCAGTGAGCCCAGGATTGATAGAATGGTGATTGAAATCTGGATTTATTGACCATCAGACTATGGTATTCCCTGGTGTACACACACACACACACACACACACACACACACACACACAGAGTTACCTTCAGTTCAGACATCTCTGGGTTGAACAACAAAGGTTTTTGAGTAAGAGTCAGGGGATATGGCCCCTTGTTAAAATATAGGCTTATCTGTTGGGGGAATTTGGGAGCATGTGTAAATTTAGGTGGCTCTACCAATTCAATTTTTTCCCCTTCTCTGTCTCAGTCTCTTCATCAGTAAAATAGAAGAATACTACTACTTATATTAGAGGATTGTTGTAAAGATGAAAAGAGTTGTCAACAGGTAAGTGCTCAGAACATTACCTAGCACACAGAAATACCAATAATATCATCATTAATATTACTGGCTTAACTCTATAAACCTAGTAGGGACTTGAAGGGCTTTGCTTCTAGGGCGATAGGGCCTTGCAAGTTTTGACTCAGAGTCCAAGCTACCCACTTGGCTTCACCTCAGCCTTGCCCTCTATCTAGAGGGAGAGTGGGGAAAGGGGGAGCGGTGAGCCAGTTCTCCAGCAGGCTCATACCTTTAAGTGCAAGGTCCTGTGAAGGACACACCCAGGCTGATACATCTCTGCCCTTTGAAGTGGTGGTGGGGGAGCCCAAGTTATCAGGGAGCCTCCAGGGCTTGGTGAGGGCAAGGTCAAGGTCCAAACAGGAATAAAAGGGTGGCCTCTTGACCTCGAACCCTGGGGCCCATAAAATTGGGCAAGTGTTTATATCTGGGCAGGGAGTTCATGTGCACATGTGTGTATGTTTGTATATGGATGCCTTCATGTGTATGCATAGCTGCACATGTCTATCCATGTATGTACACAGAAGTGGCACCTTATATCTGATTGAAAATGAGACTCCAGGATCACCCCCATCATGGTGCTCCCTGACTCTTTTCATGTCCGCCAGGCCTAAGCGATGGGCCCAGAATACTAAGCCCACTCTCTGGGGCCAGTGTCAGCTGATGGCTCTGCTGCTCTATAATTAATTCTAAGCAAGTCTTGATCTCTCTGTGTCTTAGTGTACCACAGTTTCTCCACCTATAAAACAAGGAGTTTGGATTCAGTGAGGTCTGAGGTTTCCTCCAGTCCTGATGATCAGTCTCTGTAATGGAGAGGGACCGTCCCAGGAGTTTCAGCATGGGACTACACTGGGCCTCAGCCCCTACTTCCATGGGTATCTTTGACTCTACAGAGAAACTGAAGACTGGGGATCTGCCCTAGCAGCCTGTACATGGGGTTCAGCTAAGGTTGGGAGCAGAATCCAGGTCATTTAGGGTATCAGAGTATATGCCAGGAACGTCCTTCTGTAGGCTTGGGGAACCAGAACCCAGTCCCCAGTAATGTGCTTCCTGTATCAGGGTAGAGGGGCCAGGTGTAGCCTTCTATGCCAGCCGCCCTTCTCGAGCTGTAACTACTGAGCCTTTGATTAGAGTCTACTATGCTAGGCCCAGCATAGGCCGGGGCAGGGGGAGAATATGGGCAGAGATTCTGCCCTTGAGATGCCAACCATTCACTTGGGAAGACACATGCACATAAACACACACAATTAGTCATCACTTTCTGTTTAGTGAACAAATAAATGTCCCAAGGAAGCTCTGTACACATGGGTGGGGATAGGGAAGGCTACCTAGAGGAAGGAGGGGTGAGTAGAATCTTGAAGACAGGAATAATCTAAATTCAGAAAGGCCTGAAGAGGGCATTCCAGGAAGAGCTTGAGCAAAAATGTGCTGGTGGAGAGTGTTGAAGAAACAACGAGGAGTTTGACCTGAGCACAAGGTACAGGTAGAAGAAGAAGTGGAGGGGATGAAGCTGGAGAACTGCAGCTGGATCATAAAAGGCTACAAATGCTGTGTTAAGGAGTGTGGTACTTTGGGAGCCACAGAAGATTTTAGAAGAAGCAAGTGGTGTGACAGGAAAGGCATGTTAGGGATTATTTAGTTTAAGTCAGCAAGGAGGTCAAGAGAGGGTATGAGGTTAACAGGAAGTAGATGCGATGGGCAGAGGCTCAAGATTGCACAGATTGAGGACACTTTGGGAACACCACTCCTGGGGCCTAAACAAGGCTCTCTCCTCCCACTGGAAACCTCTGGGTATTATTTCCTGGCTCTTTCTCCTAGTTGCTAGGGCTAAGGAGTCCCTCTGGGGTTTCAGACTAGGCGGAGACAGGATTTTCTCACCAGAGCACGAAGCCTTGGCCTAAATCACCCCCTGCCTCCTGTTGGGCCAGATGGGCAGCTCTCAGACACACCCCCACCAACCCTGCTTTACTAAGAGTCCAGAACCTCTGGCCCTGGAGATTCTGAGGATGTGTATTTGTGGTCTCTTGCCATGCATTTCTCAGGCCATTGGGAGACCTGGAAGCCTAGAGAATAGGATTGGCAGAAGCCTGAAGATGGAAGGAAACTTGGCCATGTTAAGCTTACAGCTAAGGAAATTGAGGCCCACAGAGGTAACATGACTAGCTTGGAGTCACACGGCAAGTTTGGGGTAGTCGGGAGTGGGCCCAGGTCTTCTGGAGGAGGCTGGAGCACACTGGGAATTAGGCAATCTGGCACACAGAGAGTGGAAAGGGTCAAGGCCAGAAACTATGGGCTCAAATCCTGGCTCTGCTTTTTACATTAGCTTTTGTGATCTTGGGAAGTCACCTGGGCTGAGTCTGTTTTCTCACCTTGGAAATGGGGGTAATCCCCAGCTTTGGGAGTTGTTGTGAAGATCAAAACACGTAAGTGCCTGGCACTCGGGAAATGTTCAATAAATGTCAGCTAATAGTCTGTCAGTGGGAACAGTAAGTACTCAATAAATGCTGAATGCATTATTGAATATGAATCCATATGCTAACAGTAAGAGTTGTGAGCCTTATTTTCCCTGCATGTAAATCAGGACTAATAACCAATCCTCGTCATTCTTCTGTCCAGGCCCGGTAGCAACAGATTAAATAAGGTGTGTAAACTTCCACTACAGAGCGGTCTCTAGGTCAATGTTTATTCAGCCCAGGGCAATTCCTCTCCAAGTCCTACTCCCTAAAATTTCCCGTCAGCAAACCAACTTCTTTACACTCCCAGGTGCTGCCCCAGAATAGGTGCTTGCATCTTGTATCCAAGCCCCCCAATCTGTACTACGCAACTGCACCTCTCAAACCTGCCCAGCTGAGGAGAAGTGGGGTGGGAAAGCAGAGAATGTGTAGTGGTGAGGAGGTGAGACAGAAAAGGGAAGGCGAGCCGGGAGACAAGAGGTGGGAAGGATGGAGGTTCATGGACATGGTGTGGAGTTGAGTAATACACACTGGGGGACTTGGATATAGGATGCAGGTGAGAGGATCTGGGGGGCAGAGGGAGGGGTGAGGGCGCTGGGGTATGAGAAGGGACAGCAGGAAGATAGGGATCCCATAGGGAGGAGTTGGACCCTTCTCACTGAGAGGTCTGTGACAGACAGAAGATCCAAGCTCCCAGCAGTTGTCTCTCCGGGCGGTGCCCCGCGGCTCTGAGTTGGGCTCCCAGGCAGGAGCCACTAACCAGAGGAACAGTGGAAAGGAGGCAGGGAGGGGGAATCCGCAGCCTGGGATTGGTCTCTGCTCCGCCTGCCAGTGACGACAGGCGGGCGGGCCCCTTTGTGACGTCACAATCAGCTGTTTGAACGTTCCAATTTGTGTTGCGAGCCCAGCAGCAGCGGCTGCACACACTCAAAGCCCCGCGGGCGAGAGCAGCAGCTACGGGCGTCCAACGAGTAGCTCCGCAGCCTCCTTGACCAGTCCCCGGTATGCGGCCTGGAGTGTGATCAGCCGCCGACCCCCCGGCCATCCGCGGCACAACTACCTCAGCGCTACCCAGCCGGCTGCACCGCCCGGGTACCCAGGTAGGTTCCAACCAGCTTTAGCCAGGGGGCTCCCTGCGCCCCCAGCTCCTGGGTCTTTGTTTGTCTCCGCCCGCGGCTGTGGGGGCTCATTCCCGTCTCCGGATTGGCTGCTGCAAGCCCGGTAGACCGTGACGTATCTCTATTTGCATTTGACATTGAGACGTCACTAAGGCCGGCACCGCCCCCTCCCCCCTCGGGTCGCGTGTCCTCCCCTGACCCGGTGGGCACTGGGTTGGGGCTGCTGGGCTCTTGGGTGAGGGACGCTGAAAGGCGGAGGGGCCCGGAGGGGCCTTGGCAGTTTCCTGGGTTAATCCAGGGGCCGGGGTCAGGCCTCTGATCACTGACTCTCCTTGAGACTCGAGAGGGGTTCGGATTGTGCTGCTGGGTCTAGGTTCGGGGCAGGGTGGGGGTCGTCAGGAGTTGAAGGGAGGCCTGGAGCTCCAGCTCCAGGTCGTTGGGGCAGCGCCAGATGGTGGTGCAATCTCCTCCTTGTGGCTGCAGGCTTCGCAGCCCCGGGGTCTAACATAATAACATCATCCTAATCCCTGATGAGTGCAGCGCCTTATCTGACTTCACTCCCAGCCTCTAACTAGGGGTCTTAGATCCCATTTCATAGAAGGGGAAACTGAGGCTCAGAGAGATATGGCTTACTCCTGGTGGTCATAAAGCCAATGAGGGTCATGCCTACTGAGTGAGCAACAGATGCAATAGCCATGGGCACATGCCTAGTAGGAACTCAATACAAGTGAAAAGTTACACATCCTCCTATGACTGAGGACGCTACAGTGGGCCCACTGCCCTCCGAATTTGATAGGGCTCCTAGGTGTCCTCACTCCTGGATTTTTTTCCAGTTCTCTGGAGATTGGGTCCCGTTTTGTGGCCCTGACCCTCACTCTGTACTTTGGAGTCCCAGAGCCTAATAAAATTGCTGTCTCCCAGCTGTTTTGACCACAGAAAGGTGAGTCACTGGCTGCATCAGGGTGTCTCTAGAGCTGGTTTTAGGGTGGGGTGGGGGTGAGAGTTTGGCCCTTCATCATCTCCCCAACCCCCAGAGTTGTCGAATAGAAGGACATGACCTGGCCTAGTGCTAATAACTACAAGGTTTGTGCTGCCCCTCTCTGCTCACTGAGAGGAGCAGGAGAAAGGGTAGGAGAAAAAGTCTAAGTGGATGGGTCTAGAGGCTGGATGGGCTTTGCTCAAGGATGGGCTGGGGTAGAGGTGGCTTGTGGCTCAAGTGCTATTCTGGTCACAGCTGCTGCATAGTCCTCCCTGGAGCAGGGCTGGGAATGTGAGAACCAGGAAGTTGGCAGGGCTGGGAAAGAAAATCCGGGAGACTCCCCAGTGGTCATGGGAGGGGCGGGCACTGGCTGGCTGGTGCGGCTGCTACTCTTGGCTCTGTCACTGACTTGCTGTGTGACCTCGGGCAGGCAGCTCTTCCCCCACCCCCAGCCTCCCTTACCTCAGTCTGTCTGTAATTTGAGGCAGCCCTGAGCAGGCTCTGGTACACAGTGGGTGCTCTGGCAAATGCACGATGAATCTTGGTATCAGGAACCCCAGACCCTTTCATAGCTGGGCAGAGGGGCTCTGAGGGGAGTGGTGACTTGATCAAGGTCTGATTCATGTCTGACCTCCCTATCTGAATATTTTGGGGGGGTTATTTGCTGAGGTTTTTCTGTGTACACTCTGGACTGGAGGGTCAGTGACCTGAGGCTAGGCCTACCCTGCCACCATCTAGCTGTGTGCCCTTTAGATAGATTTACATCTTCCGATCCTGAGGTTGTGAAATGGACTGGGTGAATATGATAGTCCCAGAAACAACTCTTAACTTCATTTTCTCAGTGAAGTAGTAGGTCTTTAGAAAGAGGGGGTTCCTCATTAAGGCCCCAAACTTCCCTCAGGAAAGGCCAAACTTTCTGGATTTTTTGTTAACTGAATCACTAACTCCTCCCTGTGGCTACAGATGGGCTGGGATATGTGGCTGGTGCTGGGCAGCTACTAGTTGGGATGGCCCAACCTATCACAATCCCCATAGATCTCCCACCAGGGAAGCCAGCACCCAGGAAACATTTCCTTCTGGAGCTCACTGTGGGTCTGCAAATGTGGAAATACTCTCAGGGTTGGAGCTTAAGGAATTTTCTGGCAATTATGAAAACATTCTCGGAATGGGAGAGATAGCCACAAGCACATAAATACCCCCAGGAGCATTAACAGTAAGAGTAGAGTACCTTCAGGGAATGTATTGGGTTGGCCAAAAAGTCCAGTTACATTTTTTTCCCTGTAAAAGAGACATTTTTCATTTTCACCAATAACTTATTGATTTAGATATTTTGAGTATGTTGGATATCTCTGGCTATTGGCTTCTACGGGGTAGAGGCCAGGGGTGCTGCTAAACATCTTCCAATGCATGACAGCCCCACAGCAAAGAATTATTTGGCCAAAATGTCAAATGTCTAGTACCAAGATATTCCGGAAACCACTTTCAACATGTTCAATGAGTCACAGCACCTTCTTCATACACTGCACAAATCTTACTTTATGTGTTTCAGTTGCATTTTTCCATTCTTGAAATAATAAAGCACAATATGCAAAGATGTTGCTTATTTTCTTCCCTCTTCAATATTAAAATGGCTGCACAAAAATTCACCAATTTTGATAAGTTTTTTTAAAATACACACCGATATGACAGCTGTCATAATAAAATCTAACAAAATTGTTTTGAATGAAGTTAAAGACAACTAAGCACTACTAGAGCCATCTTATGGAAAAAAATGTAATGGAGTTTTTGGCCAACCCAATAAGTATGGACATGTCCCCAGGGAGTTCTATAGGAAGTGCAGAAACATCCTTTGAGGAAGGTGACAAGTGGCTCAGTAGCAAAAGTACTGACCATCTTCAGGGGACAAATGTGGAGGGTCAAGCTTTAGGGACATCTAGTGGGCCCTGAGCCCAGGTCTGGTCCTGAGGTAGGGAGAGGAACAGATCTGTAGCCACCTCCTTGGTGTCTGCATTCCTGGCAGGGAGTTTTCTTCCTCATCTTCACCCAGGGAAGGGCTGATTGAGGCCTCGAGTCCCGGTCTAACCCTCAGTGCTGATCCTTAAGGGCTCCTGGGGGGTGATAGCTCCCTCCCTCCACCATCACCTCCCAGTGACCTGTCGTCTCTGCGGCCAGGCAACCTGATCTTCCTCCTAGCCAGAGATGCTGCCCTTGAGCAGAAGCTTGGGAGTAGGGGGTCAGAAGGGGGAGGGCCTATGGGAAGAGGATCTTCCAAGCTCATTTCACAAACAGAACGGAGGCCTGTGCAATCAAACGGTTCTGTGGGATTTTGGCTAGCCAGCACTTTTCAAACCATGCAGGTTCAAGTAATGGTTCTTAACGTCTGGGCTCATGCAGTGCTGTTTAGGAAAACATGATGAAATCCAGGGTTCTTTGCCCCAGAAAAATGCACATGGACCATTTGGCCTTGGCTACTAAGTTAAAAATGCCTAATTCACAGAGACACCAAGCAAAGGCAATGAAATATAGTGATTTGGGGGCTGCCTTTGGGCAAGTTACCTCACTTTTCTTAGCCTCAGTTTCTTCACCTGTAAAGGAGGGATAATAATAATTATACCCACTTCCTAGAGTTGTGAGGATTACATGAGGCAATACAGGTAAAGTGTTTAGTATAGACCTGGCACATGAATGTTAGCAATATTATGATGATGATAAATAATCACAACATTGGGCAGTTTCTTCCTTGCTTGCAGAATCCCAATTACCCTTCAAGGTCCAGCTTGTATGTTTAATCCCCCGAAGACCTTCCTTGACAGAGTCTGGTCATATATACCTCTCTTTTCATGTTCCTAGAGTATGCAATAATATTAACAACTAGTTGATTAAAGGGTACTGTTCTACGCTCTTTGTGTTTGGCTCCTTTAATTCTTATTAGATCCTAGAGGAGGATACTATTATTAGCTCATTTAATTCTTATAAAGGCCCAGAAGAGGGTACTGTTTTCATCGCCATTTGTCAGATAAGAAAAGTAAAGCACAGATAAGTTAAATAACTTCCTAAGGTCACACAGAAAATAGAAAAGCCTAAAAGCAGGCTGACCTACCAGAAAGAACACACATCGCAGATCTTTCCGAAACCTCCCTGTTGTACCCTGATCTGGTATGGTGGCTTGGGGTGGTATCCCCACGCTGGAGTGGGGGTAGACTTCAGTCAGTGGTGGCTCTGACTCTTCTCTTCGCCTCTCAGGTTTTTGCACTGCTATAGGACACCCCCTGAGGCCGCTTCCCTCCCCCACCATGTTCCAGCGCCTCACCAGCCTCTTCTTCAGCAACCCCCCGCCCCCTGAGGACCTCGACTGCCCCCAAGCCTTCGTCTCCGAGGAGGAGGAAGTGGATGGCTGGCTCATCATTGACCTGCCGGGTGAGGCCTAAGTCGGGGACCAGAACTATGACTGATTACCTGGGCCTGTGAAGGTCAGGTGGCCAAGCAGCGGAGGGGAAGGGAGCTGTAGGCCGGGGATTGGGGAATTCCCCAAGGCCTGCTGTGCAAACGGGCTGAGGCTGTGGCACTGGAGGTGGGGTAATATCCCGTACAAGCCCAGGCCGTCTCCCGGCGGTGCAATGTTGGGGCCCACACCTTACGCACACTAGGGTAGCAGGTCGAGGCTCCTGGCTTGTGGGTGCCCCGTGAGCGCGATGGGCAGGACCGAGGGTCTGACTAACGATGCCTTTTCTCTCCCCGCCCCCCTGTGTCCTGTGTGTGTGTGTCACTCCCCGCTGCGCCCCCTCCCCTGCATGGCTCCCCCTCCCGCGCCTCGTAGACAGCTACTCGGCTCCACCCAGTCCGGGGGCCGCCCCCGCCCCCGCGGGCCGCCCTCCGCCCGCACCATCCTTGATGGACGAGAGCTGGTTTGTTACCCCTCCCGCCTGTTTTACTGCAGAGGGCCCTGGACTCGGGCCCGTCCGCCTCCAGAGCAGCCCTCTGGAGGACCTCCTCATCGAGCACCCCAGCATGTCTGTTTACGTCACCGGCAGCACCATAGTGCTGGAGCCTGGGCCCCCTTCCCCGCACCCCGACGCGGACCTGCCTCACGGAGACCTTAGCGAGGATGGGTGAGCGGCTGGGGCAGAGCGGAGTCCTAGAGAGGCTTGTCTAGGAGGCCGGCGTCTTTGCCTGGAGGCTGGGCGAGCAAGCCCAGGTGCCCACCCGGACACTGAGGGGGCGGGGCCTTTAGAGGCCAGTCTTCCGAGCAAAGGGTCGGATCTCTCAGGACCCGGAACTAGCAGCCTGCCTGAGGGTAAAGGGGCGGGGCTTTGACTAGGGAGGGGCGTGGCTAAGAGTTTCAGGAATGGCTGGAGCGGTATTATCCGAAAGTCAAGGGGGTGCGGCTTCTAGAGGCTTGTATCAAAGGCAAGGGCCGAATTAGAGGTCGGAATCTAGTCTTCCCTGGGTTGTGGATTGTACCTGTCACAGGGACTAGAGCCGAGGAGCCATGTCCTGGTTGGCTTGGAGGACGGTCTGGTTCCCGGAAGAAGGGCATTGGGTGCCCCCATATGAGTAGAGATAGTAGTGCTCCAGGGAGAAGGTGCAGGGACAGGGTGGGAGGTGTCATTGCTCCCCTTAGCCCCGCATTGGTTCGACCCTGAACCTGAGTCCGCTCTGCCCTGCAGGGAGCTGGCGCCGGTCCGCCTAGAGCCCCGGGTCCTGCACCATGCGGCTGCCCCCCTGCCAGCGCGGGCTGCTGTGCTGGAGAAGGCGGGCCAGGTACGGCGGCTGCAGCGGGCCCGTCAGCGGGCAGAGCGTCAGGCGCTGAGCGCCAAGGTGATGCAACGGCAGAACCGCGCCCGCGAGAGCCGTCCGCGCAGGCCCAAGCACCAGGGCAGCTTCATCTACCAGCCGTGCCAGCGCCAGTTCAACTATTGAGCGTCCACTCGCTGAACCACGAGCCCCTTGCTGACCCCCGACCCCTGTCATGCCCCTCCGCCGCAGCCAGTGTGTTGCTCAAGGGGCGCCCACAGCCCACCTGGGGCTGGATACCACAACCTCCCTCCTTAAGTGTGTGAGGTGGGCTGCTAGCCCCCTTTTCAATACCCTTGATTTCCCATCCCTGAGTCTCTAATCCGCCTCTGAACCTCTTCCTGCCCTTCGCCCTCTTTCTTTCTGGTCCCTATGCCCAACACCTCTAATCCTTTCTCTCCCCTATCTTCCTTCCTTCTGTGGTGCCCATCCCCATCTCTGCACTGACATTCCCCTTCATCCTTGCCCTCCCGTCCTCGACTTCTGGCCCACTCCTATTTCTGAGAGTCTCCTCTTCCAGTTCCAGATCTGGCTCTTTCCTCACTTTAAATCCCACTTTACAAGCCTCACCCTATCTCATGTTTGGCACTACACTCGCTCCTGCTTCCTTATTATTCATTCCCAGCAATTCCCTCCCAAGTGGACAGGGTCGGGAGGGGGGGCTGAGACTAAAGGTTTCTGTGTTTAGTCTCATCTTCCCTCCTCCCCTGGGGGCTGGGCTCCTTGTAGTTGTTTAGGCCTAGAAAGGTAAAGTATGTGGAAGAGGGCTGTGAGATGTAAATTAGAGGGAGAAGGTGGATGGATTCAAGGGAAAGAGGCAGCTTATTGGAAATATAGACAGGACAGACAGGTTGAGAAGCTGGAGGAAGCAGGGCACCATGGGAGCTGGTGCTCTGTGCTTGCTCAGAGAGGCCAAACCCTGCTGTCAGGCTGGAGCCTGGAGTCTGCCCCCACCTCCCTTTCCTGTAATCCCACCTCCCAAATTCCTTCCTGAAATCTACCCTTCTGCAGACCCCCGGGTCTGAAAGGCTTAGTACCGTGCCACCCTACCCCCAATATGTCACCCCAGGAATAGAGGCTGGGCAAGGCCCTGCCATTCTGGCCATCTGTTCACATGCCCAAGGTGCTAGAACTAGCTTAGGAGAGATGCAGGCCAGAGGGCTTCTAGGCAGGGAAAGTGCACACCCCAGAGTAAGAATGCAGAGGAATGATGCTGGGGAAGACAAGCTGTAGGGTGAACCTATCCCAAGATTGACAGCTCAGCCTTCATCTTGCCTCTGGCTTTATATTTCA
Organism: Trachops cirrhosus; assembly: GCA_028533065.1. Classification (NCBI taxonomy): domain Eukaryota; kingdom Metazoa; phylum Chordata; class Mammalia; order Chiroptera; family Phyllostomidae; genus Trachops; species Trachops cirrhosus. The sequence goes on from CM052547.1 coordinate 75,167,678, forward strand.
CACCCTGCCCAGGATGGCTAATAAACACTTCTGGGTAGGAGGCCAGGAGCTTCCGTGTCCCAATCCCCAAATAGTCACTATCCAGGTTCAGGGCCTTCAGAGGACTCTCCTCATTTTCTCCGAGTGCTCTCTTCCTTTCTAGGCTGCTGGGGAGAAACGGGTGCCCTACAGTGCCCCTCCCCTTCTCCTCCAGTAAATACATGGAGGAGGGAACCTGAATCCCTGGGTGAAACAGAAGGAACAGGGGCAGTCAGCTTTGCCCTTCTCATGGTGGGACTGAATTTTGGGCTCAGACACCAGCAACAGCCTTTTGGGATGCCCCGAGTTGCCTCCCTTTTTCTCTTTCTAACTGTCCTTTTCTAGTGTGTGCTCTTTCTTCCTCCAAACTTTTAAGATTTCCTGTTACATACTAACATAGGTCTTCCCCCCTTACCCCAATTCCAGGTCTCACAGTCAAGCGGAGGCTTGGAGGTAACTGCATTCCCATGAGGGCAAAGGCAGCTGCCCTTCCAGACCCTGTAGCCCCAAGCCTCATGTGGGATGTGTGGGTAAGGGAGCGGGTAGCCCAATGGATGCTGGGATGGGGACAGAGGAAGCTTTGTTGGGGTCTCCTATCAAAGGGAGTAAGCCAGATCTACACTAAGAACTGATCAAAGTCCCCATACTAGTCCACTAGGGCCCCAGTAGTTGGCAACCTTGTTTCTGTCCCCAAGGTTCTCCCTCAGTTATTACCTAGTCACTTTTTTCTTCCAGCTACCCCTTGGTCACAGCCAGCTTAGGGTCTTCAGCACTTCCAAGAGCTGAAACTCCCAACTCTTCTTGCTTACGCCTTTGCTGCCAGCTGGGGCCTAGGCTCAGTCCTGGGCAGTGCCCATGATCCTTCTGGTGGGGGAAGAATTGTAATAGGGCATTAGGCTCAAATTTTAAAAGGCCCTTCCCTTACCCATATTTCTGGAGCTCCTGTAGTTCTAGAATCTTCCAATCTCATCACCTGGCTGGTTGAAAGGCTCATAGGTTTTTATACTTTCCTATAGATTCTGTAGCATTTGAGTGTGGCAATATTTTAATTGTGTATAGATTTCTAAGAACCAACACTACTCAGTCTCCTGCTAGTCTGACTCCTGAAGCATCAGACCTCATCATATTGTATTGACTGTGTATGTGCCTTTCACCTTGAGCATGCTTCAGGATTTTCTTTTTAAAACCACAGAACTTGAATATATGAGGGAACCAGAATTCACAAAGTCCTATGCAACCTTAGACAGGAGGGGGGTTAGAGAGTCTGTCTTGACTGATGTTTTCAGAGACCCTGGAGAAGTTTGTTCCAGTTTGTATTACTGTCAGTACTACCAGCACTTTGCCAAAACTATGTCAGAGGGACCTGTTTCTAGAGTGAGTCCCAGTTACATCAAAGGGCAACTTACAATAATTCCCCAATATGTCTGAGTGCTCTCTTCAAGCTGGGTGTCACTTTCCAGCCTTTGCCAGTCTGGCCCCAGCAGGGTATCACGTGTGTATGAATGCAGTTTGATGCCGTTTTGAAGTATGCCTGCTCCCCAGCTCCTGCCTGTACCCTCATCAATTTGCTTTGACCCATAATATCTTAGGTGCAATAAGGACCCCACCAGAGCCCTTGGATGCCTCCTCAGATCCATGTGGCTTTATGCGAGGGGACCGAATGCAGACACACTATAACCCCTTATATCTTCCCACTTGCCCTGCCACCTAGTTCCGAATGGAACCACGTTGAGTGCATCCCTCTTGGGTGTTTTGTGTTGAGACGGGCTGAAATGAGGAGACTCTGGTTGACCATGTTATGACATGTCAACAGACTCAAGGACACAACCACCTCAACACGGTCGTGTGGCATGCCTGTGTACGTGTGTAACAGGATTCTGATTGGTAGACTGTAATGTTATTCCTCTATGGGAGAAAAATATAAAGAAAAAACAAATAAAAATCTATTTAAAGCACATTACGCTTTCTGCCTGACTGGAGATAAAGTAGGAGAAGCACTTCGCAATCTTAAGCAGTGTTGGCAGAGGGTATTATCATCAGGTTGGCTTTGGTTCTCATGTGTGTCATAAGGGAAGGAAGAGGGTAGATAAGCATGCTGAGAACAGAGTTGGTGTGGGGTCTGACTCATAATAACTTCTCTCAGAGGATCCTTGTAATGTGAGACATAATAAGAGTTGAAATAGAGATGAGAAAAGAATATGAAAGTGAATCACCACCTTATCTTTTTGGTCTCAGTCATGGGGTTATGGCACAGGCAAGGAGCTATTGCAGTGGGAAGGATGGAGTATACATCTAGATGCAGGAGACACAGCAGAAGGCTGAGATGCAGATCAAGACAAGCATAGTGCTCCAAGCATCTGAGTCCCTGAAGGTAGGTAGTGGTTAGGATGGGAGAGAAGTAGCTGGCTTGTAGACTACACATTTTTAAATGAGAACTGAGCCAGGGAAGAAAAACATGGGCATGTAGATGGTAAGTCACCCTTAAGCCTGATACAGATGTTATAGAACGGTCAAAGAATGGAATGTCATGGACATTTTTGAAATATATAACATATAATGACTGCTTTTATGTGGGAACTGCCACATCTAACCACAGAACTGGACTGAAGGTGGAAAGCTGAACTAGACTGGGCTAGATTCTTGATGCTGTTACAAAGAATCCTGCTGGTCAGGCTGGACTGATCTCTTGAATGGAGGTATAAACCGTTGTTTTGGAGCAATCCATCATGTGTCTGGAGAAGCAGTTGTATAAGGTGGAGAAAAAGTGCTATCTGGGTTGCTGATGGCTTCCTGTCCCTAGAAAATCCTGGGTGGCCTTTGATCCTCTCAGTTATTTGCAATCAAAAGAAGTTTGACCAACATATAAAGTGCCCAGTACAGTGATGCACAGGGCTAGTTTCTGGAAAGTCAAGAATGAGTTGAGTGAGCAAGAATGTTACATCTTCCTCAGCTTGCCAGGTGCAATCAGGACAATGTGGGATTCTAGTTCATGAAGAAGGCTGTTCCTATTCATTTATGATCCAAAGAAAAGAGCTTGCTTACCCTATAATCCCCCCAATAACATACGTTTATGTTCTAGGACAATGACATTTATTTAACACATTCAGTATTTCACATTGTACAAATCCTTAGATTCTCTTTATTCACTGGTCCATTTCTACAACAAATACATCCAAAACACTATATAATAAAATTATTTACATTTCCAGATGAGACAATTCCTTTTGCCCACCCCGCCCCCCGCTACTGCTATTCACACAGTACTTCCACAGCACAATACATCATTAGAAGATCTAAAAATGCTTACCCTGTACTCTAGGCTGCTTAGGAAATGTGAAAACTAGTAACAGAATCGCATTAGCTTCTCTCAATACATGGCAACATTTTAGAAACCTTGAACTTCATCAACACCAAAAGGGTTCAACAATTCTGCTTTCCTCATTGCACTTTATGAAACAGGTTGCAGGGACTAGGAAAAGGGCCACATTATTAAAATGACTAGCTGTACAGAAATGGATTTTAAAAAGTCACAGCTGAAAATTGCATTTTGTAAAATTCACACACATTTACAAGTATCAAGTCGCTGTCCAGCTTGTTTACTTGGATTTTCTTCGCTTGGATTGCACCGCACTGGTTATGTCTGTGGGGGGAAAGGAACGATATGGTCAGCTGAGGCAACTCTGTTTTTAGATTTTATTATTTTCAGAGTGAGAAGCAGGGAGAAAGATACATCAATTGGTTGCCTCTTGCATGCCCCCAACTGGGGACCTGGTCCACAACCCAGGCATGTGCCCTGACTGGGAATCTGATCAGTGATCTTTCAGTTTGCAGGCTGGCACTCAATCCACTGAACCACACCAGCCACGGCTGAGGCAACTCTTCATAGCAGTGCCTTTTAGGCAGTCCGCAAGAACATGAGCTGACCTAAATGGAGCTCTGTTGGCTCTGAATCTAAGGGCCTCAAAAGGAGCACTCACTGTGAAGAGGGTCTTGGGCTTCTATGAGAAGAGGGTACAGCCCTGTGTACTAGGGCCTGGCAACTGGGGAAATGTGATATAGGTGGTGGGAAATTAAGCACATGTACCTGTTTGAAAAAGTGGCAGCATGGGGAGAGCCTGTTTAGCTAGGCAGTTAACCCCACAATCTCCATCGCCAGTTCCCATCACCCAAAGAAATGATAGACAGACTTAACAGTGCTTTTGTTGAGAAATCAATGAGCAATGCTAAACAAGTGAGTAAATTGTGCCAGAGTACAAAAACCAGCTTCTGGATCCCTTTTGGAGCCAAGCCATTGTTTTGTAGTAAGAAACCTCTTAACATTATTTTTTTATTGATTGATTTTAGAGGAAGAGGAAGGGAGTGTGAGTGAGAAACATTGATTTGTTGATCCACTTAATTATGCATTCACTGGTTGATTCTTATATGTGTCCTGACCAGAGATCAAACCCACAACGTTGGTAGTATCAGCACAATGACCTAACCAGCTGAGCTATTTGGCCAGGCCTGCAGCAAGCAACTCTTTTTGCCATGCTATCGTCAAAGTTTCTAAACAATATGACCATGACCCCTAGGTCCCAGTGTCTACTGTGACCTAGCCAGGTATATCATGGCCGTGGATACATACAGGCACAAAAGCAATTCAGAGCAAATCACAGCCTGCTCTGTGAGCCCAGGTAAGCCTGAGGACTTCATGGAAGAGATGGAAACTGAATGATTTATACATATGATGACATAATGGGAAACAGTGTGTTTTAATTTTACATTATCGTAGTATCTTAAATCAATTCAATCTTGTATTTAAACCATGTTTCTAAAAAAACTTTTTCACACAAGTTTTTTATAGCAGAATATAATGAATAGTTTGCTTTTCAAATGTAAACATTTAAAATCTCATATTGATCTTAAAAATTCACCCTCATTCTTCATGCTGCTCCATAGTAGGTATTTTGGTTTTAATATAAAAACAGTATTTTAAAATTACTTCCTACCAAGGAGAAAAAAATATTTCCTATCTAACACATTAATATGTAAAATGGATCAAGATTTATCCATTTCTGGAAATTAGACTGAATTTCCTGATGCTGAATATTAGATTCAGTGTTCTAAGCAATTTTTCTTCTCTCTTTTGTATCCTACTTTGAGAACCCAGACTCAAAAGGTAGGCACAGAACACAAAAATTTTACCGTTCTGTTAGCTATAGTAATTGCTAACAAGTGAGGCTTTGATAACTTTCCAAGAAGTGACCTGTGCAATGTTTTGGGGTTTCTGTTCTTGGAAATTTCAATGTCACATATGAAAATTGAGTATTTTCTTGCTGGGAGGTCATGTTGCTTGTGCCATAGGGTAGAATCAGTCTTTCTGATTTCTCATGAGTCTTTTGCTAATCAGAGGACAGTTAATCTAACCGGATGTTGATAATGCTGTTCATTTTAAGTACATGCAAATTAAGAGTCTCACACAAACAAAACTTCCCATAATCAATTTTTTACTTCCAACACTCAAGCTTCATTTTCACTGTAGCAAATTTGTCATTTGAAGTAAAAATATGATTTTGTCTTGACTGAGTGTTCATCCTTAGAAAAATATCTGTTAATCAGGCTAACTTTGGAAGGTTCTCCTTTGTTGTATAAGAAGGATCAAGTGGTGTGTCTGAAAAACACATATGTGGCTGGAAAAAGAGGTGAAGAGTGGGGATGGGACGGGGATAAGCAACCTCAGGCTTTCCCTTCCCCCCTTTCCATCTGTTACTGCTCCCAAGCACCCAGAGATCTGGCAGGCTGCCTCTGCTTCTGAGGATGAATCAATGACTGTGGCCATGAGTAAACAAGTGATCTGTGGTAGAAACTACAAAAAAATAATCTTTCAGTTGATACCAAGGTAGAGGATGGGAGTGGTGGTGTAGGGTGCACTTTAACACTTCCATGAGGAAAAAAACATATCAACGTGATTCTGGTTTCTTATCACCCTCCCTGGATAAATCCAGCCAATTTGGGTCATAGAACAAACTCACTTTTAATGTCTTTATTAATCTTTCTAAAAAGATGAGTTTTCTGTTTTTTTCATTCAATTTTATACTCCTAACAAAAGGTTACAACTTTTAGTATTCCACTGAACACTGAAGAGAACTGAGAGGCGAACTCTTTAAGGTAAAGAATTCTAGGTGACTGACGGTACATTCAGGGTGGAATCAGGCCTGTTCCTGAAGGCTGACTAGCTTATCTGACTGAGCATAGTCCCACAAGTAGTATCATACAGGCAAAAAAGATCCATCCCATATATCGTTGAAAAATTCTCAGTTTTTTAAACCATCAAGGATTTTACAAATTAATGTAAAAATAGATATATAAGGTCTGTTCAGAAGGTATCCAGCCATGTAATATGAAAAATAGAGACATTTATTGAAGAAGATACAAGAAACACTGTACATAGGACAACTGATGCCTTAGTCCCCTTCAAAGTAGGTACCTTGGGACCTCACACAGTTCTCCCAATTGCTATCAGCTGCCCTGTCATATTTCCTGAATCTCATTGATGGTCTGAAATCTCTCCCCTTCCAAAGGTGATTTTAGTTTTGGGAAAAGGCAGAAGTCGTAGGGTGGTCACCTGGGTGGTTTGGTGTTTCATCAAAAAACTCTGCACGAGATGTGATGCACAAGTGGGTGTGTTGTCATGATGAAGCTGCTAATCACCAGCTGCCCATAGCTATGGCCTTCTGAATCATCTAAACAGTTTGTGTGGAGGAATGTTCAAGCTTAACACAAAATCTGATGCCGATTTGTTGCTCTACTCGCTCAGTCAATGGTGTCTATTGCCCCCACTGACTAGTACAGGAAGTAGTCATTGTTCACGCATGTGAGTTCCAGTCCACTCTTGTTGGCTGCCCAGTTACATCTCTGTCATGCAAACCATTTTCATTATATTAACAATGCCTGGACTTTTCCTGGGCAGACCTAATGCAAATAGTTCAAAAACTAATAGTGGAGATATGTTATTCACATATTCATATTTTAGAAGCAACTATACAGAAGTAAAAAACTGGATCAGTAACTGTCTTTCAGGCACCATTTTAATTTGTATTAAATTAAAATGTTAGAATTTTAAAATTGACTTTGACTTTGGTCACTTATACTTTTTACTGTACCACTTCCAGCCAAGATTTCTATTTAATTGTAAAAAAATTTGGAAAATTTCCTTTCAAAATTTGCATGGCTATTTTCTAAACGATGTTACAGGAGTGCAGTTTCACGCAGTTACTGTTCAGGTTTTCTCCGATAAGATGTATCTAATTATGTCTGCTCATTTGCATTTCCACAATAACAACACTTCTGTTTTAAGTACAGCTATATACTCTGATTTGAGACTGGTGCTTCTCAAGTCACTGGCTGTGGGTAGGGTGCGGCTTTCACCCCACTTTGCTGTCAGATGTATCTCAGAGGCCTCTGGGGCACCTACGGCTGCTGCTGATTACAGGTTACCATGGACTTCCCTCATATTTGCCTGTTTTCCCTGGTTTCTAACTCAGGCATTTAACTTCATGTTTTTAACTACTAAACCTTTTCCCCAGTTGAAATATAACACAAAATTCTACACAGTCAAAAATAAATAAAGAATAATAAGGAAAACTAGAAAAAATTTTTCTGTGTTAATGAGGAACTCATGCTGGGAGTGGAACTACTCATTTGCATACTTACAAACCACTTCTGATCAAGTGCAATTTTAAAAGGACTTCACTGATTTGTGGGAGCCATTTTTTATGTTTGTAATTTAAAATGTGTGTATGTGTGTGAAATCCAACCAACCAAAAACAAAACAACAGATTACAGCGTGACCTATTAACCATGTGGGTCTCCCTGGACTTGCCCAGATATCATCCATCCCACCTGCTCCAATCTGGCAGTCTCGCAGGCCTTGGCCAGTGTGACACAAGTAAACTCTGTTCTCACAGCAGGAACATGATTAATGTCACACTGTCATTCAAAAGTACCAATATTGCCCTGGCCAGGTGCTGTGGTTAGTGCACTGTCCCGATATGCCAAGGTCGCAGGTTCAATCCCGGGTCAGGGCACATACAATACACAACCAATGAATGCGTAAATAAGTAGAACAACAAATCCATGTTTCTCTCTCTCTAAAAACCAATTTTAAAAAAGAATCTTTTAAAAAAGTACCAATACTTCTCATTATAAACTCATAATATTTCTTAACTTTCAAGATTCTTGCAAAAAACACACACTATTTCTGATTTTGTTTGTGCATATATGACCAAGATCTTATGAGTACAAAAAAGCGAAACTTCTTCCCCTCAAAACTTTAAGGAGTACTGATGCTGCAGGAAGATATTCTAGGTCCTCAGTACTGCATGTATATCTAAGTTTGAGATCCATACATTTTAGAAACCAGCTTGATATTTTGTGATCACTCAAGTTATTTTATGAGTTTGGTTCATATTTGGATACAATGTAGCATGCCAAATAATATACATATTTATTCTTTAATTTGGATTCAAGAGCTCTAACACTTAAAAACGAAAAGAGCCACAGCACTCATTTCTGATTTAAAAGGTAACTTACACTCAGACAGTTAAGGACTGACAGACAGACAGCCTGAGGGCTAAAGTGGAGATCTATATACAAGTGTGATTCCTGGGGTCTGGCCAGAACTCTGCCGTCCTCTAGGGAGACATTTACTTAGCACCCCTCCGAAGATCACAAAGCCTGTGAGTCACTTCGGCTTCTCCTAAGCCAGTTGCTAAGCCTCAAAGCATGGATGGGCCAGGTATTCCAACACAACTACCACCATCTTGGGATAATGTCCAGTTTAATACAGGCCTATTCCCCACTCCTTTTTTAAAACAGGTTCCAGCTTTCCATTTCTCTTGGCTGGCAGCTCTCTACAGAGAGGCTCTAATTTGGGCATCTCTTCTTAAGTGTCTCAGCTACTACTTAGATTAATTTCTTTCTGGTCCATTGTAAATGACAACCTTAGTACCTCGAGGCTCTGAGGTCAGATCAAGTTTCCAAAAATCTGGTGTGTGACATCTTTAAAGGCCAACACGTTTTTCCTCCTCTAAAAGTAATTTATACATCATATGCTACAGATACAGTGGTAAGCAAAACTTTGATCTTTTGGGAAAGTGAGGGGCTAAAAGAATACACAGAATTGAGGGGAAATGGATTTTCCCATAGAACTCCAGGAATCTTTCCTTTTGTGCTCGAAGTTTCATACTCATATACTGAAAATGTGTTTTCTTCCAAACACGTTTCTACTGAGATGATTCCCAGGGAGGAGGCAAAAAGCTGTTGGGTCCATATCTGTACCCCAAATGGGGATACCTAAGAGGACACTGCCTGCAGTATACTATAGGGGACCGGGGTCTGCATCAGTGTGCAGGTATGCCTGGAGAGAAAAGGTCCCTCCCAACTTCTCCCCTCACTTTCTGGCAGGCTGAGGTAAGGTGACTTCTACACCCCTGCTTTACCTGTGTATGATCCCCAGGCCTGTGGCTTATTCCCAGGGAGTCTTGTGAGGCATCATGAAATTCCTGTCCAGAAACATGACCTGCCAAAGACAGCTGAGTTCTTAGGTCAGTGTCTGGTGTCTGGTGTCGGTGTACCACAACCTGCTCTGGTTTTTAGGCTGGCATCCCAATGTCACTTGACTGTTTCTCAGCAGCCCTGCTGATATCGGGTAGTTGATGAGGATCCTAGCTCTTGACCAACCTGAGCTACTTAAGTTCAGTGCGTTTCCTGAGAGGATGAAGTATCAAACTCTCCCTCACACCCGTGCCTTTGCACATGCTATACCTTTTGCCTAGAATACTCCATTCAACCCCTATGGCTTGGATAATGCCTCCTCATTCTTTAGGTTTCAGCTTAAACGTCATTTTCTACAGGAGGCCTTCTCTGATTTGGCAGAGGAGCAAAGCATCCCAGCTTTGTGCTCCTACAGAACCATGTAATTGTGCTATCATAGCACTTAACATTTGATGACACGCTGTATTAGAGTCTGTCTGGCTAGCACATACAGCTGACCCTTGAACAACGTGGGGGTTAGGGACACCAACCACCATACAGTTGAACATTGTATAACTTAAATTGACCCTCTGCATCTGTGGATTCCCAGCTGCAGATTGGAAACAGCTGGTTCAATCCGTCAACGTGAAACCTGGGGAATATAGAGGGCCAACTGTATTAAAAAGATCCATGTACAGTGGACCCGTGCAGTTCAAATCATGTGCTTGATGGCCAGCTATAATTAATATGATTAAGAAAGAGACTCTAACTCCTCCCTATTATATCACCAGAGCCTGGCATGTATTAATTACTTAATTTATATTTGATGGATGGTTATTAATTTAGTAATTACTGATTGTGTACCTCTTTGTATTAGGCACCATACTAGACACCACAGATACAGTGGTGGGCAAAACCAGACCTCTTCTGCCCTAAGAGAGTATTAACTACCTACCACCTAAATAAACATAAAGTTACAACCGTGATGTTATGAAGAACATGATGCCATGATTCATTTATCAGTGACACCTGAGCTAAGTAGGAAACGTTGGATGTTACTGAGAAGAGAAGGAGGAGGAAAGAACACTCCCTGCCACAGGTGTAACATATACACAGGTATGTGATGGCAGGGATGAGTGTGGTATGTCTGATTTGCTGAGAGACGTCAGATGAGGCTGAGAGAAGCTGATGGGCCAGGCCACATAGAAACTTGTGGTCCATGTTGACACTCTTAGGCTTAAATCCTAATGATAACGGTAAATCACTGAGGGGGTTTAAGCTAGGACAGCAGTAAAGATGGGAAAAGTGGATGAATTTGGGTCACGTAAGATAAAAGCAGCTTTTCCTGATGGATGCGAGGGTGAGGGAGAGAGGTGTCAAGGAGGACTTGCCGAATAGATAGATGGTGGTGCCACACTCCCTGAGGTGGGGAACAATGGCAGAGCATCTGACACTGGGGATGGAAAGCACAAGTCTGATTTCAGACATGTTGAGCCTGAGGTCATATTAAAGTTGCACATGCAGTCGTCTGAAGTCTCTAGAGGCCTGTACTAGAATAAATTCATGAGTGACATGTGAAAGGTTGTGACTAAAGGGGGGCGTGAATGAGGTAAGTTAGGAAGAATTAAGTTGAAGAGACAACTGGATCAAAGTTTGAGGAAAGCCAATATCTAATGTCTGGATACAGACACTGAGAAGGAGTAGTCAGAACAGTTGGAAAGCTATTGAGAGTTCTGGGTCACAGAAGCCAAGGGCAGAGCTAGTTCAAAATGAAGATAGCCGTCAGCAGAGAAAACTTGCACTGTAAAGGTCTTGAGAAGGTCAGAGAAGATGGGATCAAAGGCACAAGTGGAGGAACTGGCCTTGGACTTGAGGAGGGACAGCTGCTCTATTAAAGTAGGGGCAAAGGAGGACATGGTAGATTTACATGTTGGTAATAAGAGTTGAGGGAATTCTATTTTTTTCTGTGAGGAGATAAGAGTCTTTGCTGAAAGAGAGGGGCTAGAGGTTTAAAAACAGTAGAGAGCGGGAAAAGAGAGTTGACTACAGAAACAGAAAGATGGCTGGGCCACATCCTTGAGGACCTATCTGAAGTGATAATGAATCACTTGTTATGTTCTCTTATCCAACACGGCTTTCTGTTCTTGTGTACACACACATACACACACAAAACACAAAGCTAAATGAACTAACAATTAAAGGAAGGACCAAACAGAAGTCTCAGTAACAACAAATTTAAGGACTAGATGCAGAGATGAAGGACAAAGTCCTCTGCTGCTCTGATAAGGCTCCCATTCTTCTACTTGACCTACAAATATTGAGTTGGCCAAGAAGTTCGTTCAGTTTCAAAGTAAAAATAAAAGACACATTTTTTCATTCTCACCAATAACTTTATTGAACAACTATTCACTGCTTTGTTCCACTACCTTCTGCCATCTTTCAGGCAACTTCATAATTCCATCTTCCCAAAACTTTTTATTTTTTTGAGCAAAGACCTGTTCCAGGTGCCTTTTGCACTCTTCCAAGGAACTGAAATTTTTTCCATTAAGAGAATTTTGTAAAGACCAAAATAAATGGAAATCCAAAGGTGCCATGTCTGGTGATTATGGTGGATGAATCAGAACTTCCCAGATAAGCTGTAACAGTTTTTGCCCCATCAGCAAAGAAACATGCAGTCTTGCGTTATCCTGATGGAACATCATGTGTTTTCTGTTGACTAATTCCAGATGCTGTTTTCAGTTGGTCTAACTGGGGGCAGTACTTGTTGGAATTAATCATTTGGTTTTTCTGGAAGGAGGTGAGAGTAGAGGACTCTCTTCCAATCCCACCATATACACAACATCACCTTCCCTGGATGAAGACTGGCCTTTGGTGCGGTCGGTGGTGGTTTCATTACACTTGCCCTGCAATCCCTTACAATTCTCATTATTGTAAAATATCCGCTTTTATCACCCATCATAATTTATTTTAAAAATGGAACATTTTCATTACGTTTAAGTAGAGAATTGCATGTGGAAATATGGTCAAGAAGGTTTTTTTGTTTAATTTCTCTGGAACCCAAACATCAAAGCAGTTAACATAACCAAGCTGGTACAAATGATGTTCAACGCTTGATTTGGATATTTTGAATATGTTGGCTATCTCCTACATGGTATAACATTGATTGTTCTCAGTTAATGTCTTGATCTGATCGCTATCAACTTCATCTGGTCTATCTGACCATGAAGCACCACACAGAGAAAAATCTCAAGCATGAAACTTCACAAACCACTTTTGACACATTTGATCAGTTACCGCATCTTCTCTATACACTGCACAAATCTTTGTTTGCGTTTCAGTTGCATTTTTATCCTTCTTGAAATAATAAAGCATAATATGCCAAAAATGTTGCTTATTTTATTCCATCTTCAATATTAAAATGGCTACACAAAAATTCACCAATTTTGATAAATTTTTAAAAAATGCATGCTGATATGACAGCGGTCACAATACAATCTAATAAATTTGTTTCAAATGAAGTTAAAGACAACTAAGTGCTACTAGAGCCATTGTACAGAAAAAAAATGAACAAACTCTGGCCAACCCAACAGTACCCACACCCCACTGCTAACCTTTAGTAGAGCTGGAGGCTGAAGCAGGCCGCGAGGATCGCTTCCGATGTCCATTCTCCACACTTTCAGAAGCCACCGTTGGTTCTTCAGTTCGGGAATTTCTCCGGCTTGGGGTTTTGGACTTTTCAATGATCTCTTTGGGCTCACTGCTAACAGACAGAAGCACAAAGTTTCCAAGGAGGTGAGGGAATCAAGTCACACAAACATGTGCTCTTCAGATAGAGTTTCATTCATAAGGCAGGAGAACTACGTAGTTATTCTGGAGAGAAAATATTCCACTCTGGGACAATGAGCACAATTACCTTCTATATTACTGACAATTTAAGAGTGAGTCTAGTTTGTTACCTTAGTAAAAATAAAAACTAAAGTGTGATGCTGGTGAAATTGTGGAAAACAGGTAAAAGACATTAGAACTTCACAAAAAATCCCCCAACTTTCTTGTCCATTTTTCCTAAAATAATAATATCCCCCCTCAAAAGTTAACAGTACCTAAAATCTAGGAAATTACTAACATACTGGCATTTACTATGAACCTGGTGTAGTCAGATAATGGCTTATTACAAGTCACATTACAGAAGAATATACAAGGGAATATATTCACAATACAATGATGGATATATTGATTATCCCTACTTCAATCCCCCTTTTCTTTTTTATGTCCCTTTCCCTTCAATCCCCTTTTTCAGTATGCAAAGATTTTGTTTTATTAAGATTTTATTTACTTACTCTTAGAGAGAGGGGAAGGGAGGGAGAAGAGAGAGGGAGAGAAACATCGAAGTGTGAGAGAAACATTCATCAGCTGCTTCTCGCACACCTCCAACTGGGGACCTGGCCTGCAACCTAGGCCTGTGCCCTGACTAGGACTTGAACTTGTGACCTTTCGGTTTGCAGACTAGTGCTCAATCTACTGAGCCACACCAGCCCAGACAATATGCAAAGATTTTAAATTGGTAATATCTAGCATTACTGAGGGTAAATGGACAAAAACTCCTGATCGAGTGTAAAGTGTGTAGTCCAATGGTTCTCAACGGGGGCAGTCTGGCCTCTTAGGGGACATTTAGCAATGTCTAGAGACATTTTTGATTGTCATGACTTGAGACAGGCAAGGGAGGGTACGGAATGCCACTAGCATCTTTCAGTGGAATCTACCAGGGATGCCACTAAACTTCCTGTAATGCATAAGACAATTTTCTCCCATCCCTGAAGAATTATCTGATCTAAACTATCAATAGTGCTGAGACTGAAACACCCTGGTTTTAATCCTCTGGCTCAGCAATTCTATTTCTAGATGCCTAAGGAAACCAATCTTTTTACAGAGCTCTATTTACGCCAGGATGTCAAAGCAATTTATTCATATTAATGAAAACAGAAGACCTAAATGCTTAACAATAGATTAATTAATTAAATAATGGTACATCATATGAAATCTTAAAAAAATCACATTTAAAGGTTATTTAATGATAAAAACTGTTCATGCTATCATGGTGGGAAAAATGTTACCAAGATTATAAATAGTATAATCCCATTTTCATTATAATATATACTGAGTATATATGTAACCACATACGAATGAATGGGTGTGATACATATATATGTGTGTGTGCACAATATATAGCATTTATACATAAACACTACATATTTAGATATAACAACACATTAGGTGTATATAACACTACGTATAGTGTTTATATATAAAATACTCTATCTCTATGTACATATACTCTGTGAAGAAGACGAGAAGAACTAAAATATGCACAGTGAATATTGTTGAGTCACAGGAATACTGGTTTACTGGTAATTTTTCTTGTTTGTAATTCTTTGATCTGAATTCCACATTTTTTAAAATAAACTTTTTACTACTTTCATGGTATAAAAAATGCATGTTAAAATCATTAGGAAAAAAAGCAGCTGATTAAATTTACCTGTAATACACAGAACTGAAACAAAAATCATGTAACAAAACTACAAAAAACTGGTGAATGTCTCCCCTGGGAAGTCTTCCATGACCTCTCTCCCTAGGTGAAGTTGTCTGTTCTGTGTTTTAGATTCATAGTCTGTATCTGGCATCACACTGTACACCATGTTTTATTTTAATGTCTTGTGTCTTTCAGTAGATTGTGAGCTCCTCAAGGTCATGATCTATGAACTATAACCTACCAACTATCCCTGCCCCTCTACTCCTGCCAGAGGACCCTTTGCTAGTGGCATTATGGCTGGGAATTTAGCCACACTGTTCACTACCTTAGTTTTATGTGTAATAACTACCCCAAAAGTCAAGGTAAGTCAAGGAGAGGTGAAGCTGAAGCTGGAATTACAAGTCAGGGAGATTTACACATCCTGTTAGAAGTGGTGAGGACAGGTTTCTGGCTGGGAGCCTAGAAAATGGTCAAAGCCTCTGAGGAAGAGAGATCCCTAATGGAAAGGCCTCTTTTTCCTGGCAAAACAAAAGCCACAGCAATACTGTCCAGGTGTTTTAAATTGTCAGTGTTCAGGCAGCTCTAGAAACAAATGCCCACAAGGTACTTTTGGTCATTATTGCTTTCTCTAGCCACATAATTAGTGTATGCTTGAAAAATGCAAATGAGTTCAATTATTAGCCCAATACAAAAACCAAACCAAACAAAAACAAAAACACCTACACAGGCAAAGCAGTTTAGTAGAAATGGCAATGAATTTAGAGCCCTAATAACAGGGGTCAAGTCTTAGTATGAATTTACTCGCCATGATATGTAATTCTCTCTAAGCTTCAGATTCTCGATTTATAAATTTCTATCCTGTCCCCTATAAAACATTAGTGAAGTGTGAGAGCTCTGGGGTCAGAAGGCCTGGGTTTGGATCTTAGTCTCACCATTGACTAAAACTGTTATCGTGGGTATTTCAGCTAATCTCTCTGATCTGTAGGTTCCTTATCTAAGAGAGAATTTAGTTTCCTAATAGATATTGTGAAAATTAAATGAGATAATATCAATACATCTACAGGGCTTATAGCACAATGTATGGCATGGAACAGCATTCAAATAAATGCTGGCTATTATTACCACTTCACAGGGTAGATATGAGGATTAAATGAGAGAATGACTGTGAATGTGTTTTACAAACTAAGCTGATGTACAAATATGAGAAATTCTTTAAAACGTTATTTAGTGCATTCCTACATTAGAAGGAGTGCCTTTTGGACCCTCCTCTCCCATGTGGTTGAAGCCACATTTGGTAGGTTATTGTGGGACAGCATAGAATAACAACAAAAAAAGCATGGGTTTGAAGGTCAGACCGTGCCTGGCTTTTTTCCCTCTTCCTCCTTGAGAATCAAACAGCTATACTTCAGAAGGTGTTGCAATGACTATTATTAGTGGCAATGACAGCAAAAACTCCTATATATTGAACATTTACTATTTATTCACTATGCTGAGTACTGAATGTTACCTCATTTAGTTTTCAAAACTATCATGAAAGGTAAAAATTTAACCACCAGGTTTTATTAAGAAAAATGTCACCTCTGAAAGGTTAGGACTCATGACAGCTCCCTACTTTAGAAGAGGTTTAAAGGCTGAGAAAGCAGATACTCTTCAAAGAGGTTTATGCCATGTTCATGCTAAGTCTGCAGAAATGATCATCTTACCTTTGTCCAGAGACTATGGCAGCATTTGCCTCGAGTTCTGTAAAAAATACAAAGGACAGAAATGAGATGTGCGAGTGTCTGGTGTACATGTCCACAGGGAGAAGCTAGGTGCTCATGAGATTCTGAATGCCCTATTTAGGCTCACGTATCTCTGTGCCCAGCAGTATCCTCACTCTACAAGGTATGGAGACAGAGCTGGCACAGACACAACTAGATTGTCTGAGGCATAAGACGCTTACTTGGTCTATTTTTATTTCTACTCCACACTCTGAAATAATCCTGTTTGGATCAACAGAACTAAATTCACATTGCCTGGTTCATATTTCACCCAGGTATAACTAGGTTAGTAAAATAAGCTTTTTCCTCTCATATAGAAGAGATTATTTTCATTCTTAAAATATTTTCACCCTCCGGACACTTTTTTTTAAAGACAGTAATCTTCCAATATGTCTTAAACATCTATTAAGAATGCATTCTCCTTCAAAGGTCTTCCTCACAGAATTTTAGAGGGCAGACTGCCTTGTTTTGAGATATGGCCTATAGATCTCATTATGTCCCTATTCCTCAACCTCCCAGCAATGCCCTCCAAGAAAGGAAAAACTCAGTAATTTGTCTATCAGGGTTTTGCTTTAATAAGCACCCTAAGGTTTACCAGCAGAAAAACATCTTCTTCCTCCATTATACGCCTTTAGGTAGTTTCATCTTTTCTAATAGACTTCCCTGATACACCAGATAGCAGTGATCTCTCCTGATCTCTCTCAGCTCTGTACCTGTCCCTGCCCCTGCTTTTAGGGGGTTCAGCACCTCAGTCTCAGTGTACATGTCTAACATACCCTACTGGTTATATGGTAACCTCTTGAAGGCAATTAAGCTAGGTACCTAGGTTACAATTTTGAACTCATTGCTTATTAGCCATGCAACCTTGAACAAAGTACTTGACCTTTCTGTGCTCAATGCTTCATCTGATAAACACTTTACCCACTTTAAAGTTAAGAAGATTAAACAAAATGTCACATTTAAAAAATTTAGTACAGTACCTGGTTCTCAGTAATATTGCAGTATGAGCTATTATGATTGTTGCTATGATGCTCATGTTGATGCAGCCTTCACGTGAGGCGGGACTACTCTGCCTTTAATGCAAATGCTGGCAGAACAGAATCCTTGCTTCTCATCGTCTACTTAGCTCCCCATAGCGCATCCACACAACCTGAAAACCCCTACCCAAGAAACAGATACCAACTCACTGAGTCTCTGTTGCCTTGCTGGTTCTGCTGGAGCAAAGAAATTTAGGTAATGTGTACTCAAAAATGAAAATGGCTCATCAAAAGTGATTTTAAAAAATCTTGATTAGCTTGGTGTTTTGGAACTAAATTCAATCCTTTTGAGACCTTTAACACTGTCAGAGTTCATTCGGGTAAGTCTGGATCAAAGGGGTTTGGTGGAGGCAATTAGTGGCTTTGGGGGTATTTTAAGGAAATTCATTTAAATCAAACTTTTAAAAGGAAGAGGATTCTTGGGCCAGTTATTTTGAGGAGGACATATATGGTAAAGCCCATTTTCTGCAGTAAAAAGTTGGGACTGACTCATTTCTAGGTGCTCCTTTTCTCACCAAAAATAAGGTTTACCATCTACGCACTTCTCTGAATAATTTGTTCCATTTTCACCAATGTCAGGTATCATGTGACCAATTCGTAGCTAAGGAAGTCTGGGTGGCTGAAATGTTTTTGCTTGTTCATTTTTTCAGAGGCCTGATTTTACCCAAAGAGTGTGGAGTATAAAGTCCTATCCATTACATAGAACAGACCACCCTGGAACGGGTTTAAAACATAAACACAGCTCTGACTGGTGTGGCTCAGCTGGATGGGCATCAACCCACAAAGTGAAAGGTTGCCGGTTCAATTCCTGTTCAGGGCACACGCCTGGGTTGCTGGTTCGGTCCCTGGTTAGGGCATGTACAAGAGGCAACCGATCGATGTTTCTCTCTCACACTGTTTCCCTCTCTTTCTACCTCCCTTCCCTTCTCTCTAAAAATAAATACATAAAATCTTTAAAAAAACATAATTACAAGTTATACCTTACTTTTACTGGCTTAGACTTACAAAATTAAACATGGGTGTGTTTCTTTGCCTATGAATTTTGTCAGGTGTATAAATTGTGCTGTAAATGAGATTCTAGCCTCCTAGCGGAAAGCAGTCATACTTTATCTTTTTTTCCTGGTACCCCTCAAATGACCTACAGTGACAATGACCCAAGCAAGACTAAACTGTAACACACCTATGGTATTTATCTGCTTTGGCAGTGCTGTTATTGCCATCAAGATCCTCATGCACCCAGAGCTGACCTAGCACCCCACAGCTATTATTTGTCAGATTACCATGGACTCCATCTTCCAGAAACACCATCCCTAGTGCTATTTACAGTGTCTTGGTCAGGGGAAGAAACTTAATGCCATCCACAGATGACTGAAATGACTGTCTCCCTGGAGGAAATGGCTACCTCACTGTAGCAGAGCTTTTTGAAACAAGCCTCTGCTCCTGTCATGATAATGCAATTACTATGAGCAGTAATGCTTGTCACCCCAGTGAATTACCATATTCCAGTCCGTCAGCTGCCAGCTATGAGTATCAGGGTTATGGAACAGGGCAAACTCTGCAATGGAAAGCGCCCATGGAGGGGTGGCAGACAGACAATGGGCACTGAGATGCTCTTCTTGAGTTCCCTGGCTGACACCAGGAATGTGTAAGAGAGTAAGCTGCTCGGGAAGAAAATAACCTTAAATAGTACTGCACAAGCTCTGCCACTCAAACAAAGTCTGTTTGAAGTAAACTGATAAGAAGCGTCAGCCACCTCCTGGCACACTGAGAGCAGCAACAGTTTCTCCACACGTAACCCATTCCATGCCGAGACTTTTTCCAAAATGTGCCTTACCTGGTCTGGCAACAGACCCCTGCAGTGCTGTGGTTGGAGTTTCCTTTGGGACTAAACTCTGTGAAGGGGCTAAGGTAAGAAAAAAAAAATACAGGCCTTTTATTTTCCTTTCTAGACCAAACATAAAGCATTGACTGAATCAAGGGCTAAGTAACTGCTGAAATACACATACTCCTAGAGGCAGTACTTGAGACTGGCTCTGAAAGTACATTTCAAATCTTACTTAAAAAATTAACAGTAGTAAAGACTACAACTAGGGATATTTGTTTTTCCTTTTTGTGTGTATAAGGATCAAGGAAGGAGGGTCCATGAGGACAACAGCATGCATAATTTTTGTTTCTTGGGATCATGTTCTATCCAGTCTCTAAAAAACCCAAAGCATACCTTAGTAGGTAACCCAAACCACTTTCAGAGGAACAATTAATCACACCATTCACCCTACCATTTAAAAAATTGTCTCATACCTCTAAAGACTACACTCCTTGAGACCTGAAATGAATCACATAATTTATTTTGTACTTTCCTACAGCACCTGGCAAGAGTGATGTGCGGAAAGCGGATATTCAATTCATACTTAACAAATCAATTTGTTAATTATCTAACAGGTATAAGAACTTACTAAGGCACTGTGCCAAGCACCCTTAGAGAACAAATTACATCCTTTCTGCCTACCAGGAACTCATTCTAGTATTAAAAGTAACTAACATATACAAATGTGGTATGCTGGAGTGCACTGTGATGTTATACGAAGATTCATAAAATTATAAAGTGCTGCAGAAGTCCAAAGCATGGGAGATCTATTGTAGACTGAGCAATCTGAAGGTACATTAAAAGGAGAAATATGAGAATTAGGCTTTGAAGGACAGAGGGAACTTAGGCCCTTAAAGAAGAAAGGAGTAGAACAACAACATACTCTAGAATAGAAACTTCTTGGATCACACGGTAAAGATCAAGGGCCTAGATATGCCACAGTCACTCAAAGATATGTCCTCTCAACCTGACACCTCAGTCTAAGAGCCCAGATGAACTGCAACAATAAGTTTTACCCTCTTGTAGAAATTATGAATTTTGTAGATCTCTCTCCCAACTTGGTAAGAAGTCAATAATGCATTTGTATTAAGAATTTATTTTGAACGCTTATCTGATAAAGCTCGAAACTATAACTTAAGTTGTACTTTTAACTCCAGTACTAATTTGTCACATTTTCAAGGTCAAAGCACAACAGTCCCTTGAAAAAAGAATGGAA
Organism: Trachops cirrhosus; assembly: GCA_028533065.1. Classification (NCBI taxonomy): domain Eukaryota; kingdom Metazoa; phylum Chordata; class Mammalia; order Chiroptera; family Phyllostomidae; genus Trachops; species Trachops cirrhosus. Next base: position 75,188,613 of record CM052547.1, read on the forward strand.
ACAATCTTAACTAAAACTGAGAATTTTTCCAAGGGCTGGTTCATCTTCCTAAGGCTCACACATTTCTCTAGGAATACATATGATCCAGATATAAGTATTTTCTAATCATGTCATCATTATTCTCTTGGTATTGGAGGGAAAAGTTCCCTGAAAGGAAGTAGAATAGAAACGCTTAATAGCAGAGACTATATCTAAGTCATACCCAGTTGCTTTTCAATTCTTAGGGCTCACCTACCTCAACAGAACTAGAACCCAAACCTTACAGCACCTAGCCCTGTGAAGTCACTATCTCCTACATGGGCCCTGAACTCCTTAAAGGCCTTTAACCCTTCCTGTATCTTGAGCTTTGAAGTAAGAGGCAGAGAGAAAGAAAGGGAATTAACCTTTCCAGAGCTCTGCGAGGCAGTGTGCTGGCCCCTTTATCCTAGGCTCATTGATTCTTTGTATAAATTCTGGGAGGTAAGAATTACAATCTCCACTTTATAGGTGAAGCATATGGGCTTACAAGAGGTTAAGGAATTTATCCAACTGTGATTGGTAACCAGTGAAGCTAAATTTGAATTCTGATCTTACCCTGAAGCTTGTGTTCTTGCTGCCTCTTTTTCTGGGTGCTTAGCACTCAGGAGTAGGTACTTGAAGTATTTTGGCTACGTGAACAAGATAGGTGCTCTCAGCTGGCCTAGGACACAGCAGAGATCCTTCCTAGGTCTGGCAGAGTGTAACTGGCAGAGTGATGAGGGAAACAGAGCTTTTGAACCACTTAAGATTCACAGAAGGAGGAATACACTTGCGTGGGTGAGGGGGAAGCATGTGAAGGGAAGAAGGGGAGGTATAAGGACACCTATGCATCCATCATTAAGCCACCTTAACACTGGAAATAATACGAACTAAATATACATAAACGAAACAGTCTAATTTACAAAGAGACTTCATCGAAAAGAAACTGGCAATAATTTTGTTTTTACCATTTACTAAATGATTACTATACGCAGGTCTTGTGCTAACCATGATGTATGCATTATCTCATTGAATTCTCACAACCGTTGTTCCCATATTACAAAGCAGAAACAAGTTTGGAGTGGTTAAGGAACTTGAGTAAGCCCACACAGCTGATAAACGCTGGTGCTGGGATACCAACCCAAGCCTATCTGTCTCTCAAACACTTTGGTCCTCCCATGTCTATTATCATGAAACCTGATTTCCTGGAAATTTCTCCTCTGGAGCAGCCACTCAGGAGAGAATAGTCTCTGGGACAGAGTACAGTGAGGAAGGGTATACTAGAATCCTGTTTTGAAACTGTTGAGAGCAAGTCTTTACCATGGTTAAGAAGAGCCTGCAGAAGTTGTTCACAGTTAAGGCACAATGTCAAACCAGAGGTTCTACTCTATACACTCTGAACAAATACTGAACTCCTCTGAGCTTCAATCCACTCACCCATAGAACAGGATTAAGGCTACCTAACAGTCTGATATGAAGATGATGTACGATAACATATGTAAAAAGGCTTCCTAGTAAAACGAAAAACTATGTAAATGAAATGTATGTCATTATTTCAGAACCATGTTAATCAATGTAAGCTTAACATGGGATTTTAAAACTATATTTTCCCAATGCATTTCTAATAAATGAAACATCACTATCACTAGCCCATTCTTCTTCCTGCAACTAGAAAATGAGTCATGCTTTCTTTTGTGGGATAGGCCATCAAAAAATGGACAGGAGATGATGCCAGGCATGAGTACATACCTACGCTGGGTAGAAGCTCTGGATGGGATCCCACCTTCTCCTCCACTAGGCCACCCGCAAGTGGCTCAGATGCTATGCCAACATGATTGTTTTTTGTGGTCGGCGCCGCAGAGATGAGCTCAGAGGGTACCAGAGTGGTTACAATTGAGCGTACACTGGTGGGGAGAGTACTGCCAGGTAAGCTGGGTCCTGCTGAGGCGGAGCCCGAGCCCACAGGGCTAGAGGTCATTTTTAGCAGAGTGGGTGCTGGGGGTGTTGGGGTTTTACTGTCCAGCTCTGTGGGTAACTGCTCTGTTCCCACGAGCCCTGGAGCTGTGGTCTCTAGCCCGTGGCCTTCAGTCTCTCCTTCTGCACCATATTGCTCTTCCCCTTTTTCAAGAGAACCTGTAACTTTCTTACAGGCCTTGGTCAGCAAAATCTGGCCGATTTTGTCCACTTTTCCTTTGCCCTTACTAGATGAAACTGGGCTTCGCCGGTTGACAGAGGAGCCTGGACTATTGGTCAAAAGAGGAGAAACCACTGTAGCTGACTGTGAAGAGGACAGAGGGCTTTGATCTGCTGAGGTGCTCACCTGAGGACTAGCCTCATCTGGATTCAATTCTTTCACTTGCTGGACAGGGGGATGAGGAGGGGCAACTGGAGAAGCTGTACAAGGCGGGGAAGGAAGCTGAACAGGGGTGGCTCTTGAGTTTAGGACCAAGGGTCGACCTGCATGTATGTTTGGAGCAGGATTACTGGAAGGCGTATTACATGGTACAGGTGCAGAAGAAAATTTTATGTTCTGAGGTATGTGTAAAGGGCCAACGACTGCAACGGAGGGAGGCATCAAGCCAGAGTTGGTTGTCAGTGGGGCTGCAGGAACTGTGCTTGGCTGCGATCCTTTCATAACCTGAATTATTGAAGATGAATTGATAAAGACGGGAGTAATGAACTGAGGTCGGGCATTAGGCTGAGCAGCTGACTGTCCCTCAGAAACCATAACCTTGTTACCCATATTGGGCATTGTGACGACTGTTGACATTAGTGCAGATTGCAGGTGAGTTGGCAGAGCTGCTGACGTGTTAGCTGAAGTTGTGATGGGATTGGAAGTTACGAAAACAGTTATCTGATTTGGGGGCAAAGGAGTGGAAATGGAGGAAGAGCTGACAGGTCTTGAGATTACTGGAGGGATGCTTGATGCAACATTAGAATTGACCTCACTCAATTCTGGATGCACAAGGGTTGAACATGGCTCATTATTGTGAGGTAAATTCAGGGAATTTGAGGGTTCTTTAGAAGACGGATCCTGCAGTGTGGGAATGGCAGATGCTTTTTTCAGATCCTCCCCAGAAACTACTGGAGGTGTTACTTCCACATCTGTAAGCCCAGGGGGTTTAATGGTCACATTAGGAGCTCCAGAGTTGTCAAGAAGTTGACTTAATGATGTTGGTGCTTCCCTCATAGCAGGAGACACCATATTTTTGTTCTCTTCAACACTGGGGAGTTTGTTAGGATCCGAAGGTTGCCCATCCTTTTTGGATTGATCTTCAGGGACAACCGTTTTAACTTCTTGGGCAGGTACTGCTTTTAGCTCAACGTTTACCTGCTCCTTCCTACCCTGGGAATTCTGGCAATCGCTGTCCTGAGGGACATTCAAGCCCTCCTTGTTATCCTCAAGAGCGCCCCCCACGGCAGCCACAGGCATGGCAGAATTCTGAGGATTCAGCCCACTGTTGTTAGGAAAGCTCCCAGGTACAGGGGGATTGGCCAAAGGAGTAGGACTGACCAACACATTTCTTGGCAAATCCACGTTCTGCAACAGGGCTGCATTTGTTTGAGAGGCCAGAGTAAGTTTAGGGCCTTTTGAATTTTGTCTCCCAGGACTTGGAGTGGTTTTCCTACTGGACCCAGGACTAGACCTGCGACTGTTGCTTGGGCTTGCCCGTTTTGTTGCTCCAGAATTAGACTGCTTTCCAGAATTCACCACCACAGAGTCTAATTTGTGAGTCTGTGGGGCAGCAAAATTAGAAGGATTATTCATGGTAAGATTTGAAGGTGCTTGCCCAATGGCCTTCAAAGTTGTTGGATTTAGGCCCTGTTGATCAAAGCCCCTGTTTAAATTTGGCCTAGGAGGTAAAGGAATATTAATCTGTGGGGGAAACAGTCCTGCTATCGAGGCATTGAGTCTTTCTGGCGATAGACTGATTTCTGAAGGCTCTGTACTAGGAGGGCGGTTGTTGGGTGTCTGAGGATAATAGGGCCTGGGGCTCGCTCTGTTTGGCGTCTTAGGCCTAGATGTTTGGGTTGGAGCAGCCACATTTGGAAAGTGGTGGCCATGGGAGCTAGGCAAGGAATTTATGGAGGGTTGCTGGGGAGTTGCACCTTGAGTTGCTGGAAGAGGAGATGGCCCAGGTTTGGGCACTGTCATCATTAACTGATTCTGGGAAACTACTAAATGCGAAGGCATGTTATTTGGGCCTCCTGAGACAGATGGTACTTCACTGCTACTTGCTTCAGGAAGTGAGGATATATCTCCCAGTGGTGAGCTGGAAGGATTCTGTGGGTTTTCCTGATATACTATTTTCCTTGAATTGCTTCCCAAAGGAGTATTCACAGGCATTGGCATTCTCTGTTTATCAGGTGACGGCGGCACGGAGACAGGTCCTGGTAAACTGACCATGACAGGCATGGTGCCACTCTGTTGCATGGGCATTCTCTGGGAATCTGGATTCAGGGGGCCTCTTGGGGGATGGACATTTTGGGAGACTGGAAGCCTAACTGATTTGGGGTCCTGCTGCATCATGAGCATCATCATCATTTGTTGCTGCTGCTGCTGCTGCTGCTGTTGCTGCTGCTGCTGCTGAGATTGTGGCTGACTGGGAGGTGGTGGCTGCTGCTGCTGTGGCGGTGGCAGTTGTGGCTGTGGCTGCTGCTGTGGTGGCTGTGGTGGGGGTGCCACATGCTGCATGAGCTGAGGAGGCATCTGCTGAAGGGGCCTCTGTTCAACTGGTTGAGAAGGATAACCTAAAACAAGCCCCCAAAATCAGGGAAGTTAGATTTTTAGCAAGAAAAGCTTTGCTACCTTTAGAGTATAGCCAAGCAATACTCATTTAGGTGGCACAGACTGTGCATAAACAGCTCAGGCATGCCCATTCCCGGGGGGCAGGGGCAGCCCCTCATTATTCAACATAAGCAAAGGGCACAGTGCTTAAAGAAGAAAAAAGCAAAGCATCATGAACTTGAGCTCCTCAGTCTTTAGGGTCTCAACGAGGCATTACTATACTAAGACTTTGACAGACAGACAATCTGTGCTATGCACTGCAAATGGCCATGTTTATACCAGCCAAACATTTAGATGAAATGAGAAAAACTTCATCAAGAGCAAGGAACTGACCACCCAGCATTAGAGTCTCACGCAGGCATAAATATTTCACTGTATTTGTGAAGGAAGTAAAGCATTTAGGATTCACTTTTTCTGTTAGCACAGATTACTTTTTTTTAAAGACTTGGTTGTGTTGAAAACGCCAGCCAGTATTGAAGATAGCCTTTTAATTCTTTCAACAGAAGTAAAACATGACTCTCTAGGATTCAATTCCTTAAGAAAGAGGGATTTAAAATTACTCCAATCCATTGGCTCCACACACCATGCTGGATTCCTCAGGTTCAATCCTTTGGTGGAACCCAAATGAATTAAACTGCCCTTCCAATGTAAATTAGTTTAATAAATAGATGGAAGTAACAGAAGTTGATACACTCATTGAAAATAAAATGAGAGCAATGAAGTTTTTTTATGGATATTAATTTTCTATGAATCCACATTTGGAGAATAAGCCAGAAGCATAGCCCTCAGGAGTAAATAATAATTTTGAGAAAAGAACTCTGAGGGACAATGCCCTATATATTAGCAGAAGTCAACATCTCAAATGGTTCTTTCTTTTGTGAAGACTTTACTTGGCTTTTAGAACCAAAACCTTATACAATTCCAAGAATAAAGATGGCTCACTGGGAAAAAGTGGGCATATAGCTGGGATACAATTTCACAAACTAGACTTGTTCCATTGTTGCGTGACAAATACATTTGGAAAGTTTTAAGAAGGTGCAGGAGAAAGAATGGTTGGCTCTGGCATTTGGAAGAAAAGCTGGCTCAAGATTTTCACAGACAGCTACCAAATGCTGCTGATCCACAGGGTCAGACCTGTGCTCAAGAGTGAATTAATATCTTCTGGCCAAAGATTTCCATGGCGTCAATGAGTACAATGTGCAGAATCCAGTTTTGAAGATTTAAAGAAAAATCCTTTTTTGTTTTAGGTTCAAGCAACTTCTTTACACTTATAAAGCCAATGACATGGCATTTCCACAGGTTTAACTCAGGTTCCCATGGTAAGAAACTTGTAATTTCTGTAGAAGCCCTTGATGTTAGTTAGGGCTATGACACAAATGCCTTGTATTTTTAAGATCAGGCCACCAGACAGTACAGTAAATGCCGAGAGCAGCACAGACAATACAGCAGCCTCTCAAAAGTTAACAGTTAAGGGCATGGCTGCTATAACGTTCCAGAAGCTAGAGGCAGCAGTCCAAAAGACACTGATGATAAGACAGATTGGTGTTGCCATGACAGAATGGTGGAGGGGAAAAGCCAGGACACACATAGTGAACATGACATAATCAAGAACCAAATTTATTAATCAAGGAATGCAAACATATGCTTTTAGGGGTCAAGCTGGTAGTGAAGAAGAGAAGTAGGCTGATGTAAGACAGAAGTAGACATGTGGACAGAGCCAAACTGCAGAGCAAATGCTCTGTCTAGAGGCATTTAAATTCAGGTTTTTATTTGTGTTAAGATACTGCATGACAATTCAAACACATTATAGGCCAAATTCAGCCTGCAGGCTTCCAACTGCAAGCCATAAAAAGGAAGCAATAATCCCAGGTGTGGGGACCCTTGGGATTCATATAACAAGAATTTAGATGTGTCTGAGGGAAGAAGGTACCTTCCTGTTCATAATGCCTTCTAGACATAGGCAAAGACTGGTGACCTCCCAGCCTCAATTGTGCTGCTATAATTCACTGACTGGAAGTGTGGTATGCCCAAACAATTTGTAATAAATAATACATATTATTGACATCATGGTGGACTTTTTGATTCACTTTTAAAATACATAAATTAAGGGTGGATTAAAGTTTATCCCTAAAATAACACCACTCTCACTTATATGGCAAAAAGAAGGTGGAGTAACTTGTGAGGAAGGAACAAAACATCATCCTTTGCACACTTAGAGGTGAGTGTCTGCAGTGTGACAGGCTCATGTGTTTTCAACCATCTCACAGGGGAGTAAGGTTACAAATCACTGCTCAGGTACAGAGATATTGTGACGGGTGCATTTGGTTCTATGATTCTAGGTTGGAATAAATTAATTTCGGAACTTTTCCTTTTCAACGTCATTTTTCACCATTTAGAGGGTAATATTATTTTATCATGAAAAAGGGGTACAACACAGGGGGATTCAACAATATTGGTCCTAATTATTAAGTTAGGCAGTAGGTACACAAGTATCTTTCTTATTTTAAACTGTGGTAGTTCTCTGCTCTGAGAAAGCCCCAGTAGGAAAGGCTGCAGGAAAGACGCAGGCAAGCAGGATAAGAGCGAAAAACATCTTTTCATTTAATCTTATTCCATTTTGATGCCAAATAGAACCTTGATATTGACAAGAATAAAGAGGCACTTGACATTTCAGTCTGATCTAATGAGGACATAAAATAAAAACTAATTTGAGAAGAATCGATATACCATCAGAAATTATACTTGAACTTTTTACTTACTATCAAGGGAAATTTTCCAAATACTAGATACATTAAACTGCTAGCCTAGTTAGGAGACAAAATAATATACTATAGTTTCCTTGAAGAGAAGTCTTGTAATGCTGTATAAATGATGACAAGCATATAATCTTTAACATTTTATCACCTGGTGGTCGGTTTGAAAATTCTGGCAGTTTAGGGCCTGAGTTGTCCAAGTTAATTCCTTGTTCTCCAGGCAAGGGCTGCTGATCAGCCTCCTCTAGACCAGCTGGGCGAGTATCTGGGGTGCTAAAAACAAATTACACATTTGAGTAAACTGTACAGTTCATACACAAAATTACCTTAACCAATCCCCTATTTCTAAAGAACTAAAATCTGTTTGCATGCTCATCCCTACCATTATTTATTATTTCTCTAGTCTTGATAAAATATTTAACTAAAATTTAGCATAAAAATAATCTGGCAATTTCATTAAAATTTAAAATCTACTCAATCCAATAGCGCAGCCATTTACTCAAAGGCCTTCTGCAAATTTTTGATATAATGATTTTCATGTAATCACCCATCTTTTAGATGTTTTAAGACTTGATCACAGTTTGGGTTATCAACATTATAAAGTACTGTTCCTGTGAAACCAAACTATCTCTGGTGTATCAAATTCAACTAGTAGTCCAGATTGTCTCTTTTTTGTGGATATTACAGAGGTGGCTCCCACAATTTATAATACCTGGCATGAAGCTGTAGGCTGCTGGTGAAAATGGTACTCAGAGCAAAGAAAGATGGGGAATACCAGAACAAAGCTAATTAATTTTGTTGCAGAGTATTTGTAGACATCCCACTGATTTCAGAATGCTTTAATTTTTACCTAGGTGTAGCTTACAATTTTTAATGGGAAAGAAATGGAGAAAATGTTATCTACTAACACCCACATTCCCAAATAACCAGAGTGTTCACATCCTCATTTTGTTTGTAATCTTACTCCTATTTGCACCTTGCTTTTCTGACCTAAAGGTTCCCTTTGTCCTGATCTTGGTCACTGACTTTTAGACAGTATTTTTATCTCATTGTATTCTGGGTAGTTTCATAAGCCTTACCTTTAATCCTTTTAAAAAGCCATACCACAGGACATGGAAATTTAGAACCTGAAATAGGTCCTTAGCATATTCAGGGGCCTGTATGGATTTGTTTCTTACACGACTTCTCTCTCACTTCAAATTATAGACAAGGATTCTATAGTATTCTTTACTTTCAAAGAACTGTACTGTTAAAAAAAAAATCTTGGGTGTCTAGTCCACCCACCTCATATTATGAATAAGAAAACAAAGGCCTAAAGAGGTATAAGAGACAGGCCCAAGGTTCCACAGTGAGCTACTGGAAGAACTGGGATTAGGTGCTCTTCCCACTAAACATACTGTTTCCCTTTCCTAGGAGTGATGCTGTATAATGCCCTTTCATAATCTGTACCCCCCAAAAGTAAACAGTCTCCTCAGGGCTGGTGAAGACAGACAAAATGCATACCAACAGCAACTGAATAACCTTACAACTTTACTTTTAAGACTACTGGGAGGAATAAACATTACTGCAAAAAATATTCCCAGAGGTTGATAGCAGTATAGAACTCAACTTAGATCTATTGGAAAAATTCTATAATTAAAAGGCTTATTAAGCTTGAACTCAGGAAAATACAGGTTGTTAATATATAATTATTGATTTATGAGATTCAAGAAGCAGCAAGTGAGTATGATATAATATTAGAGTACAACCAAAGAAATAAGGAAGCTGGGAGAAAGGTGGTTGGTTTTATTTTGAACAGTTATGCTTGTTTATCTAAAGCTCCCCTTTTCCATAGTTCTAGTAATTTATTTCAATTAGCCTATTTCACATTCATTTGTCACTATTTCCTGTTAATAAATAACTAAAAGCAGAAATTCCAGTTTAATCAGTATTCTTTCTGGGACTATTTTATTAAAGCCAAAATAAGACTTAAATTAACACTTTGCTTTAGAAAATGAAGTATAAATTGTCCTTCCTGCTGTGACCTTGCAAAAGAATTCACCTGGTGAACACTTTACCAAAAGGGTAACTGATTTAAAAGGTCCAATCATCTTAGTGTGAGGTTTTAAGCTTCTAGGGATAATAAAGAACCTTTAAAGGAAAGGCACCTGTACAAAAACCACTTTCTATCTGAGAGACAGCAGGGGATCTCCATAAGTAGTCTTCATTTCCAAGACACACTGGGCCTTTCTAGTTCCCCAACAGCCCCTTATAAGCCCAAAGTGCTCTGAGGAGTTGTAGTGTGGTAGAACTGGCTACTTTTCAGGTTCTGAGTGCCACAATCCCCCAGAGACTATTGACACAAGAGACATACATTAGTTGACTGCAATGTATGAACCCTGTTTGAAACCTTATTAGGACAAACTGTAAAAAAAAATTAATTTGAGATAATCACAGAAACTTGAATACTGGACATCTGAGAATATGAAGGAAATATTATTTTTCTAGATGTGCTAATAGTATTGTATGGTCTTAAAATCTGTCCTTATCTTTTAGAAGTACATACTGAAATATTTAAAATAAATTAGCTTTAAAATAATCGAGAGGGTAATGGGTAGAGCACAGATAAAGGCACGATAGGCTTTGAGCTGAAATTTGTTGAAGCAGGGGGATTTCATTATACTAATCTAATTTTATATGTTTAAAATTTTCCATCAAAAAAAGTCCACATAGAAATAAATGAGTAAGATTTGAGCAAAACTTATCACAACCTACTTTAGATCTTGCTGACTATTTTTCTTCTTCCGAGGGGGTTTCTTCTTCTTCGGTTTATTTGCATTGGTATTGTTTTGCTTATTGTTTACCCCGAAATGGCCTGCAGAGATGTCACTCTGCAGTAAGTTAACCAACAATGGGCTTGTTAGCGTGACGTCCTTATTGACTGGGAAGCCTGGATTCTGACCACAGGACATCTGATTTCCATTGGGTGCTCCGCTGAAAGGTGCATTGAAAGGCATTCCATGGCCTGAGAAGTGGTTTCCCGAGGCACTGTTTCCCTGCATGGCCTGCACATGGGGGGGAACCATGTTGGTTTGCTGCATGCTAACATCAGGCATCATTTGAGACAAGCTGACGTCATTATTTGCTGTAGTAGCAGGGTCACCATGCTGCTGGGCCATGTGTGAGCTGGGCCCTGGTGGCCGTAACACCTGCCCCTGAATTCCCATAACCTGAGAAGGACTGTTGTTCACAGGCCCTTGCTGGGGCAGCATCTGTCCTGACATCTGTCCTGACATCTGTCCCGTAAACTGCACCATGTTTCCTTGCATGTTTGGAGTTGGTCCCCTCATTATCTGTGCTGGTCCCGGCATGACATTGGATTGGTTCTGAGTGTTAAACTGCTGCTTATTCCCTTGCATCTGATTGGTCATGATCTGCTCTATCATTGGGTTCTGCTGAAGCAAAACTTGCCCCTGAGGCCCCATCATCTGGTTATGTGTCGCCATCATTTGTGGGCCTTGCTGGGTAAGCATCTGCTTGGGTGGGGTCATCCTTTGGGGCGAGGGCCCAAGATTTTGGCTCTGAGGGTTCACCATCATCTGGCCCTGTGGCATAAGCGGGGTCCGTGGAAGGATCATAGGGTTTTGAGGGTTCAAGCTTCCTTGTTGCTGGACCATCTGGCCTTGGGAGGGCACAATCTGCTGGTGCATGCTCATCAGCTGAGATGGTGGGCCCTGCTGGGGCTGGCCTTGCATGTTGCCCAGGTTCACCTGAGGAACCCCAGAACTACCAGCCTGCTGGCTGTTCATGTTGCCATGAATTCCCATGAGGCTGGGCTGCATCATATTTGGTGGCCCATGGGACACCTGAATCTGGTTTTGGGGAGGACCAGCTCCTTGACCACCTTAAAAAAAAAAACACACAGTTTCAGAAAGAAATACTATTATCTGATTGGCATTAAGATACTCAAATTACCTTAATTAGAAAAACACCCACTACCCATACATCCTCTGACCAACACAAACAAACGTGCTGTGCTTGACATACTTTCTGCGGGTTTTCTAAAGGATGGAGACTTGACTGTAGGATAATTGCTACATTCTCAATAACCATACAATAGATGAAAAGAATCAATGTCATTACTCCTATTAGGTAACTTAAAGATAACATTTCAAAGATCAATAAAGTTTACTTTCTTTCATATTAAATGAAAAGCAAGGCGGCCTCTCATTATTTAAAAAGGACTTGTACTCCATAACTCACTGAATCTGTTTCTGGCCAAATGAATTTTTCCTAAAATGATGGCTGGGGTCCACCCTCCAGGCCTGCTTGGGTTTCAGCCTCCAGCTGTGGATGTCAAGGTGGGCTCCGGACGGCACGTCAGGGAGATCATGGAGTAGGGTTGATTAAAGTGACAACCAAGTTCAATGAGAACTTGTGCTTTTTCTTGGGACTCTTTGGGTAGAACATGGCATCCTCCCTGTGATACCTGCCCTCACTTGCAGGGTCTAGTAACAGATCTCAGCTGGGGTGGGAACTGGGCCTTAAGAGAACATGTGTGCATATGTCACAGGGTATGGTCTGATTTTAGCCTTTCTTGAATTAAATAAATATGGATAGTGAGTAGATTAAAATGATGATGAAAATTAATGAACAACACTGTAGGCTAGTGAAATAAGCCCTGCTTTAGATGAGTCAAGGAAACAAAGAATGTGATACACCCTCTTAGGAAAACCTCAACATGCTGACAGGATGTTTAAAAATGCTTCTTGAAAAAGTAATAATGACTCTATCTGTGTGATATCTGGATGTTGCACTTTAAAGAAAAGAATACCTAATACTTCCTAAGGACAGATCTCCTCTGCCCCAGTGTGGTAAAAATTATTTAATCCTGATCTGAAAGCTGAGCCTCTGGTAGGAGTCAACTGACAGATGACCCAGAAGCTGTAGATACAGAATAGTTAACAAGGGATATTAAAACTTCAGTGACCATCCTCTTGGCAGTTCCTGGTGGACCCCACAGGACATATTCTATTCTTCTCAGTGACCTCTAATTTAGACAAAGAACACTGCCTGGCTTGATGCACTGTTTGCTTATTTGGGGTCTTTGGGATTTTCCTATAGCTACTTGCATTATTTCTCCCTTCTTACTGAATAACCGTCTAGCTTCTTTTTTCTCCCTTTTATTTTTCACTTTTAAATGGGGGCTAGAAAGTGGCAGGCACAACAAAGTTATGAGGCTAGTCCATGCTCTAGCCAGGGACGCAGGGAACAAATTGTCTGTTGCTCACACTATTCAGTTTTCCTGAAACTCAAGGAAGATTTGCTAAACCAGTCTTATAGGTTCTTAAGGTGAACTCCATTAACACTGTATATACACTGAATTTGTTAGTGTATATTCATCGTATCAACAATTATTTATTGAGTGCCTATGTACAAGGCACTTTTGGTTCTAAGGTAACATCAATAAACAAGGTAGACCAAATCCCTGACACCTTGAAGTCTAGTTGGCACAAGACAAAAACAGACAAGCATTTTTACAGGAAGAAGTAAAAGCTAACAGGTAAAAATAAAGTAGAGTAAGTGTACAGAAAAAGACAGGCAGGAGTAGAGATATCTTAGATGGGATAAATGAGGAAATGAAAACAGTATGTGGGAGACACCATATACAAATGCACAGAGCTGTGCCTGGGTAGAGGAATCATGATTTTGTCACTGTTTTAAAACCTCCTACAGAAAACACGATTTCACAAAGCTCAGGAATGCAGTTTTGCACCAGCAGATAAGGAAAGACAAGCAGTTTGCCCTAACCCTAGCCTTTCAAGAGGTAGTTTGAACTATTTCTTGTCAACTTAGAATTTTTCTCATTCCTTAGTGATTTACAATTAAAGTTGGAACCACAAAACTAAATTAACTCCAAGTGGGGATGGAGTTGAGGAAACATTTGCACTCAGTCCTAACTGCCTGAATGAAAAAGGGTAAGAGGACTACTTGTGTGATACCTAAGCAACCAGAAACATGAAGTCTGGGCTTATATAATACTGTTTTATGAACACTTTTTAACTATTCTGCTCCACTCTATTTCTCCTTCAAAATTTCTTATATGCAGTATGTTGTTGGCATTAAACCAGTACTGAATGAAGTCTGGTCTTCAAATACCGCAGTGTAAATCGGAATTCAGACACTCAGCATAAACACAGCTAACATCCACTATACAGAGATTTTTAAAGTAGCAGTTGTCCAAAATGCCATGTGCCTCCATGCCTTTGTACTTACAGTTTTCTCTGCCACAAACACCTTTTGCCCTATTACTAACTCAGGGGTTGGCAAACTATAGTCCATGAACCAAATCAGGCCTGCTGCCAGTCTGTAAATAAGTGTTTGGAACACAGCCAAACTCATTCCTTTATGTATTGTCTCTGGCTACTTTTGTACTACAACAGCAGAGTTTAGTTGCCAAACTTAAAATGTTTACTATTTGGTTCTTCTCAAAAAAGAAAAAATTGCTGTAACTCAAGTTTCATCTCCTTTCCTTAGGCGTTTCCAGGTTCCTGAGACATTTTACCTACTTTCGATACTTCGATTACTGCCTTGAAAGAATAATTCATATTTAAGGGTTTGAAATTAAGGGGAGAAACCAGGACTTATGTTTACCCTTGTTGCTTATCACAGTATCTACCACGCAATGCTCAATAAATGCTTGCTGAATAAATCATAGAAAACAAACCTGCATGCTGGACATTTTGATTTGCTTGCAGCTGAGGGGCTCCTGAATTCCCAGGGGTGGTTGTTGTTGTCGAAGGCACCTGACCTTGCATAAAGTTCGGATTGGCCTGTCCTGCTGAGAAGCCAGGTGGGAGGCGTTTAGGCATTCCTTAATAGAAAACAATGAGTAAGGCAGTTACCTGGCAAATTTATACTCTTGCTTAGATGTGGAATGAATAAGGAAGGATGAGCTGCATGAAGTCTCCACTGGCTTAGCTCTCTGTCACACTGGTAAGATCTTTAATAATCAGGTTGGGAAAGATGGTTAAAAAAATCAACACAATCTCTTACATGAGCATTGTCAAAATGAAAAAGAAATACTAAAAAATTTACACTTAGAACATGCCAAGGAAAAGATGGCAATCTGCTCCCTAAATGTGATCTGAGGCCACGTCACAGCAAGGTTTAGAGCTCTTTATTTTCCTCTGTAATAGAGTGAACCCCCAAACTTTACATACTTTAACACAGGTACCAATGGAATAAATTCTCTCACGTTCAAACAAATTTGTAAGAAATACTATAAAGCAAAAGCTGGGTCCTGATATTAAGCATAGATAGGTGGTTTGTTTTTTTTTTCCCTCCACGGAGGGAAATAGATGACAGTCTCCTTTGTAGAAATATTCCCCCCATTATTATTTTTTAGAAATGATTTATAGGAGCTTCAAAGTTAGGCTATATAAAATTTATCATCACGTCTTCCTCATAAAGTCTGCTGCAATTTTGACAGCTTTGGTACCAAAAACCATGCTCTAATGGAATCTCGCTGAAGTATTACTTCTTTTCACAGGAAAGTTTAATTTCAGAAAATCTGTAATAAGGAGGATCTCAGAACCCATTCACTGTTTATAACGTAGGCCTTGATGTGGCCAGATCACCTAGGTGAGCACATCAACTGCTCTATGAAAGCATCAAGACCTAAAGCTCACTTAAAATTTTTTGTTAGTCCATTTATTTTAAGGGCCAAATTTTTGAATGTCCTGAAAAACACTTTGTAGGCAAATATGCATTTGTCCTTTCTTTAGCAGTGACAAGTCCCCATTTGCATGCTTTCATTGTAATTAAATCAGAAATCACATTCGCAGGAGGGACTACCCAGCTTCCACTGATCCAGGGCTAGATGCCCAGAACAGTGAAATTTGGAGCTGAAACGTTCTTGCATTTTCTAAAAACTTCTTAGGATTAAAATATTGGAGCCTGCACATCTATAAAATTAATTACAAGAGAGTGAAAAGACTGATGAGCAACTTAATTTCACCAGAAACCATGGGAACATGCCTTTGCTATGTTGCACTAAAGATGCAAGGGTTTTTTCTGGGTAGGCAATGGGTGTCTTTTGGTGGGGGGTGTGTTTATCAGATGACGGCATTACTGACACTCTCTATACCTTACTGAAAAGCTCCAAGCACATTCATGTGCACTAGATCAATGATTAATAAGAATAAATAATAAACATGGAGATGGATAAGTTTTACTGTAATCGTTTTACCTCACACATTAAGCTCCATTGCTTTTTCTTCATACAAGAGGCACCTTACAAAATAAATAAATAAATCTCCTTTAGGTATAACTGGTGGAATTCCCTCTCTAAGGAGCAGGCATTGGCATTATAAAACTATAAAAGTCAATGATTTCTGAACTTACTCCCCTTTAATACTTTAATCAAATTTAACACATATCATGCTATGCTACTAATTTAGGATTATCAAAATTGAAGACTAGACGGGCCTTTTCCCCAACAAGACCCTGTACTTTTCATTTTGCTCTACTGCATAATCTTAAATTTTTTTCTACAGCTGAGCATTATAAGTTGTTAATGCAATGCATATTTCTTTTTGACATTTTAATTTACTAGTACAAGATCAAGCAAAAATAATTTGAAAACAAAATGAGCATCTCTATATTGAATTTTACCTGTATTTTTATCCAGAGGGCTAGCTTAAACATAACCAGTAAGATACTGCATAATGTATCAAGTTAACTAATTTATATCAAACGCCACCACTATATCCACAAAACCAAATAATTACATCCTTATTTCACTCCCTCCACTATCTCAAAATTATAGTTCTACTAAGATCTATCTCCAGTAGATTTACTAACACAAATAGCTTCAGTGTTCCTCACCTCCTAGGCCTGGATGTAAACTCTGTGGCCCCTGGTTTGGTGGTTGCTGCTGCATCACCATGAAGTTAGGTGGCACGTTTCCCTGTTGAACCATAGGATTCCGACCCGGAGAGCTGACAGGCTGCTGAAATCCCTGGGGAAGTGGGTTATTTTGAGGTGGCCTTGGTCCCATCTGCTGCTGAGTTTGGTTAACCGTTGGGGAGGATGCAGGGGATCCCTGCTGGAAGGAGGAGGGTGAGGAGGCAGGAGACTTGTTGGTGAGATGGGGCTGCTGCAGGGGTGTTGGGACCCTGGAGGGCCCTCCCTGCATGCTCTTCATCTGAGGAGCTGTGAACTGGCCTGGATTGCTCATCTGAGGAAAGTTTGTATGGGCTTGTGAGGCTTGCTGGCTGCCAAAGGGATATGGAGGGGGAGGGTGGGAAGGTGTCTGTACCGTGGCTAAGGATGGTCTTGCCTGGAGTTGCTGCTGTATTGGGCCAGGCAAGGGAGCCTTCTTCCACCCTTGGTTTGCAGTCATTGTGCCCAGAGAACCCTGGGCTGGAGGAGGCTGAAGGGCTCCGGAAGGCAGCTGGTTCCAGCCTGGAGGAACAGGCACCTGAGTTGGGGCAGTAAACTGGGGTCGAATTCCCTGTGGCTGTTGCTGCTGATGTTGCTGTGGGGGTCTCGCCTGCAACTGTTGCTGTTGCTGTTGCTGCTGCTGCTGCTGTTGATGCTGCTGCTGCTGCAGCTGAGGAAAATTAGCTGGGTTCATTTGTCTGTTCACAGGGACAGGCTGCATTGGGTGGTGCGGGGGTGCTAAAGATCCTGAGGGATGACTTTGCTGCTGTATATGGAGCCCAGAGAGGAGTGGATCCATTCCATCTGTTTAAAGACAGTTAACAATGCAAAAATTAACTTGGTGCAACCGAGAGCCTAGAACAGTAGTCTTGGCAATTCTGCAAATACAGAGTAAAATCTGCTGGTACCATTTGGTGAAATGTTTGTGAGCATCTTCTACATGCAAAGCAACATACCAGAATGACATAAAGATAAATCTTGTCTAAAAGAGCTTATGATTCAAAAGTGGACATAAGAGCCAAACATAAAATGTGGCATGGTATTTTTAAAGCACATTCTGGGAACTATGTTCATTAGTGTTATAGAAAACAAAACAAAACAAAAAAACAGTTAATTAGGCTTGGGAAACAGTGGACCTAACAACTTTAGAAGGGTTCCTTCACTGTAAGACTTTCAGTGCCCCTAGTACATTAATTTTGTACCTCCAGGAGGATGATCCATTTATCAAATTTACTTCACTGTTTAGAATGCTCTTTCATGGGGTACCTTGCAGGAATAAGTAGGCCAAAAAATGCATTTTTAGGAATGTTGTGGTAAGACTGGTAAGAGAATAATGAAGAATGCTAAGAAGGAAATGATGACTTTCAGCTTGAAGAAACTGGAGCAGATTTTGTAAAGAGGTGGCATTTAAGTTGGGCAGTTGGGAATTGCATCAGAGACAGATGAATTTTGTAATCATCTGTGCACAGAGTTCCAGCCTCTTTGATCCTAAAAGACTGGGGGTAGTTACCTGACTGAGAAGCAGGGCGAGGAGTCCTGGGCTGCAGCTCTGAATTGTGGCCTGGTGCCATCATGGAAGATGACACATTTCCACCCTGGGGTATCATAACAGTGGCTGGGTTGGTCATTCTTATTAATCCTAGAGAAAAAAAAAATCTAGAATAGAGTACTGGAATTGACACCGTGTTTGTTTTTAATGAAGTATTTCAAGAATATGAAAAAGTATGAAAAATTTCTGTACCATCATCTACCTTGTACACATCTAAGCATTCTGCCCCATCTCCTTCAAATACATATGTATATACCCCAGAAGCTCCCTACTCCTTCCCAATCTCATTCCATTCCCTCCCTCTTATCTTATAATTGGAGTTAACAGTTTTGTGCATGTTTTATTTCTTTTCAATTTTTTATTTCTTTTCCATATATGTAGGTAAATTGCATTGCATTTTGTATGCTTTTAATCTTCATGTAAGTGGCACTATATTATATGTAGCCTTCAGTTTCCTTTCGCACTTAATATTATTTTTGAGCTTTATTCATCTTGACTGCCATTAACAGTGCTCCATTTTATGGAACCCATATCATCCGTTCTCCTGTTGATAAATACTAATAAGCCCCACCCCCGACCCACTCTAACTTTTTTTCTTTTTTTAAAGATTTTCTTTATTTTTTATTTTTTCAATTTTATTTCAATTGTTATTGAAGTACAATTTTCCTTTACTCCCGTCCCAGCCCTCCTCACCTCCCTCCTATTTCTACCCATCCCTAGTTTTTGTTCATGTGTTCTTTATACTTGTTCCTGTAAACCCTTCCCCTTTTCCCCTGCAATTCCCTCCTCTCTCCCCTCTGAACACTCTAACTTTTCATTCTTAGAACTCTGTAATGTCATGTATTCTTGTGGACACGTGAAGAGTGTCTTTATTTAAATAATTAGAATTCCTAGCTTATAAAGTATAAGCATCTTCAATTTTACTAGATATTGGTAAACTGCTCTCAAAAGTGGTTATACCAATTTATACTCCAACTACATTTTCGGAACTTCTCTTTCTCCCTAGCTCTCTAATTTCTGATACTGTTAGGCTTTTTAGGATTCAGCTTCTATGTTCATAAGTGATAATAGCCTATAATTATCTTCTCTTCCTGTCCTTTAATTTTGGCATCAAGATAAAAATAACTTCAAACTGAGTTGAAAAGCATCTTTCTCCTTTTTCTATGCTGTGGAAAAATATGTCTACCTGTTCTTTAAATATTTAGTGAAACTCACCTGTAAAATCAACTGGGCCTATGGGTTGTACTATCGGTTCACAGGGAGACAGATTTTTATTTATTTCAATTTTTAAAGTAGTTACAGATTTTTCAAGTTTCTGTATCTTATTAATAAGTCAGTTTGAGTTATACTTTAAAATTTATCATCATGAAGTTATTCATGGGATACCTTCTCCCTTTTTTTAAAAATTGAGACATAAGGGCTTCTGGCCAAGATGGAGGCATAGGCAGACGCACTGTGCCTTCTCACACAACCAAGATAGGGACAACAACAATATAGAAACGAAATAACAACCGGAACTGACAGAAAATTGAAGTGTATGGAAGTTGGACACCCAAGGATTTAAAAATAGACACATTCATCCAGACCACTGCTCGACGAGACCAAAAAAAAAAAAAAAACCCAGACAGCAAAGAGATGGCTCAAACAGGAGAAGAATGGAAAGCCCCAGAACCCATCCTTTTA
>CM052547.1:75208808-75234519 GCA_028533065.1 Trachops cirrhosus
ATGAAATGTTAAAGGGACTTATCTAAGAAAAAGAAGATAAAAAACATGCATAGTAAAATAACAGCAAACAGACATTTATTAACAACCACACCTAAAACAAAAACAAGAAGAAACTAAGCAAACAACTAGAACAGGAACAGAACCACAGAAATGGAGATCACATGGAGAGTTAGCAACAGGGGAGTGGGAGGAGGAGGCGGGGGGGAAAGTACAGAGAGTAAGTAGCAATGAAGGTAGATAGAAAATAGACAGGGGGAGGGCAAGAATAGTATGGGAAATGTAGAAGCTAAAGAACTTATGACACATGGACATGAACTAAAGAGGGGAATGTGGGTGGGAGAGGGTGTTCAGGGTGGAGGCGAATGAAGGGGGGGTAATGGGACAACTGTAATAGCATAATCAATAAAATACATTTTAAAAAAGTTGAGACATAATTCACATACTATAAAATACATTCTTTTAACGTGTACACTTTTTTTTCTATTCTTTGTATTGCCTGTGTCCCTCTTTTTTCCTTTACTTGTTTTACCAGATTCATCAATTTAGTTGGCTTTTCAAGAAAACATCTTTTGGTTTTGCTCCTCTGTTCTACTGGGTTTCTTAAAATTCGTACTTCACTTATTTCTGCTCTTATCTTTCTTCCTCCTAGATTATTACTCTGCTGCTTTGTTTTTTTTAATTCTTAAGTCAGACACATAGCTTGCTGATTTTCAGTTAAAGTTCTGCTCTAATATAAGTATCTGAAGGCTTAATTTTCTTCCAAGTCCTTTACTGACATCTCACAAATTTTGATATTTGCTCTTCTCATTATTCCATTCTAAATATTTTCTTATGTTCATGATTACTGATTTCTAAAAATCACTGGGTATTTAAAATGTATTTTTTTAATTTCCAAAAATATGGGATATTTTAGTTAGGTTTTTTGTTTTTTGGTTTTGTTTTTTTTTGCCAGTGACTTAACTGCACTACATATGGGTTAGAAAACAGGATCTGTATGGTACCAGTATTTGGCATTTACTAAAACTTGCTTTTGGAATAATACATGGTCAGCTTATATAAATGTCCCATTTATACTTGAAAAGATTAAGAACCCTTAAATTATTAGTGCATGATTTCTATATACAGTTAGCCCTTGAACGACATGGGTTTGAACTGCGCAGGTCCACTTACATGTGGATTTTTTTCAATAAATATGTAAGTACTACAAATGTATTTCCTCTTCCTTATGATTTTCTTAATAACATTTTCTTTTCTCTAGCTTATATATCATAAGAATACAGCTTATAATACACACAATATACAAAATGTGTATTAAAATTGACTGTTCATGTTATGGTAAGACTTCCAGTCAATAATAGACTGTTAGTACTTAAGTTTTTGGGGAGTCAAAAGTTATACTCAGATTTTTTACTGCATGGGTGGTTGGTGTCCTTAACCTCTGTGTTATTCAAGGTTAACTGTATACCAATTGTATCAAACCATTATAATTATGTTAGTCATATATCCTTACCAATTTTTTATAAGCTCAATACTAACAGAGGTGTGTTAAAATTTCCCCTAAGATTTGCTGTCTTCATGAAATTCTGTCCATTTTTGCCTCACATATTTTGAGCCTAGCTTATTAAGAACATAGAAGTTTAATTACCTTTTTGTAGAATTTTTTCTCTACTTGTAGAATCGTACTTATTTACTCCCCATAAAGCTTTTTATCTTAAATTGTGTTTTTTTTTAGCTGATAAAAATAGTCCCCCTTTTCTTGGTTAATGTTCATTTGGATTATCCTTTTAACTATGAACTGAGTCCCTATAATTTATGTTTCCGGTAAGAGCACACAGCTAAATCTGATTTTACTATTGAATCTGATTACTTTCACTGTTCACAGTTCATCTGACTTTATTGTTAAATACTGGTATATTTTAGTTTATCATTTTATGATACCACTGCTTTTTACCCTTCTTTTTCTGTGCTGTTTTCCTATTTTTCCTGAATTTTATTGGATTTATTTTTTCATCTGTCCTTCCCTTCTACCCCTCCACTAACAGTTTAGAAGTTATACACTCTATTTCTATTATTTTAGTGACTATATTTAAAATGTCAACAGACATATTTGACTTAAAGTCTAAAGACAATATATAGTCATCATTATACTAAATAAGTCAATGCTTATTTAGAAATATTACCCCAGGTTTACCAATTATTTAGCTCACCATTCTTTCTTAGCTCCTATTTCTTCCATCTTAGGTTCAATTTTCTTCTTCCTGAAGTACATCCTTGAGCAGTTCAATTAGCAAGGGTCTGTTAATGGTAAATTTTCTTAGTCTCTTTGAAAAGGTCTTTATTTCATACTAATGTTGATAGTGTAGCTAAGTTTAAAATTCTAGGTTGTCAATAATTTTCTCATCACTTTGAAATATTCTAGTGTTTCCTGGCTTCCAGAGTTGCTGCTGAGAAATTAGCTGTGGGTCTGATAGTCTTTCCTTTGTAAATAATTGGTCTTTTATTTTGAGTTGCTTTTAGCGTTCTCTTTGTCTTTTCATGTTCTGTAGCTTTACAATTTTGTGTCCTGATATGGATTTATTTTTATTTGTAGTGCTCAGGATTACTGGGCTTCTGAAACTGAGGACTCATTTCTTTTACCAATTCTGGAAAGAGCTCAGCCATTCTCTATTTAACTATTGTCCCTCCTCCATTTATCTTTTTCTGGAACTATTTTCAGACTTGTTAGACCTTCTCATTTTATCCTTTATGTCTCTTAACCTTTTTCATATTTCCATCTTTTATTTTTTTCTCTGCTGTATTCTGGGTAAGTTCTTCAAGTTTACCTTCCCATTCAGCTGTGTCTAATTTGCTGAATAAGTTATTTACTTCAATAATTTAAAAATTTTTATAAGTTCTGGTCCCCTCACCCCAAATTCTGTTTATGTTTTGATAGTATCTTGTCGTCTTAAGACTTTCATAATTTTAAACACCCTAATATTCCCATTATCTGGAATTCACATTAACTAGAGGGAGGGAGTCTATTCCTAAATGTTATACATTTAAAGTATACTCTCATTTATAGTAGGCTTTAACTATGAGAATCTGCAATGGCTTAGGTTGAGAATGTGCCTCTCCAGAGCTTCAACAATTATCACCAACCTAGAACCACTTAATGACTTAGCTTGGCTGTTCCAGAGTCATTTCAATAATACAGGGTGGGGCAAAAGTAGGTTTACAGTTGTTTGTATGGAAAATAATACAATATTAATGAATAATAACACAAAAATAAATTCTGTGTTTCATGTTCTCGGAACTATAAACCTACTTTTGCCCTGGAGCAAAACTGTACAACCTGCATGAGGGTAGAGAAAACAATTCCAAAAACACCATTTCCCCTACCCCCAACTAGGAGCCCAGGCCAAGAGAGACAACTTTTGCGTTTGTCTTTCTATGTCAGAGGGTAAAAATGTTCAAAACTATCTTTCACTGAAAATTCAGGCTTCATATAGAATTCTGAGTTCTAACTTTCTTTTTTATGTGGACTGAAGGCAAGGCTTCATATTTTATCCCTGCCTGGCCATTAAAATTCAAATCCCTTGGCCCCTACACAATCTCATTTGTTTAATGCCGTCTAAATTTTTTTCTTTGACTTCCTTCTTGCCTGGGGGATTTCCCTTATTCTCTCACAAGCTCAACTGTGCATTAAATGGAATATTTTTATTCGGCATTTTTAGGTGTTTTGTAGTTGAAGAGGGCAATTGGGTAAATGTTCATCTGTTGAAAATGGATTGGTTTTTGAGGAACCCCATCCCATTTTTCAAAGGAGGTAATTAGACAGTGAGAAAGTTCTTGGGAGATGAGCAGCAGGTTTTCTTGTCTACAATCAGCCTCCTACACTCAGAAATGTTCAAGCAAAGGCGGACTACATGCTCAGCAGTGATACTACAAAATACATTCCAGTACTAGGTAGGAATCTGGACTAGATCCACGGTTCACAACTTTGGGGGGAACACCATTTTGTCTCCCAGGCAACATTTCGTAATGTCTGGAGACAGTTTCTTTTGACACTACTGGGAAGAAGGGGTGGTGGTGTTACTGGCATCTGGTGGGCTGAGGCTAGGGATGCTTCTAAATATCCCACACTGCACAAGACAGCTCCCGACAGCAAAGCATTATCAGCCCAAAGCATCAATAGTGACAAGGTTGAGAAAGCATGTCTAAACGACTGCTATGATATCCTGACTAATCTTGAGAATCTCTAAAACTATGGAGAAAAAAAGACTATGGATACGGTTTTAATTACAAAAAACTTCTGCTTATCAGTCAGTTTTCTGTTACCAATGTTGAGAGAAACAGTACTAAGAAAAAATTATAATCTAAGACATTCTAGATACACAATTCTCAATTCGTGTATTTTTTTTGTTTTATAGGGTACTAAGATCACTTTTTCCAGGAAAAATTCCTCTTCTTAGTTTAACCTTGTATTAAATGTGTTTGCATCCACTGTCCCTATGGACAATAGAGAAAAACAAGCCTGAAGTATGCTTGGCAGTAAAGAAAGATTAGGGGTTAAAATGTTATTGTGACTACAGATCACTACTAGCTCATTATTCCTGAAACTTCATATTGTATATATTATCACAATCACTGGTCTTTACTAAATCTAACCTAACTTTAACCTAAAGCTTCTAAGTTTCCTGTGTTGACAACGAACTACATATATTGCTATAATTTACACTCATTTTCCAGAGATACTTATATGCCTGCTATATGCAGATATAAGAGAGTTATCTGCCAGATACCAGGAGAGCTTGCAATTAGTGTGCTGATATCACTTTAATGGGATCCTAACATTTTAAGGCTGGAAGGGATCATTGTTTCTAGAATATAATTAAATATGTTTACAGGAAACTAAGGCTAGTAAATATTAAGTCATCTGGCAAGGAATTGAGACTAGAACGTGGATTTCCTGAATCTCATCTCAAGTCTATTCACTGTTTCACTACTGCATGCAACTTAGGCTCTTCCCACTCTTAAAGATTTTATTTATTCATTTTCAGAGAGGGGAAGGAAGGGGAAAGAGACGGAGAGAAACATCAATGTGCAAGAAAAACATCAGTCAGTTACCTCTTGCACGCCCCCAACTGGGGACCTGGCCTGCAACCCAGGCATGTCCCCTGACAGGGAATCGAACCCACAACCTTTTGGTTTATAAACTGATGCTCAATCCACTGAGCCACACCAGTCAGAGTGCCTTTTTTTAAAAAAAGATTTTATTTATTTATTTTTAGAGGGGGGGAAAGGAGGAAGAGAGGGAGAGAAACATCAATGTGTGGTTGCCTCTCATGTGCCCCCTACTGGGGACCTGGCCTGCAACCCAGGCATGTATCCTGACTGGGAATGGAACTGGAGACCCTTTGGTTCACAGGCCAGTGCTCAATCCACTGAGCCACACCAGCCAGGGTGTGGTTCTTTTTTTTAATGTTAATTCGTTTTATTGGTATTCATCAAGCCACCTTAACACCAAATGCTCAGACTTCTATGAAGAACTACATCTACTGACTCCCTACTATTGGTACCAGGCTGGGTATTTTCCATCTACTATATGGTACTCCACAACAGCCCAACAGCACAGGTCCTGACACAGAGTAGGAATTCAGCAAATGTTTGTTATATGGCTCATCATTCCACCTTCAAGCAAGAGCTCAGTAGATTAAAGGCACTATTATCTCATCTTATAGGTGAAGAAACTGTCGCTTGGAGAGATGCAGTGACTAGCTTGAGGTAACCACTAAATGGCAGTGCCAGGATAAAAATCTACTTCCAACTCTATATGGCCAAGTTTTCAGCTACCGTTCAGAGCAATGGCTTTATAAACTGAGCTTCTCCCTTTTCCTGCATTTCTTCAAGAGCTGTTGTAGTAGGTGGGGAGGTGAATGACTGGGTGTAGTTCCAGGTGCTTACTCTGCTTCAACCACAGCAGCTATGCTTTTCTGGTTTCTCTGAATAAAAATGTCTTACAGCAGAAGCATGAAAGCCACTAGTGTAGTGAAAAGACCACTGAACTGGGAGTTAGATATGAGATATTAAGCCTACTGCTACTTGTCCCTGGGAAACTCGCTTCCTTTCTTTGAGCTCCATAGCTTCCTCAGCTTTAAATGAGAGAGCCAACCCAATTTTAACATCCTGTAATTCACAAAATGTTGAATTCAATCTCCAAAGAAGACATTTCAGGACTACTAGAAAAGGCAGTAAAAAAATTATAACTCTCTCAGGTTCTAAGTATATAAAAACACATATTTTCCCACATACTTCTACAGATTCCACATAAGCATGCAAGAACTCTTAGCTCACGGATTCTCAGCCTTAGAGAAAGGGGGAGTTAGAAAGCTACATTCTCCATTATCTATAAACATCCTGAGGGTAAAAAAAATATTTTATTCATTTCTATTTCCAACACTTAGCATAGGTTCTGTCATACAACAAGAACTCAATAAATGTTTGCAGCATTTCTCAGTGCTCATCTACCTTTAACCATGAACTCCAAATATTGTAAAGACTATAAGCTTCATGCTCTGTGACTCTATCTAGCTTCCTAATCTTGATTCCTGAACTAGTAAACAGAGATATGCCAGGAAGCCCTGCCTATCTTACAGGACCCAAATGATCACATATTCAAAAGTAAAGCTAAAAATGGAAACTAGTAAAATGTCATGCAAGTGAATGGGAGATCTCACCTGGACCACCTGCCATGGGAAATCCCGCCTCCATCCTAACTGAATTTCCAGCTCCCATGGGTCCATTCATTCTCACATCTTGGCTTCGGTTCTGAGCCAAAGCCAGATTGATAGCACCTTCCCCTGGAAATGACAGGTTACAAAAAGGAAACCATCAGAATAAATGCAAATTTTGTTTAAAAACAGGTACACAAGAGTTGTAGTTTTCTGTTTTTGAAGGATTATGGTAAGTTTACCAACACAAAAACGGTGGGTTTGATACTGTATGGGTCTTTCTTCAACCTCATCTGAGCAGGCTACCTTACACGAAGCACGAGGAGACCATGACCAATCCTCACAATACAGCAGATGGGCAATGTTTAATGATGCACAGCATCAGCAGAGGGCTTGGAACTCTGAGTATTTATTTTCAACCAGCTCACCAAGAGTGTGTGTGCATGTGCATGTGCGAAGGAAAATAATGATATGGGGACACTGCAATATTTGTGAGCAAAAAACCATCTTCCTTTCAATAACTGCAATGTAAACAGATATCTAGCAGAGAAATTCATGCAATGAAGAGCAGACAGGTTGTTAAGTGTCCACTGATAGATGAATGGATAAAAATGTGGTACATAATATACAATGGCATATAACTTAGCCATAAAAAGTCACAGAGAAATACAAATACCATATGATTTCCCTTATATGAAGAATCTAAAGAACAAAATAAAAGGACAAACAAAAGAGAAACAAACTCATTGATACAGAGAACAAACAGATGTTTGCCAGATGGAAAGGAGGGAGGGGGATAGGTAAAAATGTTCATGAAGAGGGTTAAGAAGTACAAATTGCCAGTTATAAAAACAGTCACAGGGATGTAAAGTACAGCATAAAAATATAGTCAATAATTGTTTAGTAACTATGTATGATATCAGATGGGTACTAGGCTTACTGGGGTATCATTTTGTAAGTTATATAAACATCTAATCACTACATTGCACACAAGAAAATAATACATTGCATGTCAACTTCAACTGAAAGAAAAGAGAGTAGACAGGTTGTTACTAATCTACCTTTGAGACATCTGATGATTAGACCAGCATTTGTTTAAGACTGTTAATGCTTACAAAATCTTGTCTCATTTGAACCTCACAATGCCTGGTAGGTCATGTCACTAGAAGTGTTCCAAGTGAATGTACCCTAAACTTAGAGGCAACTTAAATCTTACTTGTTCTAATGATAAAAGGTCTTTGAGAAATAAATTTTGGGATACTTCACACCTTTAATCCAAAAATTTGACTGTTACTCTTGAGAACAGTACCACCCTGTGGACAATAAAAGTATAGCAGGCCTGTGGCTAAGGAATAGAAAGGATGCATTCACTGAAGTCCTTCCTCACAGAGCCGGATGATGAAAGAAGGAAGCTAATGAGAGCACAGGTTTGCTCTTGTCACTGATGTATGCCAGCTCTGTTTTAAGCAGGAAGGTAGCTTGGTCATAGGGAACAAACATCCGACCAATCACCAAGGGTTATAGGATGCTCTAAGTTGGCTATGGAAGTCAAAAGTAAGAGAGAAATACCGATTTTGAGGGTTTCCACTAAAGCAAAAGAACTATTAATATATCAAACTTGCTAGGACAGTCTAAGCAGAAAATATTGTTCTTAAAATGGACATCAGATCATGTCACTTCTCTGCTTAAACTACTCCACTGCTTCCCACTGGTTTAGGAATGCAAGCCAAACTTCTTAATAGGGTATACAATGCCTCTAATTGTCTATGTAGCCCGGTGCTACTCAACAAAAATATAATACAAGCCACACAAAGAATTTTAAATTTCCTTGATGCTTCAGTAGAAAGTTAAAAACAAACTGGTAAAGTTGACTGTAATATACTTTATTAACCCAATACATCCAATGTATTATTATTTCAACATATAATAAATATAAAAATTATTAATGAGATACTTTACATTCTTTTTGGGGAGAGCTGAACTTTCAAAATCCAGTATGTATTTCACATTTGCAGCACATTTCCAGTTGCTCAATATCTACGTATGGCTTGTGGCTACTCTATTGGACAGCCTACCTCTCTAAGCCCAGCTCACACTAGTTTCTCCTTCAATAGAAAGGATTCAGCCTTTGTGACATTTTTTCAAAGTTTCTTAGGCACACAGACCTACTTCTCATCTCAAGACCTTTGCACACATTGTTCCCTCTGCCTAGATCAGTCTCCTGCACTATTCTCATATAAGTCAATGCTTCAATGTTCATGTCTTCTTGAGTGTCACATACCCAGAAAGGCCTACTCTGACCATCTTATCCAAGGTTAGGTCACCCATTCCAGAACATCCTGTTATGTATTCAAAGGACACTCCATGTAAATACTTATTCATTTACTTGCTTTCTTGTCTGTATCCCTCATCACTATTCAAGGGTAACCATAAGTCTGCTCTAGTTCCTTTATATCTGTTGTCTTGGGATAGTTATTAATAGCACCCTCTTTAACTCTTGAAAGTGTCCTGATTTAGATGATATATTATAAGACCACCCTAGTTATCACCCTTATACACAGAACAGTGCCTGGTACATGGTAGGCATTCATTAGCTATTTATTGAACAAAAGATAGTCATAACCTTACAAAGAATTATAAACATTTTTCTATATGATAAATGCAGTCCTGGAAAACTGCACATTCTGTAAAATCTCACACTGAAAGTAACTGGCTTTATGAGAAAAACATTGTTGGGGCAAACTCAAAACTCCTGAGGCTCTGTAACCAGAGCACTAATAAAAATGAAAATAAAAAATTAGTGGAGACAACATACCCCAAAACACTAGAGTGGAAGTGCCTGATGAAAGGTGCTGAGATACTGCAGATGGAGTGATGCTCTGAGCCAGTGCGGCTGCCATTAAGGCAGGCACAGGAGGAAGTGCAATTTGTCACAAGCTGAGAGCCGTGCAATGTGATTCTGGGGAAGGTAAAATACTAGAGTGTAAGTCTCCATTCTTATTTTTCTTAAAATAAAGCTGAAAGGACTTCCACATATGCAGCAGCTGAGCTAAAGGCTATGATTCCTTGTACACAATTATTCTTCGAGTCCTATAATTCTAGCTCCCCCTGCCCAGGAAAATCACATATGAATGAGCACAATTTCCACATTATATTGCTATTATTCCCCTAATTGCCAAATAGATATAAGCTAAATTTTGGTAAAAAAGAACAAAAACAAACCAACAACAGACTTCTGGCCAAGATAGAGGTGTAGGTAGGTACACTTTGCTTCTTCTCACAACCAAAACAGGGTAACAACCAATCTAAAAACAAAAAACAATGGGAATTGCCAGAAAATCTAACTGTATGGAAGTCTGACAACCAAGGAGTTAAAAAAACATTCATCCAGACTGGTAGGAGGGGCAGAGATGGGCAGCCAGGGTGGTGAGGACTCATGACAAGGTGGCAGCTGGAAGACTGGGGCAGGCAAGGTGGAGGATGGAGGACCGGAATATCCCACATTTGCATGAGGCTAAGCTCAGAGGAACAATTAGGGAGTGAGACAGACTGCATAACTCTGGGTTCCAGCGTGAGACACTAAAGCCTCCAAACCCCTGGCTAGAAAAATCTGTGGGGGTTCTGGTGGTGGGAGAAATACCCAGCCTCACAAGAAAATCCATTGGAGGGGTCCACAGAATCCTAGAAGGTACACAAACACACCCACCTGGGAATCTGTACCTGAAAGGGCATAATCCACTCTGAAACTGGGACTCAAATCAAGGACTTGAAACAGAAGGAAAAAATAAACATTCAACTAGAACAGAATGAAGAAACAAGAATTCAAACAACTGAGGAGAGGCTTAGGGACCTCTGGGACAACTTTAAATGTTCCAATATCTGAATCATAGGGGTGCCAGAAGAAGATGAAGAGCAAGAGATTGAAAACTTGTTTGAAAAAATAACGAAGGAAAACTTTCCCAATCTGGCAAAGGAACTAGACACACAAGTCCAGGAAGCTCAGAGAGTTCCAAAGAATTTGGATCCAAAGAGGAACACACCAAGACACACCATAATTAAATCAGCCAAGATTAAAGAGAATGGGAGAATCTTAAAAGCAGCAAGAGAAAAGGAGACAGTTACCTACAAAGGAGTTCCCATAAGACTATCAGCTGATTTCTCAAAAGAAACCTTACAGGCAAGAAGGGACTGGAAAGAAGGATTCCAAGTCATGAAGAGCAAGGACCTACAACGTGGATTATCCAGAAAAGCTTTCATTTAGAATGGAAGGGCAGATAAAGTGCTTCTCAGATAAGGTCAAGTTAAAGGAGTTCATCATCACCAAGCCCTTATTGTATGAAATGTTAAAGGAAATTATCTAAGAAAAAGATCAAAACTATAAACAGTAAAATTACAACAAACTCACAACTATCAATACCTGAACCTAAAAACAAACTAAGCAAACAAGTAGAACAGAACAGAATCACAGAAATGGAGATCTCGAGGAGGGTTATCAGCAGGGTGGGGGTGGGAGGAGAATCAGGGAAAAGGTACAGGGAGTAAGAAGCATATATGGTAGGTACAAAATAGACAGAGGGAGGTTAAGAATAGTATGGGAAATGGAGGAGCCAAAGAACTTGTATGTACAACCCATGGACATGAACTAAGGGGAGGGGATGCGGGTGGGAGAGAGGATGAAGGCAGAGGATAATAAAGGGGAGAAAAAATGGGATAACTGTAATAGCATAATAAATAATATATACTTAAAAATAAAGTTTGGTCTTTATTCTGTGAACAACAGCAAGCCATAGCAGGGATTTAAACTGTGTGTGGTATATTTTCATTTTGAAAAGGTCACTCTGGCAAAGTATTTTAAAAATAAATACTGGTACAAAAGAATTGTCTAGGGTCTCCTGATCTCTATTAGATGAACAAAGAAATAAAAACTAGGGCTTAGTTGGTAGAAGGAAGCAAATGAAATTAGATAGTCTTCAAAAGACAAATCGGTTCCTGGTCAGGATACCAGTAAAATCAAAGTCTGACCGGCTGACAGCCAAAATCAGCCATAAGAATGGAGTCTGAGGCTACAGATGCTGAAGCATCAGGACCCCCAGAGCCTCAATCCCTCTTCACCCAAAGGTGCTATAACGTGGAGCACAGGTTACGTAAGTTACTTGGCATTCTGAAACTTGAGAGGAACAAGTAGCACAGGAAATCATGCTACGTTCTGCTGTTGTTATGAGTTAGGTACAGACAGGCACCTTCAATCTGAACGGAGAGAATCCCCAGATCCCGAAGCTGCTGGTTGTTGCTCTGAGCCAGGATTCGTAGCCGCTCTGCTGCTTCCCGGGGGATGTTGAATGTCACACGTACACTGTTCCAGGGCTCTACCTTCTGTACCTTTAGCTTGCTGGATTCTTGGTTGTGAAAGAAAGAGAATAGTGTTAGTAATCTTTGGCCACCAGAAGGCATGAAGACACACACACACACACACACACACACACACACACACAACAATAATAATAAAATAAAAGAACAAGACAGAGCACCAGCTTGGAGTAGCTGAGCTTAGGCTTTGGTGTTGGACTTCAAATCCAATCTCTTTACCACTTAGCATCTGGATGACCATGAACAAGTTATTTAATCTTTCTGAAAATTACCTTTCGTAAGAGTGTGAGTGATAAATGAGACAATACATGCCAAAAACCTAGTGCAGGACCTGCTACACCATAGAAACTGAATGAATGGAAAGCAGCAAGATGGAGTAAGAAATATGAGAGGATAGGTTAAGTTTAAACTGATAGAATAATGTCTACTTCTGGACTCAGTTCAATGTATGTGAACTGAGAAGTTGACAACATTTAAGTCTCAAATTTTAAGTAAAATTCTATAAAAATTCAATTGGCAGGTAAGCCAACTGTAGAAGACTAAGGGATGTGCAGCTTATTTAAAGAAACAGCACTATAAGGGACACGAGTAGGTTTACTTATAAAAGGTAAGTATTGAAATTTTAATACTCATATGTAAATATTCACTGAGCATCCCTGTGGAAGATAATTATAGAGACAGAGAGCAAACATATCTTCCAATGTCCTATAAATGCTTTGGTTTATGGAGATCTTAAGTCTTGATTCTTTATATCTTTGATTTTTAAATCTTTTTCTTCTTTTTTTTCCCATTTATTCTTAGATAGAGGGGAAGGGAGGGAGAAAAAGAGGGAGTGAAACATCAATGTGTGGTTGCCTCTTGCACATCCCCAACTGGGGACCTGGCCTGCACCCCGGACCTGTGCCCTGACTGGGAATCAAACTGGCAACCTTTCAGTTCACAGGCCAGTGCTCAATCCACTGAGCCACACCAGCCAGGGCAAATCTTTTTCTACTTTGAACAAGAGAAGAATTTCCACTGAAGCACACCAAACTGAAGGGGAAACCAACATAAATTTGACAACCCAGCTTCAGTCAGTATATGAAAATATCACATTCAGCAAATCTGAAGAGTCAATGCAAACTTCAAGACATGTTTTTAAAAGAAGATATGAACATTAACTAATAAGGAGGTAATACTGTTTGTAATTATATTTTACAGATGAAAAGCAAATCCCAGGTCCAGTTAGCAGATAAAAAAACTTTTTTTCCAACCATGCCAGACAAAATAATTTTCCCTTTTGTTAAAACTCAGCTAAATTTGATCTTTAGTACCCTCTATTCAGTTTTACATTCTAATGTTAAGAAAATGGTCACATGGGTATATCTGTTCTCAAAATAAGAAATATCCATGGATAGGAGGAAGTGCCTACATGTTTCCTCAAGCCCCTGCCAACTTTAAAACCATTATACATTGAAAGTTAACTTACCTAGACATGAAGTTCACTTGTTCTAATGTGGGAAAAGAGACTATTTGCTAAAAGCAGTAAGGTAATATAATCACAGAAATTTAGAAAGGATTAGGAAATATTTAGTCCAAGTCTATTTTACAGGCGAGGTCACTGAAGCCTAGAAAGGCTAAGTGATTGGCCCAGGATCCGGTGGCTACCTAGCGGCATCAGAGGTGGCATTAAAATCCAGCTCTGATTCTCACGTCAATTTCCTTTCCATGACACTGATGCCTCTGAACAGCAAAAGGCAGGAAGGTTGGGATTCTCATTCCATAAAGTACAGATGCTACAGAGCTTCTTCCCAATCTGAAAAGTACTGAAATCTTGTATGTGGTCTAGACAAACATCAAATATGCTCATAATTATATACTTGTGATATGGCTGCAGAAAAATCCTTGTCTATAACATAGTTATATTTTATCAAAAGGTTTTTAAACTTCCATCACATCTGAGAAAATATGATGACTTAAAATACTTTTTTGCACTAAGAATATAAACTGATAACAGCATTAAGTCTGAGTTTGGAAAATTATTTAAAAGCCATTAACAAACTGACTCAGCAATTTAAAAACAAGGGGAAAATGTGGGTAACTATGAGCAATGAACAATTTCAGGCCCAGCTGGGTCCTTATAATATGATATATTATGACTGTGATTATAGTGATAATGATGGTGATAACTGTAACTTTATCACATAAAATCCCCTATTACTATGCTAAATAATCCATAACTATAAAGAAGTCTTACATAACACAGTAAAAAAAGTCCTTGGGGAAAAAAAAAACAGCTTCTCTTCTGATATCAGATCTCAAAGAAAAACCCCGAACCTAAAAAAGTTAATGAGCACTTGATCAAATCAAGATTTGTGATAAAAGGCTAAAAACCAAGGCTTTGCACTATGTTTGAAGGGATTATTAGATAACTGTGCTGACCAGAAGAGATGGAGAACATCTAAATCAAGGTTCAAAACCACCAACACCCACAAGAACAAGACAGGCAATCTAAGAGTGTGATGCGAGACCAGGTGGGAACTGTGGTGCAGTGAGGGCCTGCCTTCAGTGGCAGCTGCCATTCAGCACAGTCTGGGACAGAGGGAGAGTTCAGTGGTATCAAATCTTTCCATTTTAAAAGACAAATCAAAACATGGGTTTTCACCCTGGCTGGTGTAGCTCAGTGGATTGAGCGTGGGCCTGCGAACCAAAAGATAGCGGTTCGATTCCCAGTTAGGGCACATGCCTGGGTTGCAGGCCAGTTCCCAGCAGGGAACCCATGAGAGGCAACCATACATTGATATTTCTCTCCCTCTCTCTTTCCCTTCCCCTCTAAAGATAAATAAATAAAATCTTAAAAAAAAACATGGGTTTTTATGTAAAACATTTAAAATTTTACAGCATTGGCAATGAAATTCAAACATAAAAAGAACTAAAAAACAAAACAAAAAAAATGAAGGTGGGCTATAACATGTGGTTGATGGTTGGATCCAGGTAGCCTCTGATCTAAAATTTAAAAGAACAAATTTCAAGTATACTTTAAGTAGAACCATGGAATAAAAGATTTTATTAAGCTTTAAGGAGCCTTAGCGATCCAGTCTAACCTCTTCATTTTACAGATAAGGAAACTGAAAACCAGTGAGTTAAAAACAATAAATATATTTGGGTCTTGAGAATTACTCCTATCCACTACAGCAAGTTATTTAAGTGTTGCTATGTTAAGTTCAGTTCCTCCATGTACTTAAAAGAAACAAAACTCCATTTCTTAAAAAAAAAACCTAAAATTCCAATTTCACAATTAAAATGTCTTTCAAATCAGTACAGCAAAATTTTACTTTATAAAACTCAAGATAACCATAGAAAGGCAAACACTTAGAAGGAAAAACTAATTAAAACAAATTACCCATGTGTAACAAATTGGGCACATTCTCTAATATTGTGTCCAATTTCCATTTGAAGTCTTTATCATCTATATTTCCTTTGAAGGCCACAAAGATTGTGGAATCCTCCAAAATACTATCACTTTTTGTGTCATCATCTTCTAGTCCAGAGTCAAAATCCATCTCTGAGTCTTCCACTGTTGATGAACACAAGGAAGTATAGATGTCTTCTAAGTTTGGAAGGTCATCCAAAACCATGGTGAATATTATTCCAGAAGCATGTGCCAAGTGGAAAATAAGAAAACCTTTGAAAAGAGAAGAGAGAAAAAGCATTGCAATGCATAATTTTATAATCAACAATGTATAGTTCTGTGAAAACTGTTATTTAATTGTCAGTAAGAAAGCACTATAAAAATTAAATTACAGAAAGGATAAACTATTTTAATTAAGATATCATATAATAATTAGTTCTCAAAGATACTAGAAATAAAAATACACCAGTTTTACTTTAGTTTTATTTTATTTGTTTTATACCAGTTTTAAATAAAATTCCTTTCATTATGTTATAACGTTTATTATGTTATGTACTACCTTTTTGTAAGTCTAGAATATGAGGAGGAGGGAACAAGGGATCACAAGAAAATAAAACAAATATTTTTTGAAAATTAATTTTTATTAGCTTTTGGTGGACCCCACAACACAAGATGATCCCCAAGACTTCCCTTACTCCTGTACTGACAAAAGCTTCATAGAAGCCGAAGTTTCTAAAGCCCTCCTCCTTCTCTAACCATCAGAGTACAACTTGATCCAACTAAAAGTATCTGGAGAACTACCTAAAATCTTAAAGTCTTTTATGTGGATCATTTAATTTTTAAAATAATTTTATTAATTATTTTTTTGACAGAGAGAGGAAGGGAGGGAGAAAGAGAGGGGGCAAAACATCTACATGTGAGAAAAACATCAATCAACTGCCTCTCACATGCCCCCAGTAGGGGACCTGGCCTGCAACCCACGCATGTGCCCTGGCCAGGAATCGAACTGGTCATCTTTTGGTTTGTAGGTCAGTGCTCAATCCATTAAGCCACACCAGCCAGGGATATGTGGACCATTTTAAACAACTTTTAAAGGACTATTAATAGTGGTATGGCTGAAAATAATGATTCTGAAACAAAACAAACAAAAACATTTAAAAATATTTTTGTGAAAGGGAAATAAATGGTTAACATATGTTTACAGAGACAAAGAACTGTCTAGGATAGAACTAAATTACTTTTTAACTTTTGGATCTAGAGAAGTCACATTTTCTGCTATATTCAGTTATGGCCTACTGAAGAGTACAAATACTAAAGATCACACACCATGTGGCTATTTCCTCCATTAAATCTGGGACTGAAGATCACATTCTTCACCCAAAGGTGAGTGCACGAACATTAATTTTCAGCATTTGTGTTAAGCAAGAATATCATGGGAACATAAGAACCTCACACGAATCTTCTAACTTAAAAGAGTTCCTTATATAAATAATTATAACTATGTTTTCTTTCTTTTTTAAGATAGGTAAGAAAAAAGGACTGAAAATCAATCCACTAAAATGCAAACACTAATTGTGCTAAGTTGGTAAGATTGCTGGTAAATTTTCTTATTTTCCAAATATGCTATAAATTCATTAGGGAAACACAAACTAAATATGCTGTAATATGGTTATATTACTTGAATAAGTGAAAAAATGTATTACCTTTTATATTTTGAAATAGCCACTAAACATCAAAAGGCTTTCCAAAAACCAATCTAAACTATCTTACAGGGACAAAAGTCCTACGCTATCAGTAAATATGGGGAAAAATGTTTTGTATCTAACTAGTGCACCTTATATTCTGGTACAGTAACCATTACTAAGGAACAGTGTGATGTGGGTGGTTTAGAAACAATGGCATCTAGAAAATCCTTTAGAACTATAGAGTTTACAGAACTTTAAAGGTAAATAAGTAAAACTTAAAAGATTTTTAGGGCTTAAAAGTTGCTGCTCAGCAGGAAAAAGAGTGATTGCTTACACAGCATGAAAAACTGCGCTATGTAGCAGCTGTTCCTAGGTTGGAACAACTGCAAGAAGAGAATTTAAAATTTAAGAAACGTTTTCCAAAAGCATCTTTATCTGTAAAGAAGGAAACCAACTAAAAAACCTGGACTTTGATAGTCTTCTTTTTATTTATTCATTTATTTTTATTTTTTAATTTTAATTGTTGTTTTGACAGTCTTCTAAGGGGTCATTGGTCATGCCATGAAGGCTGTGTATTAAGATTTGGAAAACCCTCTACTGGCAGACACACAAGTCAGCTAATTTAAATTCCACTTTAGGAATTACCAGTTTAGCAGTACTATGGACACTACACGATTGCTTAAAAAACAAGAAACTGAAAGGCAGTCTATGAAAAAAATTGCTGGACTTCCCTCTAAAAAAAGTTTTAAAGAAACTTCTAGATAATTCCACTTAAAATCTATTAATAAAGAATTCATATCAAAATAATGACTAATTTTTGAGTTTGAAATGCAGTTCAGCAACTGACTCTTGGAGACAGAAAACAGATTACAGTTGACTATATTAAGAGACTCATTTGCTCACTTAAAATCACCTATCACAAAAGAGTATGTGCTATTCTCTGGGTTTATTAAGATTAATTACCAGTTATCTTGCTTACTCACATAATAAGTTTCTAGATTACATATTGATTTCACTTTTTATTGAGGCTCTTTTGATTTTTTCTGAATAATTTAAGAACAAATGTATCTAGGAGAAATTTAAAAAGCAAGCATATTATTTATGCTACATTTTCAAGGTAGAATAAAATAGATTTCCAAATGAAATCATTTCAGGATAAATACTCCAGGGAAGCCAAACAGCTCCAGTTGATGAAGAAAAGCCCTTTATTACAGAAGAATGCCAATTTAAATGTAAAAAATATTTATTGTTTTTAAAAAAATCATAATTTTGAAATCCCTAATAAATAATTCAGGCAAGGATCATTAGTAAAGATAAAACATTATGTGAAAAATTGACACACAACTGGATATTCACATGATGTCGAAGTATCATCCCAGATTTGCTGCTTGACAATGGGAAAACTGCAAGTTCACAATGGAAGGACCTGACTGTCACCACCTGAACACAATGGT
Source organism: Trachops cirrhosus (assembly GCA_028533065.1). Classification (NCBI taxonomy): domain Eukaryota; kingdom Metazoa; phylum Chordata; class Mammalia; order Chiroptera; family Phyllostomidae; genus Trachops; species Trachops cirrhosus. Next base: position 75,227,416 of record CM052547.1, read on the forward strand.
CAACGTTAGCATCATTAACAGAAGAATAACCAGAAACAATGTACAGTATTAAATGCACAGCATTACCTATGAAATAGTCTTGCCAAAAATGTTTAACCTGAATCTAACAAGTTTTTAAAGGAGACAAAAGAACAACTTAATACCATGAAGAAATAACGAGACAAATCTAAAGTGTAGGATTTTCACAGGCTTGACCCCTTCAGTAAGTCAGTGATAAGGGGGAAATAAAAAGGCAGGTAAAACTGTACTCTACATTAAAAGAGATTTAAGAGATTTAAAAATCCTGATCTTTTATTGGGTCTTGGTTTGAAAAAAGATGTAAAGCATCCCTGACTGGTGTGGCTCAGCTGGTTGGGCATCATCTCAGAGAGTGAAGGTTGCCAGTTCTGGTCAGGCCAGGTGCCTGGGTTGCAGATTTGGTCCCCAGGCAGGGAGTGTATGAGAAGCAACTGATCAATGTTTCTCTCTCCCTTCTCCTCACTCTAAAAATAAATACAGTCTTAAAAAAAAGTAAAGCACATTTTTAGGATAATTAAGAAAATATTACTAATTTTGTTAAGTGTGATAATAATGGTGTTGTGCTTATACTGGACAATATTCTTATTTTTTTTTAAGAGACACATACTGAAACATTTAGGAGTGAAATGTCATAATGCCTGTAATTTACTTTAAAATATGTTAAGCAAATATGGCAAAATGTTAATAATGGATAACTATAGGTCATGGGTATACAGGTATTATTTGTACTATAATTTTATATGTGGGTAACATTGTTCATAATAAAAAGTTTACCAAAAAAAAAGGAAAAAGCTTCAAGGTAAAACTCAACTAGATGTCAGAAAGGCTTAGAAGCTTACTTATGAACATCTTCCAAACCACAGTAGGATAAAATAAATAAATATATTTAAATATATATATCTCATATGTATTTTTTATGTATTTAGCTACCTGCACCAGTCCTTTCTCTTCAGAATTTTTATCTGGTGCAGGTAGCTAAATAATAGGTAAAATTTTGTTATAATCTATTCAAATTATTTGACTTCGCCACCATTCAAGCAAAAGACAAGACACTACTCTCTACATCAGATATCACAAACTCACGTATCTACTGGAGTCCAGCAGGTAAAATAAATAGGAGAAGAACATTGGGCCTTGGCTGGTGTGGCTCAGGGGATTGAGTGCCGGCCTGTGAACCAAAGGGTCACTGGTTTGATTCCCAATCTAGGACACATGCCTGGGTTGCAGGCTAGGTCCCCCAGTAGGGGGCACTTGAGAGGCAACCACCCATTGATGTTTCTCTCCCTCCCTTCCCCTCTCTAAAAATAAATTAATTAATTAATTTAAAAAAAAAAAAACAACATTGGGTATCAAATGCATTTGCACATACTGTAAGAATGATTTGGGCAAGGGAAAACAATACCCATCCATGTTGGGCACTGACAACTCTGCTCCAGCTTATTTTCTTCTGGAGGAATAGCAGGAGTTGTACAAGCCCAGAAACAGTAGATATTCTGAACTTAAGACTAAAATCCTTCCTTCAGTGAAATCTCCAGATTTTTAAAAGGAGATTTACATTTTTGGAAAATACTCTATAGGCCAAATGAAACCCACTGCAGCTTCATATGGCCCACAGCCATCAGTTTTCAATGTCGAAGTCAGACAATCCATGTATGACTTACGTGACTAACTAGTACAGTACTAGGCCTGAGTGAACTGAGTGGGTTTGGTGTACTGCTGGAGGAGACCTGATATTGAAAATGCATTTATTAGGTGTTATGATGTGCCTTTTGGGAGGTGTGTGGACCCCCCAAGAAAAAAGAGATTAAGCAAGGTCTTTAGAAGAACAGAAGATACTCAAACTTAGTAAATTTTGGCTTCATTAAATATGCTGATGTCTTTCGTATCTAGGTGAAGGATTATCTTCTCCTTTGGCAAAACACTAGATAATGAAGGAAATAGAGTTTTTTTACTTGCTAAATTTGGTAGAGTAAAATCCATGGACTGGAATCAAACTAAGCCATATCTACTCTCTCACATAAGGTTGCACTCACCAAAATGTCTTTCTTAATTTTTATCATTTATCCAAGTCATCTTCTACATCCAAACAAGCTGACATTTTTCGGGCCTATATTTCAAGGTAGTCACCAAATACAAATTCTAAAAAAGAAGGAGAAAAAGAAGAAGAAAGTTACAATATTATATAAAAGTTACACAGGTAACCTGTTTTTGCAACAGAAGTTCATGTAATGTAATGTAATGTAAATATCACAAGTTATCAAGTCAACTTAGACATATCCAGACAATGTTAAAATAGGATTTTCTTTAAGTCTACAAAATGTGTCTTTTTTCTGAGATCTTAGACTACTCATCAGCAAGCATTCAGAATACAGAAGCAAACTCAGGGACATATACCAGTTTCACTTAAGAATCATGAAACTTGAACCCTAAGCATCAGAGCCCTCCCTATACTGTCATTTATTAATCCATCAAATTAAAATAAATTAATATCATGCCACAGTTTGCACATACTTGGTGCCAAAACCAAAATATTCTGTATACACACTAAAAAACAGACTCACTTCTTCTAACAGAATTTCAAAATTCATTTTTAAAAAGTACAGATGTAAGTTTTTTCCTACTTTACGCCCAATACCTATACATTTCATTCCTCATTAAATTTTCAGTTTAAGTTCTAAAGTACTCCTCATTATACACACAGAAATTATGCATAGGAAGTATGTAATACTGGCATACTTCAAAAAAATTTCCCACTTAATATCACTATCTGGCCTTGGCCAGTGTGACTCAGTTGACTGGAGTGTTGTCCCACGAAGGGTCGCGGGTTTGGTTCCCTGTGACGGCACATGCCTGGTTGTGGGTTCGGTCTCGGATGGGGCATGTATCAGAGGCAACTGACAGATGTTTATCTATCTCACACTGATGTCTCTCTTCCTCTCTCTCCCCTTCCCACTCCCCCCTCTCTAAAATCAGTAAGCATGGCCTTGAAAAAAATAAAAAACATACTATCTGTACACAATGTCTTCAACTTGGCTGTTATGGCTTTTACATTATTGGCAAATATTGATTTTATAATCTCAAAATTTTAGATGAATATATGTACTAAGCATTCATAAATAATAAATAATTAGGGGAAAACTGCCCCTTTATTATTTTTTAATTAAAAAAAGCCACTGTTAAGTCTCCATGGAACATTAATAAAAATTAACCTTCAAGAAAAGCTTTAAAGAAAAGTTCAATAGATCCAAAAAGTAACAATAGGATAGTCAAATACTCTGATGACCATGCATGAAAATTATAAACTTAAAATAACATAAAATAAAATACAAAGGCCTTTCTACCTTAAAACAACAAAATGTTGGATTTGGGTTAAAAAATGCAAGATCTCTAGAAAACAATAGAGAAAATACTACATATTGGAACCTAAATACAACCAAATCAGTAAAGAAGAAAATTCATGGCCATAAATACCTGTATCAAAACAAAACAAAACAAAAATATATTAAACATCCAATACAAAAAGTCAGGGGAAAAGCTGATAATGTGAATTGAAAGAAAGCAAAATGAAGGAATACAGATGAAAGCATAAATTAATCAGCAATTAGAAAAGTATTAGCAGAACTAATAAATAAATCCAAAAATTGGTACATTGGGAGAAATGGTTAAAACACTACTTAATCTAGTGAGTAAAAAAGGGAGAAAGCCCAAATATATAAAATAAGAAATAAGAAAGCCACAGACACAAAGGAAAATAAAAGGACCACAGAGACTATTTTACTCAGGCTTTTGCTCATATCTATGTCAGCAGTTTTCAATGAGTGTGCTGCAGGAATTTTTAAAATGTGCAATATTTGACTAATTAATCAGTACAGAATTAATGGAAACACTATTAACCCTGTAGGGAACAGATAAGTCTAATGATCTGAAACTGTTCCAGAGTATACAAAAAGAAAGAAAACTCCCTAATTTTTTTATGAAGCAGAAAACTCTCTCTTGATAGCAAATCAATCTCTCCTATATTGCTCAATCTCTCTTATATTGGGGCAAGATTTCTAAATCAACAATACATTAAAAGAATAACCATGCATAATGATCAAGTGAAGTTTCTTCTAGGAATGCAAGGAAGGTAAGGGGGAAAAGTCATATAATCATCACCACAGATCCTAAAGTCATCTGACAAAATTCAACAACCCTTTTTTTAAAAGATTTTATTTATTTATTTTTAGAGAGGGGGAAGAGAGGGAGAAAGAGAGGGAGAGAAACATCAATGTGTGGTTGTCTCTTGTGCACCCCCCACTGGAGACCTGGCCCACAACCCAGGTATGTGCCCTGACTGGGACTCAAACCAGCAACCCTTTACTTTGCAGTCTGGTGCTCAATCCACTGAGCCACACCAGCCAGGGCTCAATAACCCTTTTTGATCGAAACAAGCCCCTCAAATAAATAGGAATAGACAAACATTTCCTTAACACGACAAAAATACATCTTTTCAGCCTAAAAGTCAGCATATTGCTCAATGGGAAAAGACTATTAAACATTATAGAAGAGGTATAAAAATCAGTGAAATTAAATAATAATAATAAAATTATAAAAATTGGAAGGATCTAAAACTACTACTCTGCAGATAATGTAATTATATTCTTAAAATCTTAGAATATTGACCAAGAAAACAGCAAAAATTAAAAAATTCATCAAAGTAGCATGGTATAAAATTAGTGTATAAACAATATTAATGATACATTAATATGTATAAACAATTTATTACATATGCAATTGATCACCATTAGGTAAAAAAAACACATTTGTAATGGCAATAAAAAAGATGAAATATTTAGGAATAAACTAAAAACAAATGTAAAGCTACAAGAAGAAAATTTAAAAACACTAATGTATCCATATACAAAAAAGACCTGAACAAATAGAATGAAACACCAAATTCTTGGATGAAAAGATTCATAAATATAAATTCTCTCCCTAATTTATAATTTAACGATTTCAATAAAAACGTGAACTTCTTTTTTTAACTAAATAAGCCAACTCCAGAATTCATACAAACAAGTAAGAGTTAGACAAACTGAAAAATCAAGAGCAGTAAAATAGACAACTCCTACCAGATATCAAAACATAAAGTATTAATAATTCAAACCATGGTACTGGAATATAAATGGACAGGAGACCAATAGAACAGACTAGAAATTCCAAAAATTAATCAAAGTGCATGCAGAATTTTAGTATCTCATAAGGGGGGAAAATGGATTTTTCACTAACTGGAACTAGGTAGCCATATAGAAAAAAAATTAAGAGCTATATATACCTCACATCAAGATAACTCCAAGTAGTGTAGCAAATGAAACCCTAAAAGTATTAGGAGAAAGTAGAGAAGAAATTTTTATAACCTTGGAGTGGTCTTTAGATTTTGCTTAAAATGAAAGAAAGACTGATATATTCAAGTATGCAAAAATCGAAGAATTCTGCAAAATAAACCCCATAAATTTTTAAAAAGGCAAAGAATGTTTGCAATCATATTACTATTAAAAGAGCAAGTTCTCATATGTAAACATTATAGAAAAAGTATACTGTATTTATAGGTATTTATGATATATTTGTGTATGCATATATAAATACATAAATAAAAAGAACAAAAATCTGAACAGATTATTGTGTCCAGAAATGAATACAAGTTATGATCATAAAATTCACAGAAAAGGAAATAGACAAATGAACTTTAAACATATGAAAAGATGTTCATCCTCATACATAAGAAGAAAAGAAATATTTTCACTCATCAGATTAGCAAAAATCCAAAAATTTGATGATGCATTGTCTTGGGAAGGTTTGGGAAAACAGGCACTCTTATTTATCTATTGCTAGCAGTAGTACACATTGGTGTAACATGAACAACTAGGAAATATCTATCAAAATTATAATTATATATATATATATATATACTATTAACCCAGCAATCTCATTTCTGGTTAGTGATCCTTACAGACACACCCATCCCCATACAAGATGACATACATACAAAGTTATTTATTAAAGCACTGTTTATAATAGCAAGATAGGAAATTACCCAGATGTCTATCAACAGAGATTGATTAAATTATACTACATCCAGTAACAGTGAAATGCAGTGAGAATGAGGATGCTTTCTATGTACTGATATGGAAAGGTCGTCAAGATATATTGTTCAGAGAAAAAATACAAGGAGTAAAACACTGACTATAGTATGCTTCTTTTTGTGGGAAAAGATAAAATGTATTTCATATTTGTAGTATTAAAATACTCTAGAAGGAAAAATAAGAAACCAAAAAAAAAATTGGCTATCTTTAAGGTAAATTAAAAAAAAAAAATCATGTTGTATGAAAAGACAAGGAAGCACTAAGACCAATAGGGGCTTCAAAAGGACACAGGAGCCAGTTTTAAGGGGTTCCCACTGGCAAAATTGAGACAATTTTAATATGAAAAAGAATACTGGCCCTGGCTGGTGAGGCTCAGTGGATTGAGTGCTGGCCTGAAAACCAAAGGGTCATCAGTTCAATTCCCAGTCGAGTTAGGGGGCATGTGGGAGGCAACCAGTGGATATACCTCCACACATCAATGTTTCTCTCCTTCTCTTTCTCCCTCTCTTCCTATCTCTCTAAAAAATAAAATAAAATCTTTATAAAAATAAAAAAATTACACAAAGTAATTGATTACATGAAGACATAATAAGATCTAAAATTTGAAACATGCTACAACAAAATTTATCTGGTCTCTTCAAAACCCAAACTCTAGCAGCAAGAGATAAGGAGACAGTAACCTACAAAGGAGTTCCCATCAGACTGTCAGCTGATTCCTCAAAAGAGACCTTGCAGGCAAGAAGGGGCTGGAAAGAAGTATTCCAAGTCATGAAAGGCAAGGACCTCCATCCCAGATTGCTCTATCCAGCAAAGCTTTCATTTAGAATGGAAGGGCAGATCAAGTGCTTCTCAGATAAGGTTAAGGAGTTCATCATCACCAAGCCCTTATTTTATGAAATGTTAAAGGGACTTATCTAAGAAAAAGAAGATAAAAAACATGTATAGAAAAATGACAGCAAACTCA
>CM052547.1:75235019-75264451 GCA_028533065.1 Trachops cirrhosus
CTAAGACAAAAACAAAAACTAACTAAGCAAATAACTAGAACAGGAACAGAACCACAGAAATGGAGATCACATGGAGGGTTAGCAACAGGGGAGTGGGAAGAGGAGAGAGGGGGAAAAGGTACAGAGAATAAGTAGCATACATGGTAGGTAGAAAATAGACAGGGGGAGGACAAGAATAGTATGGGAAATGTAGAAGCTAAAGAACTTATGACACATGGACATGAACTAAAGGGGGGGAATGTGGGTGGGAGAGGGTGTGCAGGTTGGAGGGGAATGAAGGAGGGAAAATGGGACAACTGTAATAGCATAATCAATAAAATATATTTTAAAAAAAGAAATGCCTCATTATATATATTATAATCCATATTCTTTTTTTGGTTAAGTTATATTTTATTTTCACTATATTTTGAAACTTTACACTTATCTTTTATAACAACGCACCAATTTTTCACTGAGTAAATTTTAAAATGCATAGTACAAACACTTGAAAGGAAAATACCAAATCTTCACTGAACAAATGGTCAAATAATATGAAAATTAGATAAAATGAGATTTAAAAAATGTTCATCAATGATAAATATGTGTGTGTGTGTATTTATTTATTTGCAGGTTACAAAGAAAATAAATGCAACTTCACAACGGAAAGATCTGGCAGTCACAACTTGAACCCTGTGTCTGAAATTACCATCGGTAGTGGAAAAACCTGACATTTATGTACCTTGGAATATCATGCAATGTGAAGAATATTTATTATCTTGGTCAAAATGTTTAACTAGAATATAATCAAGTCTTTAAACCTTCCAGTTTAGGGAAATACAAGGAATAAACAAGTTAAATACCACAAAGAAAACAGACAAATCCAGAAGTGGCAAATTCAACAACAAAACTGCTCTGGTCTCAAAATGCCATGGGGGAAAAACGGTGAGGGAGCAAATGGGAATTGTTATAGGTTTCTAAAGAACTACAAAAATAATGACATGCACATGAAATGCATGGTACTTAATTTGATTCCACTTTCAACATTTCAGAAATAATTGGAGAAACTTAATACCACTTGATGTTAGGTAATATTAAGGAATTGATGATAATTTTGTTAGGTGTGTGAACTGTACTGTGATTATGTAGGAGAATGTTCTTATTTGTAAGAGATGGATTTTAAGGTGGGGGTGGGTAGGGCAGGGGAGAGTAATAGGGGGAAAATGAGGACAACTATAATTGAACAATTAAAAAATAATTAATAGTAAATAAATAAAAAAGTAGAACCCCTCCAAATAAAATAAAATAAAATATCTAAAGGCATAATATCATGATGGCATTATTTTAAAAAGATTTAACAGCCCTAACCAGGTGGGTTTGGTTGGAATGTTGTCCTATACACCAAAAGGTTGCAGGTTTGATTCCTAGTCAGGACACATACCTAGGTTGCGGATTTGATCATTTGATTCCTGGTCAGGGTGCATAGGGGAGGCAACCTATGTCTCTCTCACACGGATGCTTCTCTCTCTCTCTCTTTCTCTCCTCCATCCCCCTTCCTCTCTCTCTAAAATCAGTAAAACATATCCTCAGGTGAGGAGTTTTTAAAAAAGGTTTAACATAATTAATATATTATTAAATATATGGCAGCATGCTAAATATAGGCAATGGGTAAAAGGGTGTTCATTATACTATTTCTGGGTGAGTTTTTCTGTATGTTTAAAATGTCTATAGTAAAACTTTAAAATACCAAACCCCCCCAAAACTGTGAGATACCACTATTATACTGGAAGAAAAAAATGTGAAATCTAATATTAACTAGTGGTTAGTGGCAATACAAACTAGTAGGTGCTCTAAAGAATGCTTTGACAATGTAGTTAAATACTTAGACCTAACTGAATCACTTCAGAGAAAACACTCTACCAAAAAAATAGAGGAAAAAATTTATAAAGAGATGTTACAGCAGTACAATTTAGAATTGCAAACCCAAAATAAAAACAAACTGGCAATTACTCAAATCCAGAATAACCAAAAAGTATCTAAATTTTGGTTATTATGTATCCATTAAAACTGATAACCATATAGACAAGTGGAAAAGTGCATGAATATATTGCCAAATGAAAAAAATCTGTAAAAAAACTATACAAATTAAATTTGTAAAGGCTATATGATATGATAATGACTAGGAAGTTATGTATATATTTGTAATATTTAAATATAATTTAAAAAATTTCATGAGGACACATGTTCTCAGAGAAAATATGAACAATGCCAATAACGAATCAGGAAAAGCTGCGTAGGAACAAATAAGAAAAAGCACCTCAGGACTACTGTTGACCATGATCTGAATTAGCATTCACAATTTGAATACAATCCTATTGTGGACAAAAGGTCAACTATCATTAAAAGGACAGAAAAAAAGAGTATCATTGGCTTATACCATATATAATCTTCCTCAATTCTTACTATTAGTCAGATGTTTTAAAAAGATATGAAAAAAACTGAAAAGTGTTCAGAGAAAAATTAAGACATAAAAAATAGGATGGAAAAAAGGTGATTTTGAAGAAAAGGTTGAAAGAAAATGTAGAACAACATGATTATTATCACTGATATCCATGGAGAGGCTTTTGAATAGAGACCCTAAAAAGATGATCTATCTCAATGCCCATAGATGACTAAGAGGCTAATAAAAACCCTCAGTTTGTTGTCATGGTTTTTGTTATTTTATTTTTGGTTACGATTTTTTCCTAAGAGGGATTTTTTGACTGATGAAGTTACTGGCATAGGCAAATGAGGGAAGCTGGGTGTGTTATATCATCAACCATCTGTTTTTCCTCAAGTAGTCTACTTATCCACAATCCTGATCACAGAAATCTCCCTAAAGCTTGAATTACTTGTTCAAAGCTTGAATCAGTTACCCACCATTTCAAAATTCTGCAGTGCTGTCTTGCTCCCACACACTACCCACTCAGAACTGTTCAAATGTCCCAGATCTGCTATTTAGGGCCCCAAGAAACTACTCTGGATTTATCTCCCCACAACTCTTCCACATACCAGCAAACCACACTTCTCACTATTTCACTTCCTAAATATTCCTTATACTTTCCTATGTCCATCATTTATTCCCTTTGGTTCTTCTCTCCTTGTTGCAATCTTACCCTTCCTTTTATTTAGTAAATTTTATTTTTTGAATCCTTATTCAAGGATATGTTTTTACTGATTTTAGAGAGAAAGGGAGGGAAAGAGGGAGGAGAAAGACAGAGACAAAGAGAGAGAGAGAGAGAGAGAGAGAGAGAGAGAGAGAGAGAGGAGAGAGAGTTAGTTCAACGTGACAGAGAAACATTACCTGTTTGCCTTCTGTATACACCCCGACCACAAATCGAACCTGAAACCTTTTTGTGTATGGGATGATGCTCCAACCAACTGAGCCACCTGGCCAGGGACTATTTAGTAAATTTTAATACCTCTTTATCATGTCACCTGTTATTAGCTGAATTGTGTTCCCACAAAATATATATTGATATAAATCCTAATCCCCCAGGACCACAGAATGTGACCTGATTTGGAAGTAGGGTCACTGCAGATGTACTGTTTCTGCCCTATATAATGTACACTCAGGTTTTTGTGCACATTATACACAGGATTATTATACCCATGGTATATAATCGTTATACCATGTATAATGAGCATCCTTATTTTTCCCTCAAAAATTTGGGCAAAAAACTGTGTATTATACACAGCAAAATATGGTGAACAGTGAAGAGGAGGTCATACTGGAGTTGGGTAAGCCCTTACTCCAATATGACTGGTATTCCTACAAGAAGAGGGAAGTTTGGAGACATATAGGGAAAACGCCATGTGACAACAGAGGCAGAGAGTAAAGTGATGCAGCTGCAGACCAAGAAACACTGATGGAAGCTTGGAAGAGGCAAGGAAGGATTCTACTCAAAGTCTCAGAGGGAACATGGTCCTGCTGAAACCCTGAATTCAGGTTCTAGCTTCAAGAACTGTCAGAGATTAATTTCATTTTATTTTGGTTTTTTTTCATCACCATTTATGCCCCCTGTACTCCCCCTCCCCCCACATAAATTTTTGTTTTAAGTCATCCAGTTTGTAACCACACCTGGGAAAGTAACAGGCTTTTCCATGAAGCCTGCCCTGATCCCCAAGTTGAAGTGCTCTCTCTCTTCTGAATTTCCACAGTACTTACTATTGCATTTAAACTATGGTTTCCCTTCTTTTTATTTATGTGCACATCACTTCCCCAGATGAATGAGTTTACTGAGAGGCAGAAACTAATTACTCATCAACTGTATATATCTTTCAATGCTGGCAGGCAGTCAACATATACTGACTATACTAATTAAATTCTTCACACTTATTCTAATCTCAATGTGTCTGAATGAATCATCTCCTCATTCACTGAAGAGTAACACAACCTAAAAGAACTCAAGGCTCATTTTCTTTAGGAAGTATTCCTAGATTCAACTTTAATTATATTAGTTCTATCAATATATTTCACACTGATATATGCATGCATGTGTATGCACAAACTGTTGTTAACTAATATCCACAATGAGAATGTTTAACAAATTCATTATTAAGGTATACTAAGCTGTGTCTAGTAAGTCTAGTCAGATGATGGTTTACCTATCTCCCCACTTTCACTGATTATTTGGTAGTAACTACAGTGTCTGTGAATTTCTCCAAGTGTTTAAATTTTTTTAAGTCTGTATTTTATAGTCTGTATTTTTTAAGGTTAAACAATCTTGCTTCCATATAACATTTAGAATTATGGCAAGGGACTTAATCTAATGAATAATTTCCCTCAGTAAAAATCCAAAACAGGAATTTGATTCACAAATTTGCAACAATTTCTTCCTGTGAGAGACAGCTGCTGTCTGATCTTTAGAAAATGTATATAAACAATACTATGGAACTAATATCAGTTCTATATTCAATGGTTCAGTTTCAGTAAATGAGCTGGTTAATAAGAACTTTTGTTGTCTTCTTGTGTGTGGGGTGGGTGTGAGGGTGGGGGGATTTGCAACGGCTTAATGCTAAATACCTATGTGAAGTATAAATGCCCTCTGAATTTGAGCATCTTAACTGACATTATATTTTCCCAGCTTTACTGAAATATAATAAACATAAGTTGTGTATGTTAATTAAGGTGTATAAGATAGATACATGTATATATTGAAAAATATATAACAAATGTAACAATAAGGTTGGTTAGCACATCTATCACCTCACATAATTACTTTTTGTGTGTGTTGAGAACATTTAAGATATACTCTCTTAATAACTTTCAACTATATAATATAGTATTGTTAGCTCTAGTCACTATGCTGTGCATTAGGTCCCCAGAACTTATTCACCTTATAACTGGAAGTTTGTGCCCTTTGACCAACACCTCCCCATTTTCCCCGCCTCCCAGCCCCCAGTAACCACCATTCTACTCTGTTTCTATGAGTTCAGCTTTTTAACTGACATACTTAACATTAATTGATCATCAATAGTCTACACAATTCTTCACAAGTTAAAGATGACGTTGGTTCTGATTTTTTGCTTTATAGGGTTTATATATAAAATATAGTTTATCACCAAATTCTAGGGCTGCATTACCCCCTCTAACAAAGTCCTAGTACTCCCTTTATGTACATATTTACATATCTCTACTCATTTATTAACTCAGCAAATGTTTATTGAGCTCATAAGCAGCCACCTTGCCTTTTTTAGAATAAGGTGAGACACAAAAAGATTAAATTTTTAAAAATAAATAAATGTGCAAGATAGCACACTAGGCAGACATTGGGGCCATAAGGAGGGAGGCAGGAACAGACACAAGCCCAGCCCTCACGGAGCACCCAGTCTAGTGAGGTGTGAGTGAGCAAACTAGTCCCATCTCTCTCCTTTCTCCCCGTGCTGTTCCTTACACTTCATGGGCAAGCTTACTTTCCTAATGTACAGCTTTAATTATGTTACCATATGGCTAAAAACTATTGAGGACTCCTCATTACTTAGTCAATTAAATCCAAACTTCCTAGCCTGGAATCGAAAGGGATTCAAAGCCTTTCGTTATGCAGTTGTATAGCACACGAAAACTAAGACGACAAGCTTTGGACTGCCTGTACTCAAGTTCTTTCTCCATCAATTGTTAGCTCTATGCCACCCTGGCTGGTGCAGCTCGGTAGATTGAGCGTCAGCCTGCGAACGAAGGGGCTGCCGGTTCAATTCCCAGTTAGGGCAGACGCCTGGGTTGCAGGCCATGTCCCTGGTGGGGGATGTATGAGAGGCAACCACATATGGATGTTTCTCTCCCTTTCTCCCTTCCCCTCTGTCTAAAAAGGAATAATTTTTTTAAAATTGTTAGCTGTATGCCTCAGTCTCTTTATCTGTTAAAAAAATTAAAAGTACTGTCTATCTCACAGGGTTGTTGTGTGGTTTAAATGAAATACTACTATAAAATGCTTGGCACAGCATCTGACAAATGGTATGCATGCAAAAATGTGGCCTTCTACTATTATTACTGCTGCTATTGTTCAATCTCAATTTCCAGCCTTAACTCTTAACAGCAGCCCTGTTTGTCTCCAGCCAAACTAGACTCTTTACTCTCTCCTAAACATCCATCTCTACAATCATACTTTCACTCAGCCTGCAAACCAAGTGTTATGATCCTAACCATTCTTGGCAGTTCCACTCAAAGACTATCTCTTCCAGGTACCATTCTATGATATCCCAGGTTCATCACACCTTACACACAATCCACATGACACTTAAACCCTGGCTAGACTCATGCTCATATCCTACAGAATCCCAGCCAAATGTACATGGTAGGGCTCAAGAAAGGTTTGACAAATGAATGAATCCCTATATTTCCTATCTCTCATCCAAATGCTCTCTTGGAAAACAGCTCTACGTCATGAGTAAAAAGACCTCTTCTGTAGTATTTCATAAAGCTGACCAGCTAATTTTCTTCTATTACCAATGTGGTAATTTCTAATGTAGTACCCAGATTAGTAGATGCCTAAATATTCAGTGATTTGAACTAAATTTCACCTCATCTTTTAATTTCAATTATTTTATTCATTATGATCAAGTATGAGTCAGCCTTAGAAACAGATTTTAGTTTTTTCCTGCCCACGAACTCATCTGTCAAATTTCTGTCCTGACCCTATCCCAATATGTCATTTATTGGTTTAGGAGAGATAATATTTAAAACCTCAGTAAGAACCAGAAAATTAAATGCCTACAGGGTTATAAAAGTAAATGTGCAAATCAAGTGAGTATGAGGATCATGAAGGAAACCAGGAAATACATATCCACCTAAAAGCTTCAGCTTTTATAGTACTGCTATGAGAGAATGTGGTGTTGAAAGATCTTCTAATTTTTCAAGATGTTAGAAACTCTGAAATTTATATAATTTTTTAAGACATTAAAAATACTGTATGAGCCCTAGCTGGTATGGCTCAGTGGACTGGGCGCTAGCCTACAAACCAAAAGGTCCTGGGTTCGAATCCTGATTCCCTGGTCAGGGTTGCAGGCCAGGTCCCCAGCTGGGGGCTGTAAGAGGCATCCAGTCAATATACCTCTCACACATCAATGTTTCTCTCCCTTTCTTTTCCCTCCCTTCCCCTCTCTCTAAAAATAAATAAGTAAAATCTTAAGAAGTATATTGTATGAGCCAAACAAAAGGTGTCTGCAGGTCAAATCCAAACACAGGCTGCCAGTTTGCATCCACTGCTGAAGTTCTCTATAAAATAAGTGTTAGGGTGGGAGGAGTTCCATTTCAGCCAACGGTCTAAGGAAGCACCTAAAACCAAGACAACCTGGAAGCATCTCCTGCAACCCTTAGCCTAGCTCTCAACCATTCGGTATTGTTCTGAAAACAAACTAATTCTACAGTTGTGTTGAGCATATCAAGCCTCTTCTCTGTGCTTACTGCTAGGAATCAGATATGAACAATAATGCTAAATAACAGGTAACATTATGGAGCAATTTCTAGGTGCCACACTGTCCTACATATTATATCAACTATCTCACTTAATCTTCACGACAACCCTATGAGTTAAATACTATTATCTTAGTTTAAAGATCAGGAAACTGAGGCAACTTGACCAAGGTCACAAATTAGCAAGCAGTGGAGCTAGAATTAGGACCTTGGAGTCTACCAAAAGAACTCACAATATGAAAACAAAAGCCATTCAATAAATGGTGCTGGGACAATTAATTGTACATAGGGAAAAAAATGAATCCAGACCATACCTGAAACCACACTCAAGTCTATTCCAGATGGATTAGAGATCTAAACATCAAAGACAAATCAGTATGGATTCAAGAAGATAGTATAAAGAATAACCTCAAAATCTTGGCGGGGGGGACAGATTGATAAACTTGACTTTATTAAAATTCAGAACTTCTTTTTAACAAAAGGTAACTTAAAGAGATTTAAAAGATTAACAACAAAATGGAAAATGGTATCTGTAATACATATAACCAACAAAGGATTAAAAATCAGAAAATATAAAGAAACCTTTTGAAAAACACAACCCAAAATAGAAAAATGGCAAAACAAGCCCCAGCATGGTCTAAGCTGTAAAAATCTGGTATCACCATAGCTGCCACACAGAACTGAGAACAGCAGACCTTGGCATCACTGACCAATATAAAACATTCAGGGGTCTACGTCATGCTGCCGGTACACAGAGCACGTGGGACCTGGCCAGACGGACAGAGGACAGAACCAAAAGGGTTATTCTCTATCATACAGAAACTAGAATGCTACACAGAAGTTGAACACCCAACATTAAGACACACACAGATCAGGGACTAGCAAATGTCTTTGTTAAGGGCCACACAGTAAATATTTTCAGCTTTGTATGCTACATATTCTGTCACAACCACTCAACTCTGCCATTGGTAGTGTGAAAGCAGCCAAAGACAATATGTTTATAAATAAGTGTGCTAGTGTTCCAATAAAACTTTACATAAATAGGTGGCAGGCCAGATTTGACCTATGGGCTAGAGCTTGTGGACCCCTGCCACAGACAGTTGTGATTTCCCTACACTCTAGGAATATTTCCCCTGTATTTCCCTGATTTTATGTCTGCTGACACCTCTAATTTCCTAAAGCAAAAACTACACATTCGACAGTTTCCAAAAGTCAATTACTCTGACAAAAAACATCTTCTCCCTTATTATCTGTGACAATTCTCACCTCATTTTCCTTTCATCTATTTAACCTCTTTGACAGCCACCATTCCAAACTAGAAATCTAAAACATTCTCTCACCATTCACAATATCAATTATCAACACCTGCAAATTCTAATGTTGTTCAATGCTCCAAGTCTCTGCCTTAGTTCAAGTCCTCATTACTTCTTCCCTGCTCTCCAGTTCACCCTCCTACTAAACATCCATTTGTCCCCTAAAAATTAAATCTCATCATACAGCCCCCTCCTCAAAGACCTTGACAATGCCTCCTATTGGCTAAGGATTCAGTCCAAACTCCTTAGTAAGGCCCTTCACAACCATATTCTAATCAACCTTCCCGGTCTCATTCTCCATTCTTCTCTCTCCTCCCTCCCTCCTTCCCTCCTTCTCTCTCTGTCTTTCTCTCACACACAAATTCTCTGGCCACATTCAATCACACTCCCTAAAAATGCATGACTCTGCCTGGAATACTTTTCTCTCCAACTTTCCATCTAGCAAACTCCTTCACATTTCATGGCACCCTTTCACAAAACCTTTCCTGATTCCTAGAGCAGAGACATGCCCACTTCTGTGTCCATACAACCCTTGATAACTCTCCTCTGGCATTTATCATTGTTTACATGTCTACTTCTCTCATGGGACTGAATATCCAAAGTGAAAAGACACAGCCTTAAAGCCCTTTGAATCCTCAAAGCTTACCATAATGCTTGACATGCAGTTGACATCTAGCACACAGTAAATGTATGTTGAATGGAAGATATACTTTGTGGTAGGGGTAGGGTTTCTTAACCTGGGTTTCACAGACGGGAGTCCACAGACAGAATTCAGGGAGTGGGGGACCCATGAACTTGACTAAGAAAATAAATTCTGCCCTGGTTAATGTGGCTCAGTGGGTTGGGTGCCATCCCACAAACTGGAGGGTTGCTGGTTCAATTCCCAGTCAGGGCACATGCCTGGGGTTGCTGGCCAGGTCCCCAGCTGAGGGGTGTGCCAGAGGCAATAGATCAATGTTTCTCTCTACACATAAATGCTTCTCTCCCTCTCTTCCTCCCTTCCCTTCTCTCTAAAAAATAAATAAAATCTTTAAACATACCCAAAAAAAGAAAATAAATTCTCTCCCTTGCTTTCTCTAAAATCAATAAAAATAACTATTATATTTCAATATAATTGGTTTTCTTTGTGATTAAATGTATTTTGTTTTATGTTATTAAAAATACATAAGCTTTACTAGATGTTAGCAGGGCCCATGGCACAAAGTTGGGCCTTTCTGAGTTAGAAAGACCCAGAACAAATGCATCATGTTGCTTTATATACATACAGTATACATATAGGTATTGAATATGTATTGAAAATCTTATTGCTATGAACACCCTCATAACCTGTTTGTCGAAAGTTCTTTTTGGCTCTGGCAGGGTAGCTCAGTTGGTTAGGTTGTGGGTGGTGAGGGCAAATAGAAGAATCAACTAATGAATTCATTAGTAAGTGGAACAAATTTATGTTTCTCTCTCTCCCCACCCTCTAAAATCAGTACATTAAAAAAATTAAGTCCTTTTTGATTGTATGGGAGCCCTAGAACTCTATCATGATTGATTTGCATAGTTTTCCCTCAGAACTCTCCCACAGCCCATCTGAACTTTCAATTCTTCTCTTTAACTGAAGTTTGATCATGATAGCGATCCTGGGTGTCTACCACTACCCACTTTTTAAAAAGGCTTTTCATGTCCCTTTGCTGTATAATAAACACCTAGAATGAAGGAGCATCTCTTAAAACGCCAGAAAGTTAGAGTCAAAAGGTTCCTGAAGATAACTTCTTTCCACAAATGGAGGCTGGCTGGAAATGATCAAATAGCTGGTTACCTATACTTTTTGTATCCCCCTCAGCCTCTGAACAGACAAACACAAACTTACTACAGAAACAAAATAAATAGCTCTTTGATATAAGCTGCTATGTTTGATTTCTTAACATTTTTCTGCCTGCTAGCAAATTCTTCTAAGGCAGTGTGTTGAATGAGGCAGCGGACCTGAGTGCCAGTAGCCCCTCTGCCACTAACTTTTAAGATCTTGAGAAGTCAACTTCACCTTTCTATGTATGTCTCAGATAAAATCATCTGAACGTGCTACATGATCTCTAAGACCTTTGTATTTTCTACACACTCACTCCTTCACTATTCTTACTGGATTCAATAATGCCTTTCTGATGACCTCCCAGGTGACCCTGCTCTTAAAACAGTGGGCTGTCCCCTTCCTGGGAAGACACGTTGGGTCACCGCCCACAAACAGCCCGGTCCCTCCTTTTAAAGACACACACAAACTCCCTAAGTTGATGGAGACTCTTTCTTTTTGCCAACCAGTTCCATTCTCTTGCACCCATTTTGCTGGCCAGTTCCTGCACCCAAACCTCAGTCCCTCTTTCTTCTCTTCTTTATCAATCCCTTCCCTTTTTATGTTGCTCCCCCAGTAAAGGAATGGAGGATCCTGGGGGCACTTATGAGTTATACGGTCTTACAATTCAGCCCCGCGACTCTGATGACCGCCCCAATCAGATACCCAAAGAGCCCCCATTTCTAAGCAACCCCTTCCTCCCCGCCCAAAGAACTGCCACAGTCCTGACAGCCTGAGCTCGGGCCCCAAGCTCCTCTGGAGCCTACCGGCTCTGGAGTCCTGAACACTGCCCATCGTCTAACCCAGCTCCAGGTCTTGCCACGCCAAGCTCCACGGACCCCGACCCTGATTCCATTTGGACCAGTGTCCCTTGTCTGCGACCTGGCCACGACCTCACGTCCGGCTCCACCAGTTCCTCGGGCCTGAAGCGCTACCCGGTGCAGACCCCCGCCCGCCCTGCACTCTCCTCAGCGCCCCAGCCGCGCGTCCGGCACCCTCTCCAAACCCGGCCGAGCCTTAGCTCCCTCCAGCGCCCCCGCCCGCAGGCCCGGGGTCCGCTCCCCAACATGGCGACGGGGACACGAGCACGGCGGGCGGGGCGGCTCCGGGCAGGGCCCGTACAGGGGCCGTGCTCTACGGTCGACCGGCGCCATTTTTCCGCGCCGGGCCCGGGCAGTGCCTCCTTCCAGCGGAGCCAGCCGGGCCGGGACCGCGGGCGGCTGCAGGGCCCACCCCTTACGGGCTCGCGTCGCCGTCACCTCACCTGAGCGCGGCCCCAGCCCTCCCGGGCGGGCCTCGGGCCTCGGAGCACCGGCCCGGGCCGTGCGTGCCCGCGGCCCTCCGTGAGTTCGTCAGTCCGTTCTCGCGCACACCCGTCTGTCCGGCCGTCGGCGCCCGGCTGCCAGCAGCCCGACCCGGCAAGGCCTCAGGGAGCGGGCGGGGAGGGGGATGGGCCGGACCGGGTCGGGGAGGGAGGGGGAGGGAGGGAGAGAGGGAGGGAGTGCGGGAGGGGGCGGAGCGGACCAGGGTGGGTGGGGCCTGGTCACGTGACCAAACGTCTCAAAGTGCGCGAGGCGGAGCGCGCGCACCCGCTCACTTGGGTGCAGAGCTTGGTACTGCGACCCAAAGGATCTGTCTCATGGCGCTGAAATATGTCAATGGCTCCTGGCCCCACCTCAGAGTCACTGCACAGCTCTATGGGAGGCTTCTGACTGAGTGTTCTTGGGCAACTCAGTTCCTCAAGCCTCAGTTTACCCATCTGAACTTTGGGGATAATAGTGCTTGCAGAAAGGAAATGAGCGACGGCATGGAAAACACTTGGTACAGCGTCTGACACATAGTGTATAATAACTTTAATGGTGATAAATACAACCTTTAGCCTTTATTATCATTTGCCTATAAGTCCCTCTCTACATTTTCCCATCACCATGACTCCAGCAAGCTCAGCAGGTGCCTTCCCCTTTCCTCAAATGTAGGGGGGCCACCTCAGCACTGGATTTGATGTCTGACTACAGGCCTGGATTCAGATCTGGCTTTCACCCTTGACAGCTGTGTGTTTTTCTTTGCTTCTGAACCTCAGCTTCATCATCTGTCAAATGGGGTTTACCACAAAAGCATCACAGAAGACAGAAGATGAGCAGGTAGATTGTAAACTTATTGCAAATCTCAGGCATACTGGTTTCATCTAAGAAAAGGAGTCAGGAGTTCTTTCATTCCACAGTTACTTATTGAGCACACGCTGTATGCTAGGACTGGTGCCCAAACTGTCCAGGGCCTTTTCACATCCTCTCTGGTACCCCTCCAATCTATTCTAAGTCAGAAATCTGATTATGCCCCTTCCCTATTTAAAACTATTTGATGGTTCCACATTGCTCTTAAGATAAAGGCCAAATAGATGCCTTACTGTTGCTCTTTCCACAACTCCAGACATATCTCAGGGCCCTCTCCACCTCTCTCTGGACTGCATCTACAGTGACCTCCTTCACATATTGTACTTCTCTTGTTCTCAGGACCCGTAACACATGCTGATCCCTCCCACTAAAATACTCTTCCTTCCTCCTCCCCCCTTTAAATAACTCCTCAGCCCTCAGATCCCAGCTCCAGCATTGCTACCCCAAGGCTACCTTCTCTGACCACTCCCCAGACAGGTTCTTTTACTTGTTCTCAATAGGATGTGATAGGTTATTTATTCCCTGTATTTACCACTAGATTGTAGGCTCCATAAGGTAGGAGATTATCCATTTTGTTTACTGCTGGTCCTCAGCACACAGCAGTGTCTGGCACAAGAGGAGGTGCTCAGTAATATGTGTTATATGTATGAATCCTGGGCATTGGGCTAGGTGCTAGGCTTGAGGGCAGAGAAAAATAAAGAGAACCACAAGGGGACACCTTAGACCTTTGAGCCTGTGAAGTTAATACCAAAAGTATTTACAAGAAGAGCCTGGAAAAAATTTTAAGTGTTTTAACTTTTAAAAAGTTAGGTATAATTTACATAAAGCAAAATGCAAACATCTTAAGTGTATGCCTAATAAATTTTTACCTATGTTCCTATGTTACCACCATCCAGATCAAGTTACAGAGAAACCCAGAAAGTTTCCTTTGTTCCCCTGCCATATTGTCCCTCCCAGTCAATACTTGCTCCCCCAGAGGTAACCACTATTTTGACTTCTAGCACCATAGATCAATTTTGACAACTATTGAACTTCATATAATCATATAAGCGTATACTCTTTTGTGTTAGCCTGGAAATCAACCATACTCAAAGACTGACTTTTTGGATAATGGTACAATTAATGATTTACTTGATTGATTATTAATATGAAAGACTAAATGAGAAACTCTGGTTATTTCATGCTGGCAGAGACAAGGTCCTGCCAGAAGTCAGCCCAGAGGCTGAAATGACATACATATACTACATATACCTCTAAGTCTTACAAAAATTTCTAGAGGTAAGAAAGCTCTGAAAGATTCTAAACAGTAAAAATCCAATCTAAAAATGGGCAAAGGTCTTGAATACACATTTCTCCAAAGAAGACATACAAATGATCAATAAGCTCATGGAAAGATATTCAACAGCACTAGTTATTAGGACAATGAAAATCAAAACCACAATGAGACCACTTCACACCCATTAGGGTGGCTATTACTAAAAAAAAAAAAAATAAATAAAACAAAAAGTTATAGGTGTTGGTGAGGCTATAGAGAAATCAGAACACTTTCACATTGCTGGTGGGACTGTAAATGGTGCAGCAGCTGTGGAAAAAAAGTTTGATGGTTTCACACAAAGTTAATCATAGAATTACCATCTGATTGATCCAGCAATTCCATTTCTGGATATTTACCCCAAAAAAGTAGCAGCAGGGACTTGAAAAGATATTTGTACATCCCTGTTCATAGCAGCATTGTTCACTGTAGCCAAAAGTTAGAAGCAACCTAGTTATCCATTCATCTGTCAACATATGAATGGATAAGCAAAATGAGCTATTTACATACAATGGAATATTATTCAGCCTTACCAAAGAAGGAAATTTTGGCACATGCTACAACATGGATAAACCTTGAAGGCATTAAGCCACAAAAGGGCAAATATTATGAAGCCTCAACAAGCATCAGATTAAGAGGCCCTGAAAGAGGTTATCAGGTTGCTTCACAGGATGTTGTGAGCAAGAAAAGAAGTGTTTAAGACATCTAGGATTGTACTGGATACAGATTTGGGTAAAGAAAAAGCTAATCAATTGTTCTTTGATGTAAGTTTCCTAGAGTAGTCAAATTCAAAAGACAGAAAGTAGAATAGTGATTACCAAGGGTTGGAGGGAAGAGAGAATAGAGTTACTATTTAATAGGTACAGAATTTCTTGGGGAAGATGAAAAAATTCAGTCCAGAAGGTATCCAGCCATGTGATGTGAAAAATAGAGACATTTATTGAAGAAGATACAAGAAACACTGTATACAGGACAATGACACCTCAGTGCCCTTCAAAGTACACACCTTGAGACCTCACACAGTTCTCCCAATAACCATCAGTTGCCCTGTCGTATTTTCCTGAATTGCACTGATGGTCTGAAATCGCTTTCCTTTCAAAGGTATTTTAGTATGGGAGAAGGCAGAAGTCTCAGGGCGCCAAATCTGGGCTGTAGGAGGGCTAAGTCACCTGGGTAATTTGATGTTTTGCAAAAAAAACTGCATGAGACTTGATGGGTGAGTGGGTACGTTGTGATGAAGTTGCCAATCACCAGTTGCTCATAACTGTGGCCTTCTGTATCATCCAAATAGTTTCCATGGAGGAATGTTCGAGCTCGACACAAAATTAGATGCAGTTTCCTTGCTGTACTTGCTCAGTCATTTTGAATGCCACAGCCACACAGTATACATGCTCACTCAACAGTGTCTACCACTCCCACTGACAAGTACAGTGAAGTTGTCATTGTTCACATATGCATGTTACAGCTCATTCTCCTTGGCTGCCAGGCTACGCTGATGTTGCACAAACTGTTCTTGTTATATTAACAATGGCTGGACTTTTTCCAGACAGACCTCACATATAAATCAGAACCTGAGCCACTATCCTCTTTTTTTCTTTTTTTACCTTGTTTTCCATGTCCTTATGCTGAAGGTCATAGGTTTTTCTGGGATTAGGAAGGATGCAGGGAGCTAGGAGACAGGGGCCCACTTGGGTACCTATACATCCAACAGGTGAAAATAGCAGGAGTATAGGCAACATATTTGTTTCCCACAGGAAGGTAGCAAAGGAACAGAAAGAGGCCAGGGACTGGCCCTATGGTTAGCATGGTAATTACAAGATTGGGCTCTGGAGCCAAAATCCCCAAGTTTGGATTCTAGCCCTGCCATGTATCAGCTATGTGACCTTGGGCAAATCTAACCTTGTTAGACCGATGAGAAAACTGGGATCAAACAGATCTAAAAGCTTGTCTGACAGAGTTCAAAGTATTTGAACTTAAGTATGAGCAAGGACTCATACTCTTTTATTTTGTTTGTTTTTAATCCTTACATGTTTTTTATTTTGTTTTGTCCATAATAGACTGCAAATTCCCCAAAGAATGTATATTTTTGTAATATTGTCACTCGTAATATAACAACTTTTTTGTGCTTTAGTTGCCTCATCTGTAAAGTGCAGATAGTAAGGGCACCTTACAGATGAGGATTAGAGGATTAAATGAATTAGTAGAGGATTAAGTGAATTAGTACTTATAATGTTTAGCAGAATGCCTAGCACTTAGGAAGCCTCAACAAGCAGCAGATTAAGAGGCCCTGAAAGAGGTTATCAGGTTGCTTCACAGGATGTTGTGAGCAAGAAAAGAAGTGTTTAAGACATCTAGGATTGTACTGGATACAGATTTGGGTAAAGAAAAAGCTAATCAATTGTTCTTTGATGTGAACAATTTGATTAACATTTATTGATCTTCTACTTTTATATGTTTGTCCAGGTGGGCTTAAACTTTGCAGTGATAAGACTGATGGTAAATACTTAAACCATGTCTTTAAGAACATCATGTATGAGAAAAAAAAGAACAAAACCATCTACAGAGCATCAACGTTCTACTTTCTGTGGGTTTCATCACAACAATGCCAAATGACAGGTTGCCACATTTAGTTGGACAAGCTGTGTTTTGCAGGAGGATATCATATCTAAATGGGTGCCATAGACATTATAATTTATAAATTTGTTGTGACAGTTTACCGGTAGTTGGCAGTGTCTGTTTATTAGAAAATCAGTCTACAGCTATACCACCCTGAATACACTGATCTAATCTGGTCTCGGAAGCTAAGCAGGGTCAGGCCTGGTTAGTACTTGGATGGGAGAAAATCAGCTCAACAATTTTAAGACAATAGGACAGTGATTTGCAACTGGTGTTCCACAAGAATTTTTAAAACATGTAATACCTGACTATTTAGTCAGGGGCACTGACCTCTTTTCCCTTAGATTGTCAGATTTAAAAAATGACAACAGCCCTGGCTGGTGTGGCTCAGTGGATTGAGTGCTGGCTTGTGAACTGAAGGGTTACCAGTTCAATTCCCAGTAAGGGCACGTGCCTGGGTTTTGGGCCAGGTCTCCAGTTGGGGGCACGTGAGAGGCAACTATTGATGTATCTCTCACACATTAATGTTTCTCCCCCTCTCTTTCTCCCTCTCTTCCCCTTTCTCTAAAAATAGAATTTTTTTCTTTAAAATACTTCCTCAAAGGAGGTATTTAAAAAAAATGACAGTAGCCAACACAACAGTAGCTGTCCAGTGTGAATGAATCAAAATTATACCTATTTTTTCTTGTCAGATTGGCAAAATATATATTTTTTTGGTGTGCTGCAGAATTTTAGTAATTAGTTTGTGTGCCATGAGATGAAAAAGGTTGAAAATTACTACAATAATAAATAGAAGAAGGGTCACTTCTACTTTGAAGAAAGCCTTATTTATTGGCAGCAATGGTTTGCTTTTTGGGAAAAAATTGAAAAATAGAAATAGAGTGATAATAACACAATTGAAAAAAATTAAAGAGTATCAAGAAGTGACCAAAAAACAAACAAACAAAAAAAGCCCATGAAATACATTCTTAGTATTTAAAAGCCTGTTTTCAAAAACATTCTGAAATTTTAAAACTTTTTTATTAGAATATAACATAAAAATTCACAAATCATAAGTGTGTAAAGCCCAGTGAATTTTCACAAAGTGAATCTGAACAATTAAACAACTCCCAAATCAAAAAATAGGACATTACCAACCCACAAAAGCACCTCATGTCCCCTTTCTAGTTATTTACCTACTCATGCCCCTGAGGGTAAAACAGTATGCTGACCTCTAACTCCATAGATTAGGCTTGCCAGCGATTATACTTTATATAAATAGAATCTTGAATCTGGCTTCTTGTGCTCAATTTTATGTTTTTGTAATTCATTTATATTGTCACAAATAGTTGTAGTTTGTTCCTTTTCATTGCTTCATATCATTTCATTATTTGAATATATCACAATTTATCCATTCTACTGATGATGAGCATTACAATTTCCACTTTAGGTCTATTTTTTAATAGTACTACTGTGGATATTCTTTGACATATCTTTGGATGAATGTGTACAATTTTCTGCTGAATATATACCTAAGACTAGGATTGCTGGGTCATAGAGTTTGCGTGCATTCTGCTCTAGTTGATATTGCCAAATGCTATGTCTTTTTTTTTTAAAGAAAAACACAGATTTATAGAGTTATAATTCACATACCATACAATTCACTTATTTAAAGTGTACAATTTAATGTTTTTTAGGATGGTCACGATAGGTGCAACCATCACCAGTCAATTTTGTAGAACATTTTCATCACCTCAAAAAGAAAACCTGTGCCCCTTTCATGTTGCCCTCCTTCCAGTTTCCCTCCCCCCACTTCCCTATTCCTGAGCAACTACTAATTTGCTTTCCGTCATTGTAGATTTGCCTATTCTGGATATTTCATATAAATATGTCTGGCTTCTTTCATTTAGCATGCTTTCAATGTTCATCCATGCTGTAATGTGTCGGTATTTCATTTGTTTTTATGGCTGAATAATATTCATTGTATGAATATACCACATTTTTTTATCCCATTCATCCATTGACAAACATGTGTGTTGTTTACACCTTTTGGCTTTTGTGAACAGTCCTACTAGTCATGTACAAGTTCTTGTTTGAGGACCTGTTTTCAATTCTTTGGAGTATATATCTGGAAATGGGATTGCTGGGTCACATGGTGATTCTGTTCATCTTATCAAAGAAATGCCAAACCATTTTCCACAGTGCCTGCACCATTTTACATTCCCCCCAGCAATGTATGAGGGTTCCAAGTTCTCTATACCCTTGCCAATACTTCTTTCTTAAAAATGATTTAAAAAAATGATTATAGCCAACCTATAAATAATATAGAGGGGTGTCTTATTGTGGTTTTGATCTGTATTTCCCCAGTGACTTCTTATATTGATTGAGAATTTTGTCATAGACTTATTGACCATTTGATATCTTTTTTGGAGATATATCTATTAAGTCCTTTACCCATCTTTTAATTGGGTTGTTGAACTGTAAGTTCTTTATATATTCTGGGTACTAGACCCTTATCAGATGTGATTGCAAATATTCTCTCAGCTTGGTGGGGGTTGTCTTTTCACTTTCTTGAGGTTCTATGATGCATAAGAGTTTTTAATTGTGAGGCAATCCAATTTATTTTTTATTTCATTGCTTGTGCTCTTGGTCTTACAGCTAAAAAAACCATTGCCAAAGTCAAGGTTGTAAAGATTTACCTGTATGTTTCTCAGAGTTTTATAGTTTTAGATCTTATATTTAGGGCTTTGATCCATTGTG
The DNA here is from genome assembly GCA_028533065.1 of Trachops cirrhosus. NCBI lineage: Eukaryota > Metazoa > Chordata > Mammalia > Chiroptera > Phyllostomidae > Trachops > Trachops cirrhosus. Next base: position 75,254,926 of record CM052547.1, read on the forward strand.
AGTTATTTTTTAAGATGTGAAGTAAGGATCAAATTTCATCCCTTTGTATGTGATCTATCCAGTTGTGGCAGCACCATTTGTTGAAGAGACTATTCTTTCTCCATTGAATAATCTTGGCACTCTTGTCAAAAATCAATTGACCGTAGATATATGGGTTTATTTCTGGACTCTCAATTCTATCCCATGGATATGTTTATCCTTATGCCAGTACCACAATATTTTGATTACTATAACCCTGTACTAAATTTTGAAATCAGGAAACTTCATCTCTTAAACAAGATTTGAAGGAAATACTAAAATATCCCATTTGAAAAGCCAGGCGTTATATCTTGGAGCTAATTTGAGGCCAGAGATTGTATCACCATAAAAACTTTTTAAATTTCTAAGCATCTCTTCCATTCATAGTCAGCAAAAATTCAGTTCTCAATATGAGGTAAATTTTATGTTTTTTTAACGGTAGCTCAAGATAGTGCAGTCTAACTAAAGTAAAAGTGATTAATATAAAGTCTAAGAGAGTGACCAAGAATATAAAGTCTAAGACCTTGTCTGTCTTGTTCACCAGTATTCCCTCTGCCTAAAATGACATTCTCTCATCTCACATCTAACCTTTTTCTTTCAATCTTACTCACCCTCATCACTTCCTTGGGGAGGCCTTTTCTGGTCCCACCCGACCCCTGACTTAGATTAACTTTGCTGTTATACATTCTCATAGCATCCCTCATAGAGCTTTCTGTGATGGCAATTACCCTAATTATCTGTGTCCTATTTCTTTAATGTTTCATTCCCCCTGTAGATTGCAAACCCATAAAAAATTCTTGTTCAATGCTGAATCTCCAGTGCCTAACAAAGAGCCTGGAATACAAATGGATGGATACATGCATGCATGAATGTCATAATGTATAAAAACTACTTATCTGATTTATACTATACACCATGTACTTCATAACAAATAGTTTGCCAAGTAGATGTGCAAATGGTTCAAGGCACAAATTAAGAGTTGAACATCTTGAGACTGAATCCCAGTTTTTCCATTTAATGTATGAGGAACCTTAGACAAGTCCCTTAACCTCTTTTTTACTAGCTTCTTATCTGTAAAAATGGGCAAAATATTAGTACCTACCTCATGAGGTTTGTAATGAAGATTAAATAAAATTATCCACATAAAGTATTTAGCATAGAGCCTGGCACACATTAAGTGTTCAACAGATGCTATCTGTAATTATAATAATTGTTAACTTTATAATACGAGTCTTAGATAGATGGCAGATATTATTGTGACCCCCACAAAATTGACTCCAGTTTGCCCTGAAGTCAGGGCTACTGGGACAAGGTAAGCCAAGGTCTCCTCTGCACTCCACTCACAACACAGCCAAACATAAATCAAGCCAGAGCCATGGTTAAGCAATATTCTTTCTTTAATTCCCCTTTGCAAATGGAAGCCCCTGAGCTTGTCCCCACCCCCACCACTATTCCACACCCTGGGCCCCAGATGCAATGCCCCAGCCTCAACCTGGTAGGAGGAAGAGAGGAACACCCCCCTCCTCAGGATGGTCCATTAAAAAAATCCTAGTCATTTAAGAAATGAGGCTGAGGACAGGAGGAGGGAGCTGGAAGACAAGGCCCAGGGAAGGCCAGACTGGAGATGTTGGGGTTGTGAGGACCCTTGAGAAGGGTTTGCAAGCACATCCCTAAGCTCAGGGCCAGCATGGCTGAGGGAAAGGAGACAGACAGATAGTCTGACCCTTCAAGGTCCTGTCTGCCTGGTTATGAACACAGACACTCACCGCCACCTCCACCCCAGGCCTCCGGGTGGAGAATTTTCCATTTACTCTGGGAAAGGGTTTGCTAAGCATCCCCTCTGGCCCCTGATCTGGGGCATCCCTGGGGTCCCCCTGAGACCAAACCTGGGAGAAGGAGGGACTCTAGGAACATGCAAAGGGGGGGAACAGAGACCCCCACCCCACCCCGCTGCTCTACACAATGGTGGCTCCAGCTGCATCTGGGCTCCGAGGGTCCTTCACACCGATGATGAAGTTGTTGGTTCTCCGGCTGCCATGGACCCAGGATAAGACATCTACCTTCTCCACGTGGTGACCCCTGGCTTCCAGGAACTCAATCTCTTCTTCTGTGAACTCACCTGAAAACCGTCCCCCAACATAGACACATTCAGAGTGTTTAGAGCACTAGCCCAGGAGTACCTTGTTCAGAACTGAGTCCTGGTCCTGGATACTCCACTGAGGAGCTGTATGACCTTGGGCAAATTGCTTTACCTCTCTGAGCCTCAGTCTCTTCATGCATAAAATGGGGGATTATACGAGAACCTACTACATGAAGTTGTTGCAGCAATTAAAGGAGATAATAAACAGAAAGCACGGAGCTCAGAGCCTTGCATATGGTAAATGAGCAATAATATACATTTGCTCTTAATATAGGAAAAGGGGTTTTGGGGTCTCATCTCCACCTGTCTAGGCCAAGCTGCCACCCTAACTTGCTGGGATAATTGCATGGCCCACTAACTGGTCTTTCGGTTTTCAGTCCTGCCTTCCTTACAGCCTATTCACCCAGCAGTCAAAGAGTCCTTTTAAACCATTAGACCACATCACTTCCCACCACTCAGAGCCCTCTAAAAGCTTTGGTGACTCTAGAATAAAATCCAAAGTCCTTACCAAGGCCTGTAAGGCCCAACAGCTTCTGGGACCTTACTACCTCTCTGAACTCCTCTCCTCACTTTCTTCTACTCTCTCCCGTAACTCTGCTCTGACTTCCTTGCTGTCCCTCAAGGAGGCCAAACGTTCTCCTACTTCAGGACTTTGCACTTGGCTTTCTCTCTGCCTGGAATGCTCTCCTCCTAGAGGGTCACAAAACTGCCTCCCTCCCTTCATTCGAATCTTCAAGAACTTCCCCGATCCCTGTCTGAAACATCAGCCCTTGTTATCTTTACCTTGTTTTGTTTCCTTTCAAAATACTTACTGCTAATATATTTGTTTATTTATTTATTGTGTCTTCCTCCACTAGATTATAAACTTTTTAAAGGTGGAAATGTTGTGTTGTTCACTATTGATCCCCAATGCCTAGAACAGGGTGAGGACATAGTAAATGTTAAACAAGTATTTACTGGGTTAATGAACAAATCCCCATCCTCTTGCATAAATTCAGGCCTGTATCTCTTGCTGGGCCATTATCCAGTTGCTTCCTGTATTTCCCCAACTTAAATTCTCCTTCCTTCCATCCACCTCCCCTATATGAAACAAATCAGGTCCTATCCCTCCCCTACTCAACTGGATATAGTCTATGCTTCTTTAACGTGGGCCTCCATGATAAGCCCTGTAACCTCACCTCCCAATGCTCCTCAACGAAAATATGGTCTTGGGGACAAATGGTGATGGAAAAAAGAAAATAAATGTTAAAAATACATGGTCTTATTTCCCCAACTGGGATGATTCACAATATTGAACAGCACTAAATCACTGAGTCCTGTGGTTCACTGTCAGTCTGTTTGATAATAGCAAGGACTGCGTTTCAGTCGGTCTCCGACATTTCTAATCTTCCTCAACAGATCGAGCAGCCCTCCGAGCCTTCTGAGGGCTACAATATCTAACTAAAACCTAAAAATATTTGACTTTTTATAGCTATTTATTGTCTGTTTGTGGCAATTAATGCCATTTTTTCCATTTGGGATTATGATACAAGATTTGCTTTTAAAGATACATTTAGGTTAAATATGTTTATAGACACATTATGTAAATAATGGTTTAGATGATGTGTAAATGTGGCAAAAGTCATGAAGGTGATGGATAAATTCTGAAATTTGGGAAACAATGTCTCTAGTCCAGCTAGCCTCTTTGGCTGCTCTCTGAGCCATACTTTGGGCTTTTGCCCAGGCTATTCTCCTGTCCAGAATGTTCTTTATCTCCACATGCCAACCTCTTGCTCAAACTTAAGGCCCAGCCAGTTGTCACCTCTTCCATAAAGCCTCCCAGAGTCGTGAGGTGGATGAACATTCCTTCCACCAAGTCTCTGCTCCTCATGCCCTGTCTTGCCCTGTCTTACCCTGTAAGCCCCTCAAGGGAGGTCTAGGACGAGCCCCCTCACCCACAAGTAACTTAGCATAAAGCCTCACATTTCATAGAGAGTAGAAGATATTGGTTGAGCAGAATTCATTTTCAAGGACTGAGTGACATCATCCATCAGTTGGGATCCAATGTGTCACCAGCCAATTACAGGGTGTGACTGCTGAGGATCTAGGTGGCGAGGCTTCTAACATGCTTCAGTCCAGGAGATATCTAGAGCCATGCAGTAAAGAGCTGAGTCTTTGGTATCAGCTCTTGGGTACCAGGTGTATGAGTATGTTCTACTCTCAATCCTGCCACTTACTGGTTGATCTTTGACTAGTTTATAACCTCTGTGGGCATTAGTTTCTTTCTCTGTAAAACTGGGATAATAACACTAAGCAAGCAAGAACCAGGTCTCATTCAATGTGTATCTTGGATAATACATGGTCTGTTGTAATAAAGACTCCTCGAAGATGCACATAATTTCCCATTTACAAAATTAAGCTGTGTCCAAAATTAAGCACCTCTCCTTCTTAGAGGAAAGTCTGTCTCCTTACCATAACCTGTAAGGTCCATGATCTGACCCCTGCCTACCTCTCTGATCTTATCTCATCTTCACTCACCCTTATTTCCTTTCTACTCCTAAAATACACCAAGCCCGTTCCTGCCCTGAATTCTTTGCATTTGTTCCCTTGGCGTACAAAGTTTGCCCCAGTTCTTTGCATGGTGGGCTCTTTCTCACTCTTCAGGTCACAGCTTAAATGTTACCAAAGAGAAGCCTTCCTCAATCATCAAGCCAGTCCTATACATACATTATCTTGATTTAATGCTCTACAGAACATTTATTTTGCTTTCTCATATTGTTTATTATTTATTTGCCTGCCTGCCTGTAAATGTAGTGTTTCCAGTACCTAGGATAATGGCTAGCACACAGGAGATATTCACTACAAACCGATAAATGAGTGGTTTGCAGAATGAACAATTGAGAAAACTAAGGCTCAGAGTGGAGCCATAAATTCCCCAAGGCCACACAGCCAGGAAATGGCAGGACAGTTTTAACCCCCGGATCTTTTATTATTAGGAGTTAGTTGGAGGAAACCAAGCTTTCAATGGCAGGGAGTTGGTGCTGGTTGAGGCAGGGGCACCCTTGGGAGGAGCCTCTTTCTCCACCAGGGCCTGTGCCCACGCCATGGGAACACTCACTGTCCACCTGCAGGAGGTTGGACTGCAGGTCCGGGTGCAGGCGGCCACGGGCTAGGCTGTCACTCAGGTTCCGGTTCAAAGTCAGGACATTCAGCAGAACCTGCGGGAAGCCGAAGGACAGAAGTCAGGGCTGCCCCAGAGACTCCACAGTCCAGATTCCTTAGTCTTTAGAGTCCTTGCACTGGAAGTGTCATCTGAGCTTCTCAACAGCCCCAGAAGACAGGCAGGCCTTTGAATACAGAGGAGAAACCGAGGGCCGGAGAATAAAAGTGATTCACTCCCGAGTTTAGAGAACCAGGGAAGAGGCATCACTGCCACCCAGTCTCCTTTAATCTAGCCCAGGGCTGACCTCTCCTCTCCCTGGCCAGAGCAGGGTTAATGGCTAGGGATGGTTTAGGTTACAATGTGGGTACTTTTAGTTTATTGGTTTGGAGTATGGGTAGGTTCTAGAACCAACTGCCTGCCCCTTCTTACTAAACTGGACCTAACTTCTTAACCTCTCTGGGCCTCAGTTTCTTCATATATGAAATAGAAATCAGGAAGGTTAAAAGGATTAACATATGTAATGCCATGCCCAGCACTATAAGAACTCTATATATGTTAGCTATTGTTATCTCCATTTTAGAGATAAGGAGGGGGGTTCAGAGAGGTTAAGTGAATTCTCTAACATCACACAGTTGAGAATTAGTAGTCCTTGGATTAGGACTCATGGGTATCTGATTCCAAAGCTCAGGTTAGTTAATGCACCACCTGCCAAATTAGTGCCTGACACATATATCTGGTGCTCAAGACATCTGTGGAATTGTTGCAAGATATTTTGGAGAGTAGCAGACCCTTCCTTTCAAAATCAGACCCTAAAGAAGGGTGCTTGTCTATTCAGGTGCTGAGTAGAGCATGATGGGACTTGAGATGGACAGAACCCAAGCAGCCCACATGCTGTATCACCTCTCCGTTCTACTGGCCCTGCGACTTCTGCAACCTGGGAAGAAAGGGAACTTCGGGGTGGCATTTTCACTAAGAAACTCAGCACAGCCCATGTCCCTAGTGTCCAGGAGGAGCCTGGCACAAGGCAGCCCAGCCATGTTTACTGTGAGTAAAGGATGAGAATAAGCAAGACCCAAGGGCACCTGCAGCCCAGGCCACAGCTCGGCTCCTGGCCACAAAAGGCCTACCATGAAGAAAACCTTACCTGGGTCAGGCTGCTGAGGCCCCGGGCAGCTCCATTGGCCCCCAGGGCGAGGTAGGTTCCACAGAGACCCTCTGCTGGCCGGACCACAGTGGGCAGCAGAAAAGACAGTGGCCGCTTCCCTGGCTGTACCGAATTCTCCTGTTGTCAGAAGGCAGAGACCACAAAGGGGATGAGAAGTGGGGGGAGACAGGGTAAAGACTACTCCACCATTCTTTCAACCTCTCTTCTTCTCCTGCATCTTCCACAGGCCCAGTTTTCATGGGAGACTGGTCTGTCGTCAGGCCACGGTTTGCTATATGTGAAATGGGCAAGGTCCTCAGATAACTGGGGTGGACAGTGAACACACTAAGTTCTGGGGCTACCCCGGGTGGCAGGGAAGGGGCCAAGCCAAAAAAGATGGCTATGGGAAAGAGCAGGATAACCCCCACCCTGGTCATCTCTGTCTTTGTCCTGCCAGGGGCCCAGCCAGCAGGGTGTTAGAGTGCTGGCCTCCAACTACACAATAATTCCTATCTCCTTCCTCCTTTGGGGCCCAGCAGTAGGGCTGAGCTCCATCAGCTCAGTATCACAGTCATAGACCATTAGTGCTAAAAAGTGCCCAAAGCATAAGATCAGGGGCCAATATCCTCATTGTACAGGTGAAGAAACTGAGGCCCAGAAAGGGGACAAGACTTTCCCCAGGTCACACAGCGAGATAGTGACAGAATGGGGCAAGATTTCTTCGCACCCACCAGGCTCCAGGCCCCAGACTTGGGCTCCTTTTTATAATAGAAATTCCTAGAGGTAGTAGGGAGGGACTGTAGTATATCCTCCCCAGCCTTGGGTCCCCAGGGTAGGAGGGAAGCAAGACCCTACCAGGCTGGGCGCAGAGTGGTTAGCAGTTCTGTTGGGCCAGGAGAAGTCCAGCATCTGGCTGTTGAGCAGGATCCCAGAGGGGGTGATGAGGCCACTGCCAAAGGGCCGGTTCAGGGAGCTGGGGGCCAAGATTAGGGCCAGGTGAACCCTGAGTCCACCCTCACTCCTGCCCAGCCCCCACCTCCTTCCTGTCTAGATTATCTCTTGTGCTAGGTTCTGAGTCTGAGCGGGCATACCTGACCATGGCCACAATGAAGTCGTCAGGGCCCATGATCAGCACCTGGGCCGCTGTGGGAGCCCCGTCCAGCTCGTAAACAGGCAGCAGTGGGGCAGGGGCTGCCTGGGAGTCATTGATGTGGCCCCGGAGGTAGGCAGCCTCTACCTTGCTGAAAAGACATGGAGTAGGAGATGAACACACAGTAAGTTCTCATTACATTCCACCTACCACTTTTTCTGATGTCTGTGCAATTATTTGACTAATATCTGCCTCACTCATTGAACTATTAGGTCCATGAGAATAGATTACTTATTCTTAGCATATAGGTAACATTCAGGAACGAGTTGTTAAACTGAATGAATTTATTTAGGTGTTATTCAGATTCTCTTCTAGAGCTAACTTCTAATTTATTTAGTGCTTAAATCAAGAGTCGTTTAGTTACTTGACTCATTTAATGCTTTCTATGAAAGTACCTGGGCCACAGTGGATGCTCAGAAAATATTTGTTTTGACATGAACTGAATTCACTTAACCTAACATTTGTAGTCCAGAAATTAAGTTTCATCAAGGGTTTATTATGTGTGTGTGTGGCAGGGGGGTGGTTGTATACAGGAATCTTTACTTGCTATTAGAATTTTTTTTGAAGACAGAAAGACTCAACACATAATAAGCCCTTAATAAATATTTATTGGATGAGTTAGTTGAGTGGATTTACTATAAGGTATGTGTGTATGTTTTAGAGCTGAATTTGCATTCATCTTGAAAACAAATTATGAAATTATGAAAATACAAATTTTCATTAACTACATTTTTAATTTCTGATTTTTCCTTAGCTAGCCTTTAAGTCAGTTATAGTAGAAGTAAAATAGTAACTATTCCTACCCCTATTGCCAATTAATAATAATGATGATATTTTAAAAATATTTATGATGTGACTTCCGGCCAAGATGTAGGCGTAGGTAGACACCTACTGTGCCTCCTCGCCTCCTCAAACAACCAAAAGAAGGACAAAAATTTAAAAACAAAAAACAACCAGAAATGACAGAAAATCAAACTGTATGGAAGTCCGACAACCAAGGAGTTAAAGACACATTCATCCAGACCAGTAGGAGGGGTGGAGTCGGGCAGCGGGAAGCCGGGGCAGAGTGGACCCAGCCAGGCAGCGGACTGTGGAGCGGGGCGTGGCATGCAAGGCGGCTGGTCGACCGGGTGGTCCCACATTCATGCAGATAAACCAAGCGAAACTGGGGAGTGAGACAGACCACACAACCCAGGGTTCCAGGGAGGGGAAATAAAGCCTCAGACCACTCACTGAAAACACCTGTGGGAGTTGAGGTGCTTGGAGAAACTCCCAGCCTCACAGGAGAGTTTGTTGGAGAGACCCGCAGGGTTCAGGGTTCTAGAACGTACACAAACCCACCCACATGGGAATCAGCACCAGAAGGGCCCAGTTTGCTTGTGGGAAGCGGGGGAAGTGACTGAAATCTGGCAGAGAGTGGAGCAAACGCCATTGTTCCCTCTTGGACCCCACGCCCACACACGGCGTCACAACCCAGCAAGGTGGGTGGCCCTGCCCTGGTGAATACCTAAGGTTCTGCCCCTCACTACGTAACAGGCATGTCAAGACAAAAGAAAAATTGCCTAAACAAAAGAGCAGATCAAAGCTCCAGAAAAAATACAACTAAGCAACAAAGAGATAGTCAACCTATCAGATGCACAGTTCAAAACACTGGTAATCAGGATGCTCACAGAATTGGTTGAATTTGGTCACAAATTAGATGAAAAAATGAAGGCTACACTAAGTGAAATAAAGGAAAATGTACAGGGAACCAATAGTGATGGGAAGAAAACTGGGACTCAAATCAATGAAGTGGACCAGAAGGAAGAAAGAAACATACAATCAGAAAAGAATGAAGAAATAAGAATTCAAAAAAATGAGGAGAGGCTTAGGAACCTCCAGGACATCTTCAAATGTTCCAACATCCGAATTATAGGGATACCAGAAGGGGAA
>CM052547.1:75264951-75313507 GCA_028533065.1 Trachops cirrhosus
CCTACAAAGGAGTCCCCATCAGACTGTCAGCTGATTTCTCAAAAGAGACCTTGCAGGCAAGAAGGGGCTGGAAAGAAGTATTCCAAGTCATGAAAGGCAAGGACCTACATCCCAGATTGCTCTATCCAGCAAAGCTTTTATTTAGAATGGAAGGGCAGATCAAGTGCTTCTCAGATAAGGTCAAGTTAAAGGAGTTCATCATCACCAAGCCCTTATTATATGAAATGTTAAAGGGACTTATCTAAGAAAAAGAGATAAAAAACATGCATAGTAAAATGACAGCAAATTCACAATTTTTAACAACCACACCTAAAACAAAAACAAAAACTAACTAAGCAAATAACTAGAACAGGAACAGAATCACAGAAATGGAGATCACATGGAGGGTTAGCACCAGGGGAGTGGGAAGATGAGAGAGGGGGAAAAGGTACAGAGAATAAGTAGCATAGATGGTAGGTAGAAAATAGACAGGGGGAGGACAAGACTAGTATGGGAAATGTAGAAGCTAAAGAACTTATGACACATGGACATGAACTAAAGGGGGGGAATGTGGGTGGGAGAGGGTGTGCAGGTTGGAGGGGAATGAAGGAGGGAAAATGGGACAACTGTAATAGCATAATCAATAAAATGTATTTAAAAATATTTATGATGTATTAGAAAACATGTTCAGTGCTTTGCATGTATGATCTTGCTTGGTCCTCACCACGACCTCATGAGGCTGGCACCATTATTGTTGGGCCCCTTGTAGAAACTGAGATTTAGAGGGTTTAAGGCTGCATAACTAATGGATGGAGAATCTGGGATTTGAACTGAGTCAGTCTGACAAGAGCCCACAATCTTACTACTGTTAGGCTGCTAATGTAGATACATAATAATCAAAATCACCACCACCTCCAATATTCTCTTGCAGACTCTGTTCATTGTTATTAGGCTTTCTTTTTCCACTCAAAAGGGGGAACAGATGAGCCTATATATGTATGTATCCTTCTATGGTCAAAAAATTTTGAGAGCCATGTAAAATGGAGCAAGTCATTATACAGATGGGAAAACTGAGGTATAAGGAGAGGCACCCATAGTCACATTGTGAATTGGGGTTAAGCTGAAGTTGACTTGGGACTTCCGGCCTATTGCTCCCCTGGCTGCTTTTCACCTGATCCTTTCCCCATACCCTCCACCACGTCACCAGTCCCCAGGGTCCTGCCACGGGACCCACCTTAGCATGTCATCCATGCTCTCAGTGATGGTAGAATCATAGATGGGGTCTCCCAGTCTGCTGGCCAGGGCTAATGCAATCTTCAGGGTCTGAAAACAGAGCAGAGGTACAGCAAAGGCTTCCAGGCCCCTCCCAGCACCCACACCCAGAATCCTCGTGTGTGAGAAAATGTAGAGAGGATTTAGTTCTACCCCATGGCAGCACCCCATCCCCCCACTCCCAGTGTCCCCACTATAGGGTAGGATGGAGGGGTTGGCCTTACCTCTGCCACCCAGTGAAGAGCCTGTTCCCGGGGTACCAGGCTGGTGAGATTGAAGCCCTCGAGGATGTTGAGAGCACTGATGAGGGCAGGGCCTGTGTGCGGGGGTGGGGGACTGAGAACCAGGTGGCCTGAAAGGACAGGAAATGACCAGATGGCAGGGGATAGGTCAAGGCATCTCACACCCCACCATCTCACAGACTGAGACCATTGCATTGAACTCCCTCATCATATAGGGGAAAAGCTTGACAGACAAAGGGACCCACCCAAGTTCACATGGCAAGTCAAGGACAGGGCCAGGACTCCAACCCAGAACACTGTTCTTCAGTTTCCTCTTCCATATGAGGAAACTAGGGCTCAAGAGGACTGCCCAGGGCCACAATGCAGGCCATTGGCAGAGCAAGTCTAGATGTTCGGATTCCTGGTCTACCATGTGTCTCCTTTCAGCTCCTCCCACAGGCCAGGATACTCCTCAGGGCCTCTGATGGTCCTGCCCCTGAAACTTCTTGGGAGCAGTAACCTCCCAAGGTCCTTTGATTTGGACATAAAAGGAATAATAATACCTGACATAACTAATTAACTCATTTAGTCTTCAGAATGGGTACTGCTATAACCCCCATTTTACAGGTGAGAAAACTGAGGCACAGAGAGGCAGCTGGTCCAATGTTATAGGAGACGAGTGGAACCCAGAGTACTCATGGTGCTGGCATTGCCAAGAGAACCCAGGCTGGGTAGGGGAAATGGAAAATCAAATTCAGCGCCCATTCTGATCAGAGCAACTTCCAACATCATCTCATCAAATCTTCATGGCCATCCTGAAAGGTAGGCACTATTATCTCCCTTTTAAGGAGGGAACCAAGGCTCAGAGTGGGAAGTGACTAGTTCAAGGTGAATGGCATTGCTGGTACTCAGACCCAGGTCTTCCTGGCTCCCTAGCTGTGCTCTTCCTCTGCTCCATATACCACTGCCTCTGGTAGGAATCAGGCTGGAGATTGAAACATGGAAACCTGAACTCAGAGGCGGCCTCTGATGGGGCTTGAGGTAATCTGGGCCTCCTAGAGGTAAGAGAACCCATGAACCTCCTTAGGGACCTAAGAACCCAGTACTTTGGGCTCAGCAAACATGAACTTCACCCATGTCATAAACTTGGCTTTCCGGTTCGTCATTGGTTTTGAGTTTGACAGGTTAAGTTCTATTCCTTCCCTGGGCCCTCAGTTTCCATTTGGCACAATTAGGGGACAGGTGTATGACTGTCTTGAAAAGTTTGTTATAACCAGAAGCTTAGATGAACTTTGGTCTTATGAATCCTTCTTATGAAGTACAGGACATTGAGAGTGGGACTGGAAATGGGTCAAGGCAACACAAAGCCCAAATCAAGAAAAGCTATGCCAGGACCCCAACTTCCAGGCCTGAACCTTTGGCCATATCCTGAATACTTGGGGTAATTGACTCCACGACTACTTCAGAAGGTAGGCTGGCTCTGGCTTGCTTCATTAGTTAGCTGTCTGTGAGCTCAATGCCTCAGTTTCTCTCCTGTGAAATGGGGAGGAGTCTTTTGGCCAAAAGCATATAGCGATGGACTGGGAAGCTTCTCCTGAGTGGGGACCCTGGGAGCTGGGGGAGAGGTCACCTCTGTACACGCCACACACAGGTTTCTCCACGAGGGCACTGTAGTTGCTGAAGTCCTCCTCAGTTATAACACCCCCTGCGTGCTGAGCCTGCAAGGGAGAGAATGGCCCCACCACCACTGTAAGCAACACATCACAGAGTGAGCATGTGGATTTGGCCTATGATAAAAGTTTGGATCAGAGACGGATCAGATGTTTATAATTTTTGTGCTTTCTGCAACTCCCATCATGGCCTTTAGGGACTGCACCAGCCCTAACTACCTCAGAAAAAGGGGGGAAAACACTAACATCGAGCACCTAATATGTGCAAGAAATTGTGCTGGGGACATTCTATGAATGGCCTTCTCAGTTCGGTATTCAAGGCCCATAGAGAGCTGGCACTTGCCTACATCTCTGCTTTATGTCCTGCTGTTCCCCAGTGACCTGCAGTTCCTGAACTCACGATTCCATGTCTCTGCACATACTGCCCTCTCTGCCTAAGAGAAACGAAGCTTTTCTACTTACAGCAGCACTTGCCTGAGAGATATCAAAACTGAATTCTGCATTTCACTACAACCAACCAAAGCCACCATGAAACCATGGATGACCCTGGTAGGAATGATGTAACTGAGCACTCTGCTGCCCAGTGAACCAGTCTTGTACAAACCGGTGGGCTCATTTCCTACTGCCCAGCATGCAAATTTTCAACCCTAAATTAGCATAACACTAGGAATCCTCCCCTTTTTTAGTACTTGAAATCTCTGACTTCTAATCCACCCTAAGTGAACTATACGTTGAATTTCTTGGCTGGTGCGTGTTCCTTTGTCTGACAAGTAACATACTCAACTTTGGATTTTTTTTTTCTTTTAAAGCTCTGATGGTCTTTGTTAGTTTCCTTCATCCCCCTCTCCACTTCCAGGAAAGAATATACAACCCAGGTCTGGCTAATAGCATTTCTTTTCATGGCACAGTGATTGGTTTGGGAATAGTCATGAGACCTTGACAAGCCAATGAGACATAACCCTGAGGCTTTTGCTGGAACTATTGGAATGAGAAATGCTCTTTCTCTAGGATGGCTTGCTGGAAAGATGACTGATGGGGAACAGATGTGGAACAGAGAATGAACTGAAACGGGAAAGTAGAGTCATGGGACAGAATGAGAGACAGACCAAGTCTCGACAATGTGGATGGAGCCCCGGGATCCAGCAGACCTGAAGCCAGTACTCTGCTGGACTTTCTAGTTAAGTCCATTTGAGATGGGCTTCTATCACTACATCCATACCTCCAGTGCCCAGCACAGGGCCTGGCACAGAGTGGGCACTTCATAAATGTAGAATGAATGGTGGACCTATTCAATTCCCACAACTGTATCTCAGACATAGGTATAATCACCCCCATTGCACAACTGAGAGAACCACTCACTCAGTTGGTCTGTGCATCCTTACCTTGAATGTAATTTTCCACTGGGAATTTTCAAATCTTGACAACAGTTCTCAGAATCCATTACTGCCTCAGACTAAGACTCTTTTGGGTTGGTTGGTAGGCCCTTATGTTAATCCTCCCAGTCCCAATGAAGGAGGCACTTCCCTCAGTCCCCAGAAACCCAAGGGCAGGGTGGGATTATGGGCCCAGGGAAGCGGAAGCTGATCCTGGGTCTCTATCAGGCCTGAGAGGGACAGGCCAGGCCCCTGAACAGGTTGGTGCCAGCCCTGGGGAGCCCAAAGTTATGACTCTCAATCAAGACAGAACATTTCCATCCCCAGCAGGTTCTTCCTGATGCATCCCAATCAAGCCCTCCCACTCCAACAACCAGTGATCTGGTTCCTAGTATCAGAGGTTAGTTTTTGCCTATTCTAGAATTTCAAGTAAAAAGAATCCCAGTAAATATATTTAGAGAGAAAGGGAAGGAAGGAAGGGGGAAGAGGATGTTCCTGCAGTAAGGTCCTTTAGGGTAGAGGGGATCCCCACATGCTCACCTCAGCCACCATCTCCAGCGTGAGGTTACCACCACCATAGAAGGCAGCAGGGCCGTAGGTGCCAAGAACATCCAGTATCATGGCCAGGTCGGGTCGATGCATCAGCGAACCAGGTAGGGGTGGGCGGCCGGATGGCAGGAACATCTCATGGAAGCGCTCGGACGCATCAGGTGGCAGCTGTTCTGCCAGGGCGTGTGCTGTGGGCAGGGACAGAGGCTGGGCAGGGGGCACCAGGGCTGATCCCAATGGCTGAGATGTGTAATAGGTGGGATAGATGAGGACTGAGTGGCTGGTCCTAAGAGCTTTGGTCCCCCAGGAGCTTGTTATGGGGGAGTTAGGGGTGTATATGGGCCCCTTCCAGATTTCTTCATTTCAGTCTGCCTCCTGATGAGGGTTGGGGGTAATTCTGAGGAGCAAACTAGAAGAGAAGTGCTTTCTGATTTGGGCTCCAACTCTCCTCTCCCCTCTCCATCAACCTCACGCCTTTCCCCCCACCCCCAGGCCCCACTGACCTAGATCATGGGTCACGTTGAAGCCATCTTGGGCCACAGCTGCTGCGAAGGCCAGGACTTGGTACCATGGCAGCCTGGGGGGGCCGGAGAGCAGGGGTGGAGGAGGTCCTGGGGGGAGGAGGAGGGGTCCTGGGGGAAGGGGGGTTCCTGGGAAGGAGAGTCCTGGCAAGGGAAGGGGATATTAGGAGGGGGAATTTGGAAGGGAAGAATCCAGGAAGGTAGGAAGCCACCAAAGGAGGGGTACAGGCAGGGGGCCCCTGGTCCCCAGGGGGAAGGTCTTTACCTGCCATAGAGCTGGTGAGCTTCATGTAACCCCTTCACCATTCCGGGAACCCCCACCAAGAGCCCAGGCTGGGCGAGGCGGGCAGGCGAGGGAGAGAGGAGACCAGGTCACTGGAAGGGGGGGGCTGGGCTGAACTCTGCAGAGCCCCAAGCCAGGGATGGGGGCTGGCACAGGGGAGAGACACAGGCCAAGTATCCCAGAGGAGGGAGAAGCTGTCCCAGCAGGCATCTTCCCTCCCATCTCCCTGACTTCCTATCAGCAAACGCTGAAAGGTCTCCTTTATCTATCATAGTTGAGGGACTTATAAATTAAGCAAACCCTTTTAAGAGCCAGGACATAACCAATTAAGATGGAAACCTGTCTACACTGGATTATGCCTATTCCTGCTTTTTAAAATAGTGGACAAGGCACTTTCATTTTACCTTTTCTTATCACGCCACCACTACTGTGAGCTGTGATAATTCAGGAGTGTGTTGGGCTTTTACCTCTGCACTAAGTATCTATTTTTCCAAGTTACTCCATTTCTACTTTTGCTCTCAGTGGACAGTGGGTTTTCCTCCAGCAGCTCCTCTCTAATCTTCCAATATGTCATGGGCTGGGGCAGTTACAGCCAACAGGCTCAGAGTGGGACGTGTGAATGAGAGTGAGGCAACTTTGACATCACAGGCTGCTGAGCGGTGTTTTTTCTCCTTTCTATGTGCCAGATGGGGAAGGCTGCCAGAGAAGTTAAGATGTTACTATAGTGCCTATCATCCACCACCCAGATTTTTTTTTGTTCATTATTTTATTTGAGGGGTTACCTGTCTCCCTCATGGTCTAAGAGCATCCCACTCAACTCATTTTCTCACCTCTATAGTAAATACTCAGCAAAGTAATGCTTGGGTTAGCAGAAGGGCAGTAAAAGGAGACTCCCCCCATTCTCTTTTCTCCTCAGGGTCCCCACCTTGGTTTCCCAGGATCTCTGCAAGGCTTCTTCCCTGAGAGCCCCTGGTGCAGACTCCCGGAAATCAATCAGGTGGCTCTCATTTCGTCGGATGTCATGTACCAGCATCACGCCCCCACTGGAACAAACACACAAAGGGGAAGGTGATGAAAAGATGTCACCCCGTTGAACAATGAACCTGCCACCCCTCAACCCCCAATGGTGATGGTTGTAGGCTCAGTTTGTCATCAGGAGTCAGGTGTTTGAGCCCCCAACCCAACAGGGATTCAGAGGCTTAACTACACCACAAGGGTAGGGAGTGAAATCAAGGCAGAGATCCAGAGTTCATGGACCTCTTTCAGCCTGTCACTAGAGACTTTAATCCCAGATTAGGAAAAACCCAGAGAGGGAGAGCAGGATGTTCTGCCCCACCCCCACCCCAGACCACAGCTGGACTCCTGCCAGCTTCCTGCACCTGCCTCCTTGGTATGCCTCCGCTCCCTCTCCCAGGACTGAATTATGTAAGAACAGATTGTGCAAAACCAAAAGGGGGATTTCTTTGAAAGGGCCTAGAGGACTGGTCTTATAGGAACCAAGACATGGGCTTTGTCAGCTTGTCCCTTTTCTGTGGCTTGTTTCCATCTGAGATGGTGGTTGCATCTGAGATGGCTGGCCTGTAGCCAAGTAACATAATAAAGAAAGCAGGACAGACAGACAATAGGGAGTGATAGCAACTGTGGCAAAGTATACAGGCACAGAATGGGAAGCTGCTTCTATTCAGGGGCAGATAATTGCGGCCAAGTGGAACTGTGGGCCTAGTGTTACCAGGTCTCTCCAGGTTCAAGAGATGTTGGAAATTCTCAACTTTTTAATAAAAGGAAAATGTATTTTTAAAAATTAACTCTGCAAACCAAACCAGTCTGTGTTCTGGGTGTGGCCCATAGTTGGCCGCTTTGTCATCTCTGTTTTAAGAATTCTTAGCCTGGGATGTACTTTTGGAGGATGGAGGGTCCACAGCTTTCATCATACTCACAGGGATTTGTGCACCTAAAATTTTAAGTATCAACTGCCTTAATTAATGGCAGTATACCCGCACCTGTGCACCTCACCTTATAATTTACAAACTGCTTTTCCAAGTTAACAACAAAAAAAGTTTTTGAAAACACCTCCTCTCACTCCATGTAAGGAGGAGATGAAATTGGGTGTAGAAAGGGCAAATGCAAGGAGATGGGGCCCATCCGTCTTTCTGCTGAAACTTGGAGACCCCTCTATATGAGGTCTACAGACCAGGACACGGAATTAGGCCTGGGGGACCCCAACCTCCACAGCAGGGAGTTCCTTACCCTCCCAGGCCAGAACTGTGCGGAGCCACGATCCCCAAACACAGGGCTGCTGCCACCGCTGCATCCACAGAAGATCCCTGTTTACTGAGCACCTCGATGCCCAGTGATGTGCAACGCGCGGCATCGGTCACCACGGCACCCTGGTGGAAGATCTGGGAGGGGAAAGGGGACTAGGTGGGGACAGTAGGAGCCCCCTGCTTCCCTAGGGTACCTCCACTAAGCCAAGAACTTGCAAGGGGTGGGGGCTGCAGGTAGCAGCCCTGTCCTCTCGTCTCCTTAATTCTCCCCTATTTCCCATCTCTTCCCTTATTACCTCAAGTGCCTCTAACCTGCTCAGGTCCCATCCTTGCTCTGCCCCTTCATGCCCACAGCCCCCTCCTTTAGGACCTTCCTCTCCCAAGTCACCACCCTCTCCCTTTTCCAATTCCTGGTCCACTTCCACCACTCCCATTCCCTAATTCCCATGGTCTCCTCAAGCGATTTCTCACCTGAGGGTCCCCGAAATAGATCTGCATGATGAGCGCCACAGTGACACCCGTGGCAAAGGTGAGGCAGGCTGTGACTATGACCGTGAGCCCGTCCTGACGGCAGGAGCACTCCGCTGCTGCTGCTGAGAACGGATCTTTGCGCGTCTCCCGCAAAGGCGACCCGTCCTGGCTGCCCATCTCTGAGGATGACGACGGCAGCCTCTGCAGCCGCGCTGACTTCAGGAAGGAGTCTGGGTCTGCGGGTGGCCAGGGGTCAGTGTGGACACTTCCTACCCCGCCCTGCCCGCCCTCCAGGCGGGGCTATCTCCCGTGCCTCCTCTCCCCATTCCCATCAAAACCCCAGTAGATAGCACCGCCTTTCAGCGTGTCCCCTACCCAGGGCTGGTGGGGGTGTCGGTCATGGCTAGGAAGAGACAAACACCATCGGCTGGGAGGCAAGGGGGCCGGTTTACAGCCCCTACGCTAAAGTTTCCGGGACCCAGAGGTGAGAACACTTCCTGGAGAGGCGGGGGTTGGACCCTCCCTGGAAACCAGATACTGCCTGAGCTAGGCCCTGCCTTCTATGCAAGGAGGCTGCTACCTAAACTGAGTGTAGGGACCCTGGCTCCCAACCCTGCTTCAATTATTCATTCATTCATTCATTCATTCATTCATTCATTCATTCAACAAATATGGAAGGTATGCTATGTTTTGGCCCCATGCTACATGCTGGGGGAAAGGTACAGACAGTTCCTGCCCTCTGGGGTTCACAGACTAGTGTGGGGGAAAGGCAATAAGCAGGTAAACAAAGGAGTATATAATACAAATTGTGTCAGGTGCTATGAAGAGAAAGGATGAAATAAAACAATAGTAGTGTGTTGGGGGCTGCTGAGCTGGGGAAATCGGCCACGGTCTCAAAGCAGAAGTGATTTTTAAGCTGAGAACTATGGGATGAGAAGGAGCTAACCATATGTACAGCAAGTGGTGAGTAGGTAGTGTTCCAGAAACAGGGAACATCAGGTGTGAAGGCCCTAAGGTAGGAATGAAATGGCTCATTAGAAAAAAATAACCAAGCACTGGGTGGTTCCAGTGAGCAGTGGGGTGGAGGCTAGGCCAGATCACTTGGGACTTCTTGGCTTATTGAGAAACTTGGGTTTACCCTAAGAGCAATGGGAAGCCACTGAAGAGTTTTAAGTGAAAACGTGAAACCATCTGTTTTAAGTTTTAAAAAGATCCCTCTGGCTGCTATCTGGTGAATGGATCTGAGGATGTAGGAGTGGAGACTGGGAGACCTGCAAGCCACTTACTTGCTGAGTGTCTATGGATAAGTCACTTCAAGTTAAGAGCCTCACTTCCCTCATCCTAATAATGGAATTAACCCCTAATTGGCTGGACAGGTATAAAGATTCCATGAAGTGATGTCTACCGGGTGCCCTGTAGGTGCTCACTCAAAGTTATTTCCATTCTTTTTCAACCTTGGTCACGGTGGAGAGACCCTCTTCTATCCCACAGTCCCTCCCCTGGGTGCTATCAGCCTTGAACCCAGGCCTCTAAATAAATGGCCTAAAGGTCTTTGGTGTTTGCGAACAGCAAAGAAATAGCTTGGTATCTTGACCTTAGTACCTTGCTGTACTTACAATGTGTTTTTAAAAGTTCATTCATTCATGGCCTGGCTGTTGTGGCTCAGCAGATTGAGCGCCAGCCTGTGAGTCAACCACAGCCAACCAAAAGGTCACCAGTTCAATTCCCAGTCAGGGCACATGTCTGGGTTGTGGGCCAGGTCCTTGGTTGGGGGCATGTGAGAGGCAACTGTTCCTCTCTCATGCGACGATGTTTCTCTCCCTCTCTGTCTCCTTACCTTCCTCTCTCTCTAAAACTAAATAAATAAAATCTTTTTTAAAAAAAGTTCATTCATTCAATAAGCAATTTTTGATCATCTGCTACCATGCACTAAGAGTATAACCTCTTTAAAAGTCTGTGGGATAATATTAAATATTGACCATTATATATTCCTATTTAAAATTGGTTTACCACTGCCAACATCATAAAAATCTAAGCTCCTTGACCTGGTATTCAAGGCCGTGCATAATCTACACTCTCTTACATAAATAAGAAACCACATACATATACTGATAATTTTTAGAAATTATTTATTGTGGTTACTTTTGGGAAAAGACCCTGAAGGTGGGAATAAGATGGGGTGGGAGAATATTTTGTTTGAAATTTTTACTATATATATATATATATATATATATCTTTCATTTTTAAAAAATCAATATATTTTTTTAAATAAAAAGGAAAAATTTCAAGGTGATAGCAATGGAAAAGGAAATTTTTAATTTTCCTCACTATTCCTTGTTTACTCATTTGTATACTTATTTTTACCTTGGACATGTAATTTGTTTTTAAATTTTTATTTAAAGAAGAAGATTGTCTTCCAGAAGCCTCCTTCAGTTCATCAAGTTTGCATCTAATGCTCAGCACCAGCATCACCAAGTCTGTAAACAAAACTGGAATTCATTCACCAAACAGATGTTAAACACCCACTGCGGGCACAGAACTCTCTTTGGCCCCTAGAGGTTTCAAAAGAACTGCAGGAAAGGGTTTAGAACTTATATTTACTGACACTGACTATATACAGGCACTTCACATACATTTCCTCATTTAAGTGTTCCCATAATGTTATGAGACAGGCCCACTTTCTATTTTAAAGATGAGGAAACTGGGGCTGAGAAATGTGATACTGCCTGCTTAAGATCATAAGTAAATAAATGGCAGGACCAAGAGTCTGTGTAACTCAAAAACCACCTTCCCATTCCTCCTTATGTCATCAGGAACCATGTCCCCCCTCAGAAACCAACCTTCCAAGCTAATTCTAGTAGACACTTCCAGTACTTGTCCTTAAATCTTTTTTCTCCAGTCAGATATGAGAAGCCAGGAGAGGAAGGTAACATCAGAGTTGGATCTAATCAAGACTTTGTGTTCCACCAATTCTTAAGTTATTCATTTATTCAACAAAATATGTATTGAGTACCCTACTGTGTAAGTACTGGAGGAATAATACCATCGATTTTACTAATACGTCAGAGCAACAGGAGGACACTGGGAAAAGGTAAGTTTGGGAGGAGAATAAACAAGTGTTTGGGGAGAAAGGTGAGTTTAATTTTAGCTATTCTGAATTTGTGAAACACCAGCAGGAGTTGTCTGGAGGCAGCTGACCTAGTAGGCATCTAATTTGTATTTGCTTAGACGCCATTCCCCATTCAGTTTCCCTTAGAGAATACGATCCCCCCCTCATTCCTCATTCCCTCATTCCTGACTAGAGTAAGTATAAGACCTAGGCCTAGCCAATCAGAACAGGCACCTCTGTACAGTGATTGGTTCAGGGACAGGCATATGACCAACACCAGGCCAATTAGATTCAAACTTTGTTCTTTTGCTGGAACTACTGGCTTTCTTTCTATCTAGGCTACTAAGACGATAAGGTATAAGCCTGTTGCTGCTGGGGGCAACTTGCTCCCACAAAACGGGGATGGGAGGCTTTCTGAAGATGAAGCCCATAAATAGGAAAGCCAAGCAAAAGACAGAGAAAAGCCCATTCCTTTTTAGGAACCTCAATGCAGCTATGCCTGAAGTGCCGTAACCCTAAACTTTTCAGTTCTGCTACCCAATAAAATTCTCTTTTCAGATGTAGCTCAGTTTTAACTGAATTTATGACAAAAAGAACCCTGAATAGAGTCTGCTTGGTAAGTCTAGAGCTCAGGAGAGAGATCTTGGGTGGAGACTGAGGTCCTCTCTGGCTTGCTTGGAAAAATCACTAAAGATTGTTAAACCAGGGAGTGACATGAGAAGTGCAGGGTAGTAGATGGATTGGGATTGGGTGGGAAGCAGGGAGAGGCAGGAGGCAGGAAGAATAGCTAGAAGCTTATGGGTAACACAGATAAGAGAGAATGGTGGGTTAGTCTACAGTGGTGATGACAGGGAGGGATGGTGTGATGAAATTTAAAAGATACTTAGGAGGGGGACAGAGAACATCTGATCACCAGTTAGAAGTGAGAGAAAGGAACTGGATGATAGGTAGCTCCTGGGAGACTGGATGAACGGCAGCATCATTGAAAATGACACTGGAAGAAGAGCAGGTGTACAGAGAAGAGATGAGTTCAGCATAGAACATGCTGAAGGTGAGGCAGGTGTCTGGGAGAGAGAGGATCACATGGGTCTGGAGCTCAGAAAATAAGAAAGAAAGTAATACTCCAGACTTGGGGTGGTCATCACCTAGCTCTGTTTTCCACAGGGTCTGCTCTGGGGTGCCTGGCACTCGGTTCTAGGGCAAGACAGGCTGGGGGGTCCTAGAGAAGACGACAAGGCAGTGCCACTAGGTGGCACCACCAGGTTGAGAACATGGGAGGCCATGTTAGCCAGCAGGCTGGTCCAGCTGGGCCAAAGGAGGCTTTGAGCTGGGAAGCAGTGCTGGGAGACATGGCACTGAAATGACTACATAGATATGATGGCCAGGTCTTTGGAACCTTAGTGCACAACCCTGGCCTAAAATGCAGGTTCCCAGAAACTCAGGTGACTGGGATCTCGGCTGAATTTTTGTACAGATTAGGGCAGAGTCTGTATTAACTCCCCATGGTGCTCCCTGAGGTTTTAGAACTCCTTCTTCTGCCTTCTTTTATCCTGAGATCTTCTTTCTCGTTCATTTATTCATTCAATGATTGATATTGGTGCTTAGCACTGTGCTGAATGGTAGAGAAAGGATGGTGAACAAAATAGTCATGATCCCGCCCTCAGGGTTTACAGGTATCGAGTAATTATACGATCACACAAATAAATAATACAGTTTTTGATAAGTACAATTATATGGGGCCAGGAGAAAATATCATGAGTTTCCAATCTCTAGGCTGGGAGAGATAGGCATTCCCAGTTAAAATGGAAGAGGAAGCTAAGGAAGCTAAGGGTAGGTGTACGCATTGTATCACAGTGAGTCAGGGCAATCTGGGACCAGAACCCGCACTCCTGCCCCTGAATAAAGGACTTGGTTCAGGATGGTATCTACCAGAACACATCTTCCCACTCCCCTTCCTGCTGCCTCCTGATTCCAGGGCTCACCCTCTGAAAAAAAAGGTTTGACCTGCAGCTTTGACTTTTGATGCCCATAAGGCTCCCTATTGTCATCACACACCCTCCAGGTAGGATATAGTCTAGTCAGGTTGGTAGGGGCTGGTGGTCAAGGCCAGATGATCAGGAAGTTATGGAGGGGGAAAATTTTGGGGACTGTAAGACTGGGAGTAGCTACAGAAGGACCAAGCTATCGAGGGCTGAGCCATAGAAGCGGGTTCTGACAGGCTGGTAAGGGCTAGGACTCAAGTGCAGGCACTGGGAGGAAGAGAGAGTGAAGCAGAAGGATGCTCTAATGCCAGGAAGTGACGTTCAGGGAAAGAGGGATGGGGGATGGAGGATGAAGAAGGGATGGAGAGGATAGAGCTGGGCCACATGGATAGCAGAGAGAGCACTAGGGAAGAAATGCTCTGAGAGCTTCTGGCCCTCAGGTCTCCCTACTCCCAACCCTTGCAGTCCCTGAAGAGGGCTAAGAACACAGTTAAATTCTGAAGCCTGCTTCCAGGGTACCTTACTAACATCCCGGCCTGATCCATGGCTCTGGTACTGGTGAGGTAATCCACAGGGCAGCAAAAGCACTCTAGTCCCCAAGGACTTTGAGAGGTCATTCAGTTCATCCCCCTGTCTCCCAATACCCAGCAAATACAGAAGGAATCATATTCTCTTTACCCCTCCCTGGACATGAAGAGATTCTCAGCTTCTCCCCATGGTCTCTTCTTCCCACAGTCCCTAACTGTGGGGAAGTTCTTCTTAAGACCTAGCCTCTATTAATCTTGCTGTAACCTCTGACTTGGTTTCTCCTATCCTGTTCTCTGTGACTAGAGAAAAGCCTCTTGTGGGTGATCACAGCTATTCCTCAGGATCACCCCTCCAACACTCCTTCTTTATTAGTTGGTTCTTTCCAAAAGGTAACCCCCATCCCTCCTACTGCAGTCTCTGGCATCATTCTCCCTTGTCGCATCCTAGGACTCCAAGGCAGAAATGCATTCCCAACCCCATCAGATAATTAACAGAGAAAAAGGAGAAGAGAAAGGTCCAGGAGGAAGGAAATGAATTAAGGAGATGGAGGCTGGAGGTAAAGCTCCGCGTAGATGGAGGACCAGGGGCGTCCCAGGGGGCAGGAACGGGGTCAGCGGGGCTCACCTGTATCGGGGTCTCCCAGGAAGGCGTCCTCGTCCTTGCGGCCCCTCAAAGGGACCGCAGGCGCCGGTTCGTCCTCTGGCAGCCGCGGGAAGCTGGTGATGCTCATGTAGTCCACGGGCGAGTAGGCGCCCAGGGAGCTCTCCTGACTGGCCTGGTTCTCCGCCGCCATCCTCGCCCGCGCCCCCCCAGCAGCGCAGCGCCTGCCGGAAGTGGTGCGGCGGGGGCCTGGTAGGGCGGGGCCTGATCTCCGGGGCCGCCGGGAGGGGGCGCCTCACCCCCACCCTAACGCCTGTCAGGGTCGGACTAGCTTCCGCCCGCTTAGTGCTGTCAGCCTGCAGTGGGTGCGCAGGTGGGGATGGGGTTATAGATGCAGAGGCAGGAGGGTAAGATCGAGTCGCGAAGTCTGGGAGGGGGGCGGGTAAGAGCACGCTACAAGCATCACCTTAGTGGTTCAGAACACTTTATGCAGCCCAGGGGCCAAATCCCTTCTTCCAGTTTCAGCTAGAATCCTCCTCAGACCTCAGATTCCTCCCTCGGTCCACAGCCTCTTCCACAGACTGCAAACCTCTTCCTGACCCCAGATACCCCTCAGATCCCAAACTCCTGCTCAGGCCCCAGACCTCTTCTTGGATTCCAAGATTCTCCGATCTCAGACTCCTCCGACCCCAGATTCCTCTTTCAACCTCAGACTCTGCCTTCACCCCTCAACCCCCAGCTCCTCCCCACTCCTGCTTCATCCTCAGACTGCTTCTTCACCCGGAGATACCTCCTTGGACATCTCTTCTCAGAAGTCAGATCCCTCAGTGGACCCCTGAAAGTGTCAGACTCCTCTTTCAAGTCCAACTCCTTCTGGGATTCTTGACCTAAACTTGAGTGTATGTTAGGATCCTTAAGAGCAGATCCCTAGATTCCACTCTAGAGATCATGATTTAGTACGCTGGGATGGGGTCTCTGGAACCTGAATATTGACCGTCATTTTAAGAGTTTTTGATGTGGTTCTGGAAAGGATGCTTTAAGAAAGAAAGAGTGGGCATGATGGTATGGCAGGAGTGGGGTGGGGTAGGAAGAGGGGGGAGTGGGTCCCTGTAGTTTAGGTGTCTGTGTTCTATTTCCTGTGTACCACTTACAAACCGTGTGATCTTGGGCAAGACACTCAATCTCCTTGAGTATATCAGTTTCCTCATCTGAAAACTGGAGAGAATAATAGTATCTATCTCAGGAGATTGTTGTGAGCATTAAATAACACGCAGAACGCTCTTAATATAGGTCTCAGCCCTACTTAATAAATGCCATTACTATCATTATTTTCATATTCTTAATCTTGTGGATTCTCATTTCATCCAACCCTATCCATCTTCCCATTCTTAGGAATTCCAGCTGCGGTATAGACTGCACTAATTCTCCATCTCCAAAGGTAATGGGTTCAGTCTTCTTTTTTTTAAGATTATGTATGTATGTATATATTTTTAGAGAGGGGGAATGTGAGAGAAAGAGAGGGAGAAAAGCAGCTGTCCATTGTCTCTCACGCACCCGAACCAGGGACCTGGCCCACAACCCAGGCCTGTCCCAGGCGTGTACCCTGATCAACAGACAACCTTTCAGTTTGTGGGATGACGCCCAATTCACTGAGCTACACCAGTGAGAGCGAGGGGTTCACTCTTTATAAGGCCTTTTGTCCAAACTTTCTTTGTACACTTCACAGGCGGAGGGAGGGGGCTGGTCAAGCCCCTGGTACAACCCCTCTTCCAACCCCAGGACCGTTTGAAAATCTACTATGGGGTCCAGAACATGCAGTGCCACCTGTTGACAGGAGGGGGCAGCAGTGTGTTGGAAACAGCTTTAAGGCTTAGGAGAAGAAGGTTGGGGAAAAGAGAGAGGAAGAGGGCTGCCCAGAGCTGTGTGTCTAGGATGGGTAGATGACTATCTACCTATACCTGGGACTGTGTACCCATTGCTTGTGCCTTCCTTCCTACAGAGAGGCTAGCATTTTCTCACTGAGGTCCGTTGGGTTTATTATGCTTCAGTGAAATATGATCCCCCCAATAGGGTCTATCCCAACTAAAAGAGGTCTTCACTCCCTCATTGGTGTTCATTCTCCTCAGTGGGGTTTGAGTCCTCTCAGTGGTGTCAATATCTCTTTAGTAAAGTCTATATCTTCTGTATTTCCTAGAGAGAAGTCCATTCCCCCTCAGTAGGGTCAGTGACCTTCAATGCCATTCATGTCCTATTACGAGGGTCCACAGGACTTCAGTGACATATGAGACCCCTCAGTAAGGACTGTGCTCCCTTAGTGGAGTCCATGTTCCTTCAGTGAAGTGTGTGCCCATTTGGTGTAGTTAATGTCTCCTCATTGAAGTTTCTGTCTCCTCTCTGGGGTCCATGCTCACTCCATGAGGTCTGAGACCCTACCCTCAGAATTGGGTAGGCTCTGATCATAGGTTCCACCATGGAAATATTTTTTTCAGTTTAGGGTGTGCTGGGCTTGTGGTTAGCTGGGCAAAGAACAAAGGTGCAGGTGAGAAGGGAGGCTGGGCCTGATGTGGTCACAAACCCTGTGCAGGCTTCAGGAGACAGGGCATGTCTGCTCTGGGCCTCAGAATCACTCTTGGAGTTAAATATTTAAGGTTCCTTCTTGCATTGACAGCCATTCTGTGAACTGACAGGTAGTGTGGGCCTTTCTTGGTGGTGAGTGCAGGTGGGGGATGGAAGGTACCCGCCTGGCCCCTCCTTTCTGGATTGGAAGGGACAGAGGAAAGCCAGAAATAATTGAACCCAAGTGTGGCAGGTGGGAGTGGTTTCTTTGTAAAGTAAAGAGACTGGGAAGGAAAGAAGGGTATGAGTGCTTCCTCCTAGTTGCACAGATATTGGTACAGTATTTCATAAGCCTTAGCTTCAGACTAATAAGGGGGTAAGAAGACTTGGAGTTGGGAGACTTAGGTTTGGCCTTGACTTGGTCATTGTTTGCTTGGTGACCTTGCACAATTTTCCTCCTTTCCCTGTGCAATAAGGAAGCGGCTTTATTAGCAAAGACTTGAACACACCTCCTACTTTTCAATGAATCTTTTAGAGCTGGATGGAAATTTGAGGAGGCAGGGAGAGTGAAGACATATCCTCAGGGGTGGGAGAAAATCTGAGCTGGCACAAACATGCACTAAACCTCATGGGAGGAATTTCCCCCCCTCCCCTGAGGGCAGAGGGGAGGAGTTTACTCGGAATGGAGAGATAGTTCTTTGAGGGAAAGGGTTACCAGAAGGCACCCAGAAAGAACCCTACTCCACCTGGCTTTCCAGCTCTGTGGAGTGACAGGCTTGTGCAATAAGACCACGGAGTGGCTCCACAATGGACTTGACCGAACTGTTCCTGTTAGCTAAGTGCTTTCCCGCTCCAACCCCGCCCTAACCCAACCTCTTATTAGTCATTCCAAGACCCCACCCCCACTCTGCTCTCTCCGTGGGTCTGCCTCCTCTCCTGTCACACCCGGCCCTGCCACTTCTACTTTTATTCCAGGGCCCTACCCCTTCCGAGAATCAGCTCCTCCCCTACCCCCCAAGATGTACTCTCCTTTTCCCTGTCTGGTCGGTATGGCTCCGCCCCACCCTCCAGGCCCCACCCCCTCCCTAAGGCCCCACCCACGTCGGCCTGTTTTCCGCGCCCCCCCCCAGAACTCCCCTGGCGACCGCAAAGGCGGTTACAGTGCTCAGGACTTGACATTATGGGGCTTCCAGAGGAGCGGGGCCGGAGCGGCAGTGGCAGTGGGGGCCGGGAGGAGGCTGGAGCGCAGACCCGGGTGCGGAGTTGGTCTCCACCGCCCGAGATCAGCCGTTCCGCGCACGTCCCCTCGCTGCAGCGCTACCGCGAGCTGCACCGGCGCTCAGTGGAGGAGCCGCGAGGTGAGGCCGGGCCCGGGCGTGCCTGGGGACGTCAGTGAGGAGAGGAGTGGGGGCTCCCAAGGAAGTGAGGAATTGGGGGACATTCCGTGGGGAAAATGGGGGTTCCGTGAGGAGATAGAAGTTTCCTGGGGGTGTCGAGGGTTCCCTTGGGAAGTTGAGGGGTCCCTGAGGAGACAGATGCAGGTTGTGTGAGAGAAGAGTTGCGAAGGAGATGGACAAGGGAGGGGTTCGGGGAGAGATGGAGGTTCTGTGGGGAGGAGATGAGGGTTCCCTAGGAGATGGGCAGTTCCCTGGCGACTCGGGGGTTCCGTGAGATGTGGTTTCTGTAAGGGAGTTGGGGGTTCTGGTGAGGAGAGTGAAAGTTTCTTGAGAAGAGAAGGAGGGTTCCTAGGGTGAAAAGAGGGGTTCCCAAGGGCGAGGGGGCACCTTGAGGACGGGAGGACCCCGAGGGGAACCTTCCTTGCCCCCTTTCACACCAACTCAGCCGTTGCCTCTTGACACCTTTAAGGAGTGAGTTAGTCTCCGTTGTTGAGGGGCAGGAACTTGTCTGGTTCCCACCCTGCGGTTCCCACAATGAGTAATTAAGTCGCAGATCTATTTTTAATATGTTGGAAAGATTAAAATTACCCAATATAAGACTGAACAAGTCACATTTCAGTCGAGGTGGTTGTGTTTTTTTTTTTTTTTTTTTAACGTGTTGGTATAGTAATAACTGGGAAATTCTGCTAGGTAGTTCCATGTCTTTAAGAATGTGTGAGGAATCCTGAGTGGTGTGGCTCAGTGGGTTTGTCGTCAGTTCCGCACACGGAAAGGTCTCTGCTGCAATCCCCGGTTAGGCTGCCGTGTGTCTGGGCTGCAGCCAGCTCCTTGCTGGGTTGCGTGGCATAGGTGACTGATCAATGTTTCTCTTGCACATCGAAGTTTCTCTCCCTCTCTTTCTCCCTTCCTTCCCCTCCCTCTAAAAATAAAAAAAATAAAACCGAAAAAAAAAAAGTGTGAAGAAAATTCCCTGCCCTTACCCTTCAGCCTGGGTAAGGGATCAGAACTGTTGGAAGGCAGCATGATGTTTGGCAGTGGGACAAGCATGGGCCAGGAATCCAACCCAGAAAAATCTAGATTTAGATCCTGGCTCTACTACTTATTTACTGGGTGGCCTTAGCAGATTTTTAAACTTGTCTGAGATTCCTTTTCCTTATCTGTAAGATAGGGATAATAATACTTGTCTCGTAGTTTTGTATGATGATGAAAATGGGTAATAAAGTGTGCATTATAGAGTGTCTGGTGCACAGTAGACATTCAATAGATGAAGGTTAGTTTGATAACAATAATGACATGGATGAAATTACTGAGTAAGGCAAGACAGGACTGAGTCAAGTGTAAAGTCATTGATTGCAGCAGGCAGTGACTAAGTTTGAGTCCTCAGACTTCTTTTTACTTCTCTCCTCTCTGTGTTTCTCCCATCTGAATTCATCTGTTTTCCAGGGGTGGTCTATAACTGTCACAATAATAACTCCTACTCTATACATTTAGTTCTGTACCAGGATCTCACTTATGCTCTGGCTCCAAATTTCATAGGCTGTAGACCATTTTATTCACACGCCTTTGTTATACCCCATTTAACATGATTGTGACTGGGATTTACCAATTTTCCCTCCCAAATCCTCTCTCCTACCTAATTTTCTAATATCTGTCAATGGCTCTATCCCAAACTGTAAATCTCTCATCACCCTCTCCTCTAATAAGGTTTATCTATATGCTGTATTTATTTATAGGTTGCTTACTGCTCACTAACCACAAATCCTGTTTGATTTGATGTAGAAGCGATTGTCATCCACTTTTACAGAGAAGGAAAGCGAAGCTTAGCTTAACTAACTTGGATAAGGTGAAAAATCTACTTAGCAGTAGAACTGGGATTTGAACCAAGGTAGTCTTTTATTTTTTTAATTTATTGGGGTGACATTGGTTAATAAAATTATATAGGTTTCAGGTGTAGAACTCTATAAATACATCACCTGTATACTGTATTGTGTGTTCACTACCCCAAGTCAAGTCTTCTTCCAGCACCATTTATCCCTCCTTTACCCTCATCTCCCTCACCTACTGCCTCCCAACCTCCTTTTCCTCTGGTAATCACCATACCGTTGTCTGTCAATGAGTTTTTTTTCTTAATCCTTTTACCTTTTTCACTCGGCCCTCCAACTCCCTCCCCTGTGACAGCTGTTAGTCTGTTCTCTGTATGTATGAGATTGTTCTATTTTGTTTGACAGCTTATTTTATTCATTAGATTCCATATATAAGTGAAATCATACGGTACTTGTCTTTCTCTGACTGGCTAATTTCATTTAGCATAATACTCTCCAGGTCCATCCATGCTGTCACAAAAAGTACGATTTTCCTTCTTTTTTATGGCTGAGTAGTATTCCACTGTATAAATGTACCACAGCATTTTTATCTACTCATTTACTGATGGGCACTTGGGCTGCTTCCAAATATTGGCTGTTGTAAATAACACTGCAAAGAACATAAGGTTACATATATTCTTTTTTAAAAAAATTGTTTCTTTATCTATTGATTTTAAAGAAAGCGAGAAAGGTGGGGGAGAGAGAGAGAAAGATCGATTTGTTGTTCCATTTATTTATGCATTCATTGGTTGGTTGTATGTACCCTGACTGGGGATCAAACCCACAACCTTGCTATATCAGGAGGATTTTCTAACCAACTGAGCTACCTGGCCAGGGCTTATATTCTTTCTAATTAGTGTTTCATGTTTCTTCAGCTATATTCCCAGAAGTGGAATTACTGGGTCATAAGGCAGTTCCACTTTTAATTTTTTTGAGGTAGCTTCATACTGTTTCCATAGTGGCTGCACCGATCAGCATTCCCACCACTAGTGCACAAGGGGTCTCTTTTCTTCACATCCTTGCCAAAACTTGTTGTTTGTTGATTTATTGATGATAGATATTCTGACAAGTATGAGGTGATAATCTCATTGTGGTTTGACTTGCATTTCTCTGATGATTAGTGACATTCAGCATCTTTCTATATGTATATTGGCCATCTGTATGTCCTCTTTGGAGAAGTGTCTATTCAGATCCTTTGCCATTTTTTAATTGGATTGTTTGTTTTTTTGGTGTTGAGTTGTATAAGTTCTTTATAAACTTTGGATGTTAACGCCTTATCACATGTATTATTGGTGAATATGTTCTCCTATTTAAGGGTTGTCTTTTCATTTTGTTGATGGTTCCCTTTGCTGTACAAAAACTTATTAGTTTGATGTAGTTCCATTTGTCTATTTTTCCTTTTGTGTCTCTTGCCCAAGGAGATATATCAGGAAAAAATATTGCCCTGAGAACCATCCAAGATTTTACTGCCTATGTTTTCTTCTAGGATTTTTATGATTTCAAGCCTAAGATTTAAGTCTTTAATCCATTTTGAGTTTATTCTTATGTATGGTGTAAGAAGATGATCTAGTTTCATTTTTTTGCATGTATCTGTCCAATTTTCCCAACACCATCTATTGAATAGACTATCTTCACCCCATTGTGTATTCTTGCCTCCTTTGTCAAATATTGACCATAAAGGCATAGGTTGATTTCTGGGCTCTCTATTTTGTTCCATTGAACTATATGTCTGTTTTTATGCTAGTAGCATGCTGTTTTGATTATTATAGCCTTGTAGTATAGTTTGATAACAGGTAGTGTGATTCCTCCAACTTTGTTCTTCTTTCTCAAGATTGCTGTGGTTATTCAGGGTCTTTGTGGTTCTATATACGTTTTTAGAATGTTTGTTCTAGTTCTGTGAACTATGCCATTGGTATCTTGATAGGAATTGTGTTGAATCTAGAGATTGCTTTGGGTAGTATAGACATTTTAATGATGTTAATTCTTCTTATCCATGAACACAGTATATGTTTTCACTTATTTGTGTCTTCTTCAATTTCTTTCTTCAGAGTCTTATAATTTTCTGAGTACAGGTCTTTTACGTCCTTGTAAACCAAGGTTGTCTTTATTGAAGAACTTATGCTTTTTAGTAGCAATGCTATGTTTTCACTTATTTGTGTCTTCTTCAATTTCTTTCTTCAGAGTCTTATAATTTTCTGAGTACAGGTCTTTTACGTCCTTGTAAACCAAGGTTGTCTTTATTGAAGAACTTATGCTTTTTAGTAGCAATGCTATTCTTCTTCCCTGACTCCACAGTCGGTCTTTCACCAAATTCTGTCAAGTACTATTTCAAAATGTCTCTCAAATTACCTTTATTTCCATTCCCACAGACCCTTTTAGCTCAAGGAAGCAGCCTCCTAATTGGTTCTCTCCCCTAGTCTCACCCACTTTCAATCTCTGATATGTTTATGTAAATACTATTAGATCAATATTCTGAAAACACTACTTTCTTATGACACTTGGAAAACTTTCAACAGTATCCTATTTCCTACAGTTTCAAATTAAAATTCTGCCTTCTTTTTGGTAAATATGAGGAATTTTATTTCATTTTTTTGCTGACATAGTATGAGGCAAAACAAAATTGACACCATACAAAATAACTTTATAAAATATCATTCACATCATATTTTATCTAAAATTCTGCCTTTTGTTCCAGGTCTCTGGATAACTAACCCCGCTCCACCTCTTGATCTTTATTTCCCACTATCCCCTACCACACCCCTCATTCTAGACAGTTCATTCTCACAGATATACTGAATACATCGAAGTTCCTGTCCCACCTCCTTGCTTTTGCCCATTTCCTTCTGCTCCTCTAGGCAAACTCCACCAATTCTACAAAGCATTCCCTGATCATCTGAGTCCATGTTCATCTTTTCCTCTCCTGAACTTCTTCAGTACTCAGAATGTATACCAATGAAACATCCAGACTTCCAGGCTCCCTCAAGAAAAAACCCAAAACAACTGAAAAACAAAACTAAGTGATTATAAAACTCAGTTTTCTTCACTTCTTGTTGATGGACACAAATATGGTTCATAAATAGTTTTACATACTCTATGTCTACTATTATCACTTAAAATATTTTTGAGTATATACACATACTCAATGAAGTTGTAACAAATGAACTTCAGAGTCAAATCTGATTTTGCATTCTGGTTTCTAGCTGTTTGGTTCTTGGGAGAGTTTCCTATGATTCCTGGGATTAAGTTTTCTCATGTATAAAATTGGGATAATTAGTGATTATTTCATAGGGTCATATAAAGATTAAGTGAGATTAGCTCAGTCCCTGGTACATGAATGGCATTTACTAAAATACCAGTTCTCATTTACTTTCTTTTTAAAGGCCCCTTAGTATTGTATTACTATTGTATTACTGCTAGTATTAACTAGTTTTCACCAGGTGTTTTTTATTGTTGGGCTTTTGGGTTGTTTCCAGTTTCACTAATATACATAGTTGTCTAAACATCTCTTTGGTAATCACCTTTTTTCCTTTGGGATTATTTTCTTGGTGTGTGTTCCCCAAAGTTGAGTTAGCAGATGAAAGGGTATACAAATTTTTATGGCTTCTGTCAGGCACTGCTCTGCTACCCACTAAGATTGTGCAAATTTCTTACGATAACCTTATCATAAGATTATCTGTTTCTTAAGGCCATTCAGACATTAGGTTTAATTTTTTAAATCTTTGCTAATTTTTTTAAAGATTTTATTTATTTTTAGAAGGAGGAAGGGAGGGAGAGAAAGACATCAATGTGTGGCTGCCTCTTGTGCGCCCCCTACTGGGGACCTGGCCTGCAACCCAGGCACATGCCCTAAATTGGGAATCAAACCCATGACCCTTTGGTTTGCAGGCAGACATTCAATACACTGAGCCACACCAACCAGGGCTAATCTTTGCTAGTTTTTATAGGTATATAATGGCATTTTGGAATGATTTAATTTGGATTTTTTTAATTGATTGCAAAGGGTACACCATGTGATTTAGCTTTCAATTTTATTGGCTTGTACATTCAAAAGTATTTATGTTTTAGTGTTATCTCTCCAACTACATTCCATAAGCTAAACCATATAAGCTTGAGCAAGTCACTTTGCCTCTATGAATTTGGTTTGTTATCACTAAAATGAAGGGCAATAATCTCTACAGTTCCTTCCATTGTTATGGTTCTAAATGTCTCTCTCCCTTCACTCCTGAACCAGTACTGAGAATATCCTAAGTCCTCTACAGTTGCATATTTTACCTGTTGATTACATTTTCTCCAGAGGTTCAGGAAAATATTTTAAGGTTGTGAATCTTATCATGTCTCTCTCCTGCTTAAAATCCTACAGTGGCTTTCCTTTGCTCTTAGGATGAATACCAAGTTCCTTATTGTGCCCAGAATTTGCATGATCTGCTCAGTTTATGCATCAATTCTTGCTATTCTTTCTCTTATTCTCAGTGTGTCAGCCTTAAGGAGTTCATTTTAACATACACCCTTGGTTACTTCCCATTCCATAATACTTTCTTTCCCGTTGAGGGAGTAAAGAAAAACTTGTATTCATCTTTCAGATTTCAGCAGAAATATCTTCTTCAGGGAAGTTCAAATGTTGGCTTAGTAACTGTATAACCTTCGGCAAGTTATTTAACTTCTGAGCCTTGATTTTCAAATTAACAAAATGAGAATGAAAATAAGGCCTACCTCCTAGGATTGTGGGAAGGACTAAATGAAAAAATACCTGTAAAGGGCTTAAAGCAACATCTGGCACAGAGCAGGTAACACTTGGGCAGGTAGTAGTAGAAGAAAGAGCTGCTCACTAAATAATTGTTGAGAATGATGAACAAATTAAGAGAAAGACATGGTCATGGAAGGCTTTATGGGTAAAGGATTTCTACTTTTACTAATTAATTCATTTAAAAATTGCCTATCCTGGCCTTGACTGATGTGTCTCAGTGGGTTGAGCATTGTCCTGCAAACTAAAAGGTTGCAGGTTCGATTCCCAATCAGGGCACCTGCCTCTGTGTGGGCCAGGCCCCTGGTTGGGGGTGTGCAAGGTCCCTGGTTGGTGGAGTGTAAGAGGTAACGAACTGATGTTTCTCTCCTTTTCTTTCTCCCTCCCTTCTCTTCTCTATGAAAATAAATAAATAAAATATTTTAAAAGTGCCTACCCTGTACTGGGCATTGTGATAGGCTCTGGGTAGCTGCAATTTGAATAGAGGGTGAAAAGTGGAGTGGGAACCTTGAAGAGAGAAGGAAGATATTTGAGCCAAGATTCAGTTCATGAGAATAGAATGTGGACTAGGAGAATGATGGATAATAAGATTAGACAGTCAGAGGAGAGAACCCATGTAAGTAGGTCCTAGAGTACAAGGCAAGGAAGTTGTGACTTAATTCTGTGCATAGACTGGGTAAGCCATCTGAGGATAAATATGTCTGAGAAGGTTAATGATGTTGGGCTTCCCTTTCTGTTGCAGAGTTCTGGGGAGACATTGCCAGGGAATTTTACTGGAAGACTCCATGTCCTGGTCCATTCCTCAAGTACAACTTCGATGTAACTAAAGGGAAAATATTCACTGAGTGGATGAAAGGAGCAACTACCAACATCTGCTACAACGTATTGGATCGAATTGTCCATGAGAAAAAACTTGGTGATAAAATTGCTTTTTACTGGTAAAAACATTTATTTTATAGTCTGTGGTAGATAAAAAGTCATCCTTCACATTATATAGTGTTTTGTAGTTCCAAAGTGCCGTAAAAGCCATGAATTCATTACAACAACCTGGTAGAGTAAGCAAAATATAGTTAGTTTAACATCTCAGGTGAGGAAAAATACCTCAAGGAAGTTAAATGACTTCTCTAAAATCACATAAATAGCATGTGCAGAATTGATATTCAAAGCCAAGTGTTCTTACTTCTAGTCTAGTTTTCTTGGCTTATAATTGGAGGGGAAAGGGTAAATGGAAGAGAACAGGACTAAGTAGATTTCTTTCTCATTCTTGCTTTGGGTGAAAAATTGGTATTGGATTTTTCACTACCATCACGACTGTTATTATCATTACCTTTCATTGAACCATATGCCAGACACCTTGCTTTAAGTGCTTAACAAATATTATCTCATTTGATGCTCACAACAACCAAGAATGCACTATTTATTTTCCTTATTTTACATATGTGAAAACTTAAACATATCTTAAACATATTTTAAAGATATTAAAAAATATCTTTGAGATATTAAGTGACTTATCCAAAGTCATACAGCTAGCAAGAAGCAGGACTGAGATTCAAACCCAGGTAGTATAATTCCAGAGCTTACACTCTTTTTAAAAAAATTTTTTTAAAGATTTTATTTATTTATTTTCAGAGAGAGGAAAGGAGAAGGAGAGAAAGAGGGACAGAAACATCGATGTACAAGAGAAATATCAGTCGGTTGCTTCTCCCACACCCCTAACCTGGGACCTGGCCTGCAACACAGGCATGTGCCCTGACAGGGTATCGAACCCACGATCTTTCATTTTGCAGGCTGGCACCCAATCCACTGAGCCACACCAGCCAGGGCCAGAGCTTATACTGTTGACTGTGACACTGTGCTATCCTTCTAATTCTTTACATCAGCCTCTCAACAGCCTTGCAAAATAGGTATTCTTAGCTCCATTGTATAGGTGATGAAATGAAGCACAGAATGGTTACACAATGAATAAGGTCATAAAGTAAGTGGCAGAGCCAGGATTAAAAACCAAATCTGTCTCACTCCTTGCTTATAAAACTAGGCCATGGTGCCTCCCCAGCAGGAATTTTCTAAGACCCC
Organism: Trachops cirrhosus; assembly: GCA_028533065.1. NCBI lineage: Eukaryota > Metazoa > Chordata > Mammalia > Chiroptera > Phyllostomidae > Trachops > Trachops cirrhosus. The sequence goes on from CM052547.1 coordinate 75,292,403, forward strand.
CTCTTCCTGACAACATAGCTGTACAAGAGGTATTAATATACTGAACCCAAATAGGACCTTGAAGTTTCAGTAACTGGGGTGTTGCTTCTGCCACCACCTGTGAGCACTCTGAGAATGATTTATTTTTAAGTGAGCCATTTGGAGCAGATTGGATGTTTCATCGAAGAATTAAATGGGTACTTAGTCAAAATTTGACCAGGTTATGTGATATATTGAGAAAAGCCCTAACCTGAGAGATAAGAAATTTAGATTCTCATTCTAACTCTGTCATTCACTTGCTGTGTAACTACAGGCAACTCTCTGAGAGTCAGTTTCCTCCTCCATAAAATAAGGATAATAATTCCACCCTTGTATTTCTCCTTAGATTGTTATGAGAACCAAATAAGATAATGTGAAAACACTTATTTATTTATTGGAAAACACTATACAAATGTGAATGGGTGTATATCACATTGCCATGGCTCAATTTGGGGTCACTATGCCACTGAAACTCATGGTGTGTATGTCTGTTTAGATATTCTTTGGCTCCTGCCAACATTTGGGCCCACCTCTTAGGTTCCTTAAACATCAGAAAACCTTTAAATATCTGCACAGGACATGCTTGTGTGTGAATTTTCCCCCCTGGTTTGAAATAATTCAGGTGCATGGTGAAAGACTGAGAAAGCACAGACCAGAGCTGGAGATTGCTCCAAAATCCTGAGGCCCTTCTTCCTAGTTTCCCACCATCCATACCTGAACAGGCTCCAGAGAGCCTCTGTTCCTCATTTATAAAATGAGGAGAGTAAACTAGATCTGTGTTTTCCAAAGAATGCTCCAGGAACTACTGACTACTAGAGATGTTAGTATAATATCTTAATTCTTGATTCATGAAACAAATGAATAATAATAAATTGCCTTTTGTGGGATTTCCAATCTATATTAACATAGTAAAGTCTCCAAGAAGTCCTACAGTAAACACATCTGATTGATTTTGTTTAACATGGGATTTCCAAATTTATTTGAATGCCAAACAGATTTTTTACAGTAAACTATTAACATCATAAGAAGAAATATTCCACCCTGGCTGACGTGGCTCAATGGATTGAGTGTCGGCTTGTGAACTGAAAGGCTGCCAGTTTGATTTCCACTCAGGGACATGCTTGGGTTGGGGGCCAGCTCCCCTGTTGGGGTCATGCAAGAGGCAACTGATTGATGTTTCTCTCACACATCAATGTTTCTCTCCCTTTCTCTCTTCCTTCCCCTCTCTCTAAAAATAAATAAATAAAATCTTTTTTAAAAAAAGAGGAAGAAATATTCCATGGAAAACCAATTTGGGAAGTACTAGATTAGATAATCTCTAAATTTATTTCCAGTGCAAAATTCTGCAATTCCATAATAAGACATCTTCACTCCATTTTTACATTGGTCATTCAACCAACAGGAATTGTTAAAGTCATTGGGTACTTTGACCTATGTAGGTGGATACAGGGGAAGAGGAATGGGAGACAAGTTCCATATGGGCCATTATCACTCAATACTTTTATGTTTACAGTAAAGCAAAAGCAAACTACAAATAAATCACATTTGTTATAAGAAAGTAAAGTATAAATATGCAAGATATGTGGTTACTTCCCCTTGTTACCGCCATATTTTCTATAATATGCTTATATTGCTATTTCTTCATCTTATTTTTAGAAAGTATTGACTTCCCATTATGATAGGTGAAAATTTAATTCTTGTATACTCTTCCAACTTTTTTTGTCTTCCCAATATAACTATAGCTCTGTTTTTAAATTAATTTAAAATCAGTGTTTACATAAGAATAACATTATGATTGCATTACCTTTTAAGTACATACTTTTGTTTTTTCTGAAGTTAAAAATTACCTGCCATTTTTCTTGTATAATTTGTTTTTATCATATCTTCAATATTTTTCAAACTCTCTATCATATCCTTTATATTCTGTGAAGTCTTCCTTTCCCCACAAAGTCCTTTGCCATAGAGCCCACCTTCTTCCTGCTCTAGTTTTTATTAATGTTTTTTTTAAATTAGTTACTGTGGTTACTTTATTTTATTTTTTAAATTATATTTTATTAATTATACTATTATAGTTGTCCCAATTTTTTCCCCTTAGCCCTCCCTCCACCCAGCACCCTCCATTACTTCAGGCAATCCCCATACCATTGTTCATGTCCATGGGTCATGAGTATAAGTTCTTTGTATACTCCATTTCCTATACTGTATTTTACATCTGCATGTCTATTCTGTACCTACCTATTTGTACTTCTTAATCTCCTCCCTTCTTCACAGATTCTGCCATACGTCCCTCCCATTTTGCAACCATCAAAACGCTCTCCATGTCCATGATTCTGTCTCTGTTCTTGTTTGCTTATTTTGTCTTTTAGATTAAATTGTTGATAGATATATATTTGTTACCATTTAATTGTTCATAGTTTTGATCTTCTTTTTCTTAAAGAAGTCCCTTTAACATTTCACGTAATAATGGTTAGGTGGTGGCAAATTCCTTTAGTGTTTTCTTGTCTAGGAAGCTCTTTATCCACCTTTGATTCTAAATGATATCTTTGCTGGGTAGAGCAATCTTGGCTGTAGGTCCCTATTTTTCATGACATTGAATATTTCTTGCCAATCCCTTCTATTCTGCAAAGTTTCTATTGAGAAATCAGCTGACAGTCATATGGGAATTCCCCTGTAGGTGACTAACTTCTTTTCTTTTGCTGCTTTTAAGATTTTCTCTTCCTCTTTAATCTTTTGCATTTTAATTATGTTGTGTCTTGGAGTGGGTCTCTTTGCATCCATCTTGATTGGAACTCTGTGCTTCCTGGGCTTGCATATCTATTTCCTTCACAAAATTAGGAAAGTTTTCTTTCATTCTTTTTTGAAATAGATTTCCAATTTCTTGCTTTTTCTCTTCTCCTTCTGGCACCCCTATGATGTGAATGTCGGAACGTTTGAAGTTATCCCAGAGGCTGCTTATACTATCCTCATTTTTTTTTGGATTCTTTTTTCTTGTTGTTCTGATTGGTTGTTTTTTGCTTCCTTATGTTCCAAATCATTGATTTTATTCTGGGCTTCATCTACTCTACTGTTGTCTCCCTGTAAATTGTTCTTTATTTTAATTAGTGTACCCTTTGTTTCTGACTGGATCTTTTTTATGCCGTCGAGGTCCTCACTAAGTTCCTTATAGAATCCTTGTAACCAGTGTTTTGAACTCTGCATCTGATAGATTGCTTTGCTCCATTTTGTTTAGTTCTTTTTCCGGAGTTTTGATTTGTTATTTCATTTGGGCCATGCTTCTTTATCTCCTTGTTTTGGCTGCCTCCCTGTGTTTGTTTCTATGTTAGGTAGAGCTGCTATGACTCCTTGTCTTGGTAGCGTAGTAGGAGATGTGTCCTGTAGATTCCAGTGGCACAGCTGCCCCTATCAGCTTGCTGTGTATTTGAGGGTGCACCCTTTGTGTGGTCACCCTCACACACAAAGTATACCCTCCTCTTGCAGTTGAGCCTTGATTACTGTTGGCAGGTCGATGGAAAGGATTTACCCAGGCCATTCAGCTCTAATGACTGACTGTGACCATTGACACCAAACTCTGCTCTCCATGGAGGATCAGCTGTGCAGGATCAGCTTGAAGCAACTATTTAAATTTCTTGCACCAGGTGGTGGTGCTCCAACATGGTCTGTAGCTGTCCCCTGGGTCCCTAGTCTCTGGGGTTTCCTGGGTGGTGCATGCCAAGGTCAGCCCCCACATGGGTTTTGCCCAGAGCAGCCCTACCTGAGCTATAAAGCTATGTGAGATGACTGCTACTTGTGCTGCACTTGGAGATTCCCAGGTGAAGCCAAGCTGTGAGCCTAGGCTGGCTACTGCTAGAGTGGGACCTGGGGCCACTTAGCAAGAGGTACAGGGGCTGGAGGCTCACTGAGGCTGGCTGTTGCTTGTTTGAGAAGATTTAGGAAGTTGCGAAGCATGAGCAAAGACCAGCCATTCATATGGAAAAACAGCTTGGTTGTGACCCTAAGTCGGGTGGGATGGAGTCTCTGGGGATCTCCAGGGCAGGGCAAACAGTGTTAGCCAGGGTGATGAAATCTCAGGTACAGTACCAGCCTCCTGGCTCTGTGGCTCTGTTGGGGGAGGGTTCAGAAAAGGGACAATGGTAAAAAGGCAGACGCCTTTTTGTCTGGGAGAAGGCTGTCCCCCAGCTCTTGCTTGATGACAGATACTTCTGTTTCTCCCTGTATGCCACTGGTGCCTTTCAAGCTGCTACCCTGGTACTGGAGCTTAGAAGGAGTGAGTCTGATTAAGTCCATGTGGTGGTTCTGTAGGAGGAGCTGCTTGGGACTTCAGAAATTTCTGGTACCAACTCAATCCCTGCTAATTTTTTTAGCCAGAAGTTATGGGGACTTATCTTCCTGGTGCTGGAACCCTGGGCTGGGGGGCCTGGTGTGTGGCTGGGACTCCTCACTTGCAAGATAACCCTCACGAGTTTTTATCCACTGCATGGGGATGTGGGACCAGTCTGTTCCACATCTCCACCCCTCCTACCAGTCTGGATGGATGTGGTTTCTTTAATTCCGTAGTTGTCAGATTTCCATTCAATTCAATTTCTGATGGTTCTGAGTGATGGTTCTATATTTTAATTGTAATGTTGATGCGGTTGTGCGAGGAGGCAAAACATGTTTACCTATGCCACCATCTTGACCAGAGTTGATGTTTTTTAAAATGACATCTCTTCAATGATTTGCTCCTGTTAAGATACTTCTTATGGAGCCACAGTGTGACTTTCTTTTCAGTCTAAACTATGTCACTTAGACAGCTGTAGTGCCATTGGCAAACCACATTTGTAGCTCATTCCTTGTTTTGGGGCATGCCTTATACATATACTGAAATAATCCACAAAGGAAATAGTGTTCTTAGGAAAGTAGTCCAATTAGCCAAAATAGAACCATATTAAGGAAGAATTTGGCATTTTATTTTTGGCTTGACACTTTGTAAATATTCACAGAATAATAGTATTTTTAGAACTTGAAGCAACTATTTAGAGTCCATCTAGGCCAACTTTCTTTACAGATGGGTAGATTAAGGCCAGAAAAGATAAGTGATTTGCTTAAGGGTCATATACTGCTTGGAGACAGAGCTGAGGCTAATCTTCAGACATTCTCACTCCTAGTTAACTACTCTTTTCACCATATGATAATATTTCCTTATTCTAGTTGTCTAACACTTGGCTTTGACAATGAAAACAGAAATTAGTCATATTAGACATGAATTTAAATTAATTTTCTTTAAAATATCAGATAAAATGTTTTATTAGATTTAAATTGCCCAGACCCTGGTCTCATGGAATTTACTTCTACTTGAGAAGAATAGGCCTATATAACAGAGCCCAAAAACAATTGTATGGGCCAGATTGCAAAAATCCATATATACAAATAGTTCACATAAGAGAGAAAGCATATAGGGAGGCAATATAACAAAACTTAGAAGAGTGGATTTTTGTGTCAAACTAACTTAATTTGAGTCCTTTTTCTTCCATTAACTGTATGATTCTGTCCAGTTACTTAACCTAGTCGAGCCTCACTTTTCTCGACTGTAAATGTGGATAAAAATAGTTTTCATTTCATGGAATTGTCAATTGAATAGGATAAAAAATAAAAAACCATGTGTCCAACTCCTGGTATATTGAAAGTACTCTGTAAGATTTTCATCTGTTAGATTAGCTACCATAATTATTAATTTGAGACAGTGATAAGTCTCTCTAGAGTAAAGGGTTTATGCAGAGAACAATTTATTCATTTAATAAATACTTAATGAGAACTTTCTGTGTACCAGGCACTATTCGGAGCAAACAGACAGAATCCCAGCCTTCATGAAGGTTGTATTCCTGTTTGAGGCTACAGACAATGAAAAACAAACCAGTAAATATATGACAAGTAGTGATAAGTGCTGTAGAAATATACAGAGCAGCATAAGAGAAAAGAGATTGCAGTGAATAGTGAGGATTGATAAGGGAAGAACTTTGATAAAGGTGACATATGAGCAGAGATCTGAAGGAAATGGAGTATGGCATGCACATAGTTAGATTGGGGAGGGGAAATATTCCAAGTACGTGGAACAGCAAGTGTAAAGGCCCAGAGGTGGGAGTATGCTGCTGCTTGGTGTGTTTGAAGGGTAGCTTGGAAGTTTGTGTAGCTGAAGCAGTGTGAGCTAGAGAAAAAGAGAGTAGGGGATGAAGTCAGCAGGACACTAGATAGTGTGGAATCTTTAAAGTCAATATAGACTTTTGGGTTTTATTCATAGTGAAATGGGGACCACTGTACAATCTTGAGCATAGGTGAGACAGTGATTTGACCTATATTTAGAAGTGATTTGACCTGTCTTTTATGTTGAGAATAAACTGTCTTGAGGCTAGAAGAGCAAGAATAGATTTTTTTGTATTGATAATACAAGGGCAAGAGGAGAAACAGGAGACCAATTAGGAGGCTACTATAGAAATCCAAGTTACCGTCTCCAAGCTGGTGTCAGGGTTTGGAGAAAGGGATTAAGAGAGGTTCCGGCCAAGATGGAGACGAAGGAAGAAACACTTCACTTCTATGCATAACCAAAGGAAGGATAATGGAATCAGCATGTGAAAGGGCACAATCCATTTGTGGGAAGCAAGGGAAGTGACAGAAAGTGGGGTGAGAGCTGAGCAAGGCACTGTTCCCTCTCTGATCCCCCCCCACCACAGTACCACAAGGCAGCGACTTGGGTTACGCTGCCCTAATACCTAAGGCTCTGCCGCTTACAACGTAACAGGTATACTGAGACAAAGAAATATGGCCCAAATGAAAGAACAGATCAAAACTCCAGGAAAACAACTAAGCAACAAGGAGATAGATAACTTATTAGATGCAGAGTTCAAAACATTGGTAATCTGGTTGCTCATAGAAATGATTGAGTTTGATTGCAAAATGAAGAAAGAAAGAAGGCTATGCAAAGTGAAATAAAGGAAAATATACAGGGAACCAACAGTGAAGGGAAGGAAACTGGGACTCAAATCAACAATTTGGAACAAAAGGAAGAAATGAACATCCAATTGGAACAGAGTGAAGAAATAAGAATTTAAAAAAAATGAGGAGAGGTTGAGGAACTTCTGGGACAACTTTAAATGTTCCAACACCCAAATCATAGGAGTGCCAGAAGGAGAAGAAGAAGAGAAAGAAATTGAAAACTTATTTGAACAAATAATAAAGGAGAATTTACCCAATCTGGCGAAGGAACTAGACATGCAAGTCCAGGAAGTTCAGAGAGTCCCAAAGAAGTTGGATCCAAGAAGAAACACACCAAGACACATCCTAATTAAGTTACCCAAGATTAAAGATAAGGAGAGACTCTTAAAAGCAGCAAGAGGAAAGGAGAGAGTTACCTGTAAAGGAGTTCCCATAAGACAATCAGCTGATTTCTCAAAAGAAACCTTGCAGGTAAGAAGGGGCTGGAAAGAAGTATTCCAAGTCATGAAAGGCAAGGACCTCCATCCAAGATTACTCTATCCAGCAACGCTATCATTTAGAATGGAAGGGCAGATAAAGTGCTTCCCAGATAAGGTCAAGTTAAAGGAGTTCACCATCACCAAGCTCTTATTATATGAAATGTTAAATGGACTTATCTGAGAAAAAGAAGAAGACCAAAAATATGAACAGTAAAATGAGAGCAAACTCACAACTATCAACAACTGAACCTAAAAACAAAACAAAAACTAAGCAAACAAGTAGAACAGGAACAGAATCACAGAAGTAGAGATCACATGGAGGGTTATAAGTGGGGAGGGATGGGGGAAAATTGGGGAGGAGAGGTACAGGGAATAAGAAGCATAATTGGCAGGCACAAAATAGACAGGGGGAGGTTAAGAACAGTATAGGAAATGGAGAAGCCAAAGAACTTATATGTACAACCCATGGACATGAACTAAGGGTGGGGGGAATGCTGGAGGGTGGGGAGGTGCAAGGTAGAGGGGGATAAACGGGAGAAAAAACTGGGACAACTGTAATAGCATAATCAATAAAATATACTTAGAAAAAAAGAAATCCAGGTGGGCAGTGATGGTAATTTAGACCGTCATAGTAGTAGCTTGAAGGTTATTAATCTAAATCTGTATCTATTTTGGATGAAGAGCCCATGGAAGTTTCTAACTTGCATTGTATGTGGCGAAGAGTGACAGAAAGAGGAATCAAGGTTGTTTTCAATGGTAGATGAAGTCCAGGAATGGGAGATCTTAACTATTTTTTGGAGACCTCAGAAAAGATTTTATGCAGGGAATGATGTGGTTACAGCTGGGCTTAAGAAGATCAGTCTGGATACCTATGGAAGTGGGAGTGTGAAGTCAGAAAGCTGGGAGTTTGTTATTCAGGGTAGACTTGCCTGAACTGGGATATTGCTGGTGGGAATGAAATGGAAAGATGAAATTTTAGAGTAATTTACAGGAATGAAATCAACAAACTGGATATGTAGATGGTGAGGTGACAGGGAGAAAATGAGAGAGGAGAGTCAAGGGCCCCTTTAGTCTATATAATACTTTGCCTCTTTCAAAGGCACACATTCATCTGACCCAAGGGCTAAATTTGCCCTCCAAATAAGACTTTGGTTTTAGCCTCTCTCTTGCACTTTCTTCCCCCTAGTATGGCAGGTAGAAGTGTTAGTGGGGATTTGTGTGTATATGTGTGAGAAGGTGGTCAGTGAAAAAGTTATTGGAATAGTCATCCAGGGAGAGATAATTAGTGAAGGATACTGGGGTAGCTTAAGGAGTGGGGACTGGCTAGTTGAAGACACACCAGTGGGGGTCTGATGGATTAATTAAAGGATTTATGGGGAGAGGGTGGAAAGAGCAGTTAATGGCTATTAATTGTTGCTCAATATCTAAGTTTTTCCAGGAGATGATCCCAATCTCCAAAGCCCAAGAAATTTAGTACATAGTTCATTCCTTTTTCTGTTTGCTTTTGGTTGCCTGTGGCTGTCATCATTCTCAACTGAAATTATTGCTGTCTGTCCACAGCTTTGAATATTAAGCAATCCTGCCTTAGAAACTGGAACTTCTATAAAGCAGGTGACTTTAGGAGTGACCTTATGATAGAGGCTCTGCGCTCAGGATCTCTGTATGCTCCTGACTATGAATTACAGAGTGTGATATTTAGAGCTCTCCAGATCCCTGTGGGGTATGTGTGAGTGTCTGTATTTAAGAAGGTGGGGATAGTTGGGAAGGTGAGGCAAACCCACGTTCTGACAAGGATTAGATTGTCAGGGTAACATGGAAATCCAGAGTCCTTGAGTATATTGTCCTAGCATTCATATACAAGGATTCTCTTAATTATCTAGGTTCATCCTGATGTTTACTTCAGTGATATGGGAATGGAGGGACATTTTTGTCCTCCATCTATGTCTTTGCTGATTTTACAACAGTGTATGTACTGATTAAAATATACTTGATAAGAAAATACACTCAAATCAAACCAGTCTCTTCCCCTCTCTGAGCCTTCCTTTTGTGAGAGTGGTAGGAGATGAACTATAGATTCTCTGTGAAGTTTCTTCTGGCTCTAATACTTCAGGATTCTGTGACTGTTTCTGAAGAGGAAGTGGTTTTAAAGTTCTGTTGCAACCAGTAGTGACTGTGGTGATTCAGTAGGTAGGCTTGGCTTCTGTTGAGATGGTGAAAGAAGGGGAGGTTTTTAGAAGGTTTGCAGCAAAGGAGCTGAGTAGGAAAGTCTGGTCCCCTTTTCTGGGGAAATACTGTTGCTGGTAGCATAAGCACTCGAAGCTAATGGGAGATATGTAGGGAAATAACTCTTCCTGGGAACAGTCTTTCTTCACTTGAATCAGATATGCAGATTGTGTAGGAGGGCTGAAGGATTTCATGTTTAAGTTGGATCTCTAAGCTGCTTCTCTCACTTCTCCTTGAGTTTCATGACCCCTGATGCCTTAAAGAACCTCTCCCTAAAGTATTGAAAATGAGATAAGTGGGCTGTGCTATCCAAATTAATACTTGTTTTTTAGAAGTAGGTGGGATATAAATAATAAATGTGTAGTAGTAGTAACAATAATGTTACATATTAATATTATTATATATACTAACATTTGTAATAATAAATGTGTAATAAATGGAGACTGACCTGGGACTTGATTCAGTGTCCTGAGTTCCATGTCAGATACCTGAGTTTGTGTCTAGGCTGACTTTTTATACCAGTGTGTGTGTTCAGTAAATATTTAATGAGGAGAATGGCTTCAGGTAATGCCCTTTGCTGAACCTTCTTTTTCCCACCTGTAAACTGTGTGTGGGTGGGGGCTGGTGAACAGGATACTTGCTCAAGTTATTTCTCACACTGACTTTCAGAATTTCTGTCAGGAATGTAGGGAACTTGCAGTGACAAGGCAGCTGGGAGATGTTGGAGGAAGGGGAGGAACTCGTTACTGGCTTTCTGTCCTTTGAAGAGAGCAAGTAGTCGGGAGAGAGCAAGGGCTCTTGCCTTAGGGCAGACTCACACTTACAACAGTAAATACAGAAGGCACACAGCTGGGGATGGGCCTTCCCCATTTCCCTGGATTTGGTATGGGGGAGGTAATGATCCCAGTGTTTGATACCTTGAACCACTGAGAATTTGAGATTCTCAATTCCTGTCTTTTGAGGTCATTTAGTCCACTTCCTGTACAAAGCAGGAATTGTAGCCCCAGTTATCTCTATTCCCCAACAATCCCCAAAATTGATCATTCTGGTTCTGGACAACTATCAAGACCACTGAGTTTACTCACTACCTGTCCCATTGTTGGGTAGCTCTGTTACAAAGTTCTTAGATATATTCCCTCTCCATAACTTTCTTCCCACTCTGTTCTCTTTGCTTCGTCTTAGTTCTATGTTCTGGAGCCACACAGCGTAATCCTATTTTTTTCCATAGACATTCCTTCAGGTATTTTAGGGCAGATATTATATCTCTTTGCCAGGCTGACAGTAGAATTATAGAAATTTAAATATACAAGATGCCTCGAAGATCATCTAGTAACTTTTTTAAAAGCATTATAATCCTTTTATTCAAATACAATATTATATGTATAGTGATTAAGACAGTAGGCTTGGACTCTGCTTGGGTTTTAATTCTTACCCTTATTAGTTGGGTAAGTTGACTCACCTCTTTAACCTTACTTTTTCCAACTGTAAAATAACAGTAATGACAGTTCTTATGACATAGATTGTTGTGAAGAATAATTGGAATAATCTGTGTAAAGGGCTTAGTGCTTGGCAAACACTGTCTTTTTATCATTATGCCAAAGCCCCACCCCTAAACCAGGTAAGAGCAGAGCCGATCTGGTTGAAGCATGGATGGGAGAACCAGAGCCACATTCTGTTGGCTTCTTCACTGTGGTCGCCTTGATGTATGTGTGTGGAAACTCTAGGGATTTGCAAAACTCAGTTTGAAAACTACTGATCTAGTTCAGTGATCTTGTTTTATGAATGAGATAATACTGAATCAACATTCCAGGTTCCTTGTATGATGTTTCCAGAACAACTCAATCATCCATGTCAGCTTCCTCTAGACGTACTATAGTTGGCCAATATCTCTGATTAAGTATTCTAGATGTGGTCTGCCTTGCACAGGGAACTATTAACATTTTTTGTTCTGACTTTACTTATTTAGATTATATTAGCCCCATTGACAGCCACACTCTACCACTCAATTTACATTCTCCCATAATACGAAGACTTTATATTTATTCTAATAATAAACTCCGGTATGTCTCTCTGTGTTCTACTTGTATATTAGTTACCTTGTTTTTTTGAACCTGGTTCACCACAACACTTGATAGATGAGGAACTTGATGCTTAGAGAGTGGAAGTGACTTGCCTAGAGTCAAATAGCGGATGTAACTTGTTCTGGACAGAAGAACACCTACATTTCTTGTTGTAGACGCTGTGTTTTCTACTTATACGACCTTAGCTTCTTTGACAGTTTTTCAGTTGTTTAGCCAAAAGTTAACTTAGAGCAAACCTCAAAGAAATATTATTCTTTCCTTAGCTGAGATATGCTGATTCATGCATTCATTAAACTCTTTTTTTAACTGAATATCTACTATATATAGTCTAAATACTACCTTGAAAATAGTTGTGGGAGCACAGGACAATAGCAAGAGAACCAGTAAGGAGGCACTCACAGTAGTTCAGGCAAGATATGAAAATGAAGGTAATGTAGAGGTCATGAAAAGTTGTCAGCTTTTGGAATATTTTGAAAGCAGAACCAATAGGATTTGCTAATGAACTTGATACGGGGTATAAGAGAATGGAGTCAAGAATATCTCAAAAGGTACTTTTGTTTGTGCAACTGGAAAAGTGAAATCTTCATTAGTAGAGTTGGAGGAAAACCTGGGGGGAAAACTTTAGCGAAGGACCAGGAATTTGTGTTTCATACATAGAGATGTAAAATTGCAACTATAACAAGTGCTAGGGAGCCCATAAAGAATTTCAAGTAGAGGTTTGACACATCAGGCTTAGCTTTTAAAAAAATCATTCTCTTGATCATGTATATACATAGAAGCTTAGCCTGAGGCTCTGCAGGCAGAGTTCCTAACCACTGCTTTGTGACCTTCAGCATCTGATAATATCCTTCTGAGCCTCAGTTTCCCAACCTTTCAAATGGGTATAACAGATCTTTTCCTGCCAATCTCAAAAGATTGCTTCAAGGACAAGCTGAGATGAAAGATGAGAAAACACACTGAAAAGAGTTACTACTGAGGTGGTTCTAATACATGTATCACATATGCCCAAGGGCATCATTAGGCAGAGGGATTCAAGACTGGCAGCCACATATGACTTTTCTGTCCTTTCTAAAATGCCCTTCTTTCCTCTGATGAACTCTTGGCTTCTTTTCTCAAACTTGGTTCAAAATCCATCATTTCTAGGAAGTAGCTTATGATTAACCACACTGACGTTATTTCTTTTTGCATTCCTTTGGTGATTTCCTACTCCTGCATTTTCTTGTTCCTGACACTGTCTCCCAAGATTGCCTTTAGGTGGTGGGTGGCTTAGATACCACTAATTAAAGATTTTGAGCTTATGGAGGTAAGGACTAGCATTTCATTCCCTTCCTTTTGTGATTTAGCAAGCAGTTGGCATTGATTGTTGGGTGGCTGCTCTGGCAAAGATCATCCATTTCAGTTCCTCCATAGCTTGGGATTTTAGTAGGTAAAAAGTTTTGAGGTGGAGGAAGGGCCTTGAGTCTAGGCGCTTGTCTGGATTTTTAACCTACAGAAGAAAACTTAAACTAAGTATTTAGGACACTTTATATGAGCCCTCCCTAGTATATTTATCAATCTTTAAAGTTTTGAAACATTTCTTAAATTTACGGAAAAGTTACAAGTACAGCTCTTTCTCAGTTACTGGAACCCGTGATTAGGTGCAGATGGGAGAGGGGTGTCAACACACAACTGGCCTAGAGCTAGGTTTGTGGCAAAACCTAAGTGACACCCCCCACCCCCCACTCCCCACCACCACCCAGAGACCCTGCAAATTCCACCTCGACCAAGAGCTGAAGCTGATTGTCAAATTTTGAACAAATGTGAGGTGTGGAGGATCAACATTACTCTGGCCAATATCATAAGGCTGCCCAGGAGCTGCTGGTGCATGCCTTCATTTGGAGGGCAAATTCAGATTTGCCTTCATGGGTACTGGACAAGGGCAAGATGAGCTGGATTACATCCTGGTCCAATAGATGAGGGTTTTTTGGAGAGGTCTTCAAACTTGACTTGGCCAAGTTTATTCACCATGCCTGAGTGCTGATCTGCAAGCTCAATATTAGTGCCTGCAAACAGGTCGTGAATATCCAGTTCTTCATTGTCCTCCTGGATTCCCAGAGGCACATCTCTGATGTTCCCCACCTCCACTTTCCTTACAAGGAGGCCTCATGAAGAAGAAGAATGCCAGGAAGTGCCCTGGCTTGTGTGACTCAGTGGACTGAGCGCCAGCCTGAGAACCAAAAGGTTGTTGGTTCAATTCCCAGTCAGGGTACATGTCTGGGTTGCAGGCCAGGTGCCTAGCTGGGGGTATGGGAGAGGCAACCACACATTGATGTTTCTCTGGATCAACACACACACACAAAATGAAGAAGAAGACAAGTTGCAAGTACAATAGAAATAACTTTTTCCTGAGAGTAAGATGTAGACCCCTGAATACTTTAGTGTGTGTTTCCAACAGACTTTCTTCTATGTGACCATAGTGCAACTATTAAAATCAGGAAATCAATATTGATACACCCCCAACCTTCTAATCCTCATACTCCATTGAAGTTTTTGCCAGTTGTCCCAATAATGTCCCCTATAGCAAAAGGATCCAGTCAGATCACACATGACATGTCATTATCATACCTTTTTAGTCTTCCTCAATCTAGAATAGTCCCTTAGTCTTTTTTTATTGTATTTTTTCCATTACCATTTATCCCTCTTACACTTCCCTCCACACACACAATCACTGCACTGTTGTCCATGTCCATGAGTCCTTTTTCCTTTTTGCCCAATCCCTCCACCCCCTAACCCACCCCCCATAGCAGTCATCCTGCTCTCATCTGTGAGTCTGTCTCTGTTTTGCTTGTTAGTTGGTTTGTTCATTAGGTTCCACATATGAATGAAATCATATAGTATTTGTCTTTCTCAGTCTCTTAGTCTTAACTTGACTTTTATGACCTTAACATTCTATCTTTTCAATCTTACAGCCAACAAAATACAGTGTAACTTCTAAATGGAATTGGTTACTGTTTTGTTTTATATCAATGATTGAGATTTTTAAAAATTTAATCTTTATTGTATTTTTCCCCATTAGCATTTAGTCCCCTAATACTCCCCACCCCCCATCAATCACCACATTGTTGTCCATGTCCATGAGATTTTTAAAAATTTTTCATGAATATTACATCTGGGACCCCCAAAGAGTTGCCACTTTAAATTTTTATGAAGAAAGAATATTTTGAAATTGTAAGTATCAACTTATATCACTACTATTCAATTAAAAATAAAAATAATTTAACTATGTAAAAATAACCAGGCCCTGGCTGGTGTGGCTCAGTGGATTGAGCACCAGCCTATGAACCAAAAGGTCACTGGTTCAATTCCCCATCAGGACACATGTGTGGGTTGCAGGCCAGGACCCTGTTGGGGGCATGCAAGAGGCAGCTGATCAGTGATGTATCTTTTGCACATTGATGTTTCTCTCCCTGTCTTTCTCCCTCCCTTCCCCTTTCTCTAAATAAATAAATAAAATCTTTTAAAAATAGGAAATCCTGCAAAAAAAAAAAAAGAATAGCCAGCATGTAACAACACAAAGTATAGTCCTTTATGTCAAATAAGCTAGCTGTATAAAAATACCCTCACTGCTAGATGGAAAAATTATTTAGGATTGGTGTTGGCTTGTAGACTGGTTTATCCATTTCCACTTCTGAATCTTAACTAATGTTGCTCCCCTCTCCCTGAATTGGTTTGTGCCTTATCTGGGCCAGTCTAAATCCTGCTTATTCTTTTTTTCTTAAGATGTTATTTATTTTACTTTTAAAATAATACGTTGGAGCATGTGCAAGAGGCAACTGTTCCATGTTTCTCTCATATAGATATTTCTCTCTTTCTCTTCCCCTTCTCTTTAAAATCAATAAACATGTCCTCAGGTGAGGATTAAAGATAAATAAATAAATAAATAAATAAATAAAATATCCTGAAGTTATTCACCCTGGAGCACATAACACAGAATTGTTTTTCAGGAAACTTTTCTATAACATATTAACACCATATAATTTCCGAGTATGATTTTTGACTGAGGCTTGTTTTTGAAACCAGTGTTTGTTTCTTTTTGACTACGATGTTTTAATATATGCAAATTTATCCAAATGGGCAGTGACACAGACCTCTTGTTGAATTTAGTTTCAGCTTCTGTTAAGGATTACCATCTTATCTATTTTAAGTCAGATAACTCAAATGTGATATCCCAAACTGACAGAACCTAATTTTGTTTGGCTAGACATGCTCCATAGACAATCCACTAGCTCCTAGCAAGCAGCAGGTTTTTGTTGTTAGATTTTTCTTCTTTTTTATTGCATTAAAATACAAATAACATACAATTTACCATCCTAACCATTTTTAAGTGTACAGTTCAGTGGTATTAAGTACATTCACATTGCTGTGCAGCCATCACCACCATCCATCTCCAGAATTCTTTTCATCTTGTAGATCTGAAACATAATACCTATTAAAGAATAACTCCTTATTCTCCTCTTCCACCCCAGCTCCAGGCAACTACCACTCTTCTTGTCTCTATGACTTTGATTGCTCTAAGTACCTTAAATAATTGGAACTCTACAGTATTTGTCTTCTTTGTGACTGGCTTATTTTGCTTAGCCTGTATCCTCAAGGTTCATCTATACTGTAGAATGTGTTAGAATTTCTTTCTGTTTTAAGGCTGAATAGTATTCCATTGTATGTCTATACCATATTTCCCCTATCCATTCATTAGTTGATAGACACTGGGTTGCTTATATATTTTAGCTATTGTGAATAATGTTGCTATGAACATGAGTGTACAAATATCTCTTTGAGACCCAACTTTCAGTTCTTTGGGGTATGTACCCAGAAGTGAGATTACTGGATCATGTGGTAATTCTATTTTTAACTTTTTCAGGAACCTCCATATTGTTTTCCACAGCAGCTGTACTACTTTTACATTCCAACCAAACAGTGCACAAGAGTTCCAATTTGTTTACGTTCTCATCAACACTTGCTGTTTTCTGTTTTGTTTTTTATAATAACCATCCTAATGTATGTGAGGTGGTATCACTTGATTTGAAATTCCCCAATGAGTAGTAATGTTGAACATCTTTTCATCTGCTTATTGGCCATTTCTATATCTTCTTTGGGGAAATGTCTATTCAAGTCCTTTGCCTGTTTTGAATTGGGTTGTTTTGGGTTTTGTTGTTGTTGTTGTTGAATTTTAGAAATTCTCCATATATAGTATATATTAATCCTTATGAGATAATATAATTTTTAAATATCTTCTCCCATTCTGTGCATTGCATTTTTTGTGTGGGTTGTTTCTTTTGATGTACAAAATTTAAAATTTTTCATTAAGTCCAATTTGTCTATTTTTTTTCTTTTGTCATCTGTGTCTTTGACACCTATCCAAGAAAGCATTGCAAAATCCAATATTGTGAAGCTTTTACCCTATGTTTCTCTTTAAGAGTTTTATTATTTTAGGTTTTACATTTAGGTCCTTGTCCACTTTGAGTTAATTTTTGTATATAATGTTAGGTAAGGATCCAGCTTACAGATAGCCATGGTCTGTGGACAATCTACTAGCTTTCAGCAGCAAGTTTAAAAAAATTTTTTTTATAGATTATGTGCCAGGCACTGTACTAGGTGCATAGGATAGAGCAATATACAAGGGGAATCTGGTCTTTGTCCTCATGGAGCTCACAGTCTGGTGGGGGCAAGATTTTTGCCTATCAGTTGAAATTTTATTTAGGAAGGAAATGTTGGGGATAATATGTTTTTCCTTATTTCAGGGAGTGCGGCCATGTCTCTAGGAGCAAATGCATGAATAAGTGCTCCTAGCACTGTTGAGGACTGTGAAAGTAGACATTTGTGGGATTTCTTGCCTTAGGTTTCGGGTCTTTCTGGAAGTTCTTAGGATATCGAAGAGATCATGGTAGTTATGATCATGACCACAGGCTAAATCTCAAAGTGGATGGCAGTCTCCTCTGCTTTTCACAGTGCTCCTGAAGATTCTTAGGAGACAGCCTTCTCCCTGTTCATTCAAGTACACTCTAAACTGGCATAGAAGAACAAAAGTAACATGAAAGTCAGAAACTTGGGACCTAGTTAAAAATGTGTCCATAACCATCCTGTGTGGCCTTGGAAAGCTGCTCCCTCTGATTTCTTGCATCTTTAAATTGGGGATAATTTTACCTGCATTACCTGCTGTTAAGTAGCTGTGAGGATCATATGAGGGAATATCATCTAAAGCAGTTTTATACTGTTCTCATGTAAGGAATTAGCAGGATTTTTATTTGACCTACACAAACCCATATGAGGCAGGCACATCGGGTTTCATTACTTTTATTTGGTCTTTACTTCAGCTAAGTTTGTTCTTTTTCTCTTTTTAACCCATATAAGTAAAACTTCTTTTCTCTGAAACTGACTTTTAGGGCTGTGTATGAAAGGCAGAAATGAGAATCAAGGAGTCTGAGATACATTAGAGATTATCTGGTCTAACACCACCCACCTTCCTCCTCCTCTTGACTCCCTCTTTTCATCTTACACTTTACAAAGAAGGAAAGTGAAGCTTAGAGAGAGGTGGAAATTTGTGCAAACTCATACATTGAATTAGGGATCAAAAATGAGTCTAGGTCTGGTGACTCTAAATAATTACCTGAGGATCTTCTTAATAATCCACATTCTTGGACCTCACCCAACCTATTGAATCAGAATCTCCAAAGGATAAAACTTCGGTCTTGTATTTTTGTGACCTCCTCACATGCTTCTGATGTGGTGGGAAGTGATGTGGTGACAGGGTAGCTTTGAAAATTATTTAGACCAGTGGTCTTAGACTTAAAAAAATTGTATACCTAAAAGAATTTTGAAAAATTATGTAACTCTTCACACATTTTAAAGTTTATACTTAAACATTTTATTATAAGATTAAATAATTGTAATGTGCAATGGGTTTTATATTGTATATATGTACATATTTTGCATATGTTTTTCAAAACCTTGGAATTGACCCTGGCTGGTGTGGCTCAGTTGGTTAGGCATCACCCACAAACCAAAAGGTCACCAGTTCGATCACCAGTCAGGGCACATGCCTGGGTTGCTGGTTTGGTCCCTGGTTGGGGCTCATGCAAGAGGCTACCAATCTATGTTTCTCTCTCACATCAATGATTCTCTCCTTGTCTTTCTCCCTCCCTTCCCCTTTCTCTGGAATCAATAAAAGAAGAAAAACCTTGGAACTGCAAGTCTAGTTCATTTATAGAAAAGGTAACCTACTTATGTAACCATATAACCTACTGTATTTTTCGGACTATAAGATGCACCTTTTCTTTTTCTTCCCACCCCCCCAAATTTGGGAGGAATAATGGTTGTTAATGCTGCTGCTGAGTTCTGTTTACATTTATATTGGTGAAGTGTTATGTTATTTACGTTATTAAATATTTTGCCACATTTTTTGCTTCAAAAATTTTTTTCCTATTTTCCTCCTCTAAAACCTAGATGTATCTTATGGTCCAAAAATATGGTAATTTGCACAGCCAGTTCTTACTGTCAATATAATCAACCAATCAGATTTACTTCTGTTAGAAAATACCTGACTTCTTTTTCTTTTTTTAGGTTTTATTTACTTATTCTCAGGGAGAGGGGAAGGGAGGGAGAAAGAGAGGGAGAGAAACGTCAATGTACAAGAGATATATCAATCAGTTACCTCTTGCACACCCCCACCTGGGGACCTGGCCCCCAAGCCAGGCATGTGCCCTGACTGGGAATCAAACCGGTGACTTTTAGGTTCACAGGCCTGCGCTTAGTCCACTGAGCCACACCAGCCAGGGCTTCTTTTTCAATTAAAATAAATATGTTAATATATGACCCTGTGAATACTATTATATTTAACTTCTGAATTATAATTCTAATAAGACAAATAGTATTGTCATGAGTTTGTCATCTGAATGGAGATGTTACTTCTTTTAATACTGATTTCTTACAGAAGTTCTATGATTTACTTTCTTGGGGATCTCCTTGTGAAGTTATACATTCTCAAATTGTCCCTTTGTTTGGCAATCTGGATAAGAGAGAGATGGCATTTTTTTTAATAAAGTGGGAGAAGGGTATTTGTAAAAGAGAAGTGGGAAAGGAGACCCAACTCAAACATATCAATGTTAGGAAAGATTACATATGGAAATTCAGAATCTGGACATTTATTCTCTTAAAACATTTTCTGTTCATGTACCCACAGGAATAGAATACCCTAGCTTGAAAACATAATGATTTAAACTATGCCATCTACCTAAATAACAAAGAGACATTGTAATGAGTATTTTTTAGTGTGTCTGTTATACCTGAGAGACCTGATGTTCATGGAAAATGGTACCCCTGGTTGTTGTTCCCACTTTCTTTTTCTGCTCCAGGCATATTCCTGTTTTAGGCAGCATTCCAAATGCTCTGATAGTAGAGGATCTGAGAGGGCTGCCTTCATTCGCTCGTTTTAGGTATGGCTAACAAGGGGCACATGATAGTAGGAACGAATGTGTTGATTTCCTTTTTGTAACTAACAGGCATGAATCCAGTGGGAAAGGGGTTACCTTCTGTACTGGCCCAGGTCTCAACAGAGAATAGGTACAGAATCCAACTGGCACTAAAGCTGCCTTGGCCAATGGTCACAGGCACAAAGTCCCTGGATCAAGGCCTGAAAATACTGGCAGGAGGTCAGGGTACAATAATAGCCCACATTGCAAAGCAGGAGTCCCACAGCCTGAACCGAATATCCTAGGGCTTCTTCTAGTCTCTCCCATGGCATAGAGTCCAGAACTAAGCCCACTGTTGAAGCTCAAGGAACACTTTTTGATATATCTTCAAATCCCATTCCACAAGTTTTACATTCTTTTCTTCTCTGTGTCCACCATTTCCTCCCGCCGGTCTTGCATCTATTTTCTTTGTATGTTCAATAATCCCTCCTTTCCTTGTTATGTTTTTTTAAGGTTTTATTTATTTATTTATTTTAAGAGAGAGGGGAAGGAAGGGAGAAAGAGAGGGAGAGAAACATCAATGTGTGAGAGAAACATTGATCATTTGCCTTCTGCATGCCCCCAACCGGGTACCTGGCCAGCAACCCAGTCATGTGCCCTGATCAGGAATCAAACTGGCGACCTTTCATTTTGAGAGACAGTGCCAAACCCACTGAGCCACTTCAGTCAGGGCCCTCCTTTTCTTCTGTGTCTCCTCACTCTGATTAGCCTGGATCTGGCTGATCATATGAGCAGAGAAGTTTGTTCATTTACTCATCTTTTATCCATTCATTTCATTAAGTACTGGGTATGTGTCAAACTTTGTGCTAGGCACCGAAAAGGAAACACATAAAA
>CM052547.1:75314007-75427548 GCA_028533065.1 Trachops cirrhosus
ATGAGTTAGAATAATTCTGATGTGAACATTAGCGTACAAATTTTTGTGTGGATGTACGTTTTCAATTTTGTTGAGTGACTACAGCTACACTAAAATCCATCCTTGCTGGACTTCAACCTCAAAGTTCTCAGGACTCCTACATTTTTATTTTCTTCTTTATGCTAATTCTGGCTTTGGAAACAACATCCCTGTTTTGGGGGCCGTGTAATTTAGGAGGAGAGTGCTGTGAATTGGAGACATATAGATTCTAGAACTAGTTACTTTTAATATTTAAAATAATTATCCCTAGCTGGTGTGGCTCATATGTTTGGAGTGTCATCCCATAGACTGAAAGGTTGCAGGTTCAATTCTCTGTCAGGGCACACACCTAGGTTGCAGATTCAATCCCCGGTTGGAGTGCATAAAGAAGGCAACCAATCAATGCTTCTCTCGCTTTGATGTTTCTCGCTCTCTCTCTCCCTACTCTTCTCTCTCTAAAATAAAATAAATGAAAATAAAAATAATATTTAAAAAGATAAATAAATTAATTAATTCAAAATAAAGCAATGACAAAATGTCCTTGGGTGAGAAGTAAAAAATTATAGATAATTAAAATTAAATAAAATTAAAAATGGAGTTCCTCTGCTACATTTTACATTTCAAGTGTTCAATAGCTACATGTGGCTTTAGAATAATGCTGCTATTAATGTGCTAAGTAACCTCCAGTTCAGCACTTCTCTTCTGTGTATATAGGTTTCTCATCTGTAAATAAGGATGGTAGACATCAAAAGTTCCATCTTCCTCTGGCACTCTAAGTATTTGTGATTCAGCCTTTGGGGTGTGCCTCCTCCCACCTCTTCTCCCTCTCCCTTCTCTCTTGGCTAGGGCAGGAGTACCCAGAGGGAACGTTAGGCTGCTAACTGGTTAGGTTGTGTTGTTCCCACTCCCTGCACCCTTGGTGAAAGGGAAAGTGACTTGAGGGTGTACTTATATTTGAGTGCCTCACATTTGTGCAGTGCTTTATGGATCATAGAATACATTATTTCACATTATTTTCTGATTTTGCAGAATCAAAGAATCTCTAAGTTGGCAGGGCCTAAAGATCATCTTGAACTTCAGTGAACATGAATTACATGGGTTGCTTATAAAACTGAAATTCCAAGGACTCCACTTCCTGGAAAATAATCTAGTAGCTGTCAGGGTTTCCCAGGCCCAATCTGCACAATCCTGTGCTGCAACTGTGTGGGGCTGGACCTTCAAACTTGTGTTAGTAACACTGTCTGACCACAATTTGATGTGCACTCATCTTGCTTGGTCCAAACCACGTCGTGAAGTCTGCCCTTTAGTATCCCTGCAGATCCCAAATTCTGCATGATATCTCTAGAGTTAGGGAGCTCCTGAAGGACTATCTTCCATCATTGGACAGCTCTGACAGTTAGAAAGGCATTTCTTATTTGACTTACCTCTTACATTTATAGTTATATAACACAAGTTTTTTTTCTCCCATAATAATCTTCAGGTTCTTTCATTTAGGAAATATTTATTGGGTGCCTACTATATACAAGGTCTCAGCGCTCTAGGTATTATTCAGCAGTAAACAAGACCAACTTGGTCTCTGCCTTAGAAAACTTACCATCTAGTATGGGAGATAGACAGCCAAAAAAAGTAAATAAATTAATAATAAACACTGTGGCTTGAGAAAAATGCTATGAAAAAACAAACAGAATGCTGTGATGAAGAATAAGAGTGTTGTGATGAAGGGCTGATGCTACTTAGGGTGGCTGGGGGAAGCCTCCCTAGGGGAGTGACATTTAAACTGATATCTGAAACACGAGATAGAACAAACCACTTGAAGAGTTGGGGAAAGCTGGTAAAAAGCACATGGCATGTTTTATCAGTCAGAAGGCTAATGTGTTTGGAGCTCACTAAGCAAAATGAAATGACAGAGATGAGTTAGAGAGGATACAAGGCAGAGTAAAAGTTTGGGGTTTTTTGACATGCAATGGAAGCTACTAAAGGGTTTTAAGCAGGAGATGATGTAGTTTTGTTTAATTTTTAGTAGATAGTTCTGGATGATGTATGTGTATTAGAAGGGGGTAGAAGTAAAGTGGAAGACCAGTTTGGGGCCATTGTTGTTACCCGGGCAATAGATGACAGTGGCTTGAACTAGGGTGAGGCACCAGACATACAGATATTGAGACATCATGTCTCTCAATGTCCTCTCTTCTTCATGCTACACAGCTCAGCCCAGTGTTCCTCTCATAACAAGTTTGACTTCTCTTCTTATCTGGGTGTTTCTCCTCTGGAAGGCCTACCTCACCAGGTTAGATCTTGCCCTCTGAAGCTTCTGTCAAGAACCCAGTTTTCCCTGCATATTTTTTCCTCGGCTCTTTCCTCCTATCCTGTGCCTCACTTTTCTGTTAGTCTAGGTAACTAAAATCTCCAATCCAATGACAGTCTATTATATAGAGAGGGGGAGCCCCAGTCTTCCCTGTCATTAATCAATGATCACTTTTTCAGTGATTTCACTGTGAACCTTAAGTACTTATTGTGCCAACTGTGTTCAGAGGGGACAGAGGATAAGAAGACATGATGATCCCTGCCCTGGAAGAGAGTATAGTGGGAAAGATAAAGTCCCAGTAAATGTAATACAAGGTGGAACTTATGGATCACAAGGAAAAAGATAAAGGGCCTTGGAAGGAAGAAAGAACTTTCAGCTTTGTGGGGGGTAAAGAAAAAGAGAGAGTAGGGACTTCATGAAACATGTTCATTTGGATTACCTGAGACTTGAGGGAAGTGGGGACAAGGAGTGACTTTTATATGGAGTGTTCAAGGATGGCCTCACTGAAAAGCCAACATCTGAGCCATAACTCAAAGATAGGGAATAAGCCACACAGCTATCTGGGGGAAGAATGCTCCAAGTAGAGGGCAAAAGTTTTGAGGTTAAGCATGCTTGGTGTTTGTGCCAAGCAGGAGGCCATATGGCTGGAGCAGACTGACAGGGAGAGGAAGAGAGAATAGGAGTATATGAGGACTGAGAGGTAATGAGGGTGTAGGTTATACAGGAACTAGTGGGCAATTGTGAGGACTACTCAAAATGGTATGGGAAGGTATTTGAGTAGAAGAGTGACATGGTTGGACTTATCTACTGGTGATTTTGGACTAGGATGGTAGAAGTATTTATGAAGAGATGTAGTCTATCTTAATTCTAAATATATTTTGAGTCAATAATAGGTTACAGTAAATTTGGAGACTGTAAGGTTAAGATAAATAGAGAAGGCCCTGGAGGAAGAAGCTGAGAAGACTGTATACCTTGGGCTGTCCCATACCATATAGCCTCCAGATAAAAGGGAAATTACCATTTTTTTTTTTTGGACCATAAGATACACCTAAGTTTTAGAGGAGGAAAATAGGAAAAAAATTTTGAAGCAAAAAATGTGGGAAAATATTTAATAACATAATATTTCACCAATGTAAATGTAAACAGAACTCAACAGCAGCATTAATAACCATTATTCCTCCCAAATTTTGCGGGGGAGTGCATCTTATAGTCTGAAAAATATGGTAGTTTGATCTACAGCAAGAGCTCCCAATTGGTAGCCTGCCAGCCAAATCTCTTATTAATGGCCTTTAAAAAAGATTTTATTTATTTTTAGAGAGAGGAGAAGGGAGGGAGAAAGAGAAGGAGAGATACATCAATGTGCTAGAGAAACATTGATTGGTTGCCTCTCGCACACTCCCAACCAGGAACCTTGCCTGCAACCCAGGCATGTACCCTGACGAGGAATCGAACCAGCAACCTTTCAATTTGTTATATAATGCCCACCCCACTGAGCCACACAAGTCAGGGCTCTCATTGATAGCTTTGTTTGACCACAGTGTTTAAAACTTTAAAAAATTAGTTGTCAACACTTAAAAATTCAGAAATAGATTCCAGGCATCTGTTAAAAACTCTGGGCAGGGGGAGGAGGCAACACTGAGCCCTTATTTCCAGAGGGAACAAGTTGACAGGAGCTAAGTGTAGGTACTAGATGCCTCCTTCTTCAGTTTTCCAGTCCCTGCCTCTCTTCCTTCCCCCACAAACATTTAACTGTCATCGTACATACACTGCTGTTTTCTTACAGAAAAGTTAAGAGGAAAGTGAACTATTTCTTGCTGCTATCAAATTTTTTCTTTTATATGGTCCACTTCACTTATTTACGTTACCTGCCTGGACCTTGTTGATTTTTGAGTTTGCAACTCCCAGTGTAGAAGAAAGAGGCCTAGACCCTGAGTCCTAGTGCCTGTTCTGCCTTAGTCCACCATGAGACCTCAAGCACACAAAAATGGCCTCTTTGGATCTCCTTGGAGTTAGGAGACTAAAGTGAATGTTATTTGAAATATTCTAACACTGCTTGTGAAGTTGCAGTAGGCCAGTACCCTCCCAAACAGCAAGGGGGCCCAGCCTAGTATATATGTCAGAGAAAGAAGACACTGGAAGGAATTGGTGCCTATATTAATAATGTATAACTTGAGCCCAGAGCCAGGGAGAGGAATGTACACTGTGGTGTGTGTGTAACTAGAAGTGGACTCAAATAAGCTGTTCTTGTATAGGTTGGTGCTTATCTGTTCCTGTGTACTCTGTGTACCAGGCTCTATTTTAGGTGCAAGGGATGTAGCAATGAACAAGACAGACAAGGTCTCTGTTATCATGGAGCTTATATTCCAGTGAAAGATCAGAAAATATACCAGTAAATAAAATACATAAGATAATTTCAAATAATGAAGAAAGTGAAACAGAAAGATTTGATAGATTCTGGAGGGGCAAGCTGTGCACATAGGTGGGTACATAAATGTGGTGCCTGTACTTGCAGAGGGGCCCATGTTTGAGTCCTGGGTCCACATATTTATGCTTATGTGTGCCTATATGTGCATTGGGTTGGCCAAAAAGTTCGTTTGTTTTTTTTCCATAAAATGGCTCTAGAAGCACTTACTTGTCTTTAACTTCATTCGAAACAATTTTGTTAGATTGTATTGTGACAGCTGTCATATCAGTGTGCATTAAAAAAAATCAAATTGGTGAATTTTTGTGTAGCCATTTTAATAGTAAAGACAGAAGAAAATATGCAACATTTTTGGTATATTGTGCTTTATCATTTCAAGAAAGGTAAAAACACAACTGAAATGCAAAAAAAGATTTGTGCAGTGACGGAAGAGGTGCTGTGACTGATTGAACATGTTAAAAGTATTTTGTGAAGTTTTGTGCTGGAGATTTCTTGTTGGACAATGCTTCATGGCTGTGTGTATCAGTTGAAGTTGATAAGGAGCAAATCGAGACATTAATTGAGAACAATCAATGTTATACCACACAGGAGTTAGCTGACAAACTCAAAATGTCCAAATCAATAAAATTATTTGTGAAAATGAAAAATGTGTCTTTTATTTTACAGAAAAAAAACTAATTGGACTTTTTGGCCAACCCAATACATGGGCAGTATTTATTTGTTTATTTATTTATTTATAAATTTTATTTATTTATTTTCAGCGAGAGGGGAAGGGAGGGAAAAAGAGGGAGAGAAACATCCACGTGTGAGAAGAACACCGGTTGGTTGCCTCTTGCGTGCCCCAATGGGGAACCTGGCCTGCAACCCAGTCATGTGCCCTGACAGGGAATCAAACTGACAACCTCTTGGTTCACAGGCCTGCACTCAATCCACTGAGCCACACCAGCCAGGGACATGGGCAGCTTTTATACCTGGGGTATTTTTATATTATATGTGATATTACGCATGTCAGTTTACACAAGTGAACTGGTATGTGATATGCATGTGGAAATGTGTCCATGGGTACGTGATATATGTCTGCATTTATCCATAACTGGAGATGTTCTGAAGTTCCTATGGCACTCGTCAGTGGGTCAGTTAAGGAAATGGCTTTTTTGCCTCTGGCATTCAGGGCCATTTGCCAGCTTCCTCTCTCCCTGTTCCTTCCCACTTTAGAAAGCTCTCTCTGCTTGGCTCCTCTCCACCCTAGAGGAGCTGAGCCAAGGAGAGGATAGTAACTGACTCATCAAGCCAGGAGGTGGGAAGAGGCTGATAATCCAAAGGCCTGGCTTCTCTGCTAGCCTCTGTCCTTCACAGTATGAGGGGGAAGAGCCTGGACTTGAAATCAGAAGACCTGAGAATCTATTCTTGGCTCTACCACTTAATTATTGTGTGACCTTGGCCAAGCTATTACATCTCTCTAGGTTTCAGTTACCTCCTTCATAAGTACTCTGGGTAGTGTAGTGTTTAGGAAGGGCTACGTGGTGCTGGTGCATTCTGAGGAAGGGCAATGACATGATCAAAAGTATGGAGGTGGGCCTTTGTGTGTAAAGGAAGCCGGGAGAAACCCACTTAGAATAAAATTCAAACTTCTCACCATTGCCTGGAAGGCCCTGTGTGATCTGGCTGCTTTCTGCCTCTTATTCTTACCCTCCTTCTTGTTCACTATGCTTCAGCGAAATTGCCTTCCTTTCTGTTCTTTGAATAGTCCAAGCTCTTTACCACCTCAGTACCTTTCCAAATTTCATTGTTCTCTCTGCCAGGATACTCTTCCCAAGAATGCATATAGTTGCTTACTTCTCATTACTCAGGTCTTAGCTCAAATATCACCTCCCTGGAGAGAGGCTTTCCCTGCTTATCTTAGTATCACCCTCTATTGTTTATCAATATTTAAAATGCACATATCCTTTGATCCAATAATTTTACTTCTAATAAATCATCCTACAAATGTATTTAAAAGTGAGTACAATGACGAATAAAGATATTCATTGAGCATTTATTTGTTAAATAAATTATGGTACATGCAAATGGTAGAACATTATAAGGATGACAAAGAAAATGAAACAGCACAGTAAATCTTGATAGAGAATATCAATGTATATTAAGTTTTTTAAAAAGCAAGGTGATTGAGCTCTACACTTAAGACTTATGCAGTTTATTGGATGTATATTATACTCAATAAAAAATAAGATACAGAATAGTATGTACTGTATGCCATCATTGTATAGAAAACAGTGAGAATTACACATAAATGCATGCATGTTTATGCTTATAAAAAGCGTATATTTATGCTTGTCTGATATGTTTGTCCTTCAGTTATAGCAGCTCTTTCCCACATCTACCTACCCTGTGCTTGGTTGGCATCTGTGAGGTGCTTATTTTTCTTTTGAACATCATTAAATTCAATTTTTTAAATTCAATTTTTAGATTTCCATCTTCAGTGATATCCCAAGGACCTTATGAAAGATGCTGAAATTGTAGCCTTCTTCCAAAGTAATCGTCTTGGTCACATCACACTAATGCAATTTCCCTATCGATTCCTTCCTTCCTACAAGGAATGGCCTTATCTCCATATTGACTATTTCTGGAAAGTTATACAACATAGGGTAACAGTGGTTGCCAGTAGGCAGAATGACTGGGGTATGGGAAGGGAACTTCTCATCACATATCTTTTTATGAAGTACCATTTATATTTATTATTCAAAAAATAAAATTGAAAAATTAAAACCACTGAGGGGGAATATTTTTGTAGTTAAATCTTCACATATAATCATGAAAGTTCCTTAAGATATCTTTTAAAAATGTATTTCTCGAGTAATATTTATCATAATCTGAATTGTCTTGCTTATATTTGTTACTTGGGTATTTCTTGCACAATATAGGAATATAAGCTTCATGTTGTCAGGTGTCTTGCTTGTCTTATCCATCAGTGTCTTATTTCTATATGTATATATAGTACATAATAGTCATTGAATAAGCAAACAAACAGATGTAAGAATGATCAAAGAAAACCAGGCAGAGGCCTAGGGAGGAGTGTGAGGCAAGGCTGAGTAGGACAGAAATCAGCTGATAGAGGCTGGTCATTCTCAAACTTTAAATTGATGTCAGAATCATGTGTGATTCTTTATACCAGCCTATAATAAAGAAGTAGGTCCTTGGACCCTGTGATTCTGATTCAGCAGATCTGAGTAGGGGCTCAGGAATCTACATTTTAACAAATTCCCTAGGTGACTTGTGTGCGAGTGTTCTGGAGACCCCACTTTATATCTGTGATATAATTTCTCCTTAATACATCCCTAAGATGGAAGATAAGGGACCATCATCCCATTTATCAACTTAAATGAGGCTCAGAGATTAACAATACATTTTTCAATGACACGCAGCTTGTGTATATAGTTAGTATACTTTGAAAGGCCAAAGTATCTGACCCGTCAGTTCAAGGGGCAGTGGTAGATGGCTCAGCCTCACAGGACATTCCCAGGCCTTGGTGTTACTGAATGGGTTTTATGACTGTTCCTACTTTTTGTTTGGAAAAGAGATTATATTCCCTAATGACTTTTTTTCTGATGTATTTCAGGGAAGGCAATGAGCCAGAGGAGACCACCCAGATCACATACCATGAACTTCTGGTCCAAGTGTGTCAGTTCAGCAATGTCCTCCGAAAACAGGGTGAATGAAGAGGTGGGGGGAGGGGACTGAAGGGCCTGACCTTGGGGTATCTGAGGACTTGGGAGAAGTAGACAAGGGATGGATAGAATCTGGTAATGGGACTAGAAGAGGTCAGCTGGAGGGGTGGTGGTGGTGATAGCTGGATGAGAGGGAGGGAGTAGCAGCATAAAGATCCATGGTCTATGTCCTTTATGTGCAGGCATTCAGAAGGGTGACCGAGTGGCCATCTACATGCCCATGATACCGAAGCTTGTGGTAGCAATGCTGGCATGTGCTCGTCTTGGGGCTCTGCATTCCATTGTGGTAGGAATTTGGGCTGGGAAAGGGGCCTGTTGGGGCATGGGACTCTGAAGAAGTAGATTGGGTCTGGATGAGAGGATCTTAAGGACCAGACTAAGGAGTTAAAATGTTTCTTTTTTTAAATCCTCACCCAAGGACATGCTTAGAGAGGGAAAGGGAGTGAGAGAGGAAGAGAAACATCCATGTGAGAGAACAACATCTATTGGTTGCCTCTTGCACACTTCCTGACCAGGAACCAAACCTACAACCTAGGCATGTCCCCTCTCTGGGAATTGAACCTGAGAACTTTCAGTCTATAGAATGATGCTCCAACCAACTGAGCCACACCAACCAGGGCTAAAATGTTTTTGTTATAGGTTATCAGTTATCCAGTTTCTTCTAGGACCCTAACTTATAGACCCTAAATTTTTACTAGTGACTCCTTTCCTTGTTCACTTAATCCCTGGGCCCTCACTCCCTTGGTCTTTTTTTTTTTTTATTGATTGATTTAAGAGAAGGGGGTGGGGCAAAGGGAGACACACACACACACACACACACACATACTGATTTGTTGTCCCACATTTATATGCTTTCATTGGTTGCTTCTTGTATGTGCCCTGACTGGGGATCAAACCTGCAACCTTGGTGTATAGGGATGATGTTCTAACCAACTGAGCTATCCAGCCAGGGCTCCCTCAGTCTTTCTTTCCTTCCCTAGTTTGCAGGCTTCTCTGCTGAGTCTTTATGTGAACGGATCCTGGATTCCAGTTGCAGCCTTCTCATCACTGCAGGTGACTAATTTTCTCACCGCTTCTCCAGAACCGCTACTCTCCCAAGTCTTTGTTTCAGTTAGCTAGTTGGAGTTCGGGACTGCTCAGTGTAGAGGGTAGGGACTGCCTACTGTGTAGCTCCTGGTTCTACCTCAGCCAACCCTCTGTCTGCTCAAATTAGACGGAAGAGTTAAGAGGCCCACTCAGGAAGGACTTTATGAATATTGTGCTCACTAGGGATAAGGGACAAGGAGTGTGGTGCCTTCCTAAGGCCTGGAATGTCTGTTGCTCCCCAAAGATGCCTTCTACAGGGGGGAAAAGCTTGTGAACCTGAAGGAACTGGCTGATGAGGCCCTGGAGAACTGTCGGGAGAAGTAAGTGTGTTTGGCCGGTTGGCTACTACTGAGTCACCTGGGTCTTTTCCCAGTGCCATTTTCCCTTTGTCCCACCTACCCTAGATGGACATGGGTGGCTTTCTCTTTTGAGCCAACCATTCCACCACTTCAGGCTTTTCTTTCCTCCAGGGGTTTCTCAGTGAGATGCTGCATTGTGGTCAAGCACCTGAGGAGGTCAGAGCTGGGCACAGGTGACTCTGTCACCCAGTCCCCACCGATTAAGAGGCCATGTCCAGATGTGCAGGTGAGTCTGTTACTGCTGTGCCCTCCTCTGGGCTCAGATTCATGTCCTCTTCCTGCCCAGAAAGTTCCTGATGTCCTTTTCTTCTTCATTATCATTCTGAGGATCTGAGAGCCATCATAGGAATGCCTCCCCTTGCAGGACTGGCTGGGAGCTGGGGGACTTTGAACTTGAACGTAGTTAGGGAGCCCTTTGCAACTTGGGACCTTCAAGTGAGACATTGTAAGGGAGACTGGTTGGGGTATCCTGATGGGCACGAGGGACCCTCAGCGCTTGGACTTAGGTTAGAAATAGGTTGACTGGGGTGATTAAATATAGTCATCTTGATTACTGGGCTGTGGCTTGGGGTGGCCTACCTGTGGAATTCCACCATGAAAGGACTAAGATCTGGCCCTCAAGATATCGTCCTTATTAGAAAAGGAGTCAGCCAGAGGTTTGGGGCACACTGACCCTTCCCTCCCACTTTCCTATACTTGGACCTTGCTCACCATACTTTCTGTGGGCTCTTAACAGGGTAAGCCGAAAGAGAAACCCAAGCACATCTGGCCCCAGGTATCCACCTCTGTGCTGCCTTGGGCACTGTTTTCCTGTGTGCTTGTCTGTATGTCCATTTGCTCTTTGCTTGTTTGCCCCATTGAGGTGACTGCCAGACCTAACCCTCTTATCTCTGCCCCGGGGTCCTTTGCCATTTAAGCCACTTCCAAGGGTTGTGAAGCCGATCGCTGGTTGCTACCTCTCTGAACTGGTATACAGCATGCTCTCAGGGAGGTAGCAACAGACAACCCATTTTTCTCCTTCTGCTCAGGACCTTTGTGGGACAGAGGACCAAGTAACCTATCAGAACATCTTTACTATGCACTTAACTGGGGCGGAACCAGGAGAGACAGGAGGAAGGCAAGTAGAATAGGTATAGACCTTAACATTGGGAATTCACCATCAAGTTGGGGAGGTAGATATGTATTACAAATGAAAGCCTAAGTTCTATATAGGACAGCAGAGAAGAAGATTCTTAAATACATTTTTATACTATTTTGGGATTTACAAACTGCACATAATGTCTGATAAAATTAAGTGTTAAATTGGCCCTAGTTGGTGTGGCTCAGTGGATCGAGTGCCACCCTGCAAACCAGAGTCTCTTGTTCAATTCCCAGTCAGGGCACATGCCTGGGTTGTGAGCCAGGTCCCCAGTAAGGGGGCGTGTGAGAGGCAACCACCCATTGATGTTTCTCACCCTCTTTCTCCCCTTCCCCTCTCTCTAAAAATAAATAAATAAAATCTTTTAAAAATTAAGTGCTAAATTGAACAAAAGTTATATTGTAGGTGGTTCTAAGAAGGGAAATCCCTAAGTGGGGACTCAAAGCAGATTAGTGTAGAGGAGAGACTGGGTTTGGAGTCCAGAGACCAATTTTTAGCTGTATGACCTTGAGTAAGTTGCCTTTGCTCTCTGGGCTTCAGTTCCCTTACCAGTAATGAAGAGATGATGATGCATGCTTAAAAGGAAACCACTTTCCTTATTAACATAAAGCAGAAAACCCACAAGTCCTCTGAGTTTTACCATCCTTATAGGGTGTCTTACCTAAATCTGCTATGATTATTAACATCTTAGGCTAATGATAAATATAATCTTCCTTTTCTCTATTTTCATTAGTATGGTAAAGACAGGTCTGATTCCTAGGGGACACTATTTCCTTTTAAAAAAAAATTGTTGACACTATTACAGATGTCCCCTTTGCCCACCTCTACTCACTGTTTCCCCCCCTTTGCCCACCTCTACCCAGCCCCAGGCCCTTCCTCCCCTGGCCTTCACCACACTATTGTCTGTGTCCGTGGGCTATTGCATATATATTCTTTGTCTTGAGAAAGAAGAACAAAGTTGGAGGGATCACAATACCGGATGTCAAACTATACTACAAAGCCATTGTAATCAAAAGAGCCTGGTACAGGTAGAAGAACAGGCATATAGATCAATGGAACAGAATAGAGAGCTCAGAAATCAACCCACGCTTTTATGGTCAATTAATATTTGGCAAAGGAGGCAAGAGCATACAATGGAGTAAAAACAATCTCTTCAATAAATGGTGTTGGGAAAATTGGACAGGTATATGAAAAATAAAAGAAACTAAATCACCAATTTACACCGTACACAAGAATAAACTCAAAACAAGTGGAATTATATCAAACTAAAAATCTTATGCACAATAAAAAATGCCATCATCAAAATGAAAAGGGAACCCACTATATGGGAAAACATATTTGCCAATGATACTTCTGGTAAGTGGTTAATTTCCAAAACATATAAAGAACTTATACACCTCAACATCAGGAAGACAAACCATCCAGTTAAAAAGTGGGCAAAGGACCTGAGTAGACACTTCTCCAAACAGGACATGGAGATGGCCAATAGACATACGAAAAAATGCTCAATGGCACTGTTTCCTTTTAAAACTGAGGCAGGAACCTAAGACTTTTTCTCCTGAAGGAGGAAACAAACTCAATGATTAAAGCGTAGACTCTGGAGCCAGACTACTTGGGTTCAAATCCTGGCTCTTTCACCTGCTACTATGGGAGCTTGGTCAAGTTATGTAAGCCCTCTTGCCTTAGTCTCCCCATCTGTAAAATAAGGATAATAGTTGTACCTAATGGATGGGGTTCCATCCATTAGGATGCAAGGTGTTCAGCACATAGTAACTACTCCACAAATACTAGCTTTTATTGCTTTTAACATATGCTGGCATTTCTAAGAGGGAAAACAGAAAAAAAAATTCTTGTAATTCTTTAATACCAGAGATCTCCAGGCCACAGGCTCCTGGATTTATGTTTCTTGGAGGTGAACACAGTTACCAAAAAGCCAAAGACCATAAAAACGGGCTTACAAAGTCCAGGTTTCTTGGCCTAAGAATTGCAGTCAAAGATGCAGAATTCTTGGTAGAGCTCCAAACCCCCTCATCCTTAAGCAATTGCTAAAGATGGGCCTACACAATTTGTATGTGCCCTCCTCAGCTATGTCACCTTTGAGCTTCCTCATGTTTCTCTAACACCTGGCATCTGCCCTCCCTGAGGCTATCCTGGTCCAAGGACAAAGGCCAACTCACCTCCTCAATGTGTATTTCAGAAAATTCAGACCCTTTCCTGTTCAAAGCTCTGGGCTCTCATAGGCACACTGCTAATTCACAATGTTTGTGGCGCTAATTGAATTCTCGACCTACTTCCTGGTACTGGTTATCAGCTCCACACATGAAGCATGCCCCTTCCCCTGCCTCCCCTTCTTAAGCACACATCCACAAAGTAAACAGAGGGAGAAGAGGGAGAGAAACATTGATGTGTGACAGACACATTGATCGGTTGCCTCTTGCACACCCCCAACTGGGGACGTGGCCTGAAGCCCAGGTATGTGCCCTGACTGGGAATTGAACTGGCAACCTTTCGAGTCACAGGTTGGCACTCAATCCACTGAATCACACCAACCAGGGCAGGTAACAGTTCCATAAGATTATATGAGTCCTCTCATTGTCACAATGTAACTTGCCTTTACATGTACCTAATGCCTTTTCTGACAATTCACACCACTGTTGTAGGCTGGTAGTATTTGCCCAAAGCCGTATTGACATACTTCTGCTTAAATACATTAATGATGCCCTGACTGGTGTAGCTCTGTGGATTGAGTGCAGGCCTGTGAACCAAAGGGTCCCTGGTTCAGTTTCCAGTCAGGGCACATGCCTGGGTTGAGGGCCAAGTCTCCTGTAGGGACATGCAAGAGGCATTCACACATTGATGGTTCTCTGCCTCTCCCTCTCTTTCTCCTCCCCTTCCCCTCTCTCTAAAAATAAATAAATAAAATATTCAAAAAATAATTAAATAAATATATTAATGACTTCATCTAAAGTAGATCATTTGGCAAGAAAAGAAAAGTGTTCATGGACAAGGTATGTGTAGACCTATATGGCTATTCTACTAAAAAATAGGGTGTGTTTTTGAGCTCACTGGCAGCTATCTCTCTTCCTTTTCTTCTGAAATTTTTAATGGTGCCTCACTTGGCCTGGGCTTATCATTCTTATGATGCTTGCATGCCAAAAACTTCAAATTCTCTAGACTAAGGGGCAGATAGTAGAGAAAGAGGAGAGTGGTGAGAGTGTTATTTTATAATTTATCAAGGTATGTGTCTAGTACTTTGTTTTTTGGTTTTTTTTTTACCAAATATATACACAGTAGATTAGCATATAGACATACAGCAGGAGTAGGGTGTTTCTTTTACACTATCATGTCTACCTGCCAGTCAGGGCCATCGAACATACAAGAGGTTAATGAATATGACAGGGCTTTGTGACAATTAAAGCAAACCTCAAACAGTTCCCATCATCATACCCTTACATTTATCTCCCAGAGGAGTTCAGGGGAGCTGAACTAACTTCCATCTTTCTGACATTCATCGGTTTTCCCCACATCCAGGGTAACCCAAGTCTAGATGTTTACTATTGGATAATACCTTTCTCTTTTGATACTCCCCAAATCCTGTGAGACCATTGGGACAAAAACGACTATCCTCATTTTAAAAAGGGGTAACAAGGTAAAGTGACTTGCCCAAGTGACTTGCTTGGAAGTGGCAGAACTGGGATTGAAATCCAGTGCAAATTTTGGACAAATTTAGGGAGTTTTGCTTCAGTAAAACTCAGCAAAACTGTCTGTTCAAAAGGTGATATAACTAGGAAAGTAAAACAGTTTCAAGCAGAGTTTAGAAAAATTTAGTGGTGACAAACCCAAAAATAGCTATCAAAGGCACTCCGTTATAGGGAGACATCCCTCCAGGAGAATCCATTTTGGTCCTTCTCCACCAACTTAAAACAAGTCCTCCTAATGCATGGAATCTCAAGTAAATGTATTTAGGGAAAACTCATTGGTACCAGTGATGTAAAGGCAGAGGGAGATCAAGGGTAGGACCCTCCAGACAGAGAATGTCTGGACCTCAGGAAAAGGCTCTTGGACCAAGATCTGTTGACTTCTTTCACTACTAACTGACAGGACCAGATGCCTGCCTTATCTGCAGGCTCTAATTTTGCATTTCTGAATTGTGTGGTGTTCGCATACCTGCCAATGAGCCACTAGTCCCACAAGTATGTATGTGTGTATGCAGGCCTGTGTGTGCACATTCATTCATTCAACAAAAATTTATTGAGGACCTTTTAAGTGCCAGGCATTTCACTAGGTACTGGGGATCTAGGTGGGAAAAAAAGACAGACATACCACTGCACTTACAGAGGTCACTATCTAGTTGGGGAGGCAGTAATCAAGCAAACAACTAAAATAACTAGAAATATGTGTTGTGGGGGAAAGAAATATGGGGCAGTGATCAAGAATAATAGCAGGGGTGATGCTGGGAGTGGGAATCTACCAGATACTCTTCAAGGAAAGCCTTTTCAAGGTGACATTTAAACTAAGAATTGAAGGATGAGAAGAGACCAACCAAGGGGCCCTCAGCCTGAGGGCCAGGTGAGGGGGAACTCTGGAGCAGGGTGCTGGGAGCACCCAGGAACCTGCTATTCTGTTCCTGTTCTCTCTGCTCTATTCCGCCCTCACAGGGCCTCCCTTCCACAACCCCCACCTGCCAGTCCCACCCCAGCCCCTCCACGTGTCAGGTATCTCCTGCCCCCATCTTGAGCTCTTCACAGTTCTTTCCTGCCCATTTCTGCCTTTCTTCTCCCGCAGATCCCTTGGAATGAGGATGTTGACTTGTGGTGGCATGAACTCATGAAGGACACAGGGGATGAGTGTGAGCCTGAGTGGTGTGATGCTGAGGACCCGCTCTTCATCCTGTACACCAGTGGCTCCACAGGCAAACCCAAGGCAAGTGTGTGAGTGCACATGTGCGTCTAGTGTGTAAGGGTGAGAAGTGAGTTTCTGAGGGAGCATTTAATGACATCAATTTTACTCTACAACCCTGAGTTTCAGAAATGTCAATTGCCTTTTCTAAATCAAATTAAGACATTAGATTGTGAGGCCCAGGTGAGATAATTTAAGTGAGGACTTTCATAGTGCCCAGAAAATGAGAAAAGCACGAGTCTATGTGGCTTGTATTGATATTTTTTGTCCATGCCTACATGGTTTGGTTGAAGGAGAGCTGCCCTGTCAACTCAAGGCCAACGGTGGATGCAGGGATCCCTCTTGGGCTCCTAGACTACAGCTTTTAAGAGTTCAACTCCTTCAACATGCCACCCTTTAACATCTAGTCCAGGGGTGTCAAACTCATTTTCACCAGGGGCCACATCAGCTTGTGGTTGCCTTCAAAGGGCTGAATATAATTTTAGGACTGTATAAATGAAACTACTCCTTAACCAGGGGCAAGGAGCTCAGCGCTGCCAATGGGTAGAAACAAGGTGCCAGGCCAGATAAAACAAGGTGGAGGGCTGGATTTGGCCTGCGAGCCTTGTGTTTGCCACCTGTGATCTAGTCCCTGTGAGGGCATAGTGGCAGCCAGAAATACTTAAGAAAACTTGGACTACTTCCAGCCAAGATGGAGGCATAGGTAGACACACTGTGCCTCCTCGCACAACCAAAAAAAGGACGACAACAACAAATGTAAAAACAAAAAACAACCAGAACTGAACAGAAAATCAAACTGTATGGAAGTCTGACAACCAAGGAGTTAAAGAAGAAACATTCATCCAGACCAGTAGGAGGGGTGGAGACAGGCAGCCGGGCTGAGAGGACTCACGGCAAGGCAGCAGCGGGAGGACCAAGGTGGGCAAGGTGGCGGCTGGCGGAGGGAAGGAACAACTTGGGAGTGAGATAGACCGTGCAACTTTATTCCCAGTGCGGGGAAATAAAGCCTTAAAGCCTCTGACTGAAAACACCTGTGGAGGTTGCAGTGGGGAGAGAAACTCTCAGCCTCATAGGAGAGTTCGTTGGAGAGACCCATAGCCTCCTAGAACATACACAGACCCACCCACCCAGGAATCAGCACCTGAAGGGCCCAATTTGATTGTGGATAGTGGGGGAGGTGACTAAAAAACCAACAGAGAGTGGAGCAAGTGGTTTTGTTCACTCTGGAACATACGTCACAACTCAGCCACGTGGGTTGCCTCGCCCTGTTGAACAAATAAGGCTCCACCCCTTATGATGTAACAGGAACACGGATACAAAAAAAAAATGCTCAAATGAAAGAGCAAATCAAAGCTCCAGAAAAAATACAACTAAGCAACAAAGAGATAGCCAACCTGCCAGATGCACAGTTCAAAACACTGGTAATCAGGATGCTCACAGAATTGGTTGAGTATGGTTGCAAATTAAAGGAAAAAATGAAGGCTATGAAAAATGAAATAAAGGAAAATGTATAGGGAATCAACAGTGATGGAATGAAAACTGGGACTCAAATAAATGATTTGGACCAGAAAGAAGAAAGAAACATTCAACCAGAACAGAAGGAAGAAACAAGAATTCAAAAAAATGAGGGGAGGCTTAGGAACCTCCAGGACATCTTTAAACATTCCGAATCATAGGGGTGCCAGACGGAGAAGAAAAAGAGCAAGAAATGGAAAACTTATTTGAACAAGTAATATGGAACTTCCCCAATCTAGCAAAGGAAACAGACTTTCAGAAAGTCCAGGAAGCTCAAAGAGTCCCAAAGAAGTTGGACTGAAGGAGGAACATACCAAGGCACATCATAATTACATTAGCCAAGATGAAAGATAAGGAGAGAATCTTAAAAGCAGCAAGAGAGAAAAAGAGAGTTACCTACAAAGGGGTTTTTATTAGACTATCAGCTGAATTCTTAAAAATCCTTGCAGGCAACAAGGGGTTGGAAAGAAGTATTCAAAGTCATGAAAGTCAAGGACCTACATCCAAGATTACTCTATCCAGCAAAGCTATCATTTAGAATGGAAGGGCAGATAAAGTGCTTCAAAGATAAGGTCAAGTTAAAGGAGTTCATCATCAACCAGCCCTTCTTATATGAAATGTTAAAGGGACTTATCTAAGAAAAAGGAGACCAAAAATATGAACAGGACAATGACAACAAACTCACAGCTATTAACAACCAAACCTAAAAACAAAAACAAACTAAGCAAACAACTAGAACAGGAACAGAATCACAGAAGTAGAGATCACATGGAGGGTTATCAGCAGGGGAGTGGGAGGGGGAGAATGGGGGAAAAGGTACAGAGAATAAGTAGCGTAAATAGTAGGTAGAAAATAGGGGGAGGTTAAGATTAGTATAGGAAATGTAGAAGCCAAAGAACTTATATGTATGACCCATGGACATGAATGAAAACGGGGGAATGTGGGTGGGAGGGGGTGTGCAGGGCAGGGGGGAATAAAGGGGGGGAAATGGAACAACTGTAATAGCATAATGAATAAAATATCTTAAAAGAGAAAAGAAGAAAAATAAAACTTAGACTGTTCCATCAACTTGAAAGATGTCACTCTGCCTTCTACCTACTCCATCCCTAAATTATTTTCCCCACATGCTTTGGAATATCCCTCAATGAGTTTTTAGAAATGCAGCTTTGGTGTCTCTTTCCTAGGGATAGGATATTGATAGAATAAGAAAAGATTGTCTATTTTTCTCTACTCTCACTCTGTCAATGTATAATTGAGTGTGTGTGCACAAATGCACAACAGACACCATCTGTGAGTGTACTCCAAGTGTTCATGTATGAGAGTAACGCGGGTGGCTCCAAAATACCATCTTAGGGTGTGGGTGTGAATGATGGCCTGATGCTACATGTGTGTGGGGTACTACATGGGAGCATGGAGAAAAGGGGATGGAAGAGAGATGGATGGTGTGGAAGGGGCGCTGGTGGTCAGTGGTGGTGAGCCCAAGCCCCATCCTGAGGCCTTCTTCTCCCCCTAGGGTGTGGTGCACACAGTTGGAGGCTACATGCTCTATGTGGCCACAACCTTCAAGTACGTGTTTGACTTCCATCCAGAGGACGTGTTCTGGTGCACAGCGGACATTGGCTGGATCACTGGCCATTCCTATGTCACCTATGGGCCACTGGCCAATGGTGCCACCAGTGTTTTGGTGAGACGGGAGTTGGGACCAATGACTATCTGGCCTACTTAGGGGGTGGACAAGGTGATCCAGGATGACTGCCTCCCAAGGCCACTTGGTCTAGAGGCAGTAGGACTTGCACAGTTCTTGCAGTTCTGAGGGGATTGTGAATCCTGAGTGGGAAGTTCTTTTGGCTTGTCTGGTAAAGGAGTAAAGTCATGGGTTTGTCAGAAAAGGCAAATTACTGAGCCTGGGGGATAGTGGGGGAATGGAGGAGCTATTGGGAAGGACCAGAAATGACCAGCCTTCCCTGGGGTTAGTTTGAGGGTATCCCCACATACCCGGACGTGAGCCGCATGTGGAGCATTGTGGACAAGTACAAGGTGACCAAGTTCTACACAGCACCTACAGCTATCCGCCTGCTCATGAAGTTTGGAGATAAGCCTGTCACCAAGTGAGACCCCTCCCCAGCTGCTGCCCCATTGGTGTCCCTTAGAACAACTGGCCTTTGTGCACTCGTTTTCATGCCACTGTTCCACCTCCCTAGCCCAGAATGGGGGTGGGTAGGCAGAAGAGCCTGGGTATGTCTTTCTGATTCCTCTTTCCCCACTCCCTGCCCAAGGTATAGCCGGGCATCCTTACAGGTGTTAGGCACGGTGGGTGAACCTATCAACCCTGAGGCCTGGCTGTGGTACCACCAGGTAGTAGGTGACCAGCGCTGCCCCATCGTGGACACCTTCTGGCAGACAGAGACAGTGAGTAAGGGGTACAGAAGGTTGGGGCTCAGAGACAGTGTGGGAAGACTAACTCAAATCCCTGATCCCTGATTTCCACAGGGCGGCCATATGCTGACGCCCCTCCCTGGTGCAACACCCATGAAGCCTGGTTCTGCTGTGAGTGACGCTCCCTTGGCTGTCCCTGGGCTGGGCAGGGATAGAGTCTTGGGGCATTTGGCCTAAGTAGAGGGTGGAGGACTGGACTGAGATGTGTGATGAATTTGGGGCTCTCCTTCTCCATGGGAGAGGTTGAGTTGTGTCAGCATTGCCTCATTTCTCTCCTTGGGTCCTGTCTCCTGTTTGCTTCTAGACCTTCCCATTCTTTGGTGTAGCTCCTGCAATCCTGAATGAGTCTGGGGAAGAGTTGGAAGGTGAAGCTGAAGGCTATCTGGTGAGGCCCCGGCCCTTGGGGGGGTCTTGAAGGAGTGAGGGGAAAGGGTCCACTAAGGGATACTGTACTTTGCTTCAGAGTTTAGAACCTAATCTCTCCTGGTAGCTGCTATGATTAAAGTTCCATAGTTGAGGGTTTATCATTTGCAGAGATCCTGCAGGGAATTGTTCTGGACTCTGCATTTGCCTGTCTCTCTGCATTTTGGCCCATGAGGCTCTTAAGAACTCTCTGCTCAAAGACTCCTGATTGTGCCTTTTTGGGTCTGGAAGACTTAGTCCCAACTCTTCCTTTGACAAAC
Source organism: Trachops cirrhosus (assembly GCA_028533065.1). Lineage (NCBI taxonomy): Eukaryota > Metazoa > Chordata > Mammalia > Chiroptera > Phyllostomidae > Trachops > Trachops cirrhosus. The sequence continues at coordinate 75,334,591 of CM052547.1, forward strand.
ATTCTAGTGTGAAAGGAAGCTTCCTAACATAGTGGGAAGTCATATAGGCTCCAGAGTCAACTTACCTGAGTTCAAATCCTGGCTCTGCCTCTTCTATGACCTCAGATAAGTTACCTAACCCTGTTTAACCTAAATTTCCTCAATTGTAATATAGGGTTATAAGAGTGCCTTTGTCTTCTGTGGTTGCTGGATGGATTAAATTAGATGATCCATGTGAAGTTTAGCACAGAACCTAACAGTACTTGATAAATGTTAGCTGTCATTGTGATTGGTGTGTTAGAACTTATAACATCAGCTCCTACTGTCCACCCCACTTCACTTTTACTAAGAACAAATTAGTTACAAGAGCAACACTTGAATCCAGCCAGGCTTTCTGCCTCTTAGCCATCATCTTATCCATTTGCCACAGGATGTTATTGACTGGGGAAGTAATTTACTCATGAGTGGGTCCCACATTTTTATTGTTTTCATTTGCATCAAACTGGATCTGCTTTCCTGAGGGGATTATCCAAAAGGAGACTCAAATTTACTAAGTGTCTATCATCAACATAACATTGTACTAGGCATCTTCTACCTGCTATCACTTTAATTCTCAGATTATTTTCTCTGATTTACAGATGAGGATCCTGAAACTCAGATAAAATCCAAGTGAGATTATCTATCTCCAAAGCCTATACTTTGTAGTACTTCTCAGGAATGGCATCCAGGCCATTTATCCTCAGATTTGGCAAAGCTTGGATTATGTTTCAGTGAGACAGTAACCGATGTGACCACTGTGCCTTCCTCACTCTCCAGGTATTCAAGCAGCCCTGGCCAGGGATCATGCGCACAGTCTATGGGAATCATGAACGCTTTGAGGCCACCTACTTTAAGAAGTTCCCTGGGTACTACGTGACAGGAGATGGTGAGCCTTGGCTATCCCCTTCCCACACTTCCTAACAAGACGTGTATCTTCCCCTCCCATTTTCAGGAAGAGCTGACTAAGGGCGAAGAAGCACAAGGAGAGAAAAATGTGTCCTATGTATCAGAGCTACAGAGACTGTAAGGGCAGGAATGAGTATTGCAGAATGGGTCTCAGTGTCGTGCCATCTGAGATTTGTTGTATGAGGAATGACGTTTTTGTTGTCATTGCTCCTGTGTTAAAAAGGATGGGGCGTATGGCAGTATTATGTCACGTGTGTCCCCATACCTGGAGACTGTGTTTGCCCATATGTCCATCCACCATTGCACTCATCCACAAATATTTACTGAGCACCTAGTATGCCCAGGCGCTGATCTAACGACGGGATAATGCCATAAGGCAGGCAAGGTCTCTGCTCTCGTGGGGCTTACTTTCTATTAAAGGAATATGGACAGTAAACTCAGCAAACAAGTAAATAAGCTTGTCTTAGTGATGAGTGCCGTGAAGAAAAATGCTCTAAATAAAGTAATGGGATAAAGAGTGTCTGAAGGCATGGGCATATACAGGATGATGGGAGAAGGCTTCTCTGAAGTGACATTTGACCACAGACCTGTTAGGTGAGAAGGAGCCAGTCACGGAAAAATGTGGACTAAGTGCGAGTGTTCTGTGCAGACACGTGCTTGGGATATCTGAGGAGCAGACTGAAGCCTGTGTGGCCAGTGTGTAGTGAGCGAAGGAAGAATGTTGTATGAGGTTGAAGAGGTAGAAAATATAAGGCCTTGTGGGCCACGGTGAAGTTTGATTTTATCCAATGTACAGTGGGAGGCTTTTAGGGGTTTTGAGCAGAGAACTTGATGAGGACTTATTTACTGTTTAGAAAATAACTTTGCCTGCCCTGGTCAGTGTGGCTCAGTTGGTTGAGCATGGGCCTGTGAACTGAAATGTCACCATTTCAATTCCTGGTCAGGGCACCTGCCTGGGTTGTAGGTTTTGTCCTCCATAAGGGCACATACAAGAGGCAACCAATCAATGCTTCTCTCTCACATCGATGTTTCTCTCCTTCTCTCTCTCACTTCCTTCCCCCCACTAAAAAATAAATGCATAAATATTTTTAAACGATTTTATTTATTCATTTTTAGAGAGGAGGGAAGGAGAAAGGGAAGGAGAGAAACATCAATGTGTGGTTGTCTCTCATGCGCCCCCTACTGGGGATCTGGCCCACAACCCAGGCATGTGCCCTGACTGGGAATTGAACTGGCGACGCTTTGGTTCGCAGCCCACACTCAAGCCACTGAGCTACACAGCCAGGGTGAATACATAAATATTTTTTAAGAAGAAAATATCTTTGCCTAATTTACAGAGAATAAACTTTTGGTGGGTGTATTAATTATCTATTGTTGTGCAGCAAATTACCTCCAAACTTGGCAGCTTAAAACACCAAATACTATATTATCTCATACAATTTCAGAGAATCAGCAACGCAGAGTGTTTTAGCTGGTGGTTCTCATTCACAGTCTCTTGAGGGTTGCTATCAAGCTGTTGTTCGGGGCTGCAGTCATCTGAAGGTTTGACTGAGCCTGGAGGACACACTTTCAAGCTCACTCATGTGGCGGTTGGCAGGAACCCTCAGTTCCTTGCCACTTGGGCCTCTCTATAGGGCTATTCATGATGTGGCAGCTGGCTTCCCCCGGAACAAATAATCTGAGATAATGCAACCAAGATAGAAGCCTCATTGTCTTCTATAATCTAATCACAGAAATGACATTCTATCACTTCTGCCAAATTATATTGCTCACACAGACTAACTAGTCCAATGAGAAAGGGCTACACTGGGGTATGAATACCAGGAGGTGGAGATCCGTGTGGCCATTTTGGAGGCTGGTCACCATGGTGGGCAAGCACAGAAGCAGGAAGACTTGCTAGGAAGCTAGTGCAGTGGGTAATAGGGATCATGTATCCTTCTGTGGGGTATTACATTGTGCATTTCTTCACAATTCCCAGGCTGCCGGCGGGACAAGGATGGCTATTACTGGATCACTGGCAGGATCGATGACATGCTGAATGTATCTGGTGAGGGCCAGGGACCATTTTCCTTTCTCATTAGCCCTGCTCTTCCAGCAACTCCCAGCTAAAGCCTTTTGAGAGAGCCAGGATGTCCTTTGGCCAGACCATGTTTGGAGTGAAGCATCCAGTTCTGGGCCCAGGTTTTGGAGGAAGAGTGATAAACACTGGAATGTGCCTGGAGGAGGGGACTGGGATGGTGGGGCAACTGAGGCATGTCATATGAGGAATGAATGAAGGGCCTTTCTAATTCGACCAGACCAGGACTGCCCTGTAGGCACGGACGGACCAGGGGCTGGGATGGAGGCTAAGGTCTTTCTCATGGCACTTCCTTTCCCTTGACAAGGTCACCTGCTGAGCACTGCAGAGGTGGAGTCAGCACTTGTGGAACATCAGGCTGTCGCAGAGGCAGCTGTGGTCAGCCACCCTCATCCTGTGAAGGGCGAATGCCTCTACTGCTTTGTCACCTTGTGCGATGGCTATTCCTTCAGCTCCACTCTCACCGAGGAGCTCAAGAAGCAGAGTGAGGAGCCTCCCTGGGCAGGGAGGGACTGCAGGGTTTGTCCTGACTGATGGCCCAGTTACCGTTGCAGGTTGTGGTGGAGGGGCTGGAGCGAGCTGCTCCCCAGACCACAGACAGATCCCAGGGGGCTGATTGCCCTCTTTCCGTCTGTCTCCACCAGTCAGCCACTAGGATAACAATGACTGGCACGTGTAGAATTCTTTCTCTGTGCCACCACTGGGCTAAGTGCTTTAAATGCATATAATCACCCCAAAAATAAATCCTATTGTTACCCTCATTATAAAGATGAAGACACTGAAGCTCAGAGAAGTTAAATCACTTGCTCAAGGCCACACTGCTAGAAAAGTGGGATTTCAACTCTAGCGGGTTGATTCTAGAGCCTGAGCTCCATGAAGGTACATTAAGATAAATGAGATAGGCCCTGGCCAGGTAGTTCACTTGGTTAGAATGTAATCCCAATATGCCAAGGTTGCGGGTTCAATCCCTGGTCCAGGCACACACAAGAATCAATCAATTAATGCATAAATAGGTGGAAGAACAAATCAATGTTTTTCTCTCTCCCTCTCTAAAATCAATTTAAAAAAGATAAATGAGAGAGTAAAGAGACCATGTTTTAAAAAGAGAGACAGGCACTGCCCTTGAAGAGGCGTGGCTGGGGAATAAAGCCATCTCTCCTTTGGTTTTGGGGAGCCTGGCTAAAGGTTCTGAAGTAATGCTTAATGATTTGTTGGTTACAGTTAGAGAAAAGATTGGCCCCATTGCCACACCAGATTACATCCAGAATGCACCTGGCTTGCCTAAAACCCGCTCAGGTATGTTCAAAACCTCGAGGATTGGGATTGGGTTGTGGTGGAGTGTGGGTGGATGAAAGCCTTTGGCGGAGCTGGACCTGGTTAGCGAAGTCACCAGGTAACCAGAAGCCTCTGGTCCCTTAGGGAAAATCATGAGGCGGGTGCTTCGGAAGATTGCTCAGAATGACCACGACCTGGGGGACACATCTACTGTGGCTGACCCATCTGTCATCAGCCAGCTCTTCAGCCACCGTTGCCGGACCATCCAGTAAACAAGACCGCCCTTTACCTAGGACTCCCCCCTACCTTAGCTTTCCAAAGTTTTGCCCACGCTCCCTGTCCCCATCCGAGAGTGCTGAGGGCTAGGGCTGACCCACACCACCTCCATCAACCAGGTGTCCGGGACCGAGGACCAGCTTTACCCTTGGGTGAAGGCAACTTCCTGTGACTGCCAGGCAGATGGGACAGAATCCAGGTCAGCCTCAAGTTGCTGTGCTTGCAAAGAGCCCTTGGAGCCCAGAACAGGGAACTGAAGGTCATGTTCCCAACCCAAGTTGAGTGTCCAGCGGGCAAGTGAGGGCCTAGACTGAAGAAGCAGGGAGGCAGCTCTGTAACCCTACGTCAACTCTCAGGAAGCACCAGCACTTGTCTTGGGCATGCACTTGCCCTTAGAAACACCTGTTTGTGAGTCCTGGAACAATTATTATTTTTTTAAATACTTTGCTTCTTTTGCTCTGGGTCTTTTGTGCCAGATGACAGTGCTTGCCTGCCCATTTGCTCCAGGGGCTGTGAAGGCAGGCTCAGTTTCCAGGCGGTTTTTAGATCATTTGCTTCTTTGGGGCCAGAGGAACTTGTCTTCTTTGTCTTCTGTCCCCACCTGCATCTGAACACAGTCGTGCCCATGACAGACACTCTTAGATGAAACTCTTTTCTCCCCTTGGTTGTGCTCAAGCTCTGTGGTTGTCGGAATAAAGTCTGTGACCTCAAGAAGATGATGATTTGTTTTCTTAGGTATCTTACAGGTTCTGTACTTACTAGCTGCTCTGATTTGTGTGGGGACAGAAAGGGGAGTGGTTTTCCCCAGGAACACCCTAATACCCTCCTTCCAAAACTTTTGGTTAGGACAAACTAGGCAGGGCTACACTCATAGGCCCTTTGACAAGCTACTGAGCTAAGCAGGAAAGCAACTGAAGCCAGTTCACAATTGTGATGTCCCATTACAGTTGCCCTCCTTCCGGCTCCTGCTAGGGACCCTCTCTCCTCCCTATGATCCTTTGAGAGCATTAGTGAGTCATTAAGGATTCTTCAAGGTCCTATTCATAGGGTCTGGAGCTGGGGAGACTCTGATCAGAGCCGAGCTGCTTCCCCTGCTCCAGTCCACCTTCAGCAGGCTGGCCCAGATCAAAGATCCTCCTTCCCCTAATTGTACAAACCAAGCAGTCACAGAACCAGAAATGTAGTTTTATTTAAGGCAGAAGCAGGGAAGGGCTATGCCCTGCCACCCCACTCTTCCTATCCCTAAGTCCTATCCCCAGGTCAGACAGAGACCTGCTGCAAAGGCTGACGAGGGACTGGCAGGAGGGTGGCAGTGCTACGGACTCTTACCTCGGTCAGCACCCTTTCGGCTGTACTCATGCCTTTAGGATTTAGGGGCTTCTAGACTCGCCTAAGGGAAACGTGGAGGTGCCCAGCATTCACCCTTCCATGAAGACCCTGGGGTCTCTAGAAGAGACCAGCCCTCCCAAGGTGGGGGGAGAAAAGCACCTCTCAGGAGGACTTTTCCTAGGAGAGGAATGACAAGTACGAGGGATAGAAGGTGTCTTGAGCGAAGTCGGGGCGGGCCTGGCTGTGCCCTCACACAGGGTATGGGTTGTCCAGGACCGCCACTCCTGCTGCCACACCACCATCTGCGTGTTCGATGGCTTTGGTTCGAAGCAGATGTCCCACGTGCTTGTTCATCACAAGGGTCTTTCCCTGCCTATAGAAATGGGAACAGAGGACACACCACTCTGTCACCCAGACTCAGTCCTCGAACCCAGGACCTTCCCTCGTCCCAGCTGACCAGTACGTGGATGACTGACTGCACCCAAGAAAAGGGTTTTAGAGTAAGACTTGGGTTTGCATCCTAGCTGGAAATTACTAGCTCTGTGTCTTTGAGCAAGTTACTCGGCCTTTTTAAATATCAGTTTCTTCCATTTTAAATAGGGATAATACCTCTTATTTTGCAAGATGTTAATAAGGATTAAATAAAACAGGAAAAGCACTTAGCATAGCATGACACCAGGGCTCACATTTCATGTTCTGTAGTTGTAAATTTCCTTCTCCACTTCTCTTAAGAGGTCTGTGGTGGTGGGGAGGGTTTGGGGTGGTGAGGAAGATGTGGGGTGTTGGGGAGGGGTTGGGAGAGGCAGGCAAAGATGCTGCAAGTGGTTAGAGGGGATTATAGAGAGGGCAGGCCCTGGTATTCCTACCTTGCCCTGAGTATTTTGAAGGAAGTGGTATGAGGGACCAGGAACTGTTCCTTATAAATTCACAAGTCTTCCTCTCTTCCTGTTTCCTTAGTGTTCAAACCCAAACCCAGGGACCACTCAGAATTGCAAAGTCACTGAGTATCCTCTAGCTGGCCTGTCCCACCTTTCCCCAGAACCCCCAGTAGCCTGGGAACTGGACCCAAACTCTCTTCTTCCCAGGGGTCTCCTTCTAGTCCAGAGATTTTCTCATCCATCTTGATACTACTTGAAATTTCCTTTATAGTTGCAAAATACTTCTCATCTGGGCTTCATCTGATAGCCCTGTGAGGTGGGCAGGTCTTGGTCCTTGGCTGATTTACTAGGTAAGGAAATGCAACTAGGGATTGGCAGAGCCGCGCCCTGTCCAGTGCTTCCCTCCAGGCTTTCTCGGCTGGCCCCCTGGAAAGCAGGAGCCCCTCCTGACCAGCTCACCTGACATAGACCCCGAAGATGCCCAGCTCTGAGATGCACTGGGATACTCGGGCAGGGCTTCCAGGCCGTAGTAGGCAATTCCCAAAAGGTTCAGGCTCAATCTTCTCCATGAGGATGTAGGAGGCTCTCTCCTCACTGTCTTTGAGCCGCTCCAGGGCCTGCGTCATTTCTTCCCCGTACAGGTTGTTACCTGCAATTCCACTGGCTAGTCACCCTGGATTCTGTGCCCAACTTCACCCCGTGCTCCCACTTCTGGGGCCATGTGGACAAGTCAGCAGCCTCAGTTCCTGACACCAGCTCAGAGAAGCCAGAGCAGGCCTGACTCCTGAGGAGGGAATCTTACTTTAACAGAACAGCCCTGACTCACAAAGGTGAACCCACCTTCCACCACACCATCCTGCCCTGGTTCTCCTCCTGCTTGTCTATGGCTATTACTGCTCAGCCTCTCTGACTGGCTCCTGCCTCTCCTAAATGTTGGGATTCCCAGGGAATTGGTCATCCACCCTTGTTCTCTCCTCCATGCACACACTTTTTTCAGGAAGATCTCTTCCAAGTCTCTGTCTATATCCTATAACTTATTAACTCCTAACTCTTTAACTCAAGCTGCCTACTCCAGACATCACATGGATATCCCATGGGTCCCCCAAAACAAACTCATGTCCAAACAGAATTCATTACTTCTGCCTGAACCTGCCCAGCTTAGACCCTCCTCCTCCCAATCAGGCAAAAGGCATCCTTGAGTCATATTTCACTCCTCCCTCTCCATTGTCTCAGCCAGTCAGACACATCTCTTCAGTCTGTACTCCACACTGTCACAGCCCTCGCCCAGGCCTCTGCATTGCTCTTCTGGACAACGCCACCAGTCTCCTCCATGGCCTCTGCTACGAATGTTCCCCCTCATTCCAAGGCATGCTCTACCATGGCTGAACCATGGATCCCGAATCAGTTGAGTGTCTCTTCCCTCATTAAAACTCTCTAATGACTTCCCACTACACTTAGGATAAAATCATCTATTCAACATCCTTTATAATCAGGTCCTAAACCATCCTTTCCAGCCTAAACCCTTGCCTCCTCCCATTTCCCATGTTGTACTCCAGCCTCACTAGTAACCCTTTAATCTCCAAACATACCACATTTTCATGGGCCAGTGCTTTTGCTTAAGGTTGCTCCTTCTGTATGGTATGCTGTTCTCTCTTTTCCTTCTGGGAAACTCCTACCTACTCCTTCAGACCAAGATCAAAAACCATTTCCTCTCAGTCTGTGAGGCAGAAATGATCCTTGCTCTCAAGGAGTTCAGTCTAGGCAGGAAGACGTCCAAAGTCCTGATGTGTCTTCATCCCACTCCCCCACAATCCACCCACAGGCACTGCAGACTAAACTAGTCCAAATCCTCAAACGCTGGGTAATCAGATTCCCTGCGCTCCACAGCCCTGGATCACAGAGTCTCCCGGGACACCGTCGAAGGTGAGGGCCTGTGTCAGTTCTTTCATCGCTCAGAGCCTAGGACTGTGCCCACAGCAAGTGCCGGTCAGCACTGGTGACAGCCTGCTAGCCCCTTTTCACTGAGCGGCCTTGCAAAGGGGGATCCACCTACCTCCACCTTCTCTCTGGGGCTTTAGCACAAAGCGGCTAGGAGCAGCAAGGGCCTCAGTGATGGCCTGGTCTCCTTCTCCACCCTGGCAGGAGTAAAAAAGCAGTCATCAGCGGTTTCAGGCCAAAGAGGCAGGAGTTGAGGTCCTGCTGGTTGTGCAGAGTAGCATCAGAAGAAGAGTATCTGGGGGAAAAGCCGTAAGCCCCTTTAGGCTGGGTGATACTATATGGATGTGATGCCCTCCCCTCGCTCCTACAAAGACCCCTGAGGCAGCAAGTACAAGAGAACAAGCTTTCTCTGACAACGATTCAGGGGTCTGCAGCAGGAGGCCTGGAAAGCAGGTACAGATATTCCCTAACTCTTGCTGTCTGCCTCAGTCTCTCCCTCTGGTTATCGTCTCCATCTCCGCCTTTGCCGAGTTTACAGTGGATTCCAGCCCTCCTCCCCAGGACTCTCGGGGTTCTCACGGAGCATCACTGACCCAAGTCCAGCCCCATACCAGCTCCAGCCTCTCCCACACATTGGGCTCTGGGTCCCTGCCACCTAGGAGGCATGTGGTGGGGGAAACAGGCTGCCCACCTACCATGTCCAGTGAGTAGAGGCCAGCAAAAGTGGCACGGAGGCGGGCCACGGCCTCAGGCTGGCCAGGGAGCAGCGCCTCCAGCACACCCACTCTGCTCAGCTCCTGCTGCACCTTCTTCGTTCCAGCCAACTGGGTGGCGATATCTGGGCACTTGACAGCGCATGACCTCTCCAGCAGGAGGCGTGCTCCCCAGTTCTGCGGAGAGAAAAGGAAGAATTTTACTTTATATCACATCAGCTGTCCAGCAGGGGCCAGGCATTGTGCCTTCTATCCTCACATTCATTGTCTCCCAGGGTCCTTGCCACAACCTGGTGAGGCAGGTTCGGCCCCTCCCAATCTGCAGGATCCTCGCCCTCGGGGAGCTCACAGTCTAGCTCACCGATGCGTGACTATAATTGAAAGGGAACATGACATAAGGTCTGAAGGTGCAGAAAAACTGATGAAGAAGTCTGAAAGGGATGGGACACTTGTTTCCCACTGCACTCCGAATAAATCCACTCTCTCCTTCTCAACCTCATTCTATGGCAGCACTCTACCCCCTCCCACATTCCGGCCACACAGTCCTGCCAGCCCTCAAACACACAAACATCAGCCCGCCTCAGGGCCTCTGCATTTGCTGCCTTTCCCTCTGCCTGGAACTCCCTTCTGACTCCTTCAAAGGATGGCCGGATCCTTCTTATCCTTAAGTCTTGCCTCAAAGTCATCTTCTCCAATCCCCCTATTTAATGTGGGTTTCCCCATAACTCTCTATCTTTTCACCCTGTTGTTTCATTCAGAGAGTTTCCCCAACTAGAAAACATTTCTTCTATTTTGTTTTCCTTTGGGTGTTCACCTGCCTGACCAGACTGTGAGCTCCATAAGGGCCAGACCCCTGTTGTCTGCCCTCGCTCCTGTTGTACCCCCAGTGCCTAACACGGTGCCTGGCACTTTGTAGGTTCTTTATACATAGTTGTTACTGTTGTTTAGTACAGTAAAATCTGAGTGACAGGAAGAGTCAGACAGGTGAGACTCAATGGGGAAGAAGCACAGTAAGTCTTCACTTAACATTGTTGATAGATTCTTGGAGACCAATTTTAGCATACGCTAATTGATATAAACAAGAGTTAAGTTCCTAAGGCATATTTCTGGTACAAAAGCATCACCGAACTTCTCAATAAGGACCCAAACATTTCTAATAAAACACTGAAATAAAATGTGAGTTATACATACATTTAAGAAAGATTAATAAAGATGAGTAAGATAATGACTTTCCAACCCACTTCGTCCAGTCCAGGGTTGCGGGCAGAGGAGCCTATCCCGGCCGCTCTGGGGGCCAGGCTGGAACCAGTCCTGGACGGGACAGCCTTCCATTACAAGGCACACTCACACACACCCCCACTCTCACTCAGACTGGGACAGTTCAGACACGCTGGTTCATCATCTTTGGGATGTAGGAGGAAACGGAAGTACCAGGAGAAAACCCATGCAGAAATGGGGAGAACATGTAAACTCCAGAGACAGTGCCTCCAGCTGGCAATAAATTTTGTTTTCTCGTCAACATTATGATGAAATGACATTATTCGAGCACCTGCTGTACTCCGGTTAACAGAATAATATAAGCAAAGGCCTACAGGTGGGTAATCACAGGATAAAAGGCCTGGTGTGCCAGGACTTTAGGGTGTGAGAGGCAGAGATACAGCAGAGGGACATGACTCCCTGCTCTAGTCCCTGTTCTCAGGCACGAGGGAGACAGTCTGTCCTGGATTCCAGACCGCATCAAACTGACCACAGCAGGATCAAGGCTATGGTCTGAGGAACAATGCCCCCCTCCTCCCCCCACCCCACCTCTTGCTCATGCTGTCCTTCCTTTGATATAATCACCCAGCCACGCAGTATACCGTGGCTGGTCTTCACCAATAACCCCAGGCACCTAACTGCTAGGCAGGTATTCCAGGCAGAGTTACAGGTGCCCAGAACATCAGAAATAAGCCCAGATAAGTACCCTTCTGTTAGAAGCAGAAAGCAAAACTCAGAGATAAGAAGGGGGCTGCTCAGAGTCAACTCAGCAATTCATTAAGCCTTGCAGACTTATCTGCGTGTTCTAAGCCTGGTCTGAGCTCCTCCATTCCCTTAAAATATCCTCCTGATACACTAATTTCCTTCCTTATTAGCTTGACTTCCTATATTCAAAGAACAATAGATCTAGAAGGAGCTTCCTCAACTTTTTAGTGTAGTTCCCTCAGCTTATAGAAAGTGAGCCCAGAAAGGGTCAGGAATCTACCCAGGGGCACAGGGAGGCAGAGCCAAAGGCTCATGGCCCCTAGTGGTATTTCCTAACTTATTTCCTCCTTTAACTTCTCCGAACTGAAAACAAGGCTTCTTAGCCTCTCCAAGTTCTAGATCGGGGGTAGAGAGAATGATATACTGGGAATGCCACTGGCCTGAGAGTCACGAAGCCTCAGAACCCCCTGTGGGGCCTTCCACAAGCCTTTGCATCTCTCCAAACCTTTGTTCTTCCATTTGTATGATGAGAATAATCATATGCCTCATAGGGTGGTTGTAGGATTAAATGAAACAATGGATGTCAAAAATAATTTTGAAGCTACATGGTAGGGATAACAAGATAAGGTGATAGTTACTGTCATTAACAAGAATGGGCAGGTGGTAAAAACTTTCTGAGGCAGATAAGAGTAACAAGAGTTGGCAGGAAGGAAATAGTCAGCGGTGTCGCGAAACTGGTTTGCATCAGCGAGTGACGGTTGACTGCACCCATCTTTCCTCAAATCTGTTTTTAGAGATGCTAAATTGGGTAGCTTGGAATTGGCCATAATGGGGAGTATTAACACCATAGAAATCAGCAAATGCAACAAATTGGGACTATCCCTCCAGAAATATGATTGTTAAACATTGCCAGCCTATCCCCAGAAACAGTATAAATGGCTAAAGCACTCGGTGTCTGAGGATTCAGATTCCAAAAGACAGTGTGTTTGTGGAGAGTGAGCGGGAACGCGAAGTTTACAAGACAGGAGGTTCCAGCAGCAAGTCCTCTGAGGAAGTACGGAATCCAGAGCTCAGGAAAAATCTCAGACTGCTGTGACCCCTGAGTTGGGTCTGAGGAACGACAGTGCAGCTCCGGAGGCAAAGAATGGTTGAATGGAAGATACCAACCTGTAGATTGTACTGACTCGGCATGTAGCCGTCCCGGAAGTAAACCACAGCAATTTCCCGGCCGTCCCTAGAACACAGGTTGGAGAAAGCTGCTGTGTTAAATCATAACTGATGTGTTCAGTGGTTCAGTCTATTTCAGGGTGCACTGAAAGGAGCTTGGCTACTTTGAAAGTCCAAAGGGGCAGCCTGGACAGGGGTTCACTGGAACCAGTGAGACTATAGACACTCGCACACCACTGCTTCCACTAAAAACACAGTCTTCAGTAAGGAATGCTTTAGAATATTCCAGTTCTAGAGTCATTCTAGGAAGGCCAGGGGGAAACAAGAAGGAAATTAGGTAAATTTTTACAAACTGGGCTCAAAAGCACTGAGCAGCAGAATCATATTGCCATGCTTAGAGAAATTCACTTGTGTGCTGACCGGTGTGGTCCAGTTGGTTGGGTGTCGTGTACAAAGTGAAGGGTCACTGGTTCGATTCCCACCTCTCCCAAGGACATATTTATTGATTTTACAGAGAAGGGAAAGGGGAGAGAGAGCAAGAAACTTCAATGTGAGGGAGAAACATTGATTCGTTGCCTCCCATAATTACCCTGACCGGGACCAAACCCACAACCCAGGTATGTGCCCTAACAGGGAATCAAATCTGTGATCTTTCGATGCATGAGATGACACTCCAACCAACTGAGCCACACCAGCCAGGGCAGACTGAGATTTTTTTTAATGGTGGGAGTGATGGTGGGGAGATGCGAAATTATGAGTCTAGTTAAGACACAGACTATCGCCCTGACCGGCGTGGCTCACCTGGAGCAGTGGCCTGTAAGCCAAGGCGTTTGATTCCGGTCAGGACATGTGACTGGGTTGCGGGTTTGGATATTTCTGTCTCTCTCCCTCCCTTCCCCTCTCTCTAGAACTGATAAGCGTGTCCTCGAGTGAGGATGAAAATTAATTAATTCATTCATTAACTAACAAAAAAAGACACAGACTGTCTTTTGAAGTGTTTTACCTTTTTTAAAAATTTATTTAATATTTACTGGCTTATCTGGAAGGTAAATTAATGACTTTGTTTTGTTATGATAAATAAGTACATTTCAAAAATAGTAAATAGTATTGTAAAATCCCATGGAGGATCTTAATTTTAAGAATCATAAAATTTCAGGTCTACATATGTGTGCTGCAAGCAATACTACCCAAAAAATGTGGTCCTAACGTCACCTGGTGGGGGCCCCTGGCGGGAAGTGCAGGGCCTGGCTCCGAGCACCAGTCCAGGGCCCTGAAGGTTTGCCTGAACTCAGAGAGCAGGTCCCAGATCAGTCACAGAACAAGCCAGCCACTCCTCTTCCTCCCTGACTGCCCAGCGCAACTGCTCAGGCCTGACTTGACTAGCCACCAAGAGGGACAAGAAGCTTTTGGAAGCACAAGGGCACATGAAAACCCAGGTTATTTTAAGAAGACCCTTATCTAGTATGTCAGCAGCTCTGATACAGCCCTTTAGAAGCAGAACTTGGCTAGCCTTCTCCAAAATTTCCTGGAATGATGGGATATTTCAGAGTTCACCCCTAAAATTCAGAGAGAAAGAAGTAAGCTATCACATCTCCCGGAAGAAAGGATCATTTGGGGCAAGTGGGTGAAAGGATGAGTTTCCAAAACCAGGGTCTGTCGGACCCTTCGGGAATATTCCCTGAACACTTACACAAACAGCTTTCGGTCTTGATCCAAAGATCCCTTTTCAGAGACATCTTCAAACCTTCGCCGGATCACGTGGATGTTCCTGGGAAGGATGGGCAGGGGTCATAGGGCGTGGCTGCTCTGTTCTGAGTGGCTCTCCCCAGTCCTGGGGCCACGTCTGGAGGTCTCCCCTCTTTTACTTACCTGGCCAGTAGCTCATTCTCTATGGCACGCTGGTCAAATACGTTCCTTTCCTTCTCCTGAGCAATCAGTAGCACCAGAGCGCTGGGGAAAGAGCACAGGTGGCCCATTGGCTATAAAGCGCATACTGCCACTGTGCACCCCTTTCAGGTGTGAGAAAGAGCACAGCTTCCCTGAGAGAGTAGGCATCTCAATTCAGGACTGCCTCGGGCAGACACCTGAGGCTACAGCACATTATTTCCTGAAAATAGAAACTTGAAAAAATAAAAATGTCTCTCCCCCTTCTCTAGCAGACAGGTGAAATACTGCAGTGGTGTCAACTTTCTGTGCAAATTAAAATTCAGATTTAAAACCATCTCAAGGGGGTGGGCTGGGTGGAGGAGGGCAAAGGGGGGAAATTGGGACATCTATCATAGAATAACAATTTAGGAAAATCTCAAAACCCGAAAGGACTTTTTCTTAGAACTTGGTTCTAAGATCTTTCTGGAGGAACAAACAGGTGAGAGTACTAAAGAATGTGTTGCAAAGAACAATGCCGGAGGTTGGGACGAATGACCCTATTACTAGATAGTAAAGCAGATAATAAAATAGTTTTTGATTCTTGCATGAAATGCTAGAATAGAATGGAATCCTATAAAAACGCTACAGCACCAACTGTAAATAAGGAATTATCTCCTCCTGGGGCCTCCCAACATTTTTTGATGTACGAAGGGCCACTTTTTTAAAAAAGACTTTATTTATTTATTTTTAGAGAGAGAAGAAGGGAGGGAGAAAGAGAAACACGGACACCCATCGGTTGCCTCTCGCTCGCCCCCAACTGGGCACCTGGCTGCACAGGGCCATTTTTGATCCCGAGGTATTAATGGGATCACTGGGGTTAACTTGATCTCTTATTCTCTGCTTATTCACACGTTTCTTAACAAAACAAGAGCTTAAGGACTCAGGGAAAAGCTAATGCCAGAGAACTGCCCATTTGGCTACCAACCAAGCTGTTCACAGCTGTCAAAGGCAGGTCCAGCCCCGCGCAGGACTCTCGCAGAGCCAACGCTCAGCCGCACCACACTCCATTTTTGCTGTAGCTGTACTCCTCTGTGCCCGTGGCTTCTTGCTCAGACTCTTGGATGGCCAGACTTTGGCTTCGAGTTCTGAGTGTGGATTCCCGACCTCCTGTACTTCGCCTCTTGTCTGTTTGTCTCTGCTTCTTCCTAACCTCTGCGTAATTCCACTTAGCTGAAACACAGGCCCTAGTACGCAGCCTCTCCTGGTCTGCCTGACATTAAGCTGAGTCTTGGCTTACATAGCTGGAAATGGTGCTCCCCCAAGCCAGCTCGCTCTGAGAGAATCCCAAGGGCCCATGGCCTTGCTTTTCACTTTGCAGCCTGACCTGCCCTGCTCATAAGTGGGAAGGTGGCACCTTGGCCCAGGCTGGCCCACCTCTAAGAAGAGGCAAAGAAGAGAGGTTGGAGGCTGTAGGTTCAAGTGGAACTACATGCCCTGGTAAATGAAGTCAGCCTGCTCCCTGCTAAATAATCGGAGCCAGACTCAGAAAACATATGACCCTCCTCCTGCCTTCAGTTCTGAGCAGTCTGTCGGGGTAAGGACTAGAAACGTCGTCAGCTAAGGAAGGCGAAGTGGCAGTGCCATGCTGGCTGGGAGTGAGGACTCCTGAGTCACAGTCGTGGCTCTGTCAGTGACCTGTGGTATCACCTGACCTTGGGCAAGTCAGCTTCCTGCCCTGAGCCCTGATTTCCCCATGTATAAAATAAGGGCGTTAAACAGATCATAGTTCCCAACCTTTTGTACCAAAGATCCCCCTTTCTTATCTCTACTCATTCCAATCACACATAGTATATTCTGAAAGAGTTTGAATATATGTCTAAATTGAAATCATAATTTTCCAGCCTTCCTTTTAAAAATTTCTTGCAAAGTATGAGGTAACTGATGAAAATTCATCTGCTCTACAAAGGCCTCAGCCTCAGTTTTGCAATCCATACTATGGGACCATTTGTCTTAGAGGTAGGACGTAGTAGAGAACACGGGCTTCAGAGGCAGAAAAACGTGAATTCTAGAATGACCAGCTGCGTGACTTTGGCAAGTTATTCTACCTCTGAGAAGCCCTCATTTTGCCCCTCTATAAAATAATACTAATAGTCCTTAAAAGGTAGTTATTATTATTAATATTAAAAGTCTCACATAAGGATCCTTTAGTTTTTTAAAGAACTTTTCAAATCCATGATTTCACTGAATGCTCACTACCACCCTTTCATGCATTATCATTACACTCCTTTTACAAATGAAGACACTGCAGACAAAAGAACAGACTTAGCAAAGGTCAAGAGCTGGGTCAGCAGAAGCACCTATTTGAATCTCAAAGTGAGAGAACGCTGGTGAGAGCTCATTAACACTGCAGCGGCTGTCAGAAAGGTGGCCCCCACTTATCCAGAAGCCACTTAACCTAGCACCTTCACACATCTGGAACACGGCTGAGAAATAGGAAGGAAGCAAAAACTGCCTCTAAGCAGTTAACACAGACACTGAAATCCCTAAATCAAAGCTTATGCATTTATTTACCAAAGAAGCCCTCACACTTGTTAGACTTTTGCTTTTCCGAACAAACCACAGCAAGTCGGAAAGGAGGTACAGGGATGGGAGTGGAGGGTTCCAAGTTCAAGCACACCGACAACAGTGAGGCGCAGAGAAAAACCATGAAGTGAAAGAAGGAGCGCCCAGAGCCTAAGAGCTGGGGCCACTAGTGCAGGCAGACAGCCTCGCAGCCTTTCTACCCCTCGGCAGCACCTCCGCATCACACCAAGATGCGATCCCTGCCGGTCATAAGGGTGACCTTGAGCCTACGTGGGAAGATTAAATTACAGTCAGTATCTTTTATTTAAGAAGGAAGCCCAAACCTCCATTAAAATGACTCTGGCCCTTAAAAGTCTTAAGCTTCTCTATTTCTAGAACAGTTCACTCATTCCCTAATGATGTCAGGCAAAGAAGTTGCTGCCCCCATGAATGCTGAATCTAAAGCAGGGTTCTTCTGCCGCTTTCTCCCCCTTACTTGGCTGAGCCGTAGAGCTCCCAGGCTTTGGCAATCCCCAGGGCCAGTCCCTTGCTGGGATTATTGGACAGGATCTTGGCAGCTTCTTTGGTCTTACCCAGGACACTGAGAACATGTCTGTTGGAGGAGAAACATCTGTTCAGTAATTGGATGGACCCGAAAGACCCGCTCTGTCTGTGTCTCACAGACACTTAGAGGAACATCACTTTTGAGAATCAGCTGAGCATTAAAAAACATCTTGCCATCATATTCCTGCAGGATCCACCTTAGGCTAGAATGTGCTGGGCAGCCTTTAACCCTGGCCCCTGGTATATATGCACAGAGGGGCCTAAGACCCTGTGCTTCCACTCCATGCCAGCTTCCCAATGAGCTGGAACCCCTTTCCTTGAGCTCCAGGTACTGCCTGGAATCCTGCCGTGGACATCTGGAATTACAGCAACCTGGAGCATCACTGCTGGCTAGAAGTAGATGCTATTACAGCCCAACACTCAGATGGGAGGCCTCTGCATCCCTCTCTGCCTTGGATTCTGGCCTCCTTTCAGACCTTCAAACAAATGAGCTCTGTCTCACCTCAAGACCCTCGTACTGTTCCCCCTGTCTGGAATACTGCCTTGTACAATAAGGGGGTGGGACTGGATGAACTGTGAGGTCCCTTCTCTACCTGAAATATCAAGACCTAATTACAAATGCAAACTGTGCTACTGGGCCCGGAGGGTTAGGGGGAGAACAACACGTGACCCAGGGCCCTGGAAGGCAAAGTCAGAGTTGGAGACTTTGAGATCCCTGTCCCCACCTGACTGTAGGCTCATCAGGCTGTTACCCACTGGTATGCCCAGGGCTGCCCAAGGGACCTACCGGTGCACAGCTGGGGTCCGGGAGGCCAGGCCCCCAAAGCTGGCAGAGATAGTGTTGATTTCAATCTGTTTCAGGGCTAGGGAGCCATCTGCGTTGCGCTGGAACATGTAGTCTGAGCGATTCAGGCCCAGGAACACAGTCTGCGGGGAAAACTGAAAGCTGAGGACATTTGCCCAGGGTCTGACTCTGACGGCCTAGCCACGGAGCAGACAGGTACCAGGCACTCCATGTAGCGAGAGATTAGAGATGCTGGCTAACACTCCCAAACATTGTTATGGTCATCCCAGGATTGGCCAGTGAGGTTCAAACCCAATGAGAGGCAGGTTCCCATGAGTTCAGGACCTGGGCTTACATTCTTCTGGTTAAAAAAAAAAAGTGGGGCTGGGGCGGCCATGTGGAGGGGCAGGTCCCAGACGGGAGTGGATATGGAGCAGGGAATGGTTGGTTACCTGGGCAATGCCCTCTTTCAGGACTTGCTTGTGGATGTCAAAGAGACGAGCTGTGAAGGCGTCCCTTTTGATGGTGCTGGAGGAGGAAACAACGTTTTCTAGGTTACATGGAATTTTAGAGGTCGAAGAGTTCTACCCCTGTCCACTGACTCCTGAATCCCCTCTGGGTTCTACTGACCCAAACCTGAACACCGGCTGGAGAACAGTGGTTCGGAACCCGCTCTACAGCCAGGTGGCCTGGTTGAAATCCCAGCTCTACCACTTACTAGTGGGAAACCCTAGAGAATCGCTTTTCCTCTCTGTACCTCAGTGTGCTCAATGTGAAGTGAAGAGGGAAACAATTGTATTTATATCACACAGTTGTGGTAAACAGTAAGATGTCTCGTGTACAGAATTGAATATAGTGTCTGGTGCCAAGAACTCAGAAATGGCATGATATAAGCGTTCTATACTTAAATAGCCCAAATGGCTGTAAGCTGTCTGACTTATCAGTAACGCTCTGTAGTTTCCCCTGTACTCTGGGACCTCCCAGAACAGGTCTTCTCTTCCTCTTCCCTGGCAGCCCGCAGAGATCAGAAGACAGCAGTCACACCCTGTGCCCCAACAGGAGTTTTTTGACTCAAGCTAAATATCCTCCTTTTTTCCCTTCAACCTGTCCTCAGGTGACGTGATTTCCTCAGGAGACCTGCCCTGTCTGGTCCCGCTGCTATGTGAGTTCACAGCACCGCGGACCTCTCCTATATTGTCCTGACTGCAGTGGCAATGTTCCGTTTTATTTGTGTGGTTATCAGCACTGTCTCTCCCATCTGCCTATAAACCACATGAGGGCACAGACCGTGTCTGTGCTGGCTCATCGTCATGGCCCGGGGTGCTGCTGTGGCACAGGGCAGGAGCCCATCCAGTATGGTTTTCTGGATCCTCAGGAAGAGGCACCCACAGGTAACTAGTGCCACACTTGTTGTTGTCTCTGAACATTCAGGACGGTCTCTGCCTACCTGCCCAAGCCGGACTCGCAGGCCTATCCTGTTACAGGGGCCCCACTGAGCCCAAGCAGCTCAAGCCGAGGTTCGTCTGCTCCCCAGCCGGCTCTCTCACAGGGCGTCCCAGCCCTCGGTGACGAGTAGAGTCCCCGGCTGGACTTCACCCTCCAGGGAAGTTGGGACACATTTCCCCACTTCCAAAGCGGTGCTACCCTTCACCCCCAGACTCCAGGGGGCTATACTCACATATGTGCTCCTGGGGCTCTCCTCCCTTCAGTTCAAGCCAGGGTTCGTGTGTATTTCACAGGTGAGGGGAACAGGGGCTGCAGCAACAGGCTGCAGGGAACGTCTCCCACATAATGGCTTCTTCAGGGTAAAGGTCGTAAGTCACACTGCTCATACTTCCCACAATCCAGAAGCAGAGGTACGAAAGCCAGGCCCACCCCAAGAAAGACAGGGGTGGCTGGGTTTGTACATTCACGACTCATTGTGTTTTAGCTCTGAGTCAATGGTTTCCAAACGTCTCACCATGTGATCCCGTCACATTCACCCTCACACAAGGTACACATTTTAAAAAGATTCTGTCTCTAACAAAATAAGCATTTTCTTTTGAAAAATTAGTCAGACATGTAATTACATATATGTCTAGTCTTTCTCTTATACATACACACAAATATATATATATTTATATATATTTTATTCTAAAATAAAGAATGTAATTCTAAAGCAATTTCCCTTGCCCAAAGGCCTGAAGGGAAAAAATGATCACGGAAAAAGAGGCAGAAAGGGTGGCTGGGCTAAGTTGTTTCAGGTGTTCTGCCTCCTCGTTGCCCCGTCTGCACCCTGTCCCACCTAGGGACGAGGGGCCTTGGAGAACAAGAAAGGGCCACTGGCTAGGGGAAGTAGCAAATATGGCTTTAAACCCAATGACCTCACTTGCCCTGTTTTCTCTAAAACCATGACGACCTTCTCTAATCCCAAATGGACATTTCAGTCTTCAAAGAAGGGGTCATGGATCAGAATCACAGAATGTCAGTGTTGGAGGGACCTTAGATTTAGCCCAACCTCCCCATTCTACAGATGAAGAAACTAAGGCCCAGGTAAAAAAATATAGCTTGAGGCCCTATTTTTTAAAAAGTGGTGGAGCCAGGATTAGAAGCCAGCTCTCCTGACCTTTCTACTACTTTCTGTTCCTCTGGGGGGGTACTTGTACCCCACTCCACCAAGTCAAATGCCAGAGCAACACCTCACGGCTCCCCAGTCTTCCAGGCCCTTAGCTCCAGCAATTCCCAGCCCTGCAGTGTCCCGGCACCTGGAGAGAGTTTGCTCCAGGAAGGCAGCATTCTGGCTGACAGCATCCACCAGCAGGTTGAAGTCCATCTGCACAGCATAGGCCTGCTCCAGCAGGGCGCCAGGGACCGGTGAGGGGAAGAGCGTGAATGGGGCATAGCTCACCACCTGATGGAGAGTGGGCAGGCGTAGAACACCTGTGAATGGGCTGTCTTCCTGTAAATGGGACCCCATGGACAGCGTCCCCCCCAGGGTTGGAGATGATGACTCAGGTTGCCAGGCCTAGAGTTCAGCTGCATTCTCAACTCCGAACTTTGGCAGAACCAGGAAACCCACATACCATCCAAGATTCCTAACAACAAATAAACTAGAATTTGGGTAAGAGAGAATAACATGACCTGGTGACTTATTTATGAAGCATTCTTGAATGTAACCTCTAAGTTAATATCAATTTGCCATTCATTATGTTAGAACTTGGCATTGAAATATTTATTTTAAAAATATTATTTTGAATAGATAATACACACACGTGACACAAAATTGAAAGAAACAGAAGGATACACAGTGAAAAGTATGTCTCACTCCCACCCTGGCCCTAATGACCCAGTTCTCCTTCCCAGAGGCAAATGGTATACTAGTGTCTCACATATCTTTTTAGGCTAATGTATATGTATACATATACATTTTCTCATTTTTTACACATACCAAAGCATATGATACATACATTGTTCTGTCCTTTGCTTTATATGTACTTCAGATACATTTCCATATACATCCAAACAGAGCACTTTCATTCTTTTTAATGGCTGTATAGTATTCCATTTTTGGAGATTCATTGAATCTAGCCTTTTATCATGAACATTTAGGTGGTTTCTTTTTTGCCACCATCACAATCAATGCTCCAGCGAATATCCTGGAATATACATCCCAGGTATTTTGTGCATGAGAAAGTAAGTTTCTAAAAGTGGAAATATCAGGTAATGAGGGAAAATCCATTTAAAATTTTGGTAGATAATTCCCAAATTGCCCTCCTCAGCATCTACTTTAAGACAAAACCAGGGCAGTGTGTTTTCGAGAGTCAGGCTCACGCAGCTTGAAGCTTTGATGGGTGTGGGTGACTGAAGATCACACAAGCGGTGACTTAATCCCCTGAGTGCATGTGATGATCGGTCACAGGCGTGTTCCCTTGGCTTGAAACCTCACAACTCTGCCTCTTCCAACCAATCCCATTTGGCCTGAAAAACTACCCAAAAGTTTTTCTGCTAGGACTCCTTATGCCCACTTGAATTTGGGACCAACAGTATAAAGCTATTCTCTGCTATCCATAGCCTAAAGGCTGAAACACAGGTTTTGTTCTTTTGATAGAGAAACAGACACAGAGTAATATTCTTCCACTATAAGAATTATAGCCCATGCATGACAGTTAACATCTGCTTCCGAGTCAGGGAAACAACGCAGAGCGACGGGCAGAACCCCCATCCCATCTAAAGGGCGCAGTCGGAACTCCGCTGTAGCCAATTGTGGGCATCAGGAACGTCAGCCAGGGTTAACAGCTGATTTGATTTTTCAAGATAAACTGGGTATCGAGATTTTTTTTTAAATTTCATGACTTTAAAAAATGTTGGCTCTGACTTTTTAAAAGACACTCTGGTAAAAAAAAAAAACAACTGAACAATGCCTACCTCTGGGGAGGAAAACAGCAGCTAGAGAAAGGAGACATTCTATATACTGAATACCCTTTTGGATTTTGTACCCTATTCAAGTGTATTTTTATAAAAATGAATTAACTCCCTAAACACTGCAGGAGCCAACCATTCAGTCTGCACAGGACGGGTCTGATCCACAGAACAAAGTTCAGGCTCTCCTCCACCCGGTATCCAAAGCCTCTTGGCTGTCTGCCTTCGGCTGCCTCCTTTCCCAGTCCGTCCACTTCTGTGCCCCGCAGTCAGCTGAATTCTCTTAAACATTTTTTGCCTTGTCCTGCTCTGGGGCTCTGCTCTGCTGTGCCTTTCCCCCATTTGTCTTTTACAAACTATAGAGATGACCCCTGCAAGCAGAGTCTTCCATCTGTCTTTTAAGATCTAGTTCAAACACCACTAAGGAATTGCTCCTTCCCCCATGTGTCCTCTGTAGTTTCCCGGGAGAGGCAATAACACAGGGAAGTTCAGACAATGGACTTCGGAGGCAAACGCCTTGAGTTTGAATTCTGGCTCTGCCAGTTACACCACCATTTAAACGACCTGAAGCAGTTACTTAACCTCTCTGGGCCTCGGTTTCCTCATCTCTGTTGCAGTGGATTAAATGAGTACCGATTCCAAAGTGAAAAAGACACGCTTCCTGTCTTTTTTCTCTGGATTGGAAAATTGAGGGCTACGCCTTTTCTAGGTTCCATCAACTTCCAGAAAGACCAAGTGCTGGACCTTCACACAATACCTGTTGATTAACAGAAGAAATAGTCTTGGAAGAAAAAATGCTACAGCCTGGGTTCAGACAAGCAGTTCACAAAATCTCAGGTTCACAAACCAAGCAACGGTAAAGCCAGAGGCACGCCGTCCACAGCATCAGCTGACCTTGGTGAGAGCCATTCTCATTGACTCGGGCCTCAGCAAACACTTCCTAAGTCTGGACTCGCTACTAGGCCCCCGACTAGGTTCCAGGCAAGCAAGTGCCTTGGTGGAAAAAGATGGCGGCAGCCCTTTAGTTACGAATCTGGATAGTGATAAGAATAATGTTACGTGAAAAAAAAAGTAAAGCACAGAAGAACTCATCTAGTATTCTTCTTTGTGTAAAGACTGGGAAAAGGGCATATATACATATTTTCTCTTTTGAATAAGCTATCTGGAAAAATAAATAAGAAGAAATATTTTCTTCATGCATGTAAAACACAGCTTATCTTCAGGGCAGGAGAACTGGGTAGCTAAGGAATGTGGGAGGGAGGGTTAATGTGTAAACTCTGACACACTTTAAATTTTGAAGTACGAAAATGTTTTACCTAGTCATAAAATAAAAAGAGGTTTTTGTTTTGTTTTAAAGGAAGAGTTTTTTTAAAGACATGGTGTGGACTCAGCAGCTCTATAATCATACTCTTACATATGAACCGTAGAGAAACATTCACATAGGTGCTCAAACAGGCACGCACAGCAATGTTCCCTGTAGTGCTATTTGTGGTCATAAAACATTGGAAATCCCCTAAATAACCATCAGTGGGAGAAAGTTAAACTGTGATTCATCCACACCCGGAATACTATACATCAGAATGCAGCTGATCCTAATGGAGGAGGTTGGAAAGAGTTCTAAGACAGACTGTTAAATGAAAAACAAACAAAAAACACATCACAGAATAATATGTATCACACAACTTGTTTTTTTAAACTATATATTTCCTTATATGTATATAAATGCATAGAGAAAGACCTGGAAGGATGCACTACAAAACAACTAGAGACAGTAGTATGATTAGGGTTTCCTAGAAAATAGCAACTCACTGGGCAAAGTGCTCCACAGGACTTATCTTCCAATTCTCTCACCAACTTGATGAGGTAGGTCCCATGATTATCCTTTTTTAATATTTGGAGAAACTGTAGCTGAGAGAGCTAAGTAACTTCCCTAAGTCACACTTTAAGTCTCAGACTTAAATTTGATTACTCTAGTATGGTGCTTTATACTTTACACACTTCTAGAGATCAATATTAGTTATTAAAACATAAAATCACCCTGGCTGATGTGGCTCAGTGGATTGAGTGCCGGCCTGCGAACCAAAAGGTCACCAGTTCAATTCCTAGTCAGAGCACATGCCTGGGTTGTGGGCCAGGTCTCCAGTAGGGGGTGCGCAAGAGGCAACCACACAATGATGTTCCTCTCCCTCCCTTTTCCCCTTTCTTCCCCTCGGTCTAAAAGTAAATAAAATTAAAAAAACATAAATAAATAAATAAATAAATAAATAAAACAGAGTAAAGATGTGATCTCTGGCTCAAAGAACTTGCTTCCAGCCTGGCAGGGGCCGGAAAATGAGCAGAAGGACCCAGAGCGGTGGGTCTGGAGGGGCTGGGGGCTTACGTTGGAGGAGCTGGGTTCCTGGGGGGTCCTCAGCAACACTCCCTCGGCCAGGGCCCGGTCCACAGCCTGCTGTGCCAGCAACTCCAGCTGCTGCTCCTCCTGCAAGAGGCTTCCCCAGCTGTTGGCCATCCCGACCTGCAACAGGAGAGGGGAGAGCTTGGTGACAGTTAGCCAGGGGCCAGCAACCGCTGAATTGGCAGTGTGGTACAGGGGAGACAATACTGGCTGGCAGCTCTTATCAGCTTGCATGAGCACAAAACACAAAGCTTGGCAAAGCAATTCCACTGCCATTTTCTCTTTTGATTGCTAGAATGATGGCATTATCCTCACAATAAGGAAGCAGAGGTTCAGAGATGTGAAGTGACTTGCTCAAGTTAATCACTGGTAAAATCTGGACTTGAACCCAGGTCTCTGGACTCCCAGCTCAATGCTTTTCATTGGAAAAACAGGCGCTAATGTCCTATGTGATTGGGTTAAGTTCCTTTCCCTCCCAAGTGGCAGATTCTGTACATGGAAACAAGGGGGATGGGGTAGACCAGTGGTTTCTAAACCTGGCTGAATATTGGGGGATGAGGGGGTGGCTTGGGAGAGAATACAAAGTCAGAATCAGAGATTCTGATTCAAAAAGTCTGAGGAGAGGAAGGGGCCGAAACTCTGTATTTTTAACAAGTTCTCCTGGGATGGGAACCACTGCAATAGATTATCATTTCACTTCTAGCCCAACAATCCACGTCAGCAGAACTCAGATAAATTACGTGGGGGTGGGGAGGTGGGATGGGGCCCTTTGTGAAACAGTACAAAACGCAGCTAGGGTGGATTCATTCATTTTGCAGCAGGCCCTGGCAGTTTAAGATCTGGATAAAAATCTGGAAATACCACCCATTCATTTTGTTCTGCTCACTGTCATGTGATTTTAGGAACAGAACATGGCTGTCCAGTTCAGTGATCCCCAGGAAGAGAGCTAAAACCTCTGTCACATTCAGCTCCATCCCTGTCCCCATGACTGGGCTGGTGCTGGACCGATTATGAAAGTCTGCCAGCCTCAGCGCAATGCTTTGAAAGAATAAGCATGTGATTTCAGGAGGGCCCGGACAACATCCCTGTTGGGTGAGAGATGGGTAAGGGCAGTCATAGTAAAGAACAAAGCTCTGGTGTTAGTCAGACCTGAGTTCTGAGTCCGTAATATTACTTCCTTTATAAATAAGGTCACCGTGTGGCTTGAATGAGAAAAATCTGTGTGCAATCCCTTAGCAGTGTTTGGGGCTCCATACATGGGAGCTTCTTTTTTTTTAGCCGTACGCGCTCTACAGGTAGGGGACTTGTCGGAGGTCCCACAGCAGTCTGGTGGCAGAGCCAGGACTAGAACCTGTGACTCAACATTAGAGCAATGGAACCCCTCCAACTCTGACTGCTGTTGGGCTTGTTCAGTTGGCAAACACTGACTGGCACCTAATGCCCGGCCCTTGAGTAGGTACTGGGCACAGAGAAAGATAAGGCATAACCACTATGAAAAATGCCAATTGGGCCCTTTGTTTTTCTCCTTCTATAGTCTCAGCCATTCTTGTGGCTTTATTTGTTTTGCTGATGCCACTCACATCTGTACCTTTACAGCAGTACTTTGCTGACTTTCAGACTAGAAAATCCAACTGCTTCTCACTGGGAGTCTTCACAGAACTGGAGTAAAATTTGTTGCCTCCTCACAAATCTGCTCTTCCTCTGACGAATCCCACCGGGGCACCCAGGCCTTGCATACATACACCCCATTCTCCCCAAATCCCGTGGAGTCTATCTAAATATATAGTCCTTTGAATTCCTTCATTTCTCTCCATCGCGACTGTTAGGAGCCTAGCACTAAACACCCTGGGCACTAAATAGATTCGGACTGAGATTATCTTCAGTGACGAGCAAACACCAGCCTCTGTCCCGCTTCCAGGTCTTGGCACGTGTTGCTGTCTCTCTTTGGAACACTCCCCGTCACCCCTAACCAGGTTCCTGACTTTGTTTTAGAAGTCGTCCTTGTTCTTCTCCATCCAGGGGTTCTACAGCCCTTTACATTTCCCTGCACCGTATCTGTCTTGATCACTTCTCTACCTCCGGCACCTACTACCGTATTCCATTGGATGTTAAATGAAACAATGATGAATGAATGACAGACTGGGGCCAGATCACCAAAAGCGTTACTACGCCCACACGGAAAAAGGGGAAAAAGGTCGGATCTTACCCCGAGGGCAGGGCCAGTGCTGGGTAAAGGCCGAGATTAACAACACGGTCTCTTGCCTAGGCCTGCACCAGTTCACAGGCTTGCTGGCTCCCACCCTGGACAAGTTTGGTCCTAATCGCTCCTACTTTTTCTAACTTCAATTCGGGCTGTAGTCTCACTGGCACATGTTCCCGACAGCGGCCCCATCTGAAGTCAGAAGATCTGGGAAACGTGAGATCAACACGCACCAGACCAACCCCCTCACTGGACACCAGTTTCCCCGTTCCTGACACTGAGTTTGATCTACAAGACCTCCTGATCTCCAGGGTGCCAGTCTCTGGCCAGTTCCCTCCCCTCCCGCATATCCTTCCTCCGGAGGAAACATGACCCTTGCCGGCCGCCGTTGCCACCCCCCAACCTACTTGCTCTTGGTCCCGCCGCGCACCGTACTCAGGCCCCTCGCGCCGTTACTCGAGGTCCAGGAGGCGGGGTCTCCATGCGATCCAATGCGCTTGCGCAGACCGCCCCGGAGGGGCCCTTAGAGAAAGCGGGGGAGGAGACCAGTGCTGGTGGAGCTGGACGGCGGCCGGGAAGGGGCAATCCGTGTGGAAGCAGCTTTGACCTTAGGGTGGAGTCGGCTGGACCCAGGCAGTCCAGACTTTGGGAAAGAGAGGAGGAGTTAGGCTGTGTCGGCCGTTTGTTGCGGCTTTGCACAGCTCGTGGAGCGTTAGAGTTGGTGACGTCCGGTGTAAGATGGGGAAACACACCCAGAACGGGGCAGTGACTACCTCAGGGACACACAGCTGGTAGGGGTAGATGTGGTAATAGAGGCCCAGAGAGGGGCAGAGACCGGCGCAGGGTCCCATAGCACGTTACGGGCGGAGCCAGTGTTGGAACCCAGGCTTGTTTTCCACCCAGCCGGGTCCCAGAAAAGCCCACCGGCTCTCTCTAACCCGTGACAGCTGCAGGAAAAGCCTAAGAGGCAAAAGGAAAACACTTTCACTTTTCTAGAAATTTTAAAGTTAGGAACTGTTAAGGGTTACCCAGTGTTTCTCAAAATGTCCACAATCACTTGCATCAGGATCTGGGGCAGTTTTTTGTTTTTAAATGCAGGTTCTTGATACCTACCCACACCTCACTCCTTGGCAGGTTCCCAACGCCTGAACTGTTTTTTCTCTCTGGTTTATGATCGGATTGTTCTCAATCTGAAGTACTTGATAAGAATCGTAGTTAAACTGAATTCAGTCCAGATTCTAGTGAATTAACCATGAATAAGAGCCCCTGCTTTCACAACTAATTAAGAAGGTAGACCTGTAAAGAGTGATTTTTCTGGGGAATCGGGAGGCTTTGGGGGTCTTGGATAGGTAAAAATGTGTAGGCAGTGAAGGAAGTAGGGGTGGAGGTGAGAGGCAGGATTGGGGACAGTGTTTCAAGTGCCCCAACAGAAACTGCAAAGGTGAATAATTCTGAGTGTGGCTTGGATTGTTTCAGAGCCGATTAGGAGTTTGGTGTGGACACTAAGAAGGGCCTGGGAGTTGAAGCAGGCTACTAGGAAGGAGCTCAGTCTTGGAGGGAGAGCTTTGGGTGCCAGAGTAAGGAGTTTGGCATTTGTCCAATGAACAATGGGAAGCTGTCTTAAGAGTTTCAAGCAGGGTTGCCCTGGCTGGTGTAGCTCAGTGGATTGAGCATGGGCCTGGGAAGCAAAGGATCAACGGTTCAATTCCCAGTCAGGGCCCATACCTGGGTTGCAGGCCAGGTCCCCAGTAGGAGGTGTGCAAGAAGAAACCACACATTGATGTTTCTTTCCCTCTCTTTTTCTCTTCCCCTTTCTCTAAAAATCAATGAATAAAATCTTTGGGGAAAGGGAGAAACATGGTCTGTTTTGTGTTTGGTGCTGGTTACAGTGTGGCAAATGGTTTGCAAGTGGGGAGACTAAGTGAGGTCAGAGAGAAAGAGCTACCAGGACACTGTGAGATGATGAGGCAGTGACTGAGGGGATGGAGAGAAGGGGACTACTCGGACTGATTACAAGTCAGTGGTCCAACCCATGGGCCAGGGTGCTTCCAACTTCTTAAATAAAACATTTACATTCTCTGTCTACAGGACAGACTGAGCTCTTCAATCTTGCTAGCGGGGAGGGAAAGGATAAGTGGTTATAAATGTGGTTATAACCACAACAGTGTTCCATGATGTCCTTCCTTGGTCTCCTCTCATACCCGAGGAAGAGTTTGAAGCAGCAGTTACTGCGATAGGCCCCAGGTGGCAGGAAAAGCCTACTGTATTAACAAGGAACAAAGAAAGCTATTTCTAGTGCAGCATGAAATAACAAATCATGACCCAGGGTTCATGGTTCCCCTCCTCCAAGATGGGTGTCTGACGATATAGCAGGTGTCTATTTATGAGATTTGGGGAGGATTCCAGACCTAAACAGCCTTTTGGTTGAGTCCCCGCACATTTCGGCAAGGAAGGCGTTTTTATTCCATTCTATAGATGTATAGATGCGGCCGCTGAGCCTCAGAAGTTATGTGACTCGTTCAAGGGCACCCAGTGTGGGGTGGTACCGGCAGTGAGGGGCTCTTGACCAAGGGTCTTCCCAGCGAGGCTTTGCCCCTAAATCTTGCCATGTCTGGCTCCTTCAGATGCCATCCCCACCCCATCAGTCTGTATCACATTATCCTATGTATTTTCCTAGTAGCACCTATTAGTGTCTGAAATTATTGATTTTATGATTCTAGTGTTTCCCTGCATTATTAGATTGTGACCTTCATGAAAACAGGGACAATGTCTGTCTGTTCACCACTTTCCACCCAACACCTGGACTGGTGCCTGCCTGCCACATAGTAGATGCTCATTATTTGCTGAATGATGGGAATAAGCTGGCGACGGAGGAAGGGAAGGAAATCAACATTAGGTAAAAGCTTAGGATGTTTCAGGTACTTCTAAACTACCCGGCTTAATCTCACAGCCTTTCAAGGTAGTTATAGCAGGTCCTCGAATAACTTCGTTTTGTTCAACATTGTTTTATTGTAACTATAGGAGCTTCTGTTTATATCAATTAGCCTGTGATAAATTGGTTTCATTATTTGTCACCTCACTTAAAGCCACACAACCTACTGAAGACATTCCGTGAGGATTCACTGCACTGTATCTCCGTAGGGTGGACATGAAGACACGCTAAGTTCGGTTAAGTTGGTGGTTTGTTAGTTTTGTGGCCATAGACTCCTTTAAGAATCTCCATTAGATGCAAACCTTTTGCACACCATGTAGAGGTATCCACAGACCTCCTAGAGCCCGCTCAGGGATCCCAGGTCGAGGAACCCAGGATTGGAGAACTTGCCTGAGATCCCTCTGGCCTCAAGACTTGGCCTATCTCTGACCTCTTGACTGGGGCATCTCCGCCATCCCAGGGTCTGCATTGCACATAGTCTGCAACGGCCACGTGACTGCTGTCTTTTTTTAGCAATGACATCACCCCACCTGGTATTGTTTATGAGGCTGTCTCCCCACTGGGCTGGGGGGCCACTGCTTGGACATTCAGGGTGGAATTCCTCTGTCATCCAGCCCCTAGTGCGGGCCTGGCCCAGCAGCGCTGCTCCGGAAATGCCTGAGAATCAAAGTGAGGCCTCTCCCATGTGTTGAGGATTTACTGTGTGCCAGGCCTGTCCCAGACACTTTATATGTGTTATCTCATTTACACCCCAACAGTAATCCTGGGTGGGAGAAGCGACTATCCTGGTGTCACTGAGAAGAAACAGAGACTCAGTGGGGCTTTGCCTTCTGCCCGCTTGCAATGACTGATGGCCCGTGCTCTCATCACGCATGAACTCTTGAAGTTGTGGGCTGATAAAGGGGAGACATACCCCGCCGCCCCCAGGATCCTCAGAGACTTTCTACCAACAAGCTTCTAGTCCAGCTCTCACTTCATCCGTGAGGTCACAAGCCCAGAAAGGGGAAGACTGACTTATAGCCCCTCTTCTCTGCTTACTACTTATCCTCATCCACTTTGGGGCGGGATGGGATCTGACGTTATTACTATTACACCACCCGGGTAGCCCAGTGCCTGGTCTAGTCAGCACTCAGTAAATACTCTTACATTTTATCTGTTGTGAAGACATTGAGAAAGGGATGACGATGAGTACGACAAACACCCTTGCACCCACCACCCGACTTGTGAAATAAAACACTGCTAATTGAGCTGAAGGTCCTCCACAACCGCACCTCCCAAGTAAAGACTCCTGAATTTGCTGTTTATTATTCCCGTGCAATTTTTACTGACATATTCTGTACCATAAAGTTCAACCTTTTAAGTGTACAATTCGGTGGCTTTTATTCGCGACTGTGCAACCATTGCCACTATCTATTTCCAGAACATTTTCATAACCCCCAAAGAAAACTGGAACTGATTAGTAGCCACTCCCCCATTCCTCCCTCCCTCCAGCCCCTGGCAATCACTACTAATCTTTCGGTCTCTGTGAATGTTAGGGACATCTAACATAAATGGGATCTTATGTGTAGCCTTTTGTGTCTGGCTCCTGCCACTTACTGTAGTGGTTTCAGGGCACGCCCACCTTAGAGTACAGATCAGTATTTCTTTCCTTTTTTGCCTGAGTAGTGTTGCTTTGTGTGGAGAGACCACATTTTGTCCATCCATCCATCCCTCCACCCATCCATAAGTTGATGGGCATTTGGGTTGCGCCCATATTTTGCTATGATAAATAATGCTGCCGTGAACATTCATGTACAGATTTTGTATGGATGAGTGTTTTCAGTTCTCTTGGGCATATGTCTAGCAGTGGACTTGCTGGGTCATATGTCAACTCTGTTTACCTTTCTGAGGAACTCCGGACTATTCCAAAGTGGCAGCACTGTGTTACATTCCCACCAGCCACTCACGCGAGTTCCAGTTTTTACGTCCTCACCAACACCTGCTATTGCCTGATGGTGACAGTGCTAGTGTGGTAACTCACTGTGATTTCAATTTGCATGTTCCTAATGACCAATAATGAACATCTTTTCATGTGCTTATTGGCCATTTGTATATCTCCTTTGGGAAAAGGTCTATCGAAGTCTTCTGCCCATTTACAATTTGGGTTATTTGTCTTTTTATTGTTGAGTTATAAGAATTCTTTATACATTCTCTCCCTGGCCAGGTAGCTCAGTTGGTTAGAGCATCATCCTGATATGCCAAGGTTGCGGGTTTGATCCCCAGTCAAGGCACGTACAAGAATCGACCGACGAATGCATAAATAGGTGAAACAACAAATCAATGTCTCTCTCTCTCTCCCTTTCCCTTCCGCTCCCTCTCCAAACCCAGTCAATTAAAAAAAAATTCTTTGTATATTCTGGATACCAGACCCTTAGCAGATGTACAGTGTGCAAATAGTTTCTCCATTGTGTGGGATGCCTTGCTGGGTTTTTTTACAGTGTCCTTCGAAGCACAGATTTTTGATGAAGTCCAGTCCATCTGCTTTCCCTTTGGCTGCTCGTGCTTTAAGCATCATATCTAAGAAACCATTGCCTAATCCAAGATCATGAAGATTTACACCTGTGTCTTCTAAGAGTCTCATAGTTTTCACTCTTACATTTAGGTCTTATTAATTTTTAGTTAAGTTTCGTATATGGGGTGAGGCAAGTCCTATTCCTTTTTAATCCTTTCATTGGGTGTGTGTTTTTAAACAACATATGACATTATTTTTCCTGTTTGGGGGGCTTTAAGTGGTAGTGCACTGTGCATATTCTTGTGCGGCTTATGCTTTTCTTATTCAGCCTCATGCCGGAGAGTCACCCACGCTGAGAAAAGTACCTAGTTCACTTGTTTTCACGGTGCTATGGGTTCCATTGCATAAGGATGCCACATTTCATTTACCTTGTCCCCTGCGAAGGTCCTTTGGGTTCTCTCTAGTCCTTTACTGTGGCCGATGGTAAACAGCCTAACATGTGCCTCCCTGTGCGGTGTGTTGGAAGTCACGAGCATATTCAGATTTGCTAGAAAACGCAAAACGTCTCTCCTAAGTGGTTTGCAAAGTTGCGCCCCTTCCAGCAGTGTATCAGGGTTGCCCTCGGTCTGCATCCTCACCGAGACTCGGTGTTGTCGGGCTTTTTTTGTTTTTGCCAGCCTACTGAGGGTGAAATGACATCCCACTGAGATTTTCCAGATTAATAAGCAAAGTTTATTTTCAGTAAATATATGCATGGTTGGATGGACGGATGGACGGATGTGTGATGACGGAACGGATGCAGCTCATTGATGAGGAGAAGATGCTTTACTTTGCCTGTGGCCAGAGGATGGCAAGGCCCCGGGCCTGACCTGTGCTGGCTGTATGTAGGGAGACCCTGGAGCTAGGAAGTGCGGGGTGACACTGAGAACTCTCTGTGTGGGAGAAGGCAGTTGTCACCCTGAAACTGGCGATGGGAGCCTTTCCCCAGGGAGAGGCTGTAGTCCTCCTGCCCTTCTGTCTCCCCAGACTTTCACCATGGAGGGAGGGGGCAGGAGAGAGAGGAACCAGCGGGAATTGTGTAAGGATAAGAACAGGGTCCCACAGTCTTAGGGATGAGCCTTTGGGGGGAAACTTATCATGGCATCTGCATTGGTGGTATGCATTTCCCTCATTTATTCTACTGAATTTGGGGGTGAAAATAGTGCTAATAAGAAAAATAACAGTGCTCATGGACTGAACACTCATGTGCAAGGCATTGTGCTTTTTCTTTCTATACATGCATATTATCTCATTTAAGTCCCTGTGGAGTAGGTGCTCTCATTAACCACGCTTTACAGATGAGGAACAGAGTAACTGAGGGGCTACACTCAAGCAGTCTGACCCTGGGACGCTTAAGCACTGCACTGTGTTGTTAGCTTGGTTCAGCTAAACCCAGGGGTGCAAAGAGAGGAGAGGCTTGTCCAGGTTTGGGTGGGTGAGAAACAAGAGTCACAGTACCCACTCGGCCAGCATGGAGGGGTCGCTGGGGGGAGACCGAGAGGCCCCTGGGAAAGACGGCTTTTGAGAGGCAAATGCCCCCATCCCGGTGGACACGGCCCGTACGCATGGGTACGTCTGTGCCCAGTTTTCTAGCTACTGGGGATGCAGAGTGGGATCTCTCTGTTCTTGGGTCTCAAGAATGACCTTGTCTTGAGTGGAGAGGGATGAAAATCTGCAAACCTACCAATAATTGTAATAAATTTAAAAATCGATATACGTGATTCCAATGGGGAAGCAATAGCATTTATAGCAGGGACATAATTTAGCTAGTCTAGTCAAGGGAGACGTCTTTGAGGAGGTGACATCTGAGCTGAGACTTGAAGGACAAGAAGTAGGTAGCCATGCCTTAGTTTGGGGAAGCAGTATTCTGGGTGGAGGGAACGGCAGAGGCCAAGTCCCCGAGGCAGCACGGAGTTTGGTGTAGTTTACAATAAACTCTCAGAAGGGTGGTGTATCAGGAGTGGAATGAGTGAGCGGGTGGAGCAGCGGGAGATGAAACAGGAGTGGACAGGACCTCTAGGCCGGGGTCAGCAGGCTCCAGAGAGACTCTGTTCTTGCCTGTCCCTAAGAATTGGCGGTTGGCATACTTGGGAGTGACTGAATCCTAACACCAGGTCTGAGAAAGAGGGTAGAAAGGGTGGGGGGAGTTCTTGACATTTGTCCCTAGACTTGATGGATTAAGAATTTGGAGGGTGTGGGTGGCCTCGGCCCCTCCCCCTCCACCACACAGTTGATAAGATAACAACCCAAACTGAGGGCTGACCGAATAGCCTTCAGCAGGTAAAGGGTTAAACAAACGGTGGTACAGCCGAAATATGGAATTCCCACAACGAAAAGGAACAAACCGTAGATATGAGCAACAACGTGGATCTCCCCAGGGAATTATGCCAAGTGGAAAAAGCCAATCTCAGAAGATTATGCACTGTACGATTTCATTTATATAACTTTTTTGAACTGGCAGTTTTAAAAATGGAGGGCAGGTGAGCGGTTGCCGGGGTAAAGGATGGGATCCTGTTGGGGCTGCTCAGGCCCCTTGACTGTGGTGGTGGATCCACGAATCTACACAGGTGATGACATTGTGGGACTTACACACACAAACACACGCACCAGTGTATGTATATACTGACTCCACATAACAACCCAATGAAATAAGATTACGCCTGTTTTATGATGGAAACTGAGGCTTTAAGAGAACAGACCTGTTCAAGGTCACATCACACACACGGAACAGAGCTAGACAGTCTGACTCTGGAGCCAGTGCTATCAGACCCTCTTCTGCCATCTCTCCCCCAGACCACCTATTTTTGGCATCCTCCGTCCTCCAAACACTGGCCCTCCCAGGCCCCCTCCCTACCACCCTCCCCTCACCCCAGCTTCCAGGGCTTGCCCAGGTCCATGGCCCCCACCCCTTTCATTCATATTCTGAGCTTAGTTTGGAGCCTGGGGTTGGGCCAGACTATCTGGGTGGTGACCCCCTAGGGGGACACTTCATACTCGAGGACGTCCTGCAGCCTTTCCCCGTCCGTGCAGCTGCCTGGCAAGAGGAGTCTTGGAGGGGTTCATCACCCAGTCCCCTGACCTACCTGCTGTGGCCAGAATGTGCGTAGCCCGTGCAGTACAGAGGACAGAGCCAGCCGGCAGCATGCCCATACCTGGCAGGGAGGCCAGCACACCAGAGGGTGGGGGCAGCACTGGGCCTCTCGGGGCGGGGTGGTTCTGGAAGCTGATATGAACAGC
The DNA here is from genome assembly GCA_028533065.1 of Trachops cirrhosus. Lineage (NCBI taxonomy): Eukaryota > Metazoa > Chordata > Mammalia > Chiroptera > Phyllostomidae > Trachops > Trachops cirrhosus. Next base: position 75,370,598 of record CM052547.1, read on the forward strand.
AGCAACTGCTGGCATTATCTGGGCTCTAAGAATAGCTTGGACTGGAGAGTTGGGGGCTGGGGCCAGGGGAGAGGGTAGGAGCCTGTTTCCACCACCCCCTCCACCCCTGCTGGTTGGCCTAGAAACTAGGAAGCCTCCCTCTGGCTTACCGTTTGCCCTGGAACGGTTTTTATGGACACACCTTGTCAGCTACTGGGCTAGAAGAAAGAAGGTATCCGGGGACTCAGACCCATGGCTGAGGGCAATGAGCCCACGTGCTGAGGGCCAGTTCTAACCAGGCGCGCCCCCCGGACAGGGAGTAGGACCTTGTTTTTCAAGCATCGTGTTGGAGGTGACCCTTATTTATTTAGCCAACCCTTAAGAAATGGGTAATGCGTATACATGATTCAAAACTCAAAGGTAAACAAGGGTATGCAAGGAAAAAACAAGTCTCCCATTTTCCCTAGCCCCAGCCACCTATTTCCCTCTGCAGAGGCAACCACTCGTGGCAGCTTCTTGTTACCGCCACTCAGAGGTGGTCCCTCCACAGGTGAGCATGCGAACACACAACTCCTCTCTCTGCACTTTTATACGTCCCATACATGCTTCTCCTCACTTTTTTCACTTCGTGGTATATCATGGGCCTAGCAACAGTAATTTGCTGAGTCTCCATTACGTGCCAACCACTGCAAATGTTAATTTAACTCATATCATGCTCATCAGAATCCTGTGTGGCAGGTGCTGTTTACAAGTCTCCATTGTGAAGAGATGAAGTAAATTTCCAAGATTTCACATCTGGTGATCGACAGAGCCAGGATTCAGTCTCAGGCAGTCCGACTTTAGATAAAGTGTTCTTGGTCACTACTCTATACTCCCGCTCACGCGTGAGTCACATCGCTAACACGGCACCCCTTTACTCCTCCTGAGGGTCAAGGTAAGAAATGCATATTGAATACTTGCCATGGCCAAGCTCAGGCTGGGATCCAGCAGAGAATAAGGAAGACTAGGTCTCCGCCTTCGTGGAAGTGGCATCCCAGTGCCCATGAGTGTCTGCCAACCAAGGCAGGAGGAGGGAAACCCACACATCGAATGCTCACATTCCCATACACAGGCCTGCTGTTCGCACACACCCTGTTCCTTTATCCACTGGTCCTTTACGCACACCGCCTCCGAGCTGGAAGGCCTGAGGTCCCAGAGCTACAGGTGGGAACATGGAGGTCCAGACAGGCCCTTGTGAGCCTCATCCCCTGCCCCCCGGATCCATTTCAGCAGGGCTGGTGGGGGGAGTCTCTAATCCAGGGCCCAACCATTGTTTGAAGTTAGGAACAATCGGAGGGCGAGGGAGCTATAGATAGACTCGCAGCTGCTGTCACCTGTTCCAGCTTGGGCACTGGGCCTGGGCATTGTCTACATGGGGGCGCTGCACCGGTGAGGGCCCGCTTGGGGGTGGGAGATCGGCTCGGCTCTGCTCTAGGGAGACCAAGTTAGAGGCCAAGTCAGAGAAATACAGAGTCTCACAGGGCAGAGAAGGACAGGATGACAGAGAAAGACCAACACCCTTGAGACAGAAAAGATAACTCTCACCAAATAGCCAAAACGCTGAGATTGGTCGGGGGTGAGGGCAGAGACACACAGCTATGGAGAAAGTGAGGGCCTAAGACTAAGGCTGAACTCAAGGATGCAGCAAAGTGAGACCCAGACCAGCTCAGTCCCCCAAAGATCTTTCCAACCATTCTTCCATCTCCAGGAGGGTTACGTTTATATACTTCTCCCTGCGGCAGCCAAGTCCCAAGGGACACTTAAGAGACGTCCTAAGAGGTGGAGTGCTCTGGAAGGCCCCTGGGGTCTTTGAAAGGGGGAGGTTATGCTGCTGGGTCTAGTCATAGCTTTAGTTCACCATGACCTTAGGCAAGGAACTGCCCCCCACTCTGTGCCTCTGTTTTCCCAGCTATTCATTGAGAGGGTTGGTTTGCATGATCACTGAAGGCTCCTTTCATTCCCTGATGCTTGCCAGGACATTTCCCCTCATGTGTCTAACCTCCCTCCTGCTTGCTGCAGCTGAGGCCACAGTCTCCTCCTTTATTTGCCCTTCGTGAGGATGGGGGACAGCTGGTCCCCATTCCCTCCCCCTAGCAACCTTTCAGCCATAAATCCACGCTGAGGCGAGGCTCCTCCGGATAAACAGTCCCGATGCCTTTTGGCTGCCCTCATCCTATTTTCTGCTCGAAGCATCAGCGCTGGGGCCCACTTGGGCCCTCTGCAGCTGCCCAGGGCCCCAGGAGGGGGACGAGCCTTGGACGAGCAGGGGCCCCACCACCCCCAGGGTGCCAGGGGAGAGGGCCCTGCTTTGGGCCTCACCACCTCGCAGGGGGACCGTTATGGCAGCCGCCCCCTAAGTCGGTCTTCCTGCCGCCGGTCTCGCCCCTTCGGTCCGTCCTCCACACCAGCTGCCGCGGGGATCTTGTGAACGCATAAATCTGACCGCACTGTCAGATGCCCTCGCTCAGAGCTCTTTGATGAAAAAAATAAAATAAAAATGCCTTTGATGGCTCCCCAACTCCTGCAGGATAAAGCACCAAATCCTAGTCTGGCTTTTGAAGCCCTTCACAGGGCAGTCCCAACTGCTCCGTCCAGCCTTACCTTGCTTTATGCCCCCTGTGGCCCAGCCTCAACCCGTGTGGCTGCTCTGGCCGGGGAGTTTGGGTTCATGCTCTCTCTGTCCCCTCTCTCTGTCTACCTTCAGTGCCTCTCTCTGGCCAGGCGCCGCCTCTCCCACCTGGATGGCCACGGCCTTTTGCCCCTTCCAGTCCACTCTCCATATGGCAGCCAGAACGATCATTATTAAACTTCAGACCACTTACTCTCTTGCCGTCACAACTTCCTGTCGCACGGGCCATGAAGCCCAGAGCCCCTACCCAGTCCCACAAGATTCAGTGATCCAGCCCCTGCCTACCTGTCTCACCTCGCCGTGGAACACCCTCCCCTTGCTCCCACGCCAGTGGCACTAGCCTTATGACATGGCCTCAAACACACCACCAAGCTCTTTCTGCCTCAAGGCTTTTTCTTTACTGTTCCTTCTGCTTGGAATGTTCTTCCTTTGGCTCTTAGCCTGCCTGTCCCCTTCTCATCCTGCAGGTCTCACCTTGAAACTCACCTCCTGGAAGAAGCCCTCCCTGACCAACTTGACTAGAGTTCGCCACATCGCCCCCCAAGCGTTACTCTGCCGTTCTCTCATAGCACGCGCCATGCTCTTCCATTACCTGAGAAACCACATTTGCTCTTTATTTGCTGCCACTCTGTGGGGGAAGGGACCTTCTTATCATGCCCCTCTCCTTGCCAGTCTGAGTGTCAAACTTGCTTTCATCCTTTAAACTCTTCCATTCTAACATCTTCCTTGAGTGCCTTTCCTATTCTGGATGACGAGTGTCGTGTTCCCATCCTGGACACAGATTAGAAGCTGTCAGAGGCTGAGTGAATTGAATGCTTGTGTCCCTCCTAGCTGTAGTACCATTTTAGCAGAGTCCTTCGATGTCTTTTCCAAAGAAGGACTTCCAGGCGCTGGGGTGCATTGGTGGCAGATATATTTTGGGCTGGGGTTAGTTTCCGAATCACATCTTCTCTGCCTACCTGCCTGGCATCTCAGGCTAGAAGAGGGGCGGCCAGAGGGGCTAGACTCCTTTGGGCTTTGCCCCATCCACTCATTGCTCATGGAAATCCCCTCCAAAATAGCCCTGGCTCAGCAGCTGCCTCCAGGTCTGGTTGGTACTAAGCTGTAGGCTCAGGACTCTTGGCAACTGCTTGCTGATCTGAAGCCTTTGGTGGAAAGAAGTTGGGGACACCAAGACCCTGATGTCTAGCGTGGCTCCATCCCCCTTCATCCTAAGACTTCCAATTTCTGTCTTTGGCCACTTTATCCTTTACCCTGGATCCCGCCGCTTCCCTACAACCCCATTCCTAGCTAGGCCCACGTTTCCCCGGCTGTGCCACGGGGAGTGGAGGTGGTGGTGGGCAGATGACATTTCAGTCTTTGAGGGCAGTGATAGGCCTGTCCAGAGCCCCTGGGGCCCAGCCCTCCCTGACAGCCCTTCCCAACACTGTCAGTACCTTAAGTGCCTAGAAGACTGTGGTTCTTTGAATGGTTTCCGGGGAGAACATTTCCAGCCCAGCAGGGTGGACGCACTGTAGGCCAGGCTGCAGGTAACTCACCGGCCCTCATGCGGGTCCGGACAAGCTGCTTTCTGTTGCTGGTTTTCCTGTGCTGAGGGAGTGGGGTCGGCAGTCTGGCCTGGGCCTCCGGCTCTCCCCATCAGGGCCTCTGTGTCCTCAGCTAAGCTGAGGGCCTGGATGAGACCATTTCCCTTCCAGAGCTGATGCTTCTGATTCTGGATGCTTTGGAAGCCTTCAAAAAAGAAAACGGAGGGAGTAATGTAAACAATACAGGAAAGCACAGAGAATAATTAACAAAGCCTTGTACACACGTTGTCATATTTGCTTCATCCTTTGCACCAGGATTCTAGCCTTACAGAGTTCTAATGGTCCCAGAGTCCAACACCTCAGGATTCTAATGCCCCAGGATTCCAACACCCCAGAATTCTAAACGTAGGTGCACTTATGTGTTGGCTCTGTACTGCTTATGGTGGGAAGAGGCAGGAAGCAAGCCTTTGGGCTGTGTACAGTCGCTGCTCGGTGGACGTGTTAATTGGGATGGGAGGGTGGTTATCAAGAAACAAAGCTTCCAGAGGTGCTAAACTGCTAGAATCCTAGCGTCCTAAAGTTGGAGGAGATCTCAGAGGTTGCCCAGTCCACAGCCTCAGGCCCTGTGCAAGCTCTGCTAGACTCTTCCTTGCTGTTGGCAGGCTCCCTTTCTTCCAAGGCCGCCTCCTCGATCGCCGACTGGCTCCATGTGTGAAAAAGTTCTTTTTTGTGTGTATGTCCGAACTCTGCTTCCTTGTAACTGCCCCATTGGGCTGCTCTTGAGGTCACACCAGTCACATAGGCTCTTCAAGTATCTAAAGTCAGGACCTTAAGTCCTTGAGATTGTAGCATTTGTTCCATCTCTCAGGTGCTTCTTGGGCTTCCTCATTGCTTTGTCATGTTTGTCTGTGAGCTCATCTCAGCAGAAAGGTGTGCCCTGGGTGGTAAACACGAATTTACAGGGCAGTTCTAGACCCATTTCTTTTGGTTGGTTTCTCAGCGCCAGGTTTTTACCCTGAGCAGGTAATTCTAGAATTCAGACCAACATTATTCTTGGTATCAGCTAAGCTGTTTAGAAGTTCTGAGTCTCCAGGCTAATTGCATTGCTTGGGCCCTAGGCATGAAGCCCTGCTTTCTGAGCATGTTTGAGCAGGAAGCAGAGCTTCCCCGACCCTGTGGACTTCCTGTAAATAGCTCAAGCCACGTCCTTAGCCTCTGACCCTGTAAGGATATTAAAACCCTAAAATATAAATGATCTATCAATTTTGGTTCATTTTCTTTTCTTTTTTTAGATTTTATTTATTTTTAGAGAGAGGGGAAGAGAGGAAGAAAGAAGAGTAGAGAAACATCAGTGTGTGGTTGCCTCTCATGTGCCCCCTACTGGGGACCTGGCCCACAACCCAGGCATGTTCCCTAACTGAGAATCGAACCGGCGACCCTTTTGTTCGCAGTCCGCACTCAATCCACTGAGCCACACCAAACAGGGCAGTTCGTTTTCTTACTCAACAGGTATTTACTGACTTTCTACTATGTGTAGGTATTTTGCAAGGTGCTGGGCATCTAGACCAAACTCTTGCATTTTAGTGTTGGGAGGCAGGCAAGAAACAAACTCAGGTCTATGAAGAGAATTAAAACAGAATGATGTTCTCACAAATATAGCATGGAGAGAAAGAAGAAAGGAATACGTAGCGTAGGATTCCACTCATAGAAATGAGGAAGACTAATCTGTGACACCGGAAGTCGGGACAGCAGGTGAGGGAGTGCTGGCGGAAGAGGATGTGAGTGGGATGTGGTGATCTCATTTCTCAAACAGGGGGTGTTTGTTTTCTTTGTGAAATTCATCAGACTGTACGGAATAGTCACCACAGCCCTGATTGTTATGTTATGGCAGAATGACCGAGGACAATCTATACGTCCACCCAAAGGAGACCTGTATCATTCCATAACATGGAGAAATATCTGTAGGATGAATTCCTACAAGGGTCTGGGCATTTGCAATTTGGACAGATATTGCCAAATATGGCATGTATTTATAACACAGTCTTCATGGAATATACACACAGTGAAGTTCATCCTAAGCACACAGCTCAGTCAGTTGTACCGAATGAACACACCTGGGTAACCATCACTCGGCTCAGTACACCCAACACTGTCTACATTCCAGAGGCTGCTCCCGTGCCCCCTGTGGTCCTTACCCTTCCTCCAAGGACCACTCTTCCATTTTCATCATCACACGTTACTTTTGTTGGTTTTAAACTATGTATGGTTGAGCTTTGAAATTATTTCTATGTATTTTATGGCATACAGACACGTCTCTGTGTTTGGACTGGTAGCCCATTGGCACAGAGGATTTCTCTGTGTGAGCTCAGCCTGACACCCGCGTGGAACTCCGGCTCTGGGCCCCTGTTGTTCTAGATGCGCAGGGTCTGAGGCTCCTGGATCCTCTGGTTCTCCGACTCCACAATTCTGTGATGTCACCAGGGCCTGAATGGGATGATGGACAGGAGGGCCTGGCAGTGCCCTGACACATTCCGAAGCCTGTATCAGGCTGACTGAGTGCCAGCACCCTCAACCCCTGTTGCAAGTGGGGTGCGGGACAGGGCTAAAAGCGGGAAGTTGGCTTCCTGTGAATCTTTCGTGTCACAGTATGAAGGGGCTTCTAATTGGTCTAAATTTCCTCGATTTGCTTCCTCTTCAGCCAAAGCATTCTTTTATGTCTACTGTCTCAGGTCTGGTTTTCTTTATGCGTTAATATCCCCAGGGTACTCCAGAGAGATGGGGATAGAGGCTGGGGGAAAGAGACGGCATCCAGGTGCTTGGAGAAGGATGTCTCTCTCTCTCTCTCTATCTCTTCTCCTTTTGACCTGGTTTCTGACACTGCTTATCTGTGAAATTTGGCCAGTGTTTTCCTCGCTCTGGGCCTCAGTTTCCCTGGTGTGTAAAGAGAGTTGGACTAAAGAATCCCAGAGGGCACTTTATGGTTCCCACTCTCTGAGTCTCCTTGCCCTCCATTCTGGGGTTGTGGGTCTTCTTCTGCGTCGATCATATTCCCCGTGACTCAGTTTCTCTCCCCAAGTGCCTCAGTTTTCCCCAGTCTCTCCCTGCTTGGTCCCCGCTGGTGTCAGCCTCTGAGTCCCTGGCTCCCTGTCTCTCAGTGGAGTGTCTCTCTTCAGCCTTTGTGCTCCCCTGACAATGGGAGGTAAAAATAGCCCAGGGGCTGTGCTGGTGGAGATAAAAGGGAATTTGACTTTTGTGTCCTGCGGCCAGGCTGGGGGGGCTGTGACACGTGGAGATTGCTGACATAGCTCTCCTCCTCACTGACCTTGACGGCGGCAATAAAAGGGGTAGCCCAGCTCCCAGCCCTCACCGTGGTGCTGAGGTGGGTGATCAGGGCCAGGGCTGGAGCTAGAGGGCAGACAGGTGGGCCAGTGGGTGAGGGTGAGAGTCAGTCTGAGTCTCTCCATGTCTGTGGGAGAGGATGCTCTGGTGTTTGTGAGTGAGTGTTCGTGTGTCTCGGGGGTTCACCAGGGAGGCCGAGGTGAGCCTGTGGGGAGCCGCAGGGAATCACCTAGTGTTGCTGGATCATGCCCCAGTTTGGGGCCCCTGGTCCCTCAGTTCCTCCGTCACTGCCATCTTCCAGTGCCCGCTGCCTTGGACCACCTGAAGCCTCCAAGATTCTTAGTCCCTGGTCCTCCGCCTCCCAGTGCTGCCACCATGATGGATGTGAGTGAGCTCGGGGAGTCCGCCCGCTACCTCCGCCAGGGCTACCAGGAGATGATGAAGGTGCACACTGTGCCTTGGGATGGTAAGTGAAGGCAGAGGGCACGGCCACAGAGAAGCCTTTTGGATGCAGAGCAGGAGTGGGGAGGGGTGACGCCGAGCTCAGGGGAGCTGGCCCGACAGCTTCAGCTCTGGACCTTTCCCTCAGAGTCTGGGGTCCTGAGGCTAAGTTCTGTGCACATCACTGTGTTTGTGAACAAGCCTCGGTTTGCTCCTCTGTGAAATGGGACAGTATCGGCTGCATCCCGGGGCGGCAGCCTGTGGCCAGAGCCTGAGACCGCTGAGGTGAGAGTGACTGGTATGGGTGCAGGCGGCTTCCACGTGTCCAAAAACCTGTCCTGGAGTTATTTTTAGTGCTTTCCGTAGAGCCAAAGCCTCTGTTTACTAGGGACAGGAATAAAGACGACTATTTATGACCTGGTTTGTTCATGGGACAATAATAACAATAGGCAATGTGTATCAAGCGCCTATTGTGTGCCAGGCCTAGCCTATATGACCTTCCATGCTTGATTTCAACAACCTGGGGAGGCGGGGACCAGGGCGCCAGCTTTGTGGGTGTGCCATCTCTGCATTTGCAAAGGGTGCTACCCTCCGGAGGGCCTTGTGTTTGATTTATCACTCTATCACCATCTTGAAGTTTTTAATAATTTTTTTTTAAACGAGGGGTCTGAACTTTAACACTGAGGCCTGCAAATTATGCAGCTGGTCCTGACGGAAGCACTTGGCTAGTAAGTGGCAGGACAGGGAACAGAACCCGGTGGTCTGAAGCCTGAGTCCCTGCCTTTAACCAGCATGAAATATGGGCTCACTGAAGCCCTGGGGCCAGCGGGCCAGGCAGGAAGGAGCACAAGACCTGGGTTTGAGTCTTTAGTGAAATGGAGGAGGCGGAATCCCCCTGAGGATTATGCGCCTGACATAAAGGGCCCCTCCACATCCAACCTCAGGAGACGCCCATAACATTTTGCCTTTGAGGGAACAGGCCCAGAGACAATGAGGGATTTTCCTGAGGTCACAGGGCACATACGGCAGAAGCAGGAATCTGAACCCAAGTGTGTAGTCCGGGCAGTGAAGGACTGTTACCCCAGTCAGGGAGTCCCCTGAGAAGATGGTTAGAGCCCCTCCCAGCCCTGCCCTGCCAGGAGCCTGAGTCTGGAAGGATCTATTCTGGGTGTTCCTGCGACCTGACAGAGGGGATACCCGGAGGGGCGCAGCTCTGTGGCCACGGTTCAGGACCCCCAGCTGGACCCCCAGCCCCTGTGTATGGCTTGGCGCTCTCAAAGCCCCAGTGCTTTCCCCTCAACCTAGGGAAGAAGCGGGTCTGGGTACCTGATGAACAGGATGCCTACGTGGAGGCAGAGGTCAAGTCGGAGGCTACAGGGGGCAGAGTCAGCGTGGAGACCAAAGACCAGAAGGTTTGGCTGCACCTTTTCCCTGTGTTAGCTCCGCTACTCCCCCACCCTCACCCTGGGGTGCAGTACCTGGCCAACGCGCTCTGTATGAAAGGGGGTCTGGGCGCTTACAGGGGTGAGAGGCGGAGGTCAGTGGCTACCTGCCTGCCTGCCACTCCACCGTACGGCCTCCACTCCACGTTACGGCCTCCCGGCAGGTGCTGATGGTACGGGAATCAGAGCTGCAGCCCATGAACCCGCCCCGCTTCGACTTGCTGGAGGACATGGCCATGATGACGCACCTCAACGAGGCCTCGGTGCTGCACAACCTGCGCCAACGTTACGCTCGCTGGATGATCTACGTGAGCCAGGAGTCGGGGAGGGGCCACGGGTGGGGCGGGGCTGTGTGTGTTTGGGGCGGGGTCGTAGCAGCAAGAGCCGGGCTAGAGGGAGAACCAAGGCGCTGTGGGGACCAGGCTATGGCGAAGGGGAGGGGCTGGCGGTGGGGCAGGGCCACGTCCTAGGACTGTAGTACTGGGCTGGAGTTTTGGTTCTGGGAGTGTAGGGGCGGAGCTTCAGCTTGGGGGCGAGGCTAGAGGCTCTGCAGTGGGGCCACGATGATGGGGACCTGGGCAGTGGGCAGGAGCAAGGGTTGGGTTGGGGCTAGGGCAGCCACTGAGGGTATCCTGTGCCCCAGTTAAGTGACTCCTTGGGGAATAATGCAAAGGTCATGGTTTTGTAAGAGCTGGGGCCTGGGAATGGGAAGTTAGCTTCCAACAACCCGTCTATACCCTTTCTCCTCAGACCTACTCCGGCCTCTTCTGTGTCACCATCAACCCCTACAAATGGCTCCCGGTCTACACACCCTCCGTGGTGGCTGCTTACAAGGGAAAGCGCCGCTCCGAGGCCCCACCCCACATATATTCAGTGGCAGATAATGCCTACAATGATATGCTGCGAAGTAAGGGCTGCCTCCACTCCTCCCCTTCCTCTTCCCGCCTAAGACCCCCTCCCCAGCTCCAGGGAAGCCTCTGTAAAGGACCCCCCGTCCTCCGCTTGCATTGCCCTGCTTTAGCATAGCCATTCTGTCTCTCCACGTGGGAGCTGGCTGCCGGCTGGAGGGTCCCATCTGGTCCTATTCACTTCCGGCTCTGGCTGGTGGAGGGGCTGCCCCGGTGCCATGGATACCCAGTGTGTTCCACTTGTGGCTGATCCCTCACCTTGGCTAACTTCTGTGTCTCCTTCCCATTCCTCCAGACAGAGAAAACCAGTCCATGCTGATCACGTAAGTGTGGGGCTCTGGGGACGGGGTGGGACAGGCCAGCCCTGTGGCAGGAAGAGAGTGGAAATAAAATCATTTCCCAGGGTTGATTCCAAAGTGCCTAGCCCTGGCCGGTGTGGCTCAGTGGTTGGAAGGTCATCCCGTAGCTGAAAGGTTGCAGGTCCGATTCCTGGTCAGGGCACCCGCCTAGGTTGTGGGTTTGGCCCCATCCTGGCACGTACCATCCCAGGTCTGGGCGTGTGTGGGAGGCAACCAACTGGTGCTTCTCTATCTTATTAATGTTTCTCTACCTTCCGTTCTCTCTAAAAATCAATGAAAAAATATCTTTGTGTGAGGATAAAAAATCTGTTTAAAATTGCTTAGGATAGGACTTTCACCCCTTGGTGCCAGGGTGTCAGCTGAAGCTAAATTAGAGCACGTTCTCTGCTCCCAGTCTGGGTAGACGTGTTTCAGACGGTGAGCAGGGGAGAGACCCCCAAGCACCAGAATGGTCACCAGCCCCGAGACCCCTCTCCCCAGGGCCTGGAATCTTCTCCCACACTGATCTTTTGGGAGTTCTGATTCTGGTTCAAGGGGGGTGGGGGGATTCCCTTCCCTTTCTTCCTCCTTACCATCTCCTTACCTCTGGGTCTTATTTCTGATCCTTCCTTTGCCTCCATGGGCAAGTGGTGAATTCTAACACGCCGAGTTCATGTCCCACCAGGCCAATATGAACATTGTTTATGTGTGAGTGTGAGTGTGAGTGTGAGTGTGTGTGTGTGTGTGTGTGTGCAGGCTGGTGGTTAAGGGCATGGCCTTTGGAACCAGAAAGACCTGGGTTCATGTTCTGTGTTCACTTCCTCCTGCTGGTGCCCTCAGGCCTCAGAGCCCCACCAGTAAAGGCAGAGCAATCCTATCCACCCACCCGGCAGAGCCATAGGAGTCAGCAAGTTAATGTCCACACCTGGCACATGGCAGGGACAGCCACACAGCTTCTCTGAGCCCATTTTCTTACCCATAAAACGGAGGTGGTGATGGTGCCTGCCTTACAGGTTTCTAAGGCTTAGAACATAGGTACAGCACTTGGCCCCGCGCCTGGCACTAAGTGTGCGCTCAGTGAGCAGTCGCATTGTGTGTGTTCTCATCCCACCAGGATGAGCTGCTCTGGCTCACTTTGTAAACTCAGCACTTCTGAGGGCCGGGTCCTTCGGGGGAGGTTTTGAGTTGGGGCTCCTAATCAGGAGCTGGGTTGGGGGAGGGCAGGGGGACCCCGCCTGTGGGGTGAGGCACTGGGGGAAGGGAGGGATCAGAGTGGCCAGATGGGCATTGGTGACTTATGTTTGTGTTGTCCAAGCGGAGAGTCGGGGGCCGGTAAGACGGTTAACACCAAGCGGGTCATTCAGTACTTTGCCATCGTCGCTGCCCTGGGAGACGGGCCGGGCAAGAAGGCCGTAAGACTCGCCCACCTGGGCGCTGCTCGCCACTGCTTCTCACTGTTTTTCTTTTTGTGTCTTTCTCCTCCTTTTTTCCTCTTCTCTTTCTTTTTTTCTTTTTAAGTTGATTCCCTAGAGCTCTCAGCCCTGCCTGAGCCTTCCACCCTGGTGGGGGACTCTGGCCTGAGCAAGGCTTGACCAGAGGGGCTATGGCCCCTCTGCCGCGCTGCGTGCCGCTGCGTGCCCCGACCCGTCCTCGTCCCGTCTCCCCATCCCATCCGTACCAGAGAGGGGAGGGGCAGCATCGCTGCTCCTAAACTTTTTATTTAGATTTCCCTCCCATTATGACCTTCACATTTTGAGAGTTTACCAGATAGGCTGCTTTTGCTAAGAAGTGATTGTTTTCTTGGTCGTCACGCACCGGCGACCTGCTGCCAGTAAAACCAGCGGGCTTACGTGGAGTTTGGCCACAGCCAGGCGCACCTGGTTTTCCCAGCAGCCAGGGGAGGGGGCATCCTGATTTCTGGATGGCTTTTGAAAATTTCTGAAACAATAGGGGCACCAGTTTTTGTTTTATTTTGTACTGGGGTTTTTTTTTGTTTGTTTGTTTTTGAGGTACAGTATTCATTCCTACACCCCAGGCCAGCGGTTCGGATCTCTGTGTGCCCCTCCCTGAATCCACCCCGGAAATGGGCCGCCTTTTCTTTCCAGAAGCCCAAGCCCCGCCCACACAGTCCCCACTCCTGGTCTTGTTGAGCCTTGCTTTATTCTGGGGCATTTTTCTTTTTTCTGATTTTCTTTTCTTTTCTCCATTTTAAGTTTTTTTTTTTCTTTTTGCCTTTTCCTTTTTCCCCCATTTGAATTTCTTGGCTTTTGATTTTTAGTTCAGTTTTGGTTTTTGTTGTTGTGGTGGTCGTTTTTGTTGTTTTGTTTTTGCTGCTGACTTTTTGGTACTTTTTCCTCCTTCCTCTCCCCACCCCGTTTTCCAAACCCCTGCAGTGTCTGTGAGGGTGCTGCAGAGAGTTGGGGTTTGGCCCAGTAACAGGAATGGAGGGTAGGAAGAGGCCGGAGCTGGCAGGGCCGGGGCAGAAGGGATCCCTCACCGGGTAGTGCGGAGTGGGGGAGGCTGGCCCACAGGGGCTGTGGGTTCTGGAACGTAAAGACCTTATCAACCTCCCCGCCCCGTGGCCTCAAATTTGACCACACCTTCCAGAGAGAGCCCTGTTCCAAATCTTTGACTGAGATTCTGTGAAGTGGAGCTGGGGGCACGGGCTCCTGCCATTTCTCTCCTGCCTCTGTCACCCCACCAGTATCTCTGGGGGGATTGCTTAAGTCCTGGGCTCTCTGGAGGTGAGTGAGTAACCAAAGACCCTTGGTGGCATGGCATCTGTCACTCTAGAACCCAGTCTTCCTCCTCTCCTTTTCCCAGGCTGCTAGGATCCAGGGTAGCTAAGAGAAGGAAAGGACAATAGAGGGAAGCAAGGGTGAGGCTAGGGGAGGAGGGTGGCGGGGGGATCTCTCCATTCAGTAAGTCTCTCTAGGGGAGACACACGGGTGGCTGTGGGCGCTGCGGGAGGAAGATGCCTGGGCTCAGTGCCTGCTCTGCGCCACCCCCCACCCCGCCTATGAGGCTGAGTTTCCTCATCTGCAAAGCAGGGTAATAGTAGGCATCTAGCAGGGCAGAGTGGCAGGGCCACTTGGAATAATAGCAGGTGCAACGCAGATGTGCCTAATCACAGTAGGAAGGAGTGTGGAGAAGGGCTATCACAGAGGGAGGTGAGGGTAGGAGGGTTCAGGCAAAAGAGATCTCCTCCAGCCAAAGAGCATCAGGGAAGGCTTCCTAGAGGAGGGGGCATTTGAATTGGGTTCTGAAGGGAAGTAGATTTTAGTCAGGGCCTGGGGCAAGGGCTACTTTCTGGAGTATGGGAAATAAAGGGATGTGGAAGAGGCCAGAGACAGCTGGGGGAGGGCAAGGGCTGCCAGTGGGAGACCCCGCTCCCAGACTCAGCCCCCTGCCATGCCTGCTCCTACTTTCTAGCATTTCTCCTCGTAACAGTCCTGGGAGGGCGAGGCATGGGGAGTGGGGTGGGGGGCTCCTGTTCACTGTCCTGCTAACCACTGCCACCCCGGCCTGGTGAGACCTCACACCTTCTAACATTGCCTTCCTTCTCCCCCCAGCAATTTCTGGCCACAAAGACTGGGGTAAGTATGGGGCTAGTGTGAGCGGGACAGGCGACAATTACAAGGTCCTGGGGACCCTGCCCTTCCCCTTCCCAACCACAGGTTGTCTGGGCTGATCTGGGGTCCCAGTCAGTGAGCACCCCTCACCCCACCAGGGCACCCTCGAGGATCAAATCATTGAGGCTAACCCTGCAATGGAGGCTTTTGGCAACGCCAAGACCCTGCGGAATGACAACTCGTCCCGCTTTGTGAGTGGCCATGGTGGGAGAGGCGCGTGGTGGAGCAGGTCCGGCAGTGGGGAGCCTTCAGTGGCTAGGGCAGCCCTGGCTGGGCCTGCCGACTGAGCCCGCACCTCTGCCCACAGGGCAAGTTCATCCGCATTCACTTCGGACCCACTGGGAAGCTGGCGTCTGCGGATATTGACAGCTGTGCGTCTGGGCGAGTGAGGGAGAGGGCGGGCGGGGACGGGGACAGAGCCGGGCCTGAGGCTTTCTGCTCTGACTGAGCGCCCATCAAGTCCTTGGGGGGCCCGCCTGTTTCGGGCACTTCCCTCCATCCCCTGGCCATCCTCAGGCCACCTCACGTGTCACCTGGAACATTCCACCAGCGTCTGTGTGGTCTCCCAGCCTCCATTCCTCTGCTTGATCTTCCAGCCAGAGTGACATTTCCATGGATGCTAATCTGACCACATTGTGTTCCTGCTTAGAAACCTTTTCTGGGTCCTACCACCTTAAGATGGAGACCCAAACTGGGTCTCTGGCTAGTTAGGCTGTTTATGATTGGGCCCTTACACCATCCCAGTCTTTCCTCTGGCCCCAGTAGGGTAGGCCTGTGCCCCGTCCTGCCCCAGCCTCCTCTCTACACATCGAGTCCCCATCCTTCCTGGGATAGGAGCCCCTCCTAACGCCAGTCTGGCGTTGTTGCCCATCCTGCCTCACCCAGCCCAGCTGCACAGACGCCAGGTGCCCAGGCCACATGCACAGAGGAGTCCCCACGGTGGCTACTCCCCACCTTGGGATTCATGGCCAGATCCTGATGGATAAGCTCAGGCACATGGGGATGGGCGGGGAACATCCTAGTCCATGCCCCGACTGACAACGGGCAGACTCACCAGCCTGCCCTGGAGGAAAGGAATGTGGTCGTGGATGAAGGAATGAAAGCACAGATGAAAGAACGGAGAGATGAACACCCCCCAGCAGACACCCACGTTCACACACCCACACACAGTTACACACGGATGTACAGACACACACACATTCCCCCATTGTGACGTGTGCACAGATGGAGAGACACCCTTAGTACAGGTGGACCTGTGCAGACAGTGCCTCTACACGCTCCCCTGCCCCTCACCGACACCCCTGCCGACCCTCCAGCCCTTCTGGGGCGACCTGCTCTGGGGAGGTGCAGAGGGTGTTGGGCCAGTGCCTCCCTCTCTTCCAGATCTCCTGGAGAAGTCGAGGGTGATCTTCCAGCTGCCTGGAGAGCGTGGCTACCACGTCTACTACCAGATCCTCTCAGGGAAGAAGCCAGAGCTGCAGGGTGAGGGCTGGGGACAGATAGGGTGGGAGGCAGAGCATGTAGGGCTGGGAGGGCTTGAGGGCTGCCCGGCCCCCATCAGACCAGGGCCTGGGATGTTCCCTCACTCTTCTGGGGTCTGTGACATCCTGCCTTTCCTCTGAGCCACTTCTGTTCCCCTCACTCCCTTCCTGGGTCTCCTGGTTATTGTTGAGCCCTCTCCTCCTTGAAGGGAGCTGGTCCTGTAGTGCCACTGCCCTTGCAGAATTGTCCCTCCTGCTGTCCTGAGACTGGAGAGGCCCCGCCCAGCACCAAGGAAGGACAATGGCTCCGTCTAGGCCCAGCTCCCCTCCCTTGCAAGCCCCTGGAGGGCAGAGTCTGGTCCTCACTGTGCCTCAGCTCAGGGTCTGGGCCAGAGGGCTGGCCCTGAACAGTGGTGGAGAGATGGATGAGATGTAGGGACTGGGACTCCTTCCTCAGAGAACCGTAACTAAGTCATGGACGCGGGGGTGGGATGAAAAACAGACTGTGACGTCCTGGGAGGGCCCATGCCTCCTGTGGGGCTGGCCCCCAGGACCCACAGCACTAGGACGGGGGTGGAGGACGGCCAGGTGAGCACAGCCGGACCCACGTTCTCCACCCCGTGTCCCCTAGACATGCTGCTTCTGTCTATGAACCCCTACGACTACCACTTCTGCAGTCAGGGCGTCATCACCGTGGACAACATGAATGATGGGGAGGAGCTCATGGCCACGGACGTACGTCTGGGGTGGGAGTGGAGCCGGCGCCTACAGTGCGGGGCCGTGCGGTGCTGGGCAGAGATCAGGGAGTGGTCTGAGTGCCCTCAGCTTGGCCGGACCCTGGAGGAGCCCGGATGTCCCTGATCCCGCCGTCCTGCACCACAGCACGCCATGGACATCCTGGGCTTCAGCGTGGACGAGAAGTGCGCCTGCTATAAGATCGTGGGTGCCCTCTTGCACTTCGGCAACATGAAGTTCAAGCAGAAGCAGCGGGAGGAGCAGGCCGAGGCTGACGGCACAGAGAGTGAGGGGCTCTGATCCCAATGTCCTGTCCTTGACCATAAACCCTAACCCTTGTCCACGATCTTTGACTTCAGTCTTAGTTGGCTCTGATTGTAACCCCTGACTTCTCAACTCCAGACCCTCTCCTTCCTAAACTGTACAATTTGCTGGCCCTGAACTTGACCCCTCCCAGCCTCCCTTTCCTAATGCCAGGCTGAGGCCAGTTGAGTCCCCAGGTGCTCGAATTCTTGGCTTCATCCTCCTCATTGCACCTGTGTGCCCTGCCAGGTGCTGACAAGGCGGCCTACCTGATGGGAGTCAACAGTGGGGACCTCCTCAAAGGCCTTCTGCACCCCCGAGTGCGTGTGGGGAACGAGTACGTGACCAAGGGCCAGAGCGTGGAGCAGGTGAGCCGCCTGCAGGCCAGGGCCCACCTGGGGACAGCTGGGGCAGGGCCCCTCCCTGCCAGGTCCCAGCCCAGCGTCCTCACCCCTGCAGGTGGTGTTTGCCGTGGGGGCCCTGGCCAAGGCCACCTACGACCGGCTGTTCCGGTGGCTGGTGTCTCGGATCAACCAGACACTGGACACAAAGCTGCCCCGGCAGTTCTTCATCGGGGTCCTGGATATCGCCGGTTTTGAGATCTTTGAGGTGAGAGCAGGCCCACCCCCCGGCTCTGTTCTCCCTGGGGTGGAGGGCCGTGGCGGGTGGGGACAGCAGCCCCACACCCCTGTCCCCGGGCCTCCCTGTCCCCATCTGCAAGGAGGCTGGTGGGCTGAGCCAGTGCATCCCCCTGCAGTTTAACAGCTTCGAGCAGCTCTGCATCAACTTCACCAACGAGAAGCTGCAGCAGTTCTTCAACCAGCACATGTTCGTGCTGGAGCAGGAGGAGTACAAGCGGGAGGGCATCGACTGGGTCTTCATCGACTTCGGCCTGGACCTGCAGCCCTGCATCGACCTCATTGAGAAGGTGAAGCCCGGCGCAAGCTCGCTGCTGCGGGCGGCGGATGTGGGTGCAGTGGGTGAGCGTGTGCACGTGTGCCTGCGACTGTGCACTGAAGTGAGCTTGTGCGAGTGTTTGGCCATGACCAGGTCTCTGAACGTGCCATGAGTGTGTGATAGGGTGTTGGAGCCTGTGTGAAAGCATGTTGGTGAGTATGTGTGAGCAATGCTGCGAGTGTGCGAGTGGGCATCGCAGCGCTGCTGACCACAGCCCCTGGAGGCTGGACACAGCTCTGCAGTTCCCAAGGCCCCGTGGCAGCCGCACTGTCACTGGACCCTCAGAACTGCCCCGGGAGCTGGGCGGAGTAGGATATGCTGACTTGTCTGGTTATGCGATTGTGAAATATTACACATGTCTCCCCTTGTGTAAAGAATGGGAGAAAGAAAAATGTGAAAGACAGAAGTGAAGGGGGAGAAAGTTCCCCCCGATCCTAACACGATCAGAACCGTGGCACGTTGGCTGGTCTCCTGCAAGTCCTGTGCCCTGGACCTCGGTTCTCTCCAAGGGCCCAGGCTCCTTCCCCATCTTTTCCTCTGAAAATGCAGTTTGAATGTTGAACTCTGTTGAAGAAGGCACAATAGTTCATGCAGCAGAGGATTTTCAGACAGCGCGTTTCTGGAATCTCCCGTTGGACGTTTATGTAGGTGGTCGACAGATTTTATATATACATATTTTGCTGTTAAAGCAGCACAAAGTATTCATGTCCCCATTTTGCAGGTCAGGAAACTGAGGCTTGGGGAGGTCTAAGGGCCCCACAGCTAGTAAGTGAGGCAGCCCCCATTTGAACTCAGCTGCCTTCTTTGTGCCGTGGGTAGTGGGTGTGAGATCATGGGGGCGGCGGGGGTGAGTGGGCGCAAAGGCACCAGCGAGTTTGCACAGGTCTCATAACCGAGGAGGACAAAGCTGCGAATTGCGCAGAAGAGGCCAGAGGCCAAGCTGCAGATTTTTCTTTCTGTCTTGGAAGACTGGGCTCCTGGGCGCAGGTCCGGTCCCGTCCCTCTGACAGGTGGCTGAGGTGGGGTGTCTGGGAAGGCTCCCAGAAGGAGGGGCTCCGGGAGGCTGGGCTGGTGCGATGGAGGCCCTTCCGCTTGTCCCCCGGCCCCAGCCACTCGGCATCCTGTCCATCCTGGAGGAGGAGTGCATGTTCCCCAAGGCCTCAGACGCCAGCTTCCGGGCCAAGCTCTATGATAACCACGCAGGGAAGTCGCCCAACTTCCAGCAGCCAAGACCTGACAAGAAGCGCAAGTACCAGGCCCACTTTGAGGTGGTCCACTATGCGGGCGTGGTAGGTGCCTGTTGGAACCCCAGCTCTTGACCCTTCTCCCCCCTCTTCCGGGTTTCTCCGCCTTGGCTCAGCTGCTGTCCCATCCCTGCCAGGTGCCTTACAGCATCGTGGGCTGGCTGGAGAAGAACAAGGATCCACTGAATGAGACAGTGGTCCCCATCTTCCAAAAGTCACAGAACAAGCTCTTGGCTACCCTCTACGAGAACTACGCAGGCTCCTGCTCCAGTGAGTACTGAGGACTAGACTGCCACTCTGTAGGGGACTCACAGAGTGATGTCCCTGGAGTG
The DNA here is from genome assembly GCA_028533065.1 of Trachops cirrhosus. NCBI lineage: Eukaryota > Metazoa > Chordata > Mammalia > Chiroptera > Phyllostomidae > Trachops > Trachops cirrhosus. Next base: position 75,389,923 of record CM052547.1, read on the forward strand.
ACTGGTCCTTGTGTCTCTCCCAGCGGAGCCGCCGAAGTCGGGGGTGAAAGAGAAGCGTAAAAAGGCAGCGTCGTTCCAGACCGTGTCCCAGGTGCACAAGGTGAGGCCCAGCTGGTCCCCGAGCAGGCCTTGCCCCGCAGCCTCTGGCCGACCCTTGCCCCCCGCCCTGTCCCCTGCGCCCTGGGCGGGCGGCCGTTAAGACTTGCAGTGATGTTTAACTCGTCTCCACGTGAACATCACAGCAAGTCTGTGCTGCTTCCCGTCCCCATGCTGCCTGGGCAGGGTTTGGGGGGAGGGGGCCCTGTGGGGGTTTAGGTGGGGAAGCGAAGGCCTTGGTGACAGGGACCAGTCAAGTAGAAGGGGGCAGCGGGCACGGGAACGGAGTGAAAGGACAGACGTGTGGACGCGTGCTGAGGCGCCCGGCCCCGGTCCTCGCGGGCTGATGCACTGCGGTTTCCAAGTCTGCTTCTCTGCCCCGTGTGCCTTCTCTCCTCTCCAGGAGAACCTCAACAAGCTGATGACCAACCTGCGGGCCACACAGCCCCACTTTGTCCGGTGCATTGTCCCCAATGAGAATAAGACCCCAGGTAGTCACCGTGGGGCCAGGTGGGTGGTGGTGGGGGGGGGGGTCAGGGCAGAGTAGAAGCTGGATCCTCCCTTTCTGCAGAGTCCTCGTGTGGACTTGTGGTCTTTCTTTGAGGCATGAAGCTGTGTCTGTTGACCTCTAACCTTTTCCTTTAACTCCCACCTGTCCAGGGGTCATGGATTCCTTCTTGGTGCTACACCAGCTGCGCTGCAACGGCGTTCTGGAGGGGATCCGGATCTGCCGCCAAGGGTTCCCCAACAGGCTGCTCTACGCGGACTTCCGGCAGCGGTGGGTGTCTCCTGCCCCAGCCCCGGCTCCTCCCCAGCTTCCCCCACTCCCTCGCCTTCCTCCTCCACCTCCACCCTGGTGGCGTTGACAGCCTGAGGGGGTGGGAAGGGCACACATTTTAGAGCCAGAGGAACAGTTTCCACCCCTGAGAAGGAGGCAGTGGGACTGGGAGGGGGCTGGGCAGGAGTCCCAGTGGAAGACGGTGGTGGCTGAGACCTGGGGGCCGGCTGGGTTTGTGGGGGGCAAACGGGCCTGGAGTAGAGATTGGAGGTGCAGCCTACAGCCTCGCTGATGAGCTGGTTACAGACTAGCAAAGAGAACAGACAGGGGTGACGCCCGGGGGTCCGGCCTGAGCACCTGGGGAGCTGGGGGTGGATTTGCTGAGGTACCAAAACAGGGGTTTCGATTTGGGGGTTGAGGTCTACTTCGACGTGTCAAACTTGAAATGTCTCCAGCAGCTGTCCTAGAAGAGAAGGCATGGGCGAGACTGGATTCTTAGTCTGGAGCTTGGGGGCAGGCAGATTGGGATGAGGATTTGGGAATTGAAGGAGGGCTCACGAGGCCCAGGCTGCGTGTTCCTGCCGGCACCTTGCGGGCTCCCTCCCCTGCCCTTTATCAGCTTGGTTTTGTCAGGCCACTAGCCGCCGAAGTCCCTCTCCTCCCAGAAGTAACTGGCCATCCACGCCGACTGCCACCCGTGTGTTCACACAAATATTGCACACGTGGGCTCCCTCAGTGTGCGCGCGCGCGCACACACACACACACACACACGAGTCTGTGAGTGCGTTTTGGAGATCATTCTCAGTAGGGATAAGTCTGGATCATCATCCTTCTTTTAACATTAAGACTTTATTTTTTAGAGCAGTTTTAGGTTCATAGCAAAACTGAGTGGAAGGTACAGAGATTTCCCATTTTCTCCCCGTCCCACAGACACATAGTGTCCCCCCCAACCCCTGCCCTCCCCACCCCCCCATTATCAACAGCGCCCACCAGAGTGGGACATTTGTGACCAGGGAGGACCCTCCGCTGACTCGTCCTCACCACCCAAAGTCCACAGTTCACACCAGGGCTCTCTCTTGGTGTCGCACGTGCTGCGGCTTTGGACAATGTAGAGTGACAGGCAGCGTCGTGCCGTGAAATATCCCTCGGCCCAGTGACCCTGCTTTCCTTCTCGGGCCCCCAGGGCGGGGCCTTTTGTGTTTCTGGGGCTTTGCCTTCACAGTGTGGCCACAGCCACCTGGCCTGCACGCCCCACACACGTGCGCAAGGGTGCCCCTTGTCGGTCAGAGTCCTCTCCCGTGTGCTTCGTCAGTTTGAGCTGTGCTGTGCCACATCGCCTGCTTTATATTTTTTGCCTTCTTAAAAAACATTATAGAAGTGCCGCATGCCTTTTGTAAGAATCACAGCCTCTTAGAGAACTTAACTCCTGGATGCACTGAAACACAATCCGAGGTTTTTCAGCAGGACACGCCCAATCCCCCAGTGCCGCGATGCCTCCCCCTGCCAGCTTGTTCAGTGTGTGTCCCCCTGGAGTCTCTGCTCCAGTCTCGGAGAGGCCCCCCACAGCATCCCCAGTCCTTGGCCCCTGCCCAGCCCCCTCCCCACCAGCCCTTCCCTGCTCCGCCAGGTACCGCATCCTGAATCCCGGAGCCATCCCGGACGACACCTTCATGGACAGCAGGAAGGCCACGGAGAAGCTGCTGGGCTCCCTGGACATCGACCACACCCAGTACCAGTTCGGCCACACCAAGGTCAGGGCGCACCGGAGTTCGGGCTGACCCGGGTGTGGGTGGTCACCCTGGACAGGGGACATGCCGGTGGTTGGAGGTTACACCCGCCTCCCCTCCCCCGGCCCCCACGCCAGGTGTTCTTCAAGGCTGGGCTTCTAGGCATCCTGGAGGAGCTTCGCGACCAGCGCCTGGCCAAGGTCCTGACGTTGCTGCAGGCGCGGAGCCGGGGCCGCCTCATGCGCCTGGAGTACCAGCGCCTGCTCGGAGGCAGGTGGGTGTGGGGCGGGGATGGGGCGGGGTTGTGGTGGGCCAGTGTCCCCTGGCTCACGGAACCACCAGGCTCTTCGAGCCCTGTCGTACTACCCTGTGGGTCAGGTTCCCCCCATGGCTAGTTGGACGTGTCTCCGAAGGGGCGAGGTGCTGTTTTGTGCCCCTCAACCCCCAGCTTCCGTTTCCTCACCTCGACAGTGGGGGTAAGAACACCTGTCTCTCCATCCCAGTGTGGCCCGGGTGGTTATAATGACAACTGCTATTTCCCAAGACTCTTAAGTGCCAGGCAAGAGAATTTGTGTGGATTATCTTGTTTGAAGGACAGGACAGTCCTAAGACGTAGGTGTTGTGATCCGCTCCATTCAGTGGAGGGGCATCTGAGTCAGCGCCGTCCTGCCACAGTGGCCAAGGGGTGGACCAGGCTGGGACATGAGCCTGGGATGTGAGCCCAGACAGTCTGATCCTGGAGCCGGCGGGGAGGCGTTACCACTCCTGGTGTCTTTAGAATGCAGTGCCCCCGGGACATAAGCCCCCTCCCTGGAGGCGTAACTGTGTGACCTTGGGCCTCTCCCACAATCTCACCTGGAAGGCGGAGGCTTGAGGACCTGCTTGGGAGGGTGTTTGGGAGGATTGAGTGAGCTCCCCGGCGAAGATCCCCACCCAGGGGAGGTGCTGGGGAACAGGAGGACTGGACTATGAAGGGGACAGCGCGAAGCCTGCGGGTCGCCTCCTCCTGCCTTCCCCAGGGACGCCCTGTTCACCATCCAGTGGAACATCCGTGCCTTCAATGCCGTCAAGAACTGGTCATGGATGAAGCTCTTTTTCAAGATGAAGCCGCTGCTGCGCTCGGCGCAGGCCGAGGAGGAGCTGGCGGCCCTGCGGGCGGAGCTGCGGGGGCTGCGATCGGCACTGGCCAGTGCGGAGGCCAAGCGACAGGAGCTGGAGGAGACACACGTCAGCGTCACCCAGGAAAAGAATGACCTGGCCCTGCAGCTGCAGGCGGTGCGTGGGGGAGGGGCAGCAGGAGGGGTTTCCTCAGTGACCTGGCACTCCCTGCACCCCCCGTGAACCCCAGGCTGCTCCAAGGAAATACCCAACCAGACCGCCAGCCAGCGCAGACCCAGTGCGGTCCGGTGCCCAGGCCTTACCTGGATCCACCCTCCTACCCCAGCGGTGCCACAGGGTGGGCTGTGGGCTCACAGCCTGCTGTTCCCAGCCTTCCCAGCCACGGCTGTCGTCCACGTGCACGGTGCTCCCACGCCCGTGCCCCCGTGGCTTCCTGCTGCAGCTGCAGCGGGGCCCATCTGCCCCGCCCTCCCCTCCTTGCCGCCCTCCCTCCGCTCCCTTCTCCAGTCAAGGGCCACGGGAACCCAGGTGGCAGGTAACAGTAATAACCAAAGGGTAAGGGGTCAAGGGTCTAGAGTGTCCCCAAGCCCAGCGAGCCATTCTGTCCTTCGGCAAATACTTTGTGTCACCTGTGTGCCAGGCTAGCTCTGGAGACATCAGTGGGAAGAGAGATGAGCCTGTGGTCACAAAGCTCACCTGCCGGCGCAGGGTACCAGTGGGCAGCTGGGCGTGGTGAGGGGACGGTGAGGAGGCGGTGAGGTGGGAGAGAGTCCCTGAGCCCCTCCCTGGCTGTGCAGGGCTTGGTGGGCCCGCTGCTCGCCCTGCGCCCCCTCAGGAGGCTGCAGCCCAGCACTTCTCTCCTAAAGCCCTCGTTTGGGCCTCACTCTGGGTTGTCCCTGGCCTCATATTTGCCTCTTGAAGTTGCCGCTCCTGCCCCTGCCATCGCTCCACCCAAGGCTTCGTCCCACCTGAGCCCCTTCAGGGCCAAGAGCAGGCCCTGGGCATCCCTCGGCCCCCGGAGCCTGGCTAAGTCACACCTGTGTGTGGACAGGTGCATCTCCTTCTCCAGGGCCCGGCCGGTGCCCCTCAGCTGGTTTACCCATTCCCGTGTCCCCTCTAGGAGCAGGACAACTTGGCGGATGCCGAGGAGCGCTGCCACTTGCTAATCAAGTCCAAGGTGCAGCTGGAGGCGAAGGTGAAGGAGCTGAGTGAGCGGCTGGAGGACGAGGAGGAGGTGAATGCTGACCTGGCCGCTCGCAGGCGCAAGCTGGAGGATGAGTGCACGGAGCTCAAGAAGGACATCGATGACCTGGAGCTGACACTGGCCAAGGCCGAGAAGGAGAAGCAGGCCACTGAGAACAAGGTGGGCCCAGGCGGCTGCAAGTTCCTCTCCTGGCTCTGCCCAGGCCCTGCTACGCAGCCCTGGGCAGGTCGATTCTTCCCTGTGGGCCCAAACTTCCTCATCTGTCGAATGGGGTTAATAGCAGCACTTACCTCCTAGGGTGAGCACTTATCTCCGAGAGTCAGAACGTAACTAGCCTTTGCTAGCCCCCACCACGGGGCCTAGCACACAGTAGGTGCTCAGCAAACATTAGCGATCCAGGACCGCCAGCTCCTTGAGGGCAGGAACCATCCTCCCCGCTCTCCCCCACCCTCCCCCTTCCCGCAGCTCTGCATCCCCCAGAGCCGCCTGCCCCTGAACCCTTCCAGCAGCCCCGTGTGGTTCACTCCGGGAGGACAGTACTGCCATCCCTCGAGGATGAAGGAATGAGGCTCAGAGGGAAGTGACCGGCTCGCTCACCAGAAGGGGTGGCTGCTCAGACCAGGGAGTGGGAGGACATCCCCATGAGACCCTGGCCTTGGCACAGGTGAAGAACCTGACAGAGGAGATGGCAGCGCTGGAGGAGTCGGTGGCCCGGCTGACCAAGGAGAAGAAGGCTTTGCAGGAGGCCCACCAGCAGGCCCTGGGTGACCTGCAGGCCGAGGAGGACCGTGTGAGCGCGCTGGCCAAGGCCAAGCTTCGGCTGGAGCAGCAGGTGGAAGACGTGAGTCAGGGCCCCAGCGGGGGGCTGTGTGGTGGCACCGGGAGAGCCGGGGCAGTGCCTGGCTGGGCCCGGCGGCTGAGCGTGTCCGCTCCACCCCGTCCACAGCTGGAGTGCTCCCTGGAGCAGGAGAAGAAGCTGCGCATGGACACGGAGCGGGCCAAGCGCAAGCTTGAGGGTGACCTGAAGCTGACGCAGGAGTCAGTGACAGACGCTGCCCAGGACAAGCAGCAGCTGGAGGAGAAGCTCAAGAAGTAGGTGTGGGCTGGGGAGCAGACCAGCCCCTGTGACCGGCAGGGGCCTCCTGGGCCTGCCCCCACTTCTCACGCCCTTGGACTCTCATCAGTCCCACAGGGCTGCAGAGGCTGACCATGGAGGGTTGAGAGATGGGGGTCCCTGGGGGCCTGGGGCAGTGTCCTGCCCTCCGTGGCCAGGCTCTGAGGCCAGGGCTGGAGAGGGAAGGCATGGGGGAGGTCACGCAGAGCTGCTCTGGGTGCAGAGTGCCTCGGGCAGGGTGTGTGCTGGGGGGAAGCCTGGGGCCAGGCAGGTGGTGGGAATTGACCAGGGTGAGCTCAGGCTCCTCTGCGACCTCCAGGAAGGACTCGGAGCTGAGTCAGCTGAACCTGCGGGTGGAGGATGAGCAGCTCCTCGGGGCGCAGCTGCAGAAGAAAATCAAGGAGCTGCAGGTGTGTGGGGGATGGGGCCGGTGGGGACCGATGTCATAGGCCCTGGGAGATAACAGGAGGTAACAGCTGTTGCCCATTGACCCCAGGCCCGGGCAGAGGAGCTGGAGGAGGAGCTGGAGGCAGAACGGGCGGCCCGGGCCCGAGTGGAGAAGCAACGGGCAGAGGCAGCCCGAGAGCTGGAGGAGCTGAGTGAGCGGCTGGAGGAGGCCGGCGGCGTGTCTTCGGGGCAGCGAGAGGGCTGCCGCAAGCGCGAGGCCGAGCTGGGGCGGCTGCGGCGGGAACTGGAGGAGACGGCGCTGCGGCACGAGGCCACGGTGGCCGCCCTGCGGCGCAAGCAGGCAGACAGCGCGGCAGAGCTGGGTGAGCAGGTGGACAGTCTGCAGCGGGTGCGGCAGAAGCTGGAAAAGGAAAAGAGTGAGCTCCGCATGGAGGTGGACGACCTGGGCGCCAGCGTGGAGACTTTGGCCCGTGGCAAGGTGTCTGCCTCCTCCCTGATCCTGACCTCTGACCTGCCTTCGGCGTCCCCTCCGGACCCCTAGCTCGGACTCCTGATTCTAGACCCATTCTGCCTCCAGCTGCTGATCCCCGACTGCCCCATGCCAACACCGGATCCTGACCCCTCACACACTAGTCCTGCCCTCCAACCCTGACTCCAAAATTCTACGCTGAGTCACCTTTGACCCATCATCCAATTCGAACTTCTCTGCCCTTGACCTTTGCACTCTGACCAAACAACTTTCCCGACTCTGTTTCTGTCCTGAATCCCAGCACCCAAACTCAACCCTTGACCTTTGTACCACCTAATCCTGACAGCTGGCCTCTGACCCCTGTCCCTAGCTGACTTAGACTCTAGTGTCCTGACTTTACCCTAAGCCAGTGGCCTCAAGACTAGTCCAGCCTTCTCACTTCCGATGCCCATCCTTTAAGCCATAGCCCAGCGGTGGAATCTATGACCCTGAATTGGGACACTGCTCTTCGATTCCTGAGCCCGTGTCCAGCCTTCTAGTTCCCTGTCCCAGGTCCCAGTGTAATTGGCAGCCTAGGTCCTACACTCTGATCACAAACTTGTCCTGCCCTGTGACCCTGGACCTCAGGCCAGTGCAGAGAAGCTGTGCCGCACCTACGAGGATCAGCTGAGTGAGGCCAAGATCAAGGTGGAGGAGCTGCAGCGGCAGCTGGCAGACGCGAGCACCCAGCGCGGACGGCTGCAGACTGAGAATGGTGAGGTTGGAGGCTCAGCTGGGCCACCCCAGGGCCTCAGTGCTGCCCCTTGTCCCGCTGACCGGCTGCTTCACCCCTTGGGCTGCAGGGGAGCTGAGCCGCCTGCTCGAGGAGAAGGAGTCTCTGATTAGCCAGCTGAGCCGTGGGAAGGCCTTGGCCACCCAGAGCCTGGAGGAACTGAGGAGACAGCTGGAGGAGGAGAGCAAGGTGGGCTGGCCACCGGCTGCCACAGAGAGGGTAGCATGGGCATCAAGGCCATTGGCCTGGCCTGATGCTGAGGTCACTGGGGTCCCTGCAGGCCAAGAGCGCGCTGGCCCACGCTGTGCAGGCTCTGCGGCACGACTGTGACCTCTTGCGGGAGCAGCATGAGGAGGAGTCAGAGGCCCAGGCTGAGCTGCAGCGGCTGCTGTCCAAGGCCAATGCCGAGGTGGCCCAGTGGAGGAGCAAGTATGAGGCAGACGCCATCCAAAGGACCGAGGAGCTGGAGGAGGCCAAGTGAGTGTCTTGCCGGCCAGGCCATCACCACACAGGATGACACCTGAGCCTCCGAGCCCTGATGGGGCGAGGGGAGATGGGGGCCATGCTTCTGCCAGCCTTGCTCTGTGACAGCCCATACCGTTTGCCCCCGTGGCCTAGAAAGAAACTGGCCCTGCGGCTGCAGGAGGCAGAGGAGGGCGTAGAGGCCGCGAACGCCAAGTGCTCGTCACTGGAGAAGGCCAAGCTGCGGCTGCAGACAGAGTCAGAGGACGTGACCCTGGAGCTGGAGCGGGCGACCTCAGCCGCAGCCGCGCTGGACAAGAAGCAGCGGCATTTGGAGCGGGCCCTGGAGGAGCGGCGGCGGCAGGAAGAGGAGACGCAGCGGGAGCTGGAGGCAGCCCAGAGGGAGGCCCGCGGCCTGGGCACTGAGCTCTTCCGGCTGCGGCACACACACGAGGAGGCTCTGGAGGCCCTGGAGACGCTCAAGCGGGAGAACAAGAACCTGCAGGGTATGACCCACCCCAAGGTCAGAGAACTGCTCTGGGGTCACTGGGAGCACCTTGGAGTCACACACGGTGCCCTGGTGGGGCCACCCTGGAATTAGGGGTGAATGATGTGACCTGGGTTGGAGCATGAGCCTTGAGGTGGCTCCTCAGTGTCTTGTCCACTTTGCAGAGGAGATCAGTGACCTCTCAGACCATGTCAGCCTCAGTGGAAAGAGCATCCAGGAGCTGGAGAAAGCCAAGAAGGCGCTGGAAGGGGAGAAGAGTGAGCTCCAGGCCGCACTGGAGGAGGCCGAGGTCAGGAGCTGGCCACAGGGGTGGCTTGGGATTGACAGTGACCCAGTGCTTCCTGGGCGTCCCTCCTCCTGGAAGACACGCTCAGGGCCAAACTGCCTACTCTGTACCTCAGGGGGCCCTAGAGTTGGAGGAGACCAAGACTCTTCGGATCCAGCTGGAGCTATCCCAGGTCAAGGCAGAAGTGGACCGGAAACTGGCCGAAAAAGACGAGGAGTGCGCTAACCTGAGGTTTGGCAGCTCTGGCCATCCCTACTCACCGCCATCCAGGGGTCCGTCGGTCCTCCCCAGGGCTAACAGCCCTTCCCATCCCAGCCACCAGAGTGGGAGAAAGGAAGGAAAGCAGTGTTTGCTGAGCCCCTGCTGTGTGCGCTGCCTGGCAGGGCCACTAGTCTGCCCCTCCCACCCAGCTTTCTCAGGTCAGGATAACTGTCCAGTCTGGAGGTGAACCTTGCACAACCTAGGGGACTGGCCCGTAGGGGGAGAGCCAGAGTTCAGCCCACATCTGTCTGCTCCAGAGCCTCTCTCGTCTGTGAACTTGCTTGATGGGGAACAAAGTCACAAGGGGCTTGAAACCAGGGAGGGATGAGTCCCTAATTCCAAAAATGGATGTCTCCAGCATTCCGTGGGCATTTGTAAGCGCAGGGGTGGTGCTGTGCCTACCTGCTTTTCAATGGCTGAGCCTCGCACTCCCTCCCATCTCCCTCCCGCAGGCGCAACCACCAGCGGGCAGTGGAGTCCCTGCAAGCCTCCCTGGATGCAGAGACCCGGGCCCGCAACGAGGCGCTGCGGCTCAAGAAGAAGATGGAGGGTGATCTCAATGACCTGGAGCTGCAGCTGGGCCATGCCACCCGCCAGGCCACGGAGGCACAGGCAGCCACACGGCTGCTGCAGGCCCAACTCAAGGAGGAGCAGGCAGGGCGGGACGAGGAGCAGCGGCTGTCGGCCGAGCTCCGGGAGCAGGCACAAGCCCTGGAGCGACGGGGCACGCTGCTGGCTACGGAGCTGGAAGAGCTGCGGGCTGCCCTGGAGCAGGGCGAGCGCAGCCGGAGGCTGGCGGAACAGGAGCTGCTGGAGGCCACCGAGCGCCTCAACCTCCTGCATTCGCAGGTGAGGACAGCGGTTCACTGGGACGTGTAGGGTGGCCACCTGCTGGCTGACTCTGATGCTCCACTTCCTCCCAGAACACAGGCCTCCTGAACCAGAAAAAGAAGCTAGAGGTGGACTTGGCCCAGCTGAGTGGAGAGGTGGAGGAGGCAGCCCAGGAGAGGCGGGAAGCTGAGGAGAAGGCCAAAAAGGCCATCACCGATGTGAGGCTGGGCCAAGGCGGTGTGGGTGGGTGGGTGGGGCAGTACAGAGCCCAAAGGGACTCCCACTTTGGCCAGTCGCCTGCTGACCATTCCACCTCCTTCCCCACAGGCGGCCATGATGGCAGAGGAGCTGAAGAAGGAGCAGGATACGAGCGCACATCTGGAAAGGATGAAGAAGACACTGGAGCAGACAGTGCGGGAGCTACAGGCACGGCTTGAGGAAGCGGAACAAGCTGCCCTCCGGGGTGGGAAGAAGCAGGTGCAGAAGCTGGAGGCCAAGGTGCGTGGGGCATCCCTGTCCCCTGCACACGGGCAGCCTGAGGGCAGGCTCAGGCATCAGGTTCACGCCATGGCTGCTTACAGGTGCGGGAGCTGGAGGCCGAGCTCGATTCCGAGCAGAAGAAGCACGCTGAGGCCCTCAAGGGGGTGCGGAAACACGAGCGCCGGGTCAAGGAACTTGCATACCAGGTGGGTGAGTAGGTCCAGCTCAGAGGCGGTGGCCTGAGAGCTGATCTGGTCCGGGCAAGACCTGAGTCCCCTATACCTGTGCAGGCCGAGGAGGACAGGAAGAACCTGGCCCGCATGCAGGACCTGGTGGACAAGCTGCAGACCAAGGTCAAGAGCTACAAACGGCAGTTTGAGGAGGCGGTGAGTGCACCGGGTCTGGGTCCCTGGGGTCTGGGTTCCTGGGACCTGGGCAGGACGCCTGTGGTAACTCAACTTCAAGGCTAGCCCCAGGCGAGAGGCCAGCAGCCGTCAGCCCCACTCCGCCTCTGGCCCGGCGCCTCCCAGTGTTGGCGCTGGGCGTAGGCAGGCTGCTTCCAAGGGCAGTGACCTAGCTCGTGACCCGCCTGTCCCAGTGGGAAGAGTTTCTCACAGCTCTAACAGCAAGAGATGAAACCCAGCTGTTTCTGAGCAGACCCCATGTGCGTTCCCTTTCTGGTCCCGGTCTGGCACGTGGGCACCTCTGGAAGGAATAATGTCTCAACCCCTTCCTTCCGGCCGTGGGTGCCCGTGAGGGGGAGAAGGGCCATGGGGAGTGGTGGTGGGAGCAGAGTGGAGCACCAAGAGAAGCCAGACCCCTTCTGCGATGGGGTGGGGACCAGAGTGACCATCTCGGTTACCCAGGGGTGACTCAGCCTGCCTGTGCCCCCAGGAGCAGCAGGCCAACACTAACCTGGCCAAGTATCGGAAGGCCCAGCACGAGCTGGATGATGCAGAGGAGCGGGCAGACATGGCAGAAACCCAGGCCAACAAGCTGCGCGCTCGGACCCGGGATGCCCTGGGCCACAAGGTAAGCGGGGGTCCGGGCACCACCCTGTCCCTGCACGGGAGGGCCGGTGGTCCAGCTCACTCAGCCACCCTTCTCCCCTCAGCACAAAGAGTGACTGATGCTTGAGCCCCTGGGCTCTGAAGAGGGACACCTGCTGTCTGCCCCTCACCTGCTCTATTCTTCACCTGCTGAACTCTGAATAATCGCCGCCTCCGCAGCTCCAGCCGGCTTCCTCCTCCTCCTTTGGGGCTCAGGAGAGGAGGGAACACATGGTCCCACAGACAAAAATCAGGTCCACATCAGTCATTTAAAATAAAGTTCTTTAATAGTCTCCATTTAATTGGTTTATTTGTTGTTAATAAATTGGCAACACAAGGAGGAGCCGAGGGCGCGCTCCAGGCAGATTCTTGTGTCTGGGCTCAGGCAGGAGACGCTGCCCTGGGGCAGGGGCTGGGGCAGGGGCAGGGCACAGCCATCCTGCGCCCCAAGGGATGGAAGGAAAAGGCCCCCCACTTCTGGGGCACCCACTGGGATGAACACAGCGGCCAATGAGCAAACAGAACCAGAGGAGCTAAAGGAAAACGAGGGAGGGACAGGCAGACGGGCAGGCTTGGGGGAAGGTAGCGTTCTCTGGTATCCCCCACCCCTGCCCAGGGCTCAGAAGCCTTTGCCTGGGCCCAAAGGCCAGGCCAAGCTTGGCTCACAGATTGGGGGAAGGTGCCCATATCTCCCCCCCATCCCAGGACTGATGGCCAAGAGACTGGGCAGGAGCTCAACAGAGCTATTTTTAAAAGTCCCCTCGCCTCTGGCTGGGCCAGGGCCCCAAGGTTCTGAAGGAAGGGTGGGCGCAGCACCCCTGTCCTTATCACGGGGATCTTGAAGGAACTGAGGTTCCACAATGACCTTGGGCCCTCAGACCCAGGGGCCGAGGGCTTCTAGACACTCCCTCCCACTAAGCCTGTACCTGAAGACCTGGGGCAGGCAGAGAGCGGCAGGAAGGCAGGGGAGGGGTGGGGACACGGCAGAGTGTGCGGCACGTACACCACGCTCACCCGCACTGGCCCTGGCCCAGCAGCCTCCCGGGGCCCGGCCCAAGGTCACTCCTCAGTGAAGTCCCTGTCTATGTCCATGTAGGGCTCCTCGATGTAGCTGACGAGGGCAGAGGGCGACTGGCGGTCTGGGTCCAGCAGGATGGACACGGTCTCTTTCCAGTATGAGAAGCTGATGCAGGAGCTCTGCGCAGAGAGAGAGGGGCTAGGGGGCGGGTCCTCCAGGAGCCTGGCACCCTCTGGGGAGGGCCACGGTGAGGGGACAAAGAGTTGCCCGCCACATGGCCCAGGCGGGGACCACGCACCCCGAACACCCCTCTGAGGGTCCCTGGGTCTGCGTGCCCGCAGCCCGCCCACCAGCCAGCTGGGTGGGGCACTCACGTTCTCCAGGCAGGTGCTGTCCTTGTCTTTGTGCAGGTAATGCTGCTGCCAGAAGCGCAGCAGGTTGTGGAAGTTGTTGAGCAGGAAGCCAGGGTACTTCTTGCTGTGCTCCATCCGCTGCAGCAGCCGCAGGTACAGGGGCAGCCTCTCTTTCCGCCGGGCCAGCATCAGGATCACCAGGCTGGTGTTGAGGCAGCTGACGTTCTCCTGCAAGGCCCCGGGCCGGCCGGCTCAGGTGGGTGCTGGCAGCCCCAGCAGCCCCTGGTGGACCCGGGTTGCCACCGGGCAGGGAGTGTGGGGGCCCCAGGCCCAGACCCCGCAGGGCCCCGAGGCCACGCACTGAGCTGCCCCTGCATAGACCTGAGAGAGGACTGGGGCAAGGAACGGCGGTACTGCCAGCTCCCTGCTCTGCGCACCTTCCCGTCCCGGCCCCCACCCCACCCCGCCCTGATGGGAACATCCACCAGCTGCCTAGTTAGAGCACATCCTGTCTCCCGAATGGGCTCAGGCGCCGTGTCTTCCAGAAGCTTCAATCCTGGGGCAGGACTGGGTGCCTAACTTGCATTCGGCACTAGTCTGTGGGCACCAGGCAGGAGTCTCGGCCTGTTTTGTTCACTTTGCATCCCCAGCTCAGGGCCTCATCTCACTAAGCGAGTGCCAGATGAAGGAGGTACTAGTACCACCCCATTAGAGAAGAGGTGCACGAAGCTCAGAACATGACGGCTCCACAGCTGAGGGAAGTGGGAGCGAGCCTCGGCCCAAGCCCAAAGCAGGCACAGCAGGTGGGGTGGGCTGAGCACTGTACGGGGGTCAGAACTCAGTGCAACTGACTGCTCCCAGCCCGACTGTGACAGCAGAGATCCGCTCCCCCCTCAGGCCCCATCTGGGACACAGGGCACTGATCCCTCATTGGAGAGTCCTCGGGGAGCTGGGAGGAACTGGGAGATGGGTCTCGGGGAGATGCACTCCTAGGCTGAAAGTGGGAGAGAACGGCTGTCAAGCTCCAGGACGAGCTCTCCTCCCATCGCACGTCTGCAGGGCCTCGCACCTGCGTCAGCGTCTGCACGTGGATGATGTTGATGAGGCGGAAGAGGAAGGACATCTGTGTGGGCACCTGGGATATGTAGGCAAGCAGGCGGCACTCGGACAGGACCTCCGCAACTGGGGACAGACAGGCAGAGGTGTGAGCAGCAGCTTGGAAGGTGGTCTGGGGCTCAGGCCCAGGGGCTGCCACCGAGGCCACCACTGAAGTCCCCCTTGGGACCCGACTCCGAGGCTGGGAGTCCCAAGTGTCAGACAGCTGACACGAAGTCGGCTGCAGCAGGATAAATTTCCCCTGTTCTGCGATCCAGGCCGAGCCTGCCATCTCGCTAGAGCTCCCCCCGCCCCCCGCCCGGGAGCTCCACTGGTCCCTGCGGTCGTGCCCAGGGACCAGCCCTCCATGAGGCCCACCCCCAGGCGTCACCACCTGGGTCCTCATCCCCGGCAATCCCAGCCCAGGAGAGGAAGAACGTTTTTCGCATTCTGCTGGCAACAACGGTTTTCCGCCTTCATGTAAACGTTGTACGTGTTCATTAAAGGAAGCACGCGCCACGGAGAAAAGTGAAAGCAGCAAAGAAAACCGCCCCGAGAGCCACCACCTGGACCCAGGGAGGCCGCACTGGACGACCTGCGTTGGTGTTCTGGCCTTGTCTCACCCTTCATGTCCACCTGGTTCTCGAACCGGTCCAGTGACAGGGTGACGCAGCGCACCAGCATGTTGGAGTCCACCAGCGAGCTGTTGACCTGCTTCAGGAACACCTGGAACTGAGCGAGACCAGGCTCAGACGGGAGGTGGCGGGCTCCTGCAGCGGTGGTCACTGCAGGGGGCACCGACTGACCCCTGCCCAGGTGTCCCCTACCAAGAGGCTCAGACGAACTGAGGGACCTGCCCTCTGCACCCACCGGGCAGCAGCCCCAGCAGCAGCTCAACCCAGATCTTTCCCTGAAGGACGCTGAGCTCCTCATTCTCACCTCACTGGTCAGAGCTGCGTTTCTGTCTCACACATCCCCTCAGAGCCTAACACACCAGGCTGGGGCCCCTCATGGCACCCACCACGCTGCATCAGAGCCGTTTTCACAGGCCCCCTGCTCCCAACTGTCACACGTGCCCACAGCCACTGGCACTTCCATGCCCGGCACAGAGATGCCAACGAATGCCTGTTCAACACTGCCCACCGAATCCCCAGCATTCACTTTACACCAGCACTGGAGGCTGGTGAGGACAAGGGCTCCAAGGTAACTTCTGAACAACGCAGCACATTCCGTGGAGCCCTGGGTTAGTCTTACCTTTGCATCAGTGTTGATGTACTTATTGAATCTCTTGAATGCATCAACATTGAATTTCATCAGCTCCCCCAAGAGGTCAAAGTAACTCTGGAGTACATCCCTCGACTTGCACTCGCTGTCCACAATGCAGTACAGGATGTGCTGGGGGCGGGAGACGATGGGGTGAAGGCCCAAAGGCGGCTGAGCCCTGGGGCCCACAGGCAGCTGTGGCTGCCACCCCGAGGCTGCGCTCTGCTAGCTGCCCGCTGCCGCCTCCCACCAGGGCCTGGCATGTGGCGCAGACCACAGGACACCTGCTTTGGCAAGCATCCGGGTGGATGAAACCTGCTTCCCTGTCTAGGTTCTCATCTGAGGATGCTGGTGGCTTCACGGGCAGGACCTGGCCTGAGACCTCACAGGAGCTGGGGGTGGGTTGGTGTCTGTAGCCACGGCCCCTCTCGTCTGCCCGGGGCTCAGAGCTAAAGCCTGTGGCCTGCTCTGTGGGCATCGAGATGGCCAGGGCTCTCCAGCTTGCAGGCGAGGGAGGCATCTCCAGACGTGACACTGGCCACTGCCCGAGGGCTTGAGGCCGCTCGAACAAATAAAGCACAGGGTTTAAGGTCAGAAGACATTTTTTGACCCCATGGTTAGACTTTATGTTTATGAATAAAAGCATTTACACTAAAATAAATGACTTTATCAAGAACTAAAAGCCAATTTAACTCCTTGATAAGGTTCTCTACGATAGTTAAATTGTTTCCACTTTTCATTTTCCTAAAGGTACGCTAGTACGGATCAATCATGTTCATATGAAGGTTACAATGATTCATGGGTCGGTTTCTCATTTCTGTGTGTGTGTGTGTGTGTATGTGTGTAAAACCTATTATAGTTTTGGCCATTTTGCTTGCTTTTCCTGAAGGCCATTTTTCAATAAAGGGAAATGAACTTTTACTCAACAGCAAAATATCCTCAGGGTCAAAAGGCTTTGCTGGGTCACTCCAGAGACACTTCTGCTTCTCCGTGGCCACCCCAGACCCTTCCATCACCCATGAAGCACCATGAGGAACCCACAGGTGGAAACTCCAGGCAAACACTAGGGCAACCTGCACTGTCATTTCAAAACAGATTCGGGTGCTCCTACCCAGCTGTCTAGGTCTCAGGACAGGAGAGCAACGCACGGGGCTGGGGAGGACGGGACACCCACACCCTGGCTGCTCCAGGCCATTACCTCCAGAAGGCCTCGCTTCAGCAGGAACATCTGGTCTGCATAGGAGGTGGTCCCTCGGAGGAAACTCTCCACAGCCCGGGCTTGCCAAAACCTGCGACCCAAATGTTAACCCCTGGCCCGGGCGGCGAAGGCTGCCCTCTTCTGGCCCATGTTCCATTCCCCAAGGGGCTGGGAGATGTCTGTTGCCTTTCCTCTAGTTGGCAGACATTTATAACACATCTGCTATAGGCATCAGGCCTCATACTAGGTACGGGGGACACAGCAAGAGCCCCCGACTTCATGGAGCTGACAGCGTAGTGAGGAACTATGACTCCTCTTTGGTCCTGTCTGGACGGAGCGTGCGTCTCAGGGAAGGGAGTTACTCCCAGTGAGTAATGTGAAAATGCACTCTAGGCTTTGTCCGTTCAGGAGGATGGGAGGACACGGAAGAGAAGAGCCAGGAATTTGTGAGGGAACCTGATGGGCATGTGTGGATGGGCCCCTGGACTTACACCTGATGGGCTGTCCTGGGGAAGAGGTGGCCTAGGCTGACTGAGCAGCCCCCAGTGGCAGAGCTGGGACCCTTAAGGGGGTTCCGGACAAGGCAGGCTGAACTGACGGGTGCATTTGGGCACGGAGCCTCTTGGTGGCTTGCACCCAGTCCTGGTGGAATGCCTCCGTCCCCCTCCACTCCTGCCCACAGCCTTCGGGACTCAGACAAGAAGCCTCCCTGTCCATGCCCACCCACCAGCTCCCAGCCGGGGAAGGGCTTTCCTTTGCTCCCACGGCTCCCAGGGCAGGTTCTGGCTCTATCTTTCCACACTGCATGGAATCGCAATCTTCCCGTGTCTGTCTCCCACGACTCAGGGCAGTCCGTGTGGGCAGGACTGGATCTGCTATTTCTCTTCCGCCTTTCCAGCACCAGCACAGAACGGGTGCCTGGCGAACGCTCGGTCAATGCTTCATATACATGGCTGGCCCGTGGCAGAAGCTAATACACATATACCTGCTAGGTCAGGACAGGGGGGTGGCAGTTGAGTCCCCTTCTCCCTCACAGTAACCAGACACTGGCGTGAAGCTGCTGACTAAAGAAGGCATTTCTAACCACTGGAGACACACGTGGCTCCCGGACCCCTCACAAGTGGCAGATGCCTGTCCCCAGACCTACCTGAAAGATGACTCGGCTGGCTCCTTCTTCATGACCTGCAGCAGACGAGTTAATAAGCCCCTCTTCCCATCACACACCAAACTCCTGAAAAAAATGGATAGGAACACCGACTTCCAGTTAAGATGGCGGCACAGGTAACCATGGTACTCGCCAACCACATCAGAATTACAATCTATAGAGCAACAATCACTCAGATCCACCCGAAATCCAGTTGAGTAGAAGTCCTACAATGAAGGATATAAAGAAGATGCACTGGGACTGGTAGGAGGGGCGCAAATGTGGAATGAGTGGGTCCCGCACCCAGGTGTGGCAAATAAAAATTGGGAGTGATGTCTTGGCTGCAGAGGTGCCCTGTGAGGAGTGACAGGTCCCAGCCCCACACCAGGCCCCCAGCCCAGGGCTCCAGTGCCAGGAAGTGAAGTCCCCACACCTCCTGGCTGTGAAAACCAGGAGCACTGTGGCTGAGTGGGACAGAGCGCTCCTGCGGTCCCAGGCAGTGCCTCCTAAGGGGCCCAAACGCAGACTCACTGGGACTCACTCCCCTGTGCGCCAGTGCACTGGCAGCCGTGCAAAGGGCACCGGGGACATATGAGAGAAAGTGAATCGTTTGGCATGGGGACAAGGGCTGGAGGGGCAGCTTTCTCTCAGACAGAAGTGCTGGCACAGAGAGGCCACTGTTCCTTCCTGAGCCCTCTCCCCACACAGCCAGCAGGCAGGCACCATGTCTGAGTCTCTGTCAACCTGGCTAACACTGTTCACCCCCTTCCCCTGGATGATTCCCTGAGACCCCGCCCCACCCAACTTCTGGGTTACCCCCCAAAGCCTCTTTCTAGTGGCTTTTTCTATACGTGTGGCTTGTCTTGGCTCATGCTTCACACTTTCCTAAAATCTCTCAAGCACACAGTGTCTGGCCTTGGTGTGACTAGTACCTCTCGCTAAGTGGCCCCAGGCCTGGCATTAGCAGCAGGTGACCTTGGTTTGCAGCTTGGTGTCACCTGAGCACCTCCAAGCAAGCCCAGAATAAGTAGCAGCCTTCTTCAGACTGCTTTGTAGCTCATGCTGGGAGGCCCTCAGAACACAGGTGGCAGCTAACCCTGACCTTGGTAGGGCACCCAACAGCCACTGCACCTAGTGGACAGCTTCAGACCACATCAAAGTACCACTCAGCCACCTTTACAAGCGACACACTCAAGGGGCAGACGTGGCGGGCACCAGAGCCCCACTGAAGTCAGCCCTGCTCCATGGGCCGGGTCCTTGCACAGCTGATCCGTCACAGCCATTCCTTGCAGCTCATCAGCCTGGGGGTAAACCCCTCCCATTGATGTGCCAACAGTAATGAAGGCTCAAATACAACAGGAGGGTCTACAAGGCCCACACAGGGGTCACACGTGGAGTGCCCAGCTCGGGTGAACAGGGAGGCTGTGCCACTGGACCCTACAGGACACCTACTACATTAGGCAACACTACCACGCCCAGGAGATGTAGCTGCCCTACCTAACACAGAGAAACAAACACAGGGAGGCTGCCAAAGTGAGGAGACAAAAAAACATGGCCCAAATAAAAGAACAGAACGAAACTCCAGAAAAAAGAATGAAAGAAAATGGAGACAAGCAATCTGCTAGATGCAGAGTTGAAAACACTGGTTGTAAGGATGCTCAGTGAACTCAGTGAGAATGTCGACAGCATGAACACCACCAGGCACAAATGAAGGATACAGTAACTGAAACGAAGACTAATTTACAGGGAGTCAACAGTAGAGCTGATGAAGTCAAGAATCAAATCAGCGATTTAAGGAAGCAAAAGCCACCTAATCAGAACAGCAAAAAGAAAAAAGAATAAAAAAACACGAGGATAGTGTGAGCAGCCTCTGGGACAACTGCAACACTGACATCACGGGTGTGCTGGAAGGAAAAGAGCAAGAAACTGAAAACCTGTTTGAAGAAATTACAGAAAACCTGTCTAAACTGGGAACAGAATCCAAGTCCAGGAAGCACAGGGTCCCAAACAAAACGAGGCCCAACAGCAAGACACATCCTAATTAAAATGCAAAAGGTTAATGAGAGAGAGAATCTTAAAAGCAGCGAGAGAAAAGCAGTTAAGTTACCTACAAGGGAGCTTCCACAAGACTGTCAGCTGATTGCTCAACAGAAACTCTGCAGGCCGGAAGGGACTGGCAAGAACTACTCAAAGTGATGAAAAGCAAGGCCCTACGACCAAGATTACTCTACTCGGCAAAGCTATCATTTAGAGTTAAAGGACAGATAAGGAGCTTCCCAGACAAGAAAAAGCTAAAGGAGTTGATCACCACCAAAACAGTTCTATAAGAAATGTTGAAGTGTCTTCTTTAGGAAGAGAAAAAAAAAGATAAAAAATATGAATAAAATGGCAATACATATATATGTATCAACAATTCAATCTAAAAAACAAAATGAACGGAACGGAAGCAGACGCGCAGACACAGAGAACATGTTGGTGACTGCCAGGTGGAAGGCGGGGTTTGGGGAGCTGGGTGAAAAAGTATTAAGTACACATTGGTAGTTGTAGAACAGTCACGGAGATGTAAAGTACAGCCTAAGGAAGATAGTCAATAATATTCTAATAACTGCGTACGGTGTCACACGGGTGCCAGATTTATCGGCATGATCACTTAGTAACGTATGTGATGTCAGATCACCCGGGTGCAGCTTGGGCTGGGTGGCTCAGCTGGTGGGAGCACCGTCCTACACACCAGGCGGTTTTGGGTTTGACCCCTGGTCAGGACACACACTTGGGCTGCAGGTTTGACCTCCGGCTAGGGCACACACGGGAGGCAACCAATCAATACTTCCCTCTCTCTAACACCAATCTATGTTCTCTGGTGAGGATTTAAAAAAAAATTGCTGAAGTGTACACCTTAAACTAACGTAATACTGTTTGTCAACTTTAATTGAAAAATTAAAAATGATTTAAAAAAGAAATCTACACCCAATATCTAACAGCTAAAACATGTAAATGCAACATTAAATGCTGAAAATAAATATTTTATACTAAAAAAAAATAAAAAAGAGATGGGGATCTTGGAGGCAGACCTGAGAGGCTGACAGGTGCCTTTGGGCTGGTTTCTCCGCTGACTTAGGTGGGAGAAACACGGGGGCATTTCCAGGCCTCCCGGATGCCCTCTTTCTCTGCCTGTGTCCAGAGCACCCCACGGTCCCTTCATTCCTAGAACTGAACAGCCCAGTGCATGTGCGCCCACTGACAAGTGGTGAGAGGTCAGATACACATCCAGACAGGGCTCAGACCTACGGAGGGAGGCCGTTTACACCGAACGTGGGTTGGGAACAAGCCATGACCGAATCCACCAGATGGGGCAAAGTCTGTGCCAGCAGGGTGAGGGCAGGGAGCACCCTGGGTCCCTGGCTGAGCTCCCGCCGGCCTTGGACAAGTACCTGGGCCTCTGGATCTCAGCTTCCCGGTCTAGGAAGCAAAGGCAGGAGATGAGAAAATGACTCAGGCCATGTCGTGGGGAAGAAAGGGGAAGCAGGCAGGCAGGGGCTCTGGGCCCTCAAACTTTCTCTTCAAATAAGGCAGTTAGCTCTACTGTATCCACTACACACGAGGCTGATACTGTGTACAATTTCATTTGAACAAAGAGCTCTGATCCCTCAAAAAAAAAAAAACAAGCTGGGGAATTATGACCCCTGTTGCTGGACACAGCCCTCCCTGCCCTGGCCCCATGGGCCTGTGACCTCCTTGCCTGGTTCCAGGAGATGAGGCAAGCATAACCCAGCGAAAGGAGCTGTACTGAGGGTGAGGGGCCTGCCTCTGTCCTGCTTGGCTGCAAATGCCACCATGCCAGTGAGAAGGATGTCAGCAAAGGTGAGAGACAGGAGGAGGGGGCCCTGCACATATGACCTCTGGCAGGTGACCTCTCCCAGCCCCTGCTCCCCCATCCGTAAAGTGGAAGTGATGATGGCACTGCCCTCTCAGGGCTGCTGTGGGGGGCTCCAACGATACACTGCAGGTGGCATTAAGGACAGTGTGGCTACACGTGAGTGAGAAAGGACAACTGCGCACACCTGCACGCACCCCATACGTGTGTTCTGGGGCACACGAGCCGCACCCCGTCCACGCTCACCTGTCAGTGTTGAGGACAGCTTCCACCTCGGGGATGTTGGCCTTGAGAGAGATGGCACTGAGCTCGTTCAGCTCCTGGTTGTTGAGCAGCAGGTACTTGTTCCTGAAACAAATGGGTTGCAGGGGGCTAAGGACAGGCACTGGGGCTGCCAGGGCGGCACTGTGCTAGTCCCCTGCCCTTTTCTTGTGGAGAGGGGGAATCTGAGGGCCCTCTGCGAATACCTTGTACCCCCCGATCTGGCAGTTCAGGGGGGATCCATGGACTCGCTTGTACTTACTCGTGGTGGTCGCTGAAACTCTGGAGAAGCCTCAAAAACTGAATCTTCAAGGTGATGTCCTAAAACACACGTGCACCCCTGATGTTAAAAACAGTCACAGCATTCCAAAGGAAAACACCCCGTGAGAGCCGGCACGTCACGTCGCTTCTCTGAGCCCCGTCCCCACGCACAGCGAGGACCTTCCTTAGTCGGAGAACACTCTGTGGACCCCCACATCAGGCCAACAGCAGACTGAGCTAAGGTGGACTCCTCCTGCTAAAGACCCACCAACCTACTGGATTAAAAATTAACTGAAGTTCTTTTAAATGTGAGGCCAGGTTCATAAGGAAGAAAGGAAAACCCACAGGACTCGGAAACGAAGGAAGGACTGAGTTCAGGGCGCCGAGCACAAGCGCTGCCGGCGGGAGAGGGGAAGCAGACTTGTTCAGGCCAGGGCTGGCGTTTTAACGCCCTGCAGGGACCAGACAGAAGGCGGGTGTATAAAGCCTGGGGAGTGTATGCGCTCTGTGGAAGAAGGGCTAGAAAACCCCCACCGACCAGCCCAGAGAGCGGGCGAAGAAGCCTGTCTCTGCCAGGGTGCCGTGGGAGGAGAGCCCTGGGAGAGGCGGGACGCTGGGCTCGTGCACCAGGGCAGCGGGCCGGACCGGCAGCCCCCGGAGCCGGCGGACGAAAGCGAAGTGCTCTGCGGAAACACGCACTGCCAGGCGCAGGCTGCACAGGGGCTCCAGGGAAAACAGGCCCCTAAGGTGGCCTCTCCATAAACACGACAGAACACAGGCAAAGCTCCACCCTAAGTGGAGTATTTAACAAGTATTAGAGCCCTAAGAGCAATCCAAAAGAGACCACAAAAGTGTGCTGCAAATAATTAAAAAGAGAGAAAATGCAACAGAACAAAACATTAACATATTCTGAATAAAGACCAGGTAGTTCTGACAAAGAGCCAGAAGGAATGTCTAGAAACGCAGAAGTTAAAACCTTAAATGGCTGGGCTGGCACGCACATGTGACAAGGCTAGAGAGACATGGAAAATGGGAAGATAAGGCACCGAGGAAAGTCCTCAGCACGTACCACAGAGCCAGAAGGACCCACGGCAGTAGACCCGAACAGCTGTGGCACTTGAAGGTCCCAGAGCACTTTCCCCCCTCATGCTGGTGGCCCAGCCTCCATGTGGCCCGTGAGGCCAGCAGGCAAGGAAGTGCAACCTTCCTTTTGCAATAAACAGAGGCTCAGAGATGCAGTGACTCGTTCAGGCTCCTCCAACCACCTGTGCGGCACAACAGGCCTCCCGACTCCCAGTTCGTTGCTCTCTCTAGGGCACGGTGTCAGAGGCAAGACAGAGGAGGGCCCTTCACCCATTAAAAATACAGCATTTGGAAAGCTTTTGTGGGTGTAGAACATTGGTGGTATGTGGTTCTTACAGGCTAAACTATCAGTGGGCATAATTACAGCGCAGCAGAGCCCAGAAGGAGGGACTCCTTGCTGTGAGAGGAGTGGGCGGCCCCGCCTGGAGGGCAGTGAGCCCCGCCTCTGAGGCATACAAAGGGGAGCTCGCTGGAGACCCCCAGAGGGGCTCTCCTGCACAGGTGGAGGGCTGGGGTCAGATCCATCCCCAAGGTGGCTTCTAGTTGGAGAATTAGTAGGTTATGACTTTCAGTTTCTGCTCTACTCTCCAAGACTGAGATTTCAAAGCATCAAGGGCAGGTCTTGAAACAACTACTGGCACGTAAAGCCCATTTTGTCCCTGGGGTCCCCTTGCTCACCGGGCTACAGTCGCAGTTCTGGTTGTGCCCGTGGAGGACAAGGGCAGACGCCGAATGCTTCCTCCAAATCAGCTTGTCAAACAAATTATTAAGCCCGGGGATCAGCTTGAACTCTGCGATCATTCTGTGGACCTGGATGGGGCAGGAGGGCAAAAGCAGTTTAAGACTAACGCGAGGAAGAGATCTCGCAAAGCCTCGTGCTGGCACAACAGTCTTCAGGACACAAAGCCACGGTGGACAGGGAGAGCGGAGGTTTACAGGGAACGCCCACACATGCCCTGCCCCCACCACGCAGACGCACTGTTTAACTCTGCGCATCCACCCTCGCAACATCCCAGGGGTCACGCCGTGCAAGGTCCTCTTTGAAGACCCCGAGTCTTGGATTCAGATGGCCCTGGGTTTGTCTCTTACCTCCACCACATTCGAACTGTGTGACCTTAAGCAAGTTCCTTAACCCTTCTAATCTATTGCCTGCCTCTGCATATCATTAAAATAAAAATGCCCCCCATGCTTCATAGTAGGATTTCAATTGAAGGCAAGATAAATATATAATTAAAAAAAACTCTAAAGAGCCTAGGAAAATCTATGCAAAGACTTTAAAAAAATAATCAGAGTGAAGAAGACTTTCTAAAGTATCACACCAAACCTAGAAGCCAAAAAAGAAGACTCTTGAATTCAACCACATAAACCTTTTAAAATTCTGCACGGCAAAGCTCACAGTAAGCAAAGCCCTAAGTTAAATATAACCAATGGGACCATACTGACAGTCCTGTGTCACACTAAGGCAAAAGCTGATTTCCTCTGTAAGGAATCCTACAAATCTCTTAAAACAAAGGACCACGCCTACAGAAAAAAAAAATGTGTGAAAGATAAAACGGGAAAATATAAAAGGTTCTTCAATATATGCTCAGCCTCACAATATTAGGAGAAATTCAAGTCACAACTAATTCTTTACTTTGTCAGACTGGCCAAGGGGGAGTTTTGTAACGCTGCGTTGGTGAGGGGGCCTCAGCAAGCCCCACGCTGCCGGGGGCGGGGCACTGGTGCCAGGGAGAGTGCGGACAGCATGCAGCACCTCTAGAAATCTCCAGTGCGTACTCCCCGTGACCGGCAATTCTACTTTCAAGAACTCATTCCCAGGCAGATCCATACATTAGTAAGTACTGACGGGCACATGTACAAAGTCGCTCAGGGCAGCACTAGATGTAACACCAGGAAGACAGGCCTGGCCTGTACTTCCATCAGTAGGGAGAGCCGCCCAAACCGTGGCGTGTCCACGCAGTGGGATGCACGGCAACAGTGGGAAAGTATCACGGTCTCTTACGTGCAGTGAACTGAACATTCACCAAGATGTGACATTAATAAAGCGAGTGTGTGCATGCTACATTACTGATTATGTTTTAAAGGATGAGAGGAATACATTGTATACAAATACATAGAGAATATATGTACAGGTTAATAACTGATGAAATTAGATGCTTGTGGAAGAACCAGAATGTTTAGGATCAGAGGGGAGAAAGGCCTCACTGATACTTACACATTTTAATACAGAACTCCCTTTTACCATAGAACTACATGAGTTACTTCCCTACTAAAAATAAAGTTTCACGTAACGTAACACGAAGCTGTGACTACCTCTTCTCAGGACTGTTGTACAAACGCAGTCAGAAAATGTGTATAAACGCCCGACGGCACCAGCGCTTACTCACTCCCATCTCACAAGGGGAAGGGCAGTTCGACGGACCTGGGCGAGGCAGTGGCGAAGACGTCAGCCTAACGCGGGTGTCCCTAACGCGGGTGTCCTGACCCTAACGCCTGCCCCTTCCCAGCCCAGCACGGCACACATTTATCGTGGGACACCAGACTTCGACAAAGCTCTGGGACTCCGGGCGATCTTCTTCTTTGCGCCTGAGTCCCCTGATGGGAAATGAACTGCTGGAGGGACTCAGTGAGGTATGGAGGGGAAGCTCCGGGCCTGACTTACAGGACGTGCTAAAAAAAAGTCTGCCGTATTGATTACATTCATTAGCATCAGAGGGATGGAATTTATGAACGTGGGAGTGTTTCTGTCCAGTGATTTCCAGTTAGCCAAGACTGGTCACAGAACTTGGCCCACGTGCGCAATAATAAGGCCACTCTTGGACGCCTTGTCGAGGCCTGGCCAAGGAAACGCCTTTCCTCGCTGTCCTGGTCTAGGTGGGGTCTGTGAATCCACGTGCCCACAGTGCCCGGCACACAGCAGGAGCTCTGAACACGTGCCTGTGCCAAGGAGGATGAGCCAGCACGGCACCGGTTCTCGGCGGGCAGGATTCCCAGGCCCGCCGATGGTCCCACCCAGGAAGCAGCGGTGTAGTCACAGCCTCACTGAAGACCACAGTGGCTCACAGACACCTGGTGACAGGAGGGCTTGGGAAGCAGGGGACGGTTACGGTGCAGGGACATGCGAGTCAGGGCAGCAGAGGTGAAGTCCTGGCTCTGAGGACGCTTGGCGACTGGGGGCACGGCCCGCTCTACACCTTGGTTTTTTCTCAAGCATCGAGTGAAGGGGTCGGAGGTCACTATCTGCTGTATAACTTACCAAATACCTGAAAATTCAAATATGGATAAGTGTGAAAGTGCCTCAAAAAAGTAAAGGCACTCAGCACACGTAACCCATTATGACTATTATTTTTTATAACAAATATATTCCATATTGAAGGAAGGAGTCCCAATGCTGTGGATGTCAGGCTGGGATCTCACCCAGTGAGATCCTGGTTTGTTGTTGTTTTTTAAGATTTTATTTATTTTTTTAGAGAGGGGAAGGGAGAGGGAAAGAGAGGGAGAGAAACATCAATGTGTGGTTGCTTCTTGCATGCTCCCCACTGGGGACCTGACCAGAAACCCAGGCATGTGCCCTAGACTGGGATTCGAACAGGCTACCCTTTGATTCACAGGCTGGCACTCAACCACTGAGCCACACCAGCCAGGGCAAGAGATGTTGGTTTTTAAATAACAATCATATGCTGATAACCCCGAAAGTGATACCTCTGGTCCTGACCTCTCTGCTAACTGCAGGTGCAGGTAACCCAGGGCCTATTCTAATAAATACCTCACTGTTACAACAGCTCTGAGTGAAATAGGTCCTTGCAGCCCCACAGCCCTCCTCTCCTTCCTTCTTTTCAGTCCACATCGCCACCCCCATCCACCCCAGCTTCCTTACTGGTCTCCCAACCCACCAGGCATGCTCCCACCTCAGGGGCTTGCTCCCTCTACCTGGTAGGCTGCCACAGGGGTCGGCAGGCCTGCTTCCCTCACTTTCCTCAGGACACAGCCAAGCAGATGTCCCCTTTTGCAGGGAGTTTTTCCCTACCTACCCCATCGAATATTGCTCCTCACTTGGAAAGTGGGGATCATCACACCTACCTCACACAGAGCTGTTGTAACAGTCCAGTGTCTGAATCAGCCTCCCTCCCCTTAACTCACCCGCTCCCCATGCCTAGCTCCATCCCTAGGAGAATTATGTAGCTAGCAAAAGAGGGCTAACTTCTCTCCTTGAAGAAGATGATGCAGACTTCCAAAGCCTTCTTCCTCCCTTTGTAGGCTACAGGCCCTTGCGCCTCCCTCCTGGAACTACCCGAAGGCTCAGGGAACCCCAGCACACCTGGAGTCCCCCCGGTAGCTGTCTAGTTTTCATAACTTTACATAGGGCTGGGCTCTGACCGCCTGACTGCCCCCCCCCCCCCCGGCCCTCATCAGACCGGCAACTCTGCCAGTGCATCTACAGAGCAGGCATCTCGCCAGTCACTGACCCTTTGTTCTTCATGTTAACAAGGTCAAGTAACATGGTTAAGCCGCCTGCTCTGCCCCGAGCACCAGTGCTTTGCCTACAGATGCTGCCCACAGCAAAGTGCAGTGGAAAGACTGAGCTCTGAAATCGGACTGGTTTCCTCACGTGTAAAACAGAGAAAAGGAAAACCACCCTGACACCTTGCTGGCTCATTGTGAGAGGCGGCCCCGTGGAGGGCTCGGCACACCACAGCGCACACCCAGGAAACACTCGCTCCAGACTCCCTGTTCTGAGATGTGGGGGCGAGGCCCACCTGGTTTCGCTGACGCCCCATCAGCAGCACGCAGAGGACGTAGAGCACTTCCAGTTTGTACATGATCTCGTGCATGATCTTCATTGACTGAGGCAGCTGGGTCCTGGTTGAAGTGTGAGGCAGGCCATTGTCCTCAGAAGCCCCTGCAGGAGGGAAGACAATGGAGGCTGAGACAGCCACCAGGAGAGAAGGTTGAGTCACTGCTTGCGAGGAAGCACGTTTCTGCCCCTCCAACCTGCCCTGAATAGACTTGAGGTTGAAGAGCCATTACACTAGGCCCCGAGTCCCTGACAGAGACTCTGAAAGACCCAGAACTCCCTCCAGGGGCCAGGCAAGCTTAGAAACTTAAGAAAAATGGACTCTGTAGTTTTAGGTCATCCATGTTAACATCCACTGAAAATATTCTGACGCAGCCAAAGCGGCAACGTGATCCACCCCTCCCCCCACACTCCTTTCTCCCGCCACCATCTGACAGCTCCTCCCTGCCCTGCCCCACAAGTGCACAGACTAGTGTCTAGCAGCAAACTGTCAAACTCTCCTCAGGTCACAAATGACTCTGAGTACTTGGTCCCTCTGCCTATATTCCACAAGGGGGCGCTGCTCAAAGACTGGGAGGAATCCTTTTTGTAGGCTTTTCCAAGGTTTTTCAAAGAATCTTCTAAACTTTTCTAAGGTTCAACTGTCTAAGGAAGACTAGGCATCACAATGGCTACTACTGATGCAGATAAACATATCATCTACTGGCGGATTTTCATTTTACCCAATTTCACTGTCAGTAACAACAGCAGCAGCTAACAGTTATGGGACATTGGGTAGGTGCCAGGCACTGTATTCGGGCTTTAGGTGACCCATCTCATCTATCCCATTACCGAATTAACCGAAAGTCTCCGTGGGTCATGCCGGCCACAGAGGAGTGTAGTGTGAGGAAGGCAGCACAGCAGAGTGGTGAAGACTGAGGGCTCCGAATGACAGCTGGCAGGCTGGGCAAGTCACCTCCACACTAGGCAACAGACTGCTCTGTACACTGGGAATGACGGTAGCCGCCCGGTGGGTGGCCGGGGTTACTATGAGGACTGAATGAGAACACAGGAAAAGCCCAGCACCTGATCCTTGGGAAGACTTGCTCTTAGGTCCCTATCATTTTCAAGGTCACTCACTTGTCGGAGTCAGGAGACCTTAGCAGTTATTTCCCCTCAGTGCCCCTCATTTTACAAATGAAAAGGCGAGTCAGTACTACTGAGGCACTTTCAGGATCCTATTGGAAGTACTGCCCTAGAGGCTTTTTACACAGGCCAGAAAAACTCATGGCACTGAGCAGTGATTATCACCTACATTCAGGAAAGGAGCATGCAACAAGTCATGGTGACTTCTGCACACTGATACCATGATATAAGAACCTAACTTATTCCACCCTACAGACTGGAACTACTTTTTCCAGCCACAGTGCATCACTAATATAAAGTCACACCTCTGGAGGAAGAGCAGCTGCTGGATGGGGAATGACTGGGAGGCGCTGAAAGGGTTGTAAAGACCAGGCTGTGGGGCCTGACTGTTGCGTCTGAACCTGAGCTGTGCCATCACTAGTTGGGTAAATTTGCTGATGTTACGGGGCTCCCACATCACTCCTCATCTGTAAAGTAGGGATAATGGCAATAGTACTTGTCTCTGATCAGTGACGCAAATATGGAAGGACTCACTGTGCTGGAAGTGCTTTAAACAGTGTCCGGCACGCGTAGCAACATGTATGTTAAATAGAAATAAAAAGACACTAACTGAGTTTTTCTGATAATGCTTACTTGCTATCTGTGTTTTCTTCGTAATCTGCAAGCTCTTAATGCCAACTAAAGTTATAGTGTACAAAGACTTAGGTGAAATTCACTGGAGAAAATCTAGTTGAGAAAATTCTATTTTTTCCATGTATTTTCCTGAAGGTTGGGAGAAACACCATCGATTTCTGCGTTGCGATTCACTGGCCGAGCCCCCAGAACCATTTAAGAGTCCAATGGCCCGTGGAAGGGGCCTAGAGAGCTATCATGTAGAAAATCCTGCCTCTGCATACTTGTGTGGCCCCGAGAGCCTCGGCGTCCTCGTCGCCGAGCACCGGGAGTCCCGGGAGGACTGCAGGAGAGGGTGTCTCAGGAAGGAGCAGGTGCAGCGCATGGCCACAAGCCCTTCTCAGTGATAAACACGTGAGAGTGAGACACAGGCAGCTCAGGCTCTTCCCTGAGTTGCTGCCAACCTTTGGTGCCTGGTGTGCACAGGCCTGACGAGAACCTCTAGCATAGGTATCCTCACGAAACACAGTCCCCAAAGCAATGGAGAGCTTAGCAGCAAGGTAAGTCCCCAAGGATGAGGATGGGAAAACTAGATTAAGGGGCCTGCACTTCCCCCCAGATCTCTTCGGGTCCACCAAACTGATTAAAGAGGCCTCCGCCATCCCTATGTCTGTACTGCACTGTGAGGCATACTCTTTAAAAAAAAAAAAAAAACAGGTTTGACCTGTAATTCCCATACTACAAATTCACCCGTTTAAAGTGTATGACTCAGAGGGTTTTAATATATTCAGAGTTATACAGCTATCAACACAATCAATTTTAGAGCATTTTCATTGCTCCCAAAAGAAATTCTATACTTATTAGCAGCCACTCACCATTTCCCACCACATGCTCAGCCCCAGGCATCCAAGAAACTACTTTTTGTCCCCAGGCTTTGCCTAGTCAGGACATTTCATATAAATGGAATCATACAATATGCTTTCTTTGGTCAGCTTCTTTCCCTCAGCACAATGTTTTCAAGGTTCATTCAGTGGTGCCATGTATCAGTATTTCATTTTATTTTTTTTAAAGATTTTATGTATTTTTAGAAAGGGGAAGGAGGAAGAGAGGGAGAGAAACATCAATGTGTGGTTGAGTTTCGAGCGCCCCCTACTGGGGACCCAGCTGGCAACCCAGGCATGTGCCCTGACTGGGAACTGAACCCGCGACCCTTCGGTTCGCAGGCTAGTGCTCAATCCACTGAGCCACACCAGCCAGGGCAGTATTTTATTTTTTAAATCACCGAACAATATTCTATTGCATACCACATTGTTTCCATTCAGCAGTTAATGGACACTTGGATAGTTTCTGTATTTTGCCTATTATAAGTATGCTGCTGTGCACGTTCTTGTGCAAGTTTTTTGGTAAACATGTGTTTTCATCTCTCCTGGATATACAGGCAGGAATGGAATTCCTGGGTAACGTGATAATCAGGATAACACAAGAATGTGCTGTTGGGCAGAGATCTATACATGTATCTGTTAAGTCTGGCGGGCTTACAGTACTGCTCAAGCCTTCCCTTTCCTTGTTGATCTTCTGTAGAGCTGGTTTATCCATTATTGAAAATGGGCTCTTAAAGTCTTCAACTATCATTACTGAATTGTCTATTTCTTTTTAAATCTGCTAGACTGTGCTTCATTTATTTTTGAGGGCTCTGTTGTTAGATGCATATGTTTATATAACATATCTTCTCAATAGATTTACCCTTTATTACTATAAAATGTCCCTTTTTATCTTGGTCTCTTTTAGTACAGCCACCCCAACTTTCTTATGGTTGCTCTTTGCACAATACATCTTTTTATATGATTTACTTTCAACCTATTTCTATCTTGGAATAGAAGGTATGTCTCCTCGAGGCTGTATCTAATTGGATCTTTTTAAAAAAAATCCAATGTGACAATCTGTCTTCTGAATGAACTGTTTCATCAATTCACATTTAATGTTATTGACAAAGCTGGATTTACTTCTGCCTTTTCACTTTTTGTTTTCTGTCTCGTGTTTTTTAAATTCCTTTATTTGTCCTTTAATGCTTCCTTTTCAATTAAGTGGTATCTGGGTTTTCTCATAGACCATTTCTGTTAATTGCTTTCTCCTGTGTATGGGTCATACTTTCCCATTTTTTTTTTTGGTTTGTTTGGGTTTTTTTTGGAATGCTCCTTAGTCTTTGTTAAGAAGTAGACATTATAGGAAAATACTGTAGCACTGATTCTGTTTCTTCCCTTCAGGGCCTGCTGCTGTTGTCCTGCCTGTTTAGTGCCCTGGCTGGCCCATTTCAGAAAAGCCTGTTTCTCTAAGGACTGGTGAGGCCCTGGTGTTGCAGAGCAGAGAGCGCAGCCTTGGGATCGTGCATAGTTTCCCTGGATGACAGTATTTTAGCAGAACCCTCTTTAACCAGTTCTTTTTCTGATCTTTCTGTTAAGCATTCTGCCTCCTCTGGTATGCAACTCAGCTGTCAGGCTCCCCTAATTCCTGGCTGAATGCTCTACAATTTCTAACAACGCCCTGAGGCATAAACTACTCCAAAGTCTGACTCAATTAAATTTGGGCAGGAGTAGTTTTTGAGCATAAGGTTTGTTTTGATCTCAGAAGGACTCTTCTTATCTGGCTCTTTCTGGTAAACTAGCTAGCACATGGTTTGGCTTTTTATTCTCAAAAAGAGCTAACAGCCTCCTTTTATTTGCTTAACACCAAAATCTACATTGTTATTGAGAATGCCCTTAGATTTCAACTTCTCACATTCTGTTCTAACCTAGTACCTTTCGCCCTGGCAAGTTCTTGGTGTTGCTACTTCAAGTGAAGCTGGTAACTTCTAGTCTTCTGTGTATGATAGCTCTGTCCTGTTTAGCTGAGTAAAGAGAGAGAAGAAGCAAAGAATTCTTGGCCTGCCAGGCCTGGAACAGAGTAGAGCTTCCATACCATGAGGGAAGTATGCGGGTGGGTAGAGGAAAGGAGCCCTTGCATTATGCTAAGGGAAATAAGTCAGAGAAATACATATAATGACCACATGGGATTTACATGTAGAATCCAAACTCAGAGAAGCAGAGTAGAGAGGTGGTTACCAGGGGCTGGGGAAGTGGGAGCTACTGGTCAAAGGGTACAATCTTCTAGTTAGAAGATTAACAAGTTCTGGGGATCCAATGTATAGCACGATGACTATACCTAATAATACTAGATCATATGCTCGTGAATGTTACTAAATCTTAAACGTTCTCGCCAGAAAAAGGAAACGGTAATTACGTGATGGGATGGAGGCATTAGCTAAGACTGCGGCAGTAATCATTGTGCAATATATAAATATATCAAATCAACACACTGCACACTTTAAACTTACGATGTTACACGTCAACCTCAAGAAGGTTGGGAGGAAGAAAGATAGGAGTCCCTGACTCCGTGACCATGCTCAGTCAAGAATTCAGCCCCTTCACCTTGGAGTTGGAGGGGGTTACAATGTTGGCAGCCGGCCCCTCCCAGTGAGGTACCAGATTCCTTTTTTGGGAGCTGAGGGAATGCTGTCATTTTGGCCACACCTGCCCAGGGTGGCACTCCATGAATCGCAACTTCTACTGTCACAGACTCTCAGTGTTCTGGGTTTTAGCAGATTTTCTTGAAGAAATGTTTCATTTGCTGTATGCTCTTACAACAATTTCTACAGATTTATATAAATGGTTTTTGTCACTGTCTTTTTAAAGATTTTTTAAATTTATTTTTAGAAAGAGGGGAAGGCAGGGAGAAAGAGAGGCTGAGAAATGTCGATATGCGAGAGATACATCAATCGGTTGCCTCTCACATGTGCCCCGACCAGGGACTGAACCCACAACCCAGACATGTGCCCTGACCAGGAATCAAACCAGCAGTGTTTTGCTTTGTGGGACGACGCCCAACCAACTGACCACACGGGTCAGGGCTGTTGTTTTTTCATTAAGTTTTGTTTCTAGTTTCAGTATATGTGCTGCCAAAGTAAGCACCAGTTTTGTTTCTAGTTTCACTGGGGTAGCAGGTCCACAGAGCTCTGTACACTGTCATCTCCTCCTTTCAACTTTATCGGCATGATTACAGTGAGAATTCCTGGATTTGTACAATCTGACCCCACCCTGCTAAATGCTTCAGGGTTGGGCAACAGACCCAAGATGGGCCAGAGTCCTTCACCAGGTAGCTGGAGCTGAGACTAGGATCCTACACATTTACGAGGCAGCCTACCCACCAGAGAAGAGAACAGAGAAGACTAAAGAAGACAGAGCGCAAGAACTCTCTGGGTTCCTAAGAATGCTCTGGTAATTGGCCCCAGACAGTCTCTCTGACTGCAACAAAGCCCTATTCCCTCCAATCAGGTCCCCTTCGAGGGAGTTCAAAGAAGTTTCTGTAATTAGCTATCAAAAGAATCCTAACAATCATGATCTAGGATTCCCTGAGGGAAAATTCTACTTTGAGCAAATTTCAATTTATCCTCCTTGGGAAACAGGTCAAGAATGCCTCCAGGAGTCCACGGGGAAGGCGCCTCACCTCCCAGGAGACCCACCCCAGGTACCTTGACTGTGCTCCGACTCCTCGTTAGCCACTCGCATCAGGGCATCCAGCACCAAAGCATTGTCAAGCCACGTGTACCACTCCTCCAGCTCCTGCAGGAAGCTGGCTGTGCCCGTTGACTCGGACACCTTCCGAGTTGCCAGCTTGCAAAGCCTTTCGACAAAGCCAGGGATGCTGAGAAGGGCCGCTGCCAAGGAGAGAACAAAAGAGGGAATTTTCAAAACACAGACCAGCTCTAAAATCCTCAACAAACAACCCGCTCCCCACCTGCACGACAGGAACGATTTGTAACCTGACAGTGGCTAGTCAGCCAGAGCTTCCCTTTAAAATTAAAGGCAAGGAAATAGAGAACAAACTGACAGCGACCAGAGGGAAAAGGGGAGGGGGATAACAGGGGAAAGAAGGGGATGGGTCGAGTGCAGGAACATGTATAAAGAACCCATGGCCAAGGACAACAGGGTGGGGGGAGAACTGAACTGAATGTGGGAGGTGGGTGGGGCAGGGGAGAGAAATGGGGGAAGACTGCGGACAACTGTAATTGAAGAATGAAAAAAAGTAAAACAAAATGAAAGGCCAAACAAAGGTAAAATAGTAATAAAGTTATAGAAACATCAATTTTAGCAAGTGCAGAAAAATAGGCTCTCTTATATACCAACTGGTGGGAATACAAATCAGAATAGCTTATGCCTTAAATCTGCGTGTCTTTGAGCCAGGAGGTCCATTTCTGGAAATTTACCATAAGGAAATAACCAATTATATATACAAAGACAGCTGTATACAGATATCCATCGGTACAGTTTCTGTAATAACAGACAGGTGGAAACAGCTGTATGTTCACTGAGACTACACTGAGTAAACGTGACATAGCCAAACAATGTAATGTAACACAGGCCCTTCAGGAAAATGACACACACATACCTCTTTATACAGTGACTTCAAAAGATGTTTCAATTCACTTACAAAAGGATGCTTAAGTGTTACTTAAACAGTATTGGCTTAGGCCCATTTCTTTTTTCTTTTTAATTATTGATTGATTTTAAAGAGAGAAAATTGATGTGAGAGAGAAACACTGACTGGTTACCTCCTGTACACGTCCCAATGGGGGATTGAACCGCAACCTAGGCATGTGCCCTGAGCGAGAATCAAACCATTTCGGTTCACAGAACAATGCTCCAACCGACTGAGCCACACAGCTAGGCCCTTTTCCTTAAAAAATTTAAAACTTTATTTCTTTAAAATATCTACATAATATACACACAAAGAACGAGAAGATATGTGTACTGAGGTATTTATTGTGGCTGTTTCTGAGTAGAAGAGAATATAAACGTTCTTTTAAAACTACTTATCTATAGCTTGATTTTCCTGTAGCAAACAGGTAAAAAAAGATGAGCTGTTTTT
This sequence comes from Trachops cirrhosus, assembly GCA_028533065.1. Lineage (NCBI taxonomy): Eukaryota > Metazoa > Chordata > Mammalia > Chiroptera > Phyllostomidae > Trachops > Trachops cirrhosus. The sequence goes on from CM052547.1 coordinate 75,425,530, forward strand.
TAGGGGTTTTTTGGTAAATTTAGAAACTAAATAATCAGCATAACCCCTGATCAGCATATGAGAACACAATAAGCTTTGAAAGTAGGGAAATCTGGGTTCAAATCCTGGCTATATCTCTCACCTTCTTTAAAATAAGACTAACATCTGCACGTATTTTCTTGGGTGTGCGTTATATCTTCCTAGAAAGACGGAAAACAGTGGTTGCCGGGGGCAGAGAGAATTCGGCCAATGGGAATAGAGTAGGAGGGAAACTTTTCAATGAACACCTTTTTGAATCTGCAGATTTTTTTGAGCCACACAAGTATGTCATCTAATTTAAAATTAATACATACCTAGATAGTTCATAATATCAAGATATCACCATTTATGTTTTTATTTTAAAAAATCAAGATATTATCATTAATTTAGAAGGGTATAATATGGTATCGGAATGCTGTTTAAAAAGTCATTATCTTGTTGAAACACTGAAATATATATGTGAAATTTCACAATGTCTGGGATTTGCTTCAAAATAATTCAAAGTGAGGGAGAAGTGAGTGGCGGCAGAGACAAAGACAGGCCATCAGCTGACAGCTGTGGAAGCTAGGTGACAGGCAAATGAGGACCGTTACACTGCTAACATGTGTCATGTATGTCTCTGTTTTCATATGTGGGAAGTTTCCCATAATGAAAATTTTTAAAGTAAAATTTGAAAAAATACATTAAAGAAAATTCTTTACAAATTAAAATAAATTAAAACAAAGTACTTAGGAGGATTATATGAAGTCATATAAATTCATTCCCAGCACAGAGCTAGACAAATATCTTAGCCCACTTTCCATCCACTGTATGTTAGTGAGCGACTGTAAAATAATGTTTGACCTGCAGTGGTTGCAGGGTCCTCCCATAAATGGAAAGGTTGAGTGTTTGATTTCCGGTCAGGGCACAGGCCGAGGCTGTGGGTTCCGTCTGGTTCAGGCACGTACAAAAGGCAACCAACCGATATTTCTCTCTTACATTGTTGTTTCTCACCCCCCTCCTCCCTGCCCTTCCCCTCTTTCTGGAATCAGAAAGCATGTCCTCGGGTGAGGATAAGGAAAAAAAAAAGTTTGACCTCATTTAAAAAAAAAGTGATTTAAAACTACAAATTAACTTTTCCTCGGTTAAACACAGAGGGGGGATAAATGGTAATGGAAAAAATACAATAAAAATAAAATGAAAAAGGAATAAAGAAAAAAGAAAAGTTAATCACAGAATTATCCTGTGATCCAGCAATTCCACTCCTTAATATATACCCAAAAGAAATCAAAATAGGTTTTCAAACAAATACATGTACACGCATGTACACAGCAGATTATCCGCAATAGCTAAAAGGTAGAAACCACCCAAATGCCTATCAACAAATGGATAAACAAATTGTAGTATATACATACGAGTATCATTCAGCCATAAATAGGAAGGAAGCAGTGACATGCTACAGTGAAAGACATGGTGTTAAGTAAAAGAAGCATGACACATGATACAGAAGGTCACATAATGCAGGACTCCATTTCTATGACATACCCGGAATAGGTGAATCCACAGAGAGAAAGCGGGTGATTGCCAGGAGTGGAGGAAAGCGGGAGATAACTGTATATGGGCTTTCTTTTTGGAATGATGAAAGTATTTTGGAATTAGACAAACAAATGTAAATGCACATTACATGAATTACATGCACAGACTGTAAATGTAGTAAAGGCCTCTGAATTGTTGAGTTAATAGTTAATTAACTATTTTAAATGGTTAATTTTATATTACTTTCACCTTAATAAAAAAATTAAGAGATAGCTTTTTTTTCAGTGTTTGGGGGTTTTATTTTTTATTTATTTATTTTTTAAAATATATTTTATTGATTACGGTATTACAGTTGTCCTATTATCCCCCTTTCATCCCCCTCCACCCTGAACACCCTCTCCCACCCACATTCCCCCCCTTTACTTCAGTCCATGTGTCATAAGTTCTTTGCTTCTACATTTCCCATACTATTCTTGCCCTCCCCGT
>CM052547.1:75428048-75448288 GCA_028533065.1 Trachops cirrhosus
GGGCAAGAATAGTAGGGGAAATGTAGAAGCTAAAGAACTTATGACACATGGACATGAACTAAAGGGGGGAATGTGGGTGGGAGAGGGTGCTCAGGGTGGAGGGGAATGAAGGGGGGTAATGGGACAACTGTAATAGCATAACCAATAACAAAATATATTAATTAAAAAAAAATAAATGTCTTTCAGGCAGGACGCGCTTACTCCAGGTTTGTCAGAACTTGCACAACACAAGTCCCCACTCCAAAAAAGGCATCTTCAAATATTTCTGCCCAGTCCCTGAGTACTGGTATTTGCAACTCTAAAAGCCAATCAATGATAAAGTCAATTACATCATACAGACTTTTTTTTTTTTTTTTACATAAGGACAATTCCTTTGTGGCCTTAGCTGCAAGAATAATTGTGCATTTCCTGAACAATGAGTTAATTTTTATCTTATAGCTCTGTTTGTGCCTATTTGTGCCACTAGCTACATGTGGCTATTAAGCACTTGAAATATGGCTAGTCTCAACTGAGATGTGCTGAGTGTAAAAAACACTAGATTTTGAAAGATCAGTTCAAAAAAAGAGAATGTAAATATCTTCATATTTATTTTGAACTCTGAACTTATTAAAATTAACTTTACTTATTCCTACTGTTTTTTATTCCTTTCTTTAAAGTAGAAGTTGCTACAAGGAAATTTAAAGTAACCGAAGTGGCTCGCACTGTATTTCTAGAGCACAGCACTGGTACAGATGGCGAGCTGTGTAAGTGTTAAAATGCATTTCTCTATCTGTGTTGGTTGCTAAGAAGCTTAAACCCAAGTTTGTGTACCATCCATAATGCAGATGAGTTTACATTTGCAGATGGTCTACATTTTTATACCAGCCCAATTCCTAGATGTATGTTATATCCTCACCTTATTCTATCCTTTCCATTCTTACCTACGTCTAAATTTATGATTTTGGTAGATTTCAAATACTCCTGTAAGGTGCCTGAAACCCTTTTTTCTGAATGAGGCAACAGACGAACTTAAATGTTCCTCTGTACTGTCATAGTGTACAGGTTTCACATCTCTAACAGCACTGTTCCATTCCGCCATGTATTTGTGATTCACTGTGGAGAGTTTACCACAGAGGTTCCCAAGACAGGTATTACGTCTCATAAAAACTAACGTTTGTATACTGCTTTACAGGGTACTTTTACACCTATCATATCACTGAGCCCTCACAACGACCCTATGATGTTAGTATGATTAGTAACTGCACTCTACCAATAAGAAACTACAGCTCAGGGAGAGGAACTAATAAGCACTAAGCCAAAGGCTAGAATTCAAAATCAAGTTCTAGCACTAAGTGCTGTGCTCTTTTCTTTCTACCAAATTTCTCCCTTTATTCACCATTTTTCTCACTCAGTGGTCAATGCAGCAGTGTCCCCCTCAGTATGTGGGCGGGGCTTTTGGTTTGGTTTTGTTTTGTCTTCCAAGAAGGAGAATGAAGAAATAGGCATAATCAGGTATCTTAAAAGTCACAGACACTCTTCCAATGCTTCTGCCTCTTTGATAAGTAACTGTTCGGTCTCTGCTTGGACACCTCCAGGGTTTGGCTCTTAACAATTACAGTGACCCTTAAACAACAGAGGGGCTACGTGCAGCTGAAAGTCCACGTGCAACCAGTCAGCTCTCCGCATCCTCAAATGCCAACTGTGAACTGAAAACGCAGATGACTCCTGAACGACACGGGCTTGAACCATGTGCAGGTCACACATGGGTGGACCCGTGCAATTCAAACTCATGTTGTGTCAGAGTCAACTGCCATAATTCCTACCTGTTGGTCCTGGTTCTCAGACCCACATAAAATACGCCACATTCCTCCAATGTCTGAAGACAGTTCTCAAGTCTACCACCCTCACTTGAACCTTCCCTTCTCACGCATTGCAAATGTGGTGGGGAGAGAAATGCAGGCCCAGAGGCAGGGTACTTACACAGACACAGGTATTATACAGGATGCTCAAGCAGTCCTTGGACATTTCATCACTTACTGCAAGCAAATGGACAATAACTGGTTATTTTTATCATTAAAAAGATAGTATACCTATATTAAACTTTTTTAAAACAAAAACTATTCCTCATAATCTCCTCCAAGATGCTTATTCTTCTGTAAGCATATCTCATTCCAGTCCTTATTTACCAAAGATTTTCATGGCCCATCAGAACCTACAAACCAATTTGTAGGCGGCTTTTGGTTTGGTATAGTGATATAGTAGCCATTTTCTTACTATGCTCCGAAGTCTTCATAATTTCCATCTGTGGTGATATCATCATTTAAAATATGCCATGTTCTCTTTGTATGACAGCTTGCTTAGAATATACCCAAGGCTTTAGTTTTAGTTGGTTTTTTATTTTGCTATTTAAATAGACAAAAAATAAACAACTTAATATATAAGAGTAGCCTTTTTATGCTTGTGTTGAATTGGTTTCTCAAGATACATTTTCAAAAGCTAAACTATTAGAATCCAAAGTATAAGCATATTGATGCCTCTTGTTATAAATTTCTATGGAAAGTTCTACTAGTGGCAAACAATTACATTTTTACTACAGACTCACCAGGTATTTTGTTTTGTTTTGATTTTGGTTATTTACATTATGGAAATGGCTTTTAATGCCCAACCTATCAATCTAATAAAAAACTAGCTATTTCTCTGTGAGCGGGAACAGGAGAGTAGCACAAAAAGGAAAAAGAAATTTTTATGACTTCCCAAACTAGAAAATGATAAAATTGAGTATGAGCCATGGACAAAGTGTTTTGTTTGGCATTTGTTTTACTTTAAAAAACTGTTTCCATTTATCCTTATGCTGCTACAACCGCTAAAAATGCTGGGTCTCCTTATGAGACCTCAACGGGCAGTCCAGACCAGCTCGCTCGACCGGGTGGGTTATCTGAGAGGGCCTAGAGATGCTGCAGGTGTCCTGTTACCTCTCACTTCTACCTTTCAGCCTGCTGGGACTTTTTCATTTATTTATTTTATGACTTCAAAGCAGGTTGGAAAACCAGACAAGTATACTTCAGTATTTCCAGACCTTTCATTTTTGAAGAGAATCAGAATTCATTAATGCAACAAATATTTATTCAGTACCAACTCTAGAGCAGATTTACTTATAAATCTACTGAGAGAGAGAATAAATAAGTATTCCAACAAGTAATTACCAGATGTTACTTGCTGTGAAGACTATGTGGGTAGACAGAGAACAGAAGAACCAATTTAGATGGGAATAAAAAGCTGAATATGAATATTCAAAGATGAATATGAATCCTCTTAACTGTTACTGTACCTACAAATGAGGTCTTATAAAGTATGTCATGTTGATGTTAGGGAAGAAATTTTGTTTTAATTAAAAAATAAATATGCAATGTTTTGTAGAAGAGTGCTCATCAAATATTAAGTGATCTCTGGCTTTTAATGCTAAATAAAGTGCACTTACTCTTCTTTAAAATTAAATATTGAATACCTAAAAAGAGTATTTGTAACATGCATAAATTATAAAGAAGAAAAACAAAATAATACCCATGTGCCCACTGACCAGCTTAAGAAATAATGCACTACCAAAAAGCCCTTTCACTTTTTACTATATGCATTCTGGTGATGACCAAACTTGTTACAAAGAGCACGTATCACTTTTATAACAATAAAAATATTTTTTATCTTATTACGTTACTCTCTCAATTAATGATGTATGAGAAGTAAGAATTGCCAAAGAAAACAGAAAAGCTGGACCCGAGGACTATTAGAAAAGTACAAAGATGTAATTCTGTTAGCCCAATGGTTTTCACACTTTTCTTTTAAAACACCAGCCTACATTTCTACCTAGTACAAACTGAATAAATAGAGCCGTTTAGCTGGGACTGGAGCGAGCATCCTGCAGCTGGATGTAAGGCATGTTCTCACTGTTAAGAGTTAGGCAGGGAACGAAGGGCAACTCCTGGAAACCACCATCACATCACAGGCTGGAAAACGAGGAAGTGGCTGACAAGTATACTTACTTTTCAGTTTCTGTCCCCGGATGGAGACTGTAGGCCTCATAAGAATTTCTACAAGGAGCTACAAAAAAAATTTTTTTTAAAGATTAAATCTTCAAAATTAATTCAAAGCACAACTTATACAACAACCTGCTGTGCTAACTCACAGCCCAAATATCTGTAAGAGTGTTACAAGAGCCTCTTGTTCCCAACACAGGCAGATGGCAGTGAGGCTCAGGGCAATGAGCTCGACACCGTTTGAAAACCTGGGTTCTAGTCCCACTTAGTCGCCTGCTCCCCATGAAAACTTGGGCAGGTCAAGGCCCCTCCAATGGCCTCGCTCTTCTCATTTTAAAAAATAAGCATATTTAGATTAGGTAATCTTTGGGATCCAGTGTGGCTTACTTTTTTAAAAGCTGCAGAATATCACTATGATTCTTCTTTTGCTTAAAGAACATCTGTTTTCTCTTATAACCTTTTTTATAAAAAGAATCTCAAAAGAGAGACCATAAACTGCCAATACTGATTTCTACAGGGACTAGGGGTGATATGAATTCACTTTTCATTTTACATATTTAAGTACAACACATTTCGATTAAACTATTTACAATGAGCATATGCATTAAAAACCCATTCTGTCGAAACAAAAGAGGACAACTTACAATTTTAAAAGGGTCAATCCACCAAGAGCATATAACAATTACAAACGAAGATGTACTTAATAACAAAGCCTCAAAATAAATGAAGCAAAAGCTGGCAGAATTCAAGGAAATACAATTCAAAAGTCACAGCTGAACACTTCAGTACCCCACATTCAAGAGTAGACAACCGAGCAACAGCAAAGAAAACTGAAGACTTAAACACAATAAACAACAGAGGGAGTCTGGCAAGAGAAATGCACCCAACCAGAGGTCAGCGACGGGCAAAAATGACCCGAAAGCCCGTATTTAAGAACAGACTGAGGTTCCTGGAGAAGCCCATCTAACTCACTGCAGGAGAGAAAACCCCCAGGAAGCCTAGAGCCACTGATCCAAAGACGTCCTAAGGTGGAACAGGCACCTGCTAGAGAAAGCCACATTTCCACTCAACACAGACATGAGGCTACAGACCCACATGACTCTTTTTCCTCCCATAAACACACTACTTTCTACTAAGTATACTCCTTAATGAATGACTCAGAAGTGAAGGGGGTGGTTCTCTTGAGCCAACTAGCAAGTACATGTACAGGGCCACTCGGACTGCCGAGGAGAGCAAATGCTGAGAAGACATTAGAGAATTAAGTCTATGGCAAACAATATGTACGCAAATGTTTAATATTCGATCTTTACTTTTGTAGAAAATGGCATCTCTAAGGAAAGAAAACTCTTCTAAAACCGAAGTATACACGGTGCAGCAGGTACAGCTCCGGTTTTCACACAGTGAACGCCATCCCTGCACGACCGCCACCCGCGTCGGGATGCAGAACAGCCACAACCCCCGAAAGCCTCCCTCATCGCCCTCCCAGTGGCGGGTGTAGGACAGATATCCTGGGGAAAAAGGAGCGCCCCAGTCCTTCATCCAAAATAAATTTGGAACGATGCAGAAATTTAAACATACATGATAAAAACTTTTAAAATATTAGAAGGAAACATAAACACAGTTTATAATCCAACAGTGGGGAAAGCAAGAGACAAAATTCTGAAGCCATAAAAAGATTGATCAATATGACAACCTAAAAAGTAAACCTCTCTACATTTAAAACTACCATAAACAAAGTCAAAATTCAACTGTTCAACTAGGAAAAAATACAACAGATAAGACAAAGGACCTTAAAAAATGAAGAGTAGTTGCTTACTGCTATGGTCTGAATGTCTGTAACCACTCCAAATTCCTATGTCAAACCCTACTGCCTAATGTGATGGCATCAGGAGGTAGGGCCTCAGGGGTGATGAGGTCATGAGTGCAGAGACCTCATGAATGGGATTGTACCCTTATGAAAGAGGCTCCAGAGAGACCCCTAGCCCCTTCCCACATGAGGAAGTGGGAAGGAGCAGGTAGTCTGCAACTTGGAAGGGGCCTTCACCAGACACCAAATCTGCCAGTGCAATGATCTTACACTGCCCAGGCTCCACAAGCATGAGAAATAAATTCCTTGTTGTTTATAAGCTACCCAGTCTGTAACATTTATTATAGCAACCTGAAAAAACTTAGATAGAAAATCAGTAAGAGAAAAGCCTAATAACGAAATAGAAAGAATGCAAAAGCCACTAACAGACAATTAACAGAAAAGAAACAACTTATAAACACACAAAAAGATATTCAATCTCACTCATATAAGAATGCAAATTTTAAAAACTATGGAGAGAATATACAAAGAACTCTTAGAACTCATAATAAAAAGATAACCCAATTCAGAAATGAGAGAAGGAGCCCTGGCTGGTATGGCTCAGTGGATTGAGTACCAGCCTGAGCACCAAAGAGTTGCCGGTTCGATTCCCAGTCAGAGTACATGCCTGGGTTGCAGGCCAGGTCCCCAGTGGGGCGGGCCACATGAGAAGCAACCACACACTGATGTTTCTTTCCCTCTTTTTAAAAAAAAATGAGAAAAGGAGACAGACATTTTTCCAAGGAAGACATACAAATACTATATAAGCACATAAAAAGATGTGAACACCACTAGCCAGTGCAAATCAAAACCATGACGTTCCACTTCACACCCACTAGGATGGACTGGCATACTCAGAAACACATATAACAGCAAGTTCTGATGAGGAGGTAGGAAACCTTGAGCCTCCACACATGGGCGGGGGGCACCGTGCAGCTGCTCTGGGCAATCTAATGGTTCCTCGAAGGATTAAACCTAAGAGTTACCACATGACACCATAATCCCACTTCCACACCCCAAATTAATGAAAATCCAAGTCTACACAGAAAATTGTACGCAAATATTAACAGCACTATCACTCATAATAGCCAAGAAGTAGAAACAGCCCAAATGTCCATCACTGAAGAATGGCTACACAAACGTGGTATACCCATACACTACACCATTATTCAACCATAAGAAGGAAAAGTGCTGATAACATGCATCAACAATGGATGACCCTTGAAAATATTAAGCTAAGTAAACAAAGCCTGTAACTGATCACATATTACATGATTCTGTTCGTATTAAATGTCCAGAAGAGAAAGATCGACAGAGACAGAAAATGGAGTGACAGTTGTCTGTGCTGGGGGTGGGGGCTGGAGGACTAGGGGAGTAACAGCTAAAACATGGGTTTCTTTCTGGGGTGATACAATGCTCTAAAATTGGCTGTGGTGATGGTTGCACATATCTACCTATGAATACACTAAACCCCTGAATCGTACATTTTTAAATGACTGAATTGTGTCGTATGTGAACTATATCTCAATAAAGCTGTAAATATACTATGAAGAAACACCATTTGTTCATACCTACTTAGTAAATACTTAAAATACTTAAAATGTCATGTTTGGTGAAGGAGGCCAGTAGGTGCCCATAATGCTCTGTTTTGTGATTCAGGTGGCAGTGGCAAAGGTAAACTTATTCCGTGGTTGTTACTGGGGTGCTTTTCTGTGTGCAAGTTCTACTTCAGTCGCAAAGTCCATGAAAACGTACACACACACTGTGATGGTGATGATGTGCGTGAACGGACACTCTTACCCTTCATTACTGGGATGTAAGCTGAAAAAAACCTCTTCAGTATGTAAACTGACATGTTTATAAACAATAAAAGACACAGATGCTTTGATCCCAAAAGTACAGTATATATTCACAGGTACACAAAACTGTGTACAAAAACCTTTATTGCAATTTGTTTGTAATAGGAAAGGTGGGAGAAAATTCTAAATGCTCATCGCCTGAGACCTGGGTAAATAAACTATGGTACAGTCATAGCACGGAATACTACAGAGCTGTTTAAAATGAAGCACATTCACATGTTTGCAAATGAAACTATCCCCAGGCTAGAAAATTACGTGGAAAATGCAGGGTACAAAGCAATGTACCTGTGTATACCTGTGTGTGCCACCTCTATATGGGGAGAAAATAATCCTAAAGTGGGGTGGTGGGGTTATTCACACACAAACACACACACTCTCATTCACACACACACACACAGAACATCTCCAGAAGGACATCTGCAAGGACTAGTAATCACAGCTGCCTCTGAGGACAGGACAGTGCAAAAGTAGGACACATTCCTTTAACTCTGTGCTTTACAAAAGCAAAGGTGGCTATGCTATCAATTCAAATAATTCAAATCTTCTAAAGTAAAAGCAATGCAATTTCAACAGGTGAGTGCTACTGAGCTTTTAGAAGTTAACATTCTCAAATGTTTCCTATATACTCTGAAATGTGTCCTATCTTCCATTTCAAGGGTTAACTTCTCAAACCATTAAGTAGTAATAATTGCAGTAGAAATAATAAACAACTACTTACATCAACACCTCCAAACAAGTCAAAAATATATGTATTGGGGTAAGTGGTTTCTTGGGTAAGTTTCCTCTCTTCAGTAACAAATGCCATAGCCTCCATGGAAAGAAGAGGAGAAATTTCCTAGTTTAAAGAAAGTGCACAGAGAGACATTCAGTTTCTGTATCTAATACAAACCAGATACCCAAGCATCAGTCTGCATTTTAATCACAACTTAAATCCCCATGAGCCCAAAGTCAGCCCTCAATGAACCATACTTCCTGGTATTCAGACCCCCTTTAGAATCATCTCCCACACTGAGTCTGGGCTGGCTGGTGTGACTCACTTCAACCAGCAGAGTGCAGCAGAAGTGACACTATGCCAATTCTGGTCTAAGTCTTAAGAAAGACTGGCAAAGTCGGCTTTTGCGATTTTGGAACCCAGTGACCACGCTGTGAGAAGTCCCACATGGACACCTCCGGAGGCCATGAGAACTGAGGCCAGGACTGATAGCCTTAGCTGATCTCCAGCTGACTGTCAGCATCAACCTACCAGGCATGTGAGTAAAGTCATTTTGGACCTTCTAGATGATTCAATACCCAATCCAATACCACATGAAGCAGAAGAACCACTCAATCAACTTCTAAAATTGTTAGAGATAAATGGTGATTATTATTTCAAGCTACTAAGCTTTGGGATGGCTGGTTCTGCAGCAACAGATAACCAAATCATTGTTCAAGTATCACCTCTTTCAGGAAGTCTCCTCTGATTCCCCTCAGCCAGAGGCATTCTAATGCACCTCTGAACCCCCAAAGCAATCTGTAACTCACAGTGGTATTTAGCATTTTGACCTTGTACCTCTTCACAAACATATGTTATTTCTCCCCTACATTAAATGTTCCTTGAAGACTGAAATGGATTCCTCTTTGTATTAGCCTCAGGTCCCAAGACACAGCAGCCATTTAATACAGCCAACGTAGTGCAGAGGGTGTCAGATTTGGAGAGGCCAAAGAACCCTCTGTTCACAGACAACGGGGCAATAGAAAAAACTAATGGTCGCATAGAGAAGTTGATAATAATGAAAACTGTAATAATAGTAGTAATAGCTTATTTATTTAATACCTGGTTCTAAGCACATCATGTATTATCTCTTTGAATCCTCACAACCCTGTGAGAGATAATAGTTACTTATCCCAACTTTACAAACAAGGAAGCTTGTCAGTGTCACATGTGGTAGAGCCAGGGCTGAAGCACAGAAGTCTGGCTCCAGAGTCTGTGCTTACAGAAGAAAGCACAACTATTTTGGATGAAATAGGGGAGAGAGTAGGAAGAACCCAGGACCCTCCTCATTATGTTGTCTCCTGAGGAACCTGTGAGGGAGAATGGATCACAAAGGGCTAGAGCAACTGCTGTTTGCTCCAACACCAGTGAGTATCGGAATCATCTAGGGCTTCTTACAATTCAGACTGCTGGGCCCCACCTGCAGAATTTCAATAGGTCTATGGGGAGGTCTGGGAAAGTGCATTTATAACAAGTTTTCAAGTGATGCTGGTGCTGCTGATCTAGGTACCACACATCAAGAAAAGCGGAACTCACTCTCACGGATCACCTGTTATATGCCAGGCACTGGGCTTTTGTATTTTAGTTCACTTAATCCTTAAAATAATTCAACAAAGTAAGTATAGTTTTACTCATTTTACAAAGCTGCCTCGGGTCACATAATTAGCGACTGAACCACTTTCTCTGGATCTCGTTCTTCTGATCTACGAAACCAGGAAGCACTTCCTGTTGGCGGCCTAGTACCGTGGAAGCTTCTCTTTGGATAAGACAAAGCTGGGCTCACCATACAGCAGCCACAGGGTTCTGGGTGAGGCTCATTTTTTTCCAACTGAGAAAGGAGAATATAAAAAGCATCTGAATTTTTCCTGCCCAGCAGCTTTCTCTCTGCTTCAGGTTAACAGCCCCGTTTCGTTAGAGGAAATGCCCCTCCCCACTTTCCACATGGTTCTGCTGGGGCTGTCACCAGCAGCAGGTGACCAGGCCTAACCAACAGTCTCTCACTCTTCTCACATTGGTGGCTAGCCCATGTTGTAGCAATGTCACCCTGGACCTAGGATTACGTGGAGGAACTTGAGGTCACACACAGATGTCAAGATAAGAAACGAACAACCTAATTCAGTTCAGCTCCTGAATTCACACCTGTGCTTGGCAATTATGCGAGACAATAAAAGATCTTTTTTTGCCCCAATTTGAGGGAGGTACTGTTACCTACAATCAAAATATTTGAGACTAACACAAAGAAAAATACCACCCATCTCATGAAGTCACCATAAGAATGAAATATGCCTGGAACACAGTAAATTTCAAACAAGTATTTGCTGGATGAAATAAAGAAATGATGATCACACAGCAAGCACTCACAAATATTAATTTCCCTTCTTCCCTTCTACTTCTTCATCCTCCTCCTCCTCTTCCATATCGCAGAGATTTTGCAGGAATCAATGAAATAATATGTAACTCCTTGCAAAGTGTTTTTAAACAAGTGAAAGAGGCTATAATTATTTCCATCCTAATCAGATTATGAGAAGATCAAGAATACAAAACATCTTTTTCCCCCCTCAAATCAATACATGACTTTTACTACATCTTTAAATTACCATAAACAAGTCTGAGGAGTCATTCGGCATCCTGCCGTTTCTGAGGCCGGACAAACTTAGATCTTATTCATTAGCCTGCTGAGTTCCTTTTCCAGAAACATAGATGCCATCCAAAATTTTTCTGATATCCTTGTTTTTAACTGTTGTGCCTTTGCTGAATCAAAGCAGCTGAATTTGATACAAATTCAAGGTTGTTTCCTTCGAGAATTAACTCACCTTTCTGGGCTTGAGATACTGAACAAGGAACTCCTGACCTCATCCAAACCCTGCAGATATAGTTTTCACCCAAGAAATTTCTGATTTCAAAAGAACCACTTTCCTGAATAACGACGTCGATGGGGAAGTGAGCGGACACATGCCTCATCCTTGTAATGGGAGCCCAGCATAACGCCCTCGATCTGTTCTGTACATGACGGCAGGTGGTACAGTGGCCAGTTCCTTTCTTTTCCCCACCACTTATCAACCTGGAGTCTCTTCTTTTTCTTTCCAAAGAGACCGAGTTCTACATTGATATAATTGAAGTCCCTTAGCAGCATGCCTCTGGGGTCCTTCAAATAACTGTGTAGCCCTTCAGAGCGATGCCCACATTTTCTGAAATGTCAACAGTAATTGCTGAGAGTGGTCTGCATCCTCCAGTAGATGAGGCCCAAAACCTCTATTCTTAAGGGTAAAGATTAAGCTTATTCTGGAGCGTATTATATTTTAGAAAGACTTACTATATGACAGAATAACCAAAACTTCACCTCTGAAGAACACTGTATCATTAAACTTCATTATGACCAAACATAATTTGCACAGGTTTCAATGGCAGGTACAGCTGGTGCTCTAAACTCAAAGGTGAACCTATTCCACAAGTTGAAGTTTAGATAAGGTAACCCCAGACCTACTGAATCAGAAGCTCCGAGAGTGGGGCCCAGCACTCTGAACAAGCCTTCCAGGTGATTCTGACACACGTTCAAGTTTGAGAACTGCTTTATCGTATCTCTCGGCATTCTTTCCATCTCTCTCCCAACCACCAAGCCCAATCCCTTCAGTCTCCTTGTGTGAGTTGTAATTATCAGCAACCACAAGGCCACTTCCATGCATCTTCAGCCATATGGGATCTTTTAAACCCTATTCAAAAGGAAAGCCGTCTCAGTCCCAGGGCACAGCGCTGACCTCCCAAATTAAACGAGCACTGACACAAAGCTAACCCAGGACACACACAGGGAACTCGGTGGCGATTATCCCTGGCAGGGAGGGTTTTATTTTCTTTATAGGTGAGTTTTGTTTTCCTCTTTGCACTTTTCTGAACTTCCCAAATGTTCTACAGCTTACGTAATAAAAACAAGCTATTTTAAAAAGTAGACTGAAAGAGAGACTAAAAAAAAAAAAAAGCTGACATCTTGTGTCACTTGGAGGCCCTGAACTGCAGTCCCTCCAAGGCCCGAAAGAATTACCTTGAGGATGTTCTGACACTCAACGAAGTCGCTGTGGAGGTGGCTCGTTGCATGCAGCTTAAGGAGCAGCTGAGGAATTCCACTCCATTTGGACTGTTTGTCCCTCTCTGTCAAAAAAGTCTCAGTGAACTGTGAGTCAAAAAAGAAAAGAGGAAGAAACATTTTACAGTGAGGAAAGAACTATAGTTGACCTTGAACAACAGGAGTTTGAACTGTGTGGGTCCACCTAATGTGGATTTTTTTCAGTAAACACACAGCCGGCCCTCTGCGTCGCCAGGTTTCGCATCCACAGATTCAACCAAGTGCGGACTGAAAACAGTATTTCTGAACCGTGGTTGGGAGCCCACGGGAGTGGAGGGCTGCCTGTACGCATTGTTCTCTGCCATTTTATATAAGGGGCTTGAGCATCTGCAGATTTTATCATCTGCAGGGGTCTTGGAACCAACGCCCCGCAGATACTGAGGGACAACTGTACCAGCATATAGGCCAAAGGAGAGCAGCTGTCTCCCAAATCCACCCAGGACAAGTAATTCAAAGTCCTCTTTCTAGAAACCTTCCAAGGCTCCCCAACAGCCTGTAAGTCAAAAGTCAACCCCTTGCCTTGTGATGCAACACCCTTCATATCCTATCACCTACTTTCCTTTCTAGCCTCATCCATTTCCCAATGCACACTCTAGGCTCCAAATAAATATATTCTCTCTCTGTGCCCCTCAGCATATGTTCCTCCCCTAAAATACCCTCTCCCTGTCTTTTCTATCTGGAAGCTCCTTCTCCATCTTCAAAATGCAAACTAAATGGCCCCAAATTTTCCCTGATTGGCCTTCAACTCTTCTTTCTAAAAGAGTAAGTAGGTGCCCTTCCGCTGGGCTCTTATCTAATATTTATCCAGTTGTACCATAACTAACAGTTCATTTCTTCACCTCCTCCTGTAGAGTACAAGCTCCTTCAGAGGGTACCAAGTTGTTGTCTGTCGTGCATGCCTTCTTTCTCTCCAAGAATGCCAGGCATTAGCTTAATAACAGGCACATTAATCAACTATGGCACAATTTCCACTAACACTAGTGGGACAACCATTATCTGGGGCTGGATGTCAATTATTTTCATGTGCACCTGTCCCTCAATCAGATTAGACGTTCCCTGTAACTGTTATTGTAGGATATGCAGGTGTTCAGTAATGTCTTAGTCTATCCTGACACATCAGTCCTAGCAACCTAGACAAGTCCCATTACCCTTCCTGAGCACGTTTTGTTTAACTGTAAAAATAAGATAATACTAGGGTAATGGGAGGTAATGTTTTTGACAGTAATTTGTATTAGGATGAAACATGGGAAATTACAATTTCTGTAGGTAAAAAATGATTGAATATTCGCAATTTCATAGCATCAAGTAAGCTCAAATCAATCCAAGTCCGAAAACAATGGACAAACCTCTTTCCTTTCCATGAAAGGAAATCAAAGAAGACAAACATGGTTTTATGGGACTTAGCAAAAGCAGTGCTTACAGACAAATTTATAGCTGTAAACATTTATATTTTAAAAAGGGAGAGTGATCTCAGATCACTTATTCGAACTTCCACCATGAGATACTAGGAAAAAAAAAGGAGTAAACCAAACACAAAGCAAGCACAAGGAAATAAAAAAGATTACTGCAAAAGTGCCAAACAGAAAAATAATACAGAAAAATCAACAAAATAAAAAGTTGGTTCTTTGAATAGAGCAACAAAAATAAACGCTTTACTTACACTAATTAACTTACACCAACTCAACTCACTAAATCAGGAATGAAAGAAAGGACATTACTACCAACCTTACCTAAATAAAGTTTATTAGTGAGTACTAGAAACAATTGTATGCCAACAAAATAGATAACTTAGGTAAAATAACCCAATTCCTAGAAAGATGCAAACAAAAGAAACTGACTCAAGGAAAAAAACAGAACATTTCATGGCCCACAAGAGATCAAATTAGTGACTCAACAGAAAACAAAGAGAACTACCCACCACAAAAAGCTCAAGTCCAGATCCTTCTATTAAATACAAGGGAATACTTCCCAACTCACTCTATGAGGCCAGTATTACTCTGACACCAAAATCAGACAAAGACATCACAAGAAAACTACAGACTAATGTCTCTTAAGAGAACAGACACAATCCCCAGAAAAATACTATCAACCCAATCCAGCAACATACAAAAACAATTACACACCAAGACCAAGCAAGATATATCCCAGGAATGTAAAGTTGGTTCAAAGTACAACAATCGATCAATGTAATTAATCTGATAAAAGGTTATCTATCAAAAAGTCACAGTTATCATCATAATTAATGGTGAAAGTCTGACTGCCTTACCACTAAGATCAGGAAAAAGACAAGGATGTTGATTCTCACCACTTCTATTTAACATTGTAGTAGAAATTCTAGCCAGGGCAATTAGACAAGAAAAAGAAGTAAAGGCATCTGGATTGAAAAGGAAAAGCAAAACTATTTTTGCAGATGGCATGATCTTGTATACAGAATACAGAGTGGGGCAAAGTAGGTTTACAGTTGTTCATATGAAAAATAATACAATAATTAATAATAATACAAGAATAAACTGTGTTTCATGTACAACTTAAACCTATTTCTGTCCCACCCCATATATTAGGGAACACATACAAACTTTTAGAGTTAAGTTCAGCAGACTGCAGGATACAAAATCAATATACAAAAATCAGATGAATTTCTATACACTTGCAATGAACAACACAAAAACACAATTTAGAAAACAACTTCACTTATAATAGCATTAATAAGAACAAAATACTTAGGAGTAAATTTAACAAAAGGAAGAAGGCCTAAATAAATGGAAAGATATTGATGTTCATGGATTGGAAGACTTAACATTGCTAACATGGCAATACTCCCCATATTGATTCAACGTAGTTCCTATCAAAATCCAAGCTGGCCCCACTGCAGAAACTGACAAGCAAATCCTAAAATTCATATAGAAATGTAAGGGGCTCAGGATAGCCAAAATAACCTTGAAAAAGAAGAATGAAGTTGGAAAAAAATCACACTTCCTGATTTCCAAGTTTATAATAAGACTGTGACTGGCCTAAGGGTAGACACTTAGATCAATTGTCTACTGAGTAATTGGACTGAGACTCCAAAAATAAACACTTAGCATTTATGGGTTTTTGACAATGGTGTCAAGGCAACTCAGTGAAGAAAAAAGTCCCTTAAACAAATGTTGCTGGGATAACTGGCATCCATTAAGTAAAAGAATGAAGATAGACCCCCTTTTCACATCATTTAATAAAAACAAAACCAAAATCGAACCACTAAATGTAAGGGCTAAAACTGTGAGAAGAAGACACGGTATAAACTTAACCTTAGATTAAGCAATGGTCTCACAGATGACACCAAAAGCATATGCAGCCAAAGGAAAAATAAACTAAACTTCTTTAATATTAAAAACAATTGTGCTTTAAAGAACCAACAAAGAAAGTGAAAAGACAATCCACAGAATGGGAGAAAACATTTGTAAATCATCGATAAGTGTCTGATGAGGGCCTAATATCCAGACAATATAAAGAACTCTTATAACTCAACAATAAAGACAAATAGCCCAGTTAAAACATAAACAATGAGCCTTTGGCTGGGTAGCTCCGTTGGTTAGAGCACTGTTCCAATATGCCAAAGTTGCGGGTTTGATCCCTGGTCAGGGCACACACAGAAGAATCAACCAATGAATGCATAAATAAGTGGAACAACAAATCGATGCCCCTCTCTCTCATACTTCTTCTCTCTAAAAATCAATAAAGATAAAATAAATAAAAAATAGGCTAAAAATTAAAAAAATACACAAGAAATGAAGAAGGCCTTTGATAGGTTCATCAGTAGACAGACGTGCATGGCCAAGGAAAAATCATCACTCCTGAAGATAAGTCAATAAAAACTTCCCAAACTGAAATACAAAGAGAAAACAAAAAGATGATCTGCTCCCTGGCAAGAAACCCAACCCAGAACAGAACATCTGAAAACCTGAGACGATTATAAAGAGTATAATATATATGTAATTGTGTAACTGGAATACGAGAAGAAAAAAGAAGGGAGCGTAAGAGGTGAAGAATTCCTTTTGGAGGTATCTTTGAGCTCGCTGAACAGACACCGTGAGCAAAGCTCACCCCCCGAGCTAAAAAAATTTATGGACAAGAAGTTATTGTTGAAATGAAATGGTGGCAGACATGTCCAAGGAATCTTGCAGGGATCTGACCCCTTTATGAATCTTGGGATAGATGAATGTGTGGACAGGACAACTAGTAGGCAACAGAACAATACTGGAATGGTGGCAATACAAGGAAATAGTATCATCATGTCAGAAGCCTTGGAATGAGAATAAAGAATGGCTGTGTTCGCCAGAGAACCCAACTGCTTCTGCGTCCCCTCTCCACATCTCGTTTTACTATAATATAAAAGTCAAGTCTTGTACATTTCCACATTGAACTTTTGTTAAATAAATGTTTGTATTGGGAAAGAAGGAAGGAAGGAAGGAAGGAAGGAAGGCTGGCTTGAAATAAAAATAGCTGAGCTTTACTGTGTTTTATGTGAGATTCGTTAGAAAATAAGAACTTTTGATCTCCAAAAGCAAGTACACAGCTTTATCTCACCAAATCTCTGTGTCAAAACCATGTGCTACCTTGAGGTTGTCTTTTCTGGATGTAAAGGTTTACCATAGATTTGCTGTGATGATCTCTAACATAAATCATTTATAAGCCAAGCAACCATAGTAACTGCTGCTATCCCCATTCAAAAGTATGCTGGTAATGAGACTCCCTTTTATATCGAAATAATGACAAATTCTACACGCAAAAATTTTTTTCCTGTTATTGATATAAAAAAATCAACAGAGATTTAACAAAAGATACAGTGATATGGAGCCAATGGTAATTTAATTATCTTCTCTTCAGATAGTAGATCTTAATGAAGAAAACCTTTTCACTCAGGGAGGTGACTCTGCACAATGCTGAATTGTCCTCTTCAGCATTATACATACATACATATATATAAGTATATAATTTAATCTTTAGGAAAAAAACAAGATGATTCTAAATGAC
This sequence comes from Trachops cirrhosus, assembly GCA_028533065.1. Lineage (NCBI taxonomy): Eukaryota > Metazoa > Chordata > Mammalia > Chiroptera > Phyllostomidae > Trachops > Trachops cirrhosus. The sequence continues at coordinate 75,445,645 of CM052547.1, forward strand.
TTACAGTGCAATGTCCAAACTCACCAGCAGTGAGAAAACAGTGGGACAACCACCATTCTTTCTCCTTTTTCTGCAAGAAAATCTGATATCCAGAACAAGGCCCAGAATCATAACTAATTAACTTGAACATGCCATTCTTTAATGTATAACTGAAATGTCGTAATACTTCCCGAACCAGAGCTGTATCCTAATAGAACACGACAGGAAATAAAGTTGTGTAAAAGATTCTGAAGGCTTAGGAGAATAATGATTGGCAAAGAACCTTACAAAGCCATCCAAAGGAGGGGCCATCATTACTGATCCCTTGGACATTAAAGGGATAAGTAAAGAATTTTATGGGCAACTATATGCCCACAAATCTGATTACCTAGATCTTTGATTTTCAACTTTTTTCATCTGAGTCAGTCAGATGTTCAGATTTCCAGTAAAGGTCCCACAAACTATTCCAAGTGCATTGCCAGTCAACTGCCAAAACGACAGCTTCTCTGTCTTCCAAAGCAGTACTCCTGTATATTCCATAAACAAACCGTCAAAAACGTGGTACATCCGGACAAGACTGAGGCAAAGTAAATTTCAGTTGAAAGAAAACTGTACCCCTGGTTTTTTAAAAAATATATTTTATGATGATGCTGTTACAATTGTCCCCCTTTTTTTCTACCCTTAATTGCCCTCCTCCCTGTGCCCCTCTCCCCCCAGAATTCCCCCACCTTAGTTCATGTTCATGGATCATACATATAAGTTCTTTGGCTTCTCCATTTCCTATACTATTCTCAACCTCCCCCTGTCTGCTTTGTGCCAACCATTTATGCTTCTTATTCCCTTGTACCTCTCATTTTAATTTGGGTGGAATTTTGATCAAGGAAAGAATACTGTTGTGGGCACTTCACATGTTTCTATGGACGTGTTTAGTAATGCTACAAGCTGCCAAACACAGAAGATTCTGATAAATAAAATTGACACTTTGAGTAAAAATAAAATGGCTGAGATTTTTCCAAAATTAATGACATCAAACCACAGATTCAGAAAATTCAGGAAACACCAAGCAGGATAAATAGTTACCTCTACACATACCATATCCAAACCAGAGAAAATCAGAGAGACAAGTCCTGAAAGAATCCAGATAGTAAACTTGTTATTTTACCACAGTTTTGTATTTATTTATTTCACACTCACCCAAGGACATTTTTTCATGGCTTTTAGAGAGGTAGGGAGAGAGAAACATTGATGTAAGAGAGAAGCATTGCTTGGTTGCCAACAACCTCCCCCTGTCCATCCCCCCACCCACCCCACCCACACCTACATGCCTCATACACACCCAGACCAGGGATCAAACCTGCAACCTAGGTATATGCCCTGACCAGGAATGGAAACCACAACCTTTTGTTATGGAACGACGCTCCAATCAACTGAGCCACATTAGCCCAGGCTACCACAATTAAAAAATAAATTTATTTTATTGGTTCCAAAGGCAGGGGAAGGGAAAAAGAAAAGGAGAGAAACGTCGATGTGAGAGAGAAACATTGGTCGCTGCCTCAGGCCCTGACTGGGGACCTAATCCACAACCCAGGCCTATGCCCCACCCAGGAATCAAACCAGCAACCCCTCAGTCTGCAGAACAGTGACCAGCCAACTGGGCCAAACGGGCCAGGGCTGCCACAGTTTTTTTAAAAAAGGAAACATAAGATGGCTCATCATTACTGATCCCTTCGCCATTAAAAGGATAATAAAGAATATTATGAGTATGCCCACAAATTTGATTACCTAGATCACTGATTTTCAACCTTTTTCATCTCATTGCACGTATAAACTAACTACTAAAATTCTGCGGCATACCAAAATATATATTTTGTGGATCTGACAAAAAATAGCTACAATTTTGATTCATTTACACTGGACAGCAATTGTGTTGGTTATGTCATTCTTTTTTAAAAAAATGTATTTTATTATGCTATTACAGTTGTCCCATTACCCCCCCTTCATTCCCCTCCACCCTGCACACCCTCGCCCACCCACATCCCCCCCTTTAGTTCATGTCCATGTGTCATAAGTTCTTTAGCTTCTACATTTCCCATACTATTCTTGCCCTCCCCCTGTCTATTTTCTCCCTACCATCTATGCTACTTATTCTCTGTACCTTTTCTCCCTCCACCTCCTCCCACTCCCCTGTTGCTAACCCTTCATGTGATCTCCAATTCTGTGGTTCTGTTCCTGTTCTAGTTGTTTGCTTAGTTTATTTTTGTATTTGTTTCAGGTGTGGTTGTTCATAATTGTGAGTTTGTTGTCATTTTACTACATATGTTTTTTATCTTCTTTTTCTTAGACAAGTCCTTTTAACATTTCATAAAATAAGGGCTTGGTGATGATGAACTCCTTGAACTTGACCTTATCTGAGAAGCACTTGATCTGCCCTTCCATTCTAAATGAAAGCTTTGCTGGATAGAGTAATCTGGGATGTAGGTCCTTGCCTTTTCTGACCTGCAATACTTTTTTCCAGCCCCTTCTTGCCTGCAAGGTCTCTTTTGAGAAACCAGCTGACAGTCTGATGGGAACTCCTTTGTAGGTGACTGTCCCCTTATCTCTTGCTGCTTCTAGGATTCTCTCCTTCATTTTTCCCTTGGCTAATGTAATTCTGATGTGCCTTGGT
>CM052547.1:75448388-75532649 GCA_028533065.1 Trachops cirrhosus
TTTTTTTTGAGGGGGGGTCTGGTCGTGCCTGTTACGTAGTAAGGGCAGAGCCCTCACTAGGTGTCACTGGGGCGGGACAACCCAGTCGCTAGGTTGTGACGTTGTACGTTGTACGTGGGGGCGGGGTCTGAGAGGAAACAATGGTGCTTGCTCCTCTCTCCATTGGATATTAGTCCCTTCCACTGCTTCCCGCAAGCTAACTGAGGCTTTCTGGTGCTAATTCCCGTGTGGATGGGCTTGTGTACGTTCTAGAACCCCGTGGGTCTCTCCAACGACCTCTCCTGTGAGGCTGGGAGTCTCTCCCTGCCCCTCAACTCCCACAGGTGTTTCAATCAGTGTCCCGAGGTTCTATTTCCCCAGCGTTGGGACCCTGGGTCGCGCGGTCTGTCTCACTGCCCAATTTCGCCTGGTTTGTGTGCGAATGTGGCCTGGACAGCCAGGTGCCTTGTGCGCAGTGCCTCACTTCAGTCGCCACCTCGCTGGGTCTGCCAGCCGCCGCCGGTGTGTCCAGGGTCCGCCCACCGCAGTCTTGCGCACCCTGGGATGCATTACGTGTCCGCTGTCACTGCTTTCTGTGCCATAATCCCTCTCCACCTGGCTGCCTGACTCCACCCCTCCTACCAGTTTGGATGAATGTGTATATTTTAACTCCTTGCTTGTCCGACTTCCATACAGTTCAATTTTCTGTCAGATCTGATTGTTATCTTGTTTCTAAATTGTTGCTGACCTTATTTTGGTTGTGCGAAGAGGCACAGTATGTCTACCTATGCCTCCATCTTGGCCAAAAGTCCTGGTTATGTCATTCTTTTATATGAAAATCTATGGGGAAAAAGGCCAGGGTCCCTGACTAAATAGTTAGGTATTGCAGTTTAATAAATTCTTGCAGCACACTGGCTTGAAAATCACCTGTCTCTTAAACAGACTATTCCTTTAAGACACAAACGAGCAAAACTAATATGAAGAGAACTAGCTATGCTGATAAACCTGTATCTACTAAAGATATTGAGTAAATAATTTCAAGAATGGAAAAGTCTTTGAATTTACACTTTCCCGAAGTAGATACACAGACACCCAATAAGCACAGGAGAAGATGCTCAGCATCATTAGTCATCAGAAAAATGCAAATGAAATCTGAAATGAGATACCACTTTTTACCTACTAGGATGACTATAATTAAAAAGACAAATAATAGCAAGTGTTGATGAGGGTGTGGGGAAATTGGAACCCTCATAAATTACTGGTGGGAATGTAAAATGGTACAGCCACGATGAAAAAACAGTTTGGCAGTTTCCCAAAAAGTTAAATGGAGAATTATCACATGACCCAGCAATCTCAGTCCTATGTAGAGAGCCAAAGAAAACAGATGTCCATGTAGAAACCTGTACACAAATATTCAAAGCAGTATTATACATAATAACACAAAAGTGAAAAAAAAAACAAGTCTACCAACTGACGAATGAATAAGAAATTTATAATATACACATATAATGGTATATTATTTGGCAATAAAAAGAAATAAAGTACTAATACTTGCTACAACATGGACAAATCTTGAGAACATTGTGTAAAGTGAAAGAAGCCAGCCACAAAAAGCCACATATTGCTTGATTCTATTAACATGAAATGCCCAGACTAGATTATAAATCCATAAAGACAAAAGGTAGATTAGTGGCTGTCTAGGGCCGAGAGAAGGTGATGGTGAGGGGTATTGAGGAGTGATTACTAACTGGATATGGTGTTTCTTTAAGGGTGATGAAATGTCCTACACAAAATTGAGTGTGGTGATAGCTGCATAACTCATGTATACAGTAAAAAACACTGACTTGTACACTTTAGATGGCTGACTTGTATAGAATGTGAATTATATCTCAATAAAGCTGTTAGAACTTCAACAAAGACACAGCAAACATAAAACACGGATAGAAAACAGAAAAGAACAAGCCCTGGCTGGTGTAGCTCAGTGGATTGAGCATGGGTGAACCAAAGGGTCGCAGGTTTGATTCCCAGTCAGAGCACATGCGAGCCAGGCCCCAGTTGGGGGGATGTGAGCTGCAACCACATATTGATGTTTTGCTGTATTTCTCCGTCCCTTCCCCTCTCTCTAAAAAAAAAAATAGATAAACTCTTTAAAAAGAAAACAAAAAAGAACAAGTCAGAAATGAAGAATACACTAACTGAAATGAATACACTATGGGAATCAACAGTAGAGCAGATGAAGCAGAGGATCAAATAAGAGATTTGGAAAATAAGGAAGTGGAAAACACCCAATCAGAACAGCAAAGAAAAAAAAAGAATTTAAAAAATGAGGATAGTATAAGAAGCCTCTGGGACAGCTTCAAGCATGCCAACATTCACATCATGGGGTTGTTGGAAGGAGACAGCAAAAAACTGAAAACGTATTTTTAATAAAATGACAAAACTTCCCTAACTTAGTGAAGGAAATAGACATACAAGTTCAGGAAGCACAGAGTCCCAAACAAGATGAACCCAAAAGGCCCACATGAAGACACATCATGATTAAAATGCCAAAGGTTAAGCACAAACAGAGAATCTTAAAGGCAGCAAGAGAGAGAAAGCCATTTATTTCTCTTACCTACAAGGGAGCTCCCATAAGACTGCCAGCTGATTTATCAACAGAAACTCTGGAGGCTGTAAGGGACTGGCAAGACTTACTCAAAGTGATGAAAAGCAAGGCCCTACGACCAAGATTACTCTACCTGGCAAAGCTAGCATTTAGAGTTAAAGGACTGATAAAGAGTTCCCCAGACAAGAACAAGCTGAAGGAGTTGATCACCACCAAACCGTATTACATGAAATGTTAAAGGGTCATCTTTAAGAAGGGGAAGAGGAAAAAAAGATAAAAAAATACAAACAATAAAATGGCAATAAATACATATGTATCAACAACTGAATCTGAAAAACAAAATAAATGAACAAGTAGAACAGAAACAGACTCATAGATACAGAGAACATTTTGATGACTGCCAGATGGAAGGGGGATTTGGGGGCATGGGTGAAAAAAGTGAACTTGTAAGTACACTTGTAAGTACAAATTGGTACTTACAAAATAGTCACAGGGATGCAGAGTACAGCATAGGGAATATGGTCAATAATATTCATATATGGTGTCAGATGGGTGAGGGATTTGTCGGCATGATCACTTAGTAAGTTACGTAATGTCGGATCACTGGGGTATACATCTGAAACTAAGATAATAATGTATGTTTACTGTAATTGAAAAACAAAAATTATTTCAATGCTGGCAATCAATGGGGTGACAGATGTCATAGCCAGATCACCCTCACATCCATGATTTAAAACAAAATACTAAATTATAGGCATAAGGAAACTTTTTGGAGTAATGAGAATGTTCTAAAATAACTGGTGATGTTTGCCTAACTCAATACATTTGCTAAAAAGCATTAAATTGTATATTTACAATGGGTACATTTTATGGTATATAAGTTATACCTCCATAAAGCTGTTTTTAAAAAAGCAATATTTTGTAAATGTAAATATACAATGTAAACACAAACCAAAAATAAGGTGGTATAAGTGTTTCTAAAATCAGTATAAGAGAAAGCAAAAAGTATTACCAGAGATAGAGATGCTCTGTAAGGACAGAAAGGTCAGCCAGGACAATGTAACAGTTCTAAATTTCAATGTACTGAATAAACAGCTTCAACATGCATAGAGCAAAAGCTGACAGGGCTAAAAAAAAACCAAGCAAATTCATAATCATAATTTCTCTCAGAAGTTGATATATGTAGATACAAAATTAGTGAGGATACTGAAGATAAACAAAACTGAAGATGAAGGCATAGGTAGGTACACTTTGTCTCCTAGTAACCCAAAGAAGAACTACTAATATAAGTACAAAAAATAACCAGAACTGCCAGAAAATCAAACTGTATGGAAGTCTGACAACCAAGGAATTAAAGAAGAAACATTCATTTAGACCAGTAGGAGGGACTGAGACAGGCAGCCAGGGTGGAGAGGACACCCTGGCAAGGTGGCGGCGGGCAGACCGATGGCCCCACATTTGCATGCTCATAAACTGGGAGGAACAACGGGAGAGAGACAGACTGCACAATCCGTGGTTCCAGTGCAGGAAAAGAAAGCCTCAAAAGCTCTGGCTGTAAAAACCTGTGGGGCTTGTGGAGCTGGGAGAAACTCCCAGTCTCACAGGAGAGTTCATGGGAGAGACCCACCGGATCCTGGAACATACACAAGCCCACCCACCCGGGAATCAGCACCAGAAGGGCCCAATTTGCTTGTGGGTAGCGGGGGAAGTGACTGAAAGCCTGCTGAGAGATGAGCAAGCAGCACTGTTCCCTCTGACCCGTCCCCTACATTCAGCACCACCACAAAACAATGTGGGTTGCCCCAACCTGGCGAATACCTAAGGTTCCGTCCCTTACTACATAACAGGTGTGCCAAGACAAAAAAATATGGCCAATGAAAGAACAGATCAAAGCTCCAAAAACAGAACTAAGTAACAAAGAGACAGCCAACCTATCAGATGCAGAGTTCAAAACTCTGGTAATCAGGATGCTCACAGAAATGGCTGAGTATGGTTGCAAAATAGAGGAAGCAGTGAAGGCTATGCAAAGTGAAACAAAAAATAATATACAAGGAACCAACAGTGACGGGAAGGAAACCAGGACTCAAATCAATGATTTGGAGGAGAAGGAAGAAATAAACATTCAACCAGAACAGAATGAAGAAACAAGAATTCAAAAAAATGAGGGGAGGTTTAGGAATCTCCAGGACATCTTTAAACATTCCAACCTCTGAGTATTAGGGGTGCTAGAAGGAAATGAGGAAGAACAAGAAATTGAAAACTATTTGAACAATTGAAGGAGAATTTCCCCAATCTGGCCAAGGAAATAAGACTTCCATGAAGTCCAGGAAGGCTCAGAGAGTCCCAAAGAAGTTGGACCCAAGGAAGCACACACCAAGGCACATCCTAATCACATTACCCAAGATTAAAATCAGGAGAGAATCCTAAAAGCAGCAAGAGGAAAGGAGACAGTTACCTACAAAGAAGTTCCCATAGGACTATGAGCTGATTTCTCAATAAGAACCCTTGTAGGCAAGAAGGGGCTAGAAAGAAGTATTCCAAGTCATGAAAGGCAAGGACCTACATCCAAGATTACTCTATCCAGCAAAGCTATTATTTAGAATAGGAGGTCAGATAAAGTGCTTCCCAGGTAAGGTCAAGTTAAAGGAGTTCATCATCACCAAGCCCTTATTATATGAATAGTTAAAGGGACTTATCTAAGAAAATGATCAAAACTATGAACATTAAAATGATAAACTCACAACTATCAACTGAACCTAAAAAAACAAAAGCAAACTAAGCAACTAGAATAGGAACAGAATCAAGAAATGGAGATTGCATGGAGGGTTATCAGTGAGGAGGGGGAGAGAAGGAGTTGGGGAAAAGGTACAAGGAATAAAAGGCATAAATGGTAGGTACAAAACAAACAGGACGAGGTTAAGAATAGTATAGGAAATGGAGAAGCCAAAGAACTTATATGTACGACTCATGGACATGAACTAAGATGGGGAAATGCTGGTGGGAGGGGGGGGTGCAGGGTGGAGGGGAATAAAGTGGAGAAAGAAAAAAAATGGCACAAGTGTAATAGCATAATCAGTAAAATATACTTAGAAAAGATAAACAAAACTAACAATCTACAGCACTGCATGTGATAACTGCTCTCTACACACTCTTCGCAAGTACCCAGACAACATTTACAAAATGACCAGTCGCTAAGCCATAGACCAAATATCAACATATTTAAAAGAATCAAAATACAGACTATGTTCTCTGACTATAGTGCAATTAAACCCAAAGTCTAGAATAGAAAGATAACTATAAAACCCCATGTTTAGAAATTAAATACACTTCAAAAAAGTGCATGGGACAAAGAAGAACTCCGAGATGAAATTTGAAAATATTCTGAAGTGAAGGACAGTGAACAATACTACAGCACAAAACCTGTGGGGTGCAACCGAAGCCGTGACTAGCGGCTGGGATAAACCTGCTGCCAAAACCTGCTGGAAGGAAAAATACAGATCGTTCTCATTCATGAACACAGAAAAAAATCCTAATAAAAACTCTGTGGGTCAAAATTAGCAGTCTATAAAAAGGTTGGAAACTTGTAGCAAATTCAGATTTGGTTTAATATTTGAAAATTTTACTTACTGTTAACTCATCACATTAATAACAAAGGAGAACAATTATATGAACATTTCAATTGATGTAGAAAAGCATTTTAATAAAATTCAACATTCATCCATAATGTACTCATAAACTCAGAAAACAAGTGAGCTAATAATAGTATCTGCAGGAGACCTTCAGCGAACATCATACTTAATGGTGAAGCGCTTGAGGCTCTTCCTTTCAGATCAGGAACATACCATTTCAATTCACTGCGTCGGCCGCACAGTTAGGCAAGAAAAAGAAGGCGAAGATTTCACAGATGATTGTACACATACATAATCCAAAAGAATCTAAAGGCAATGTATTAATAATACAGGAGCGATATAAAAATCCATCTTTTTAAATTACAGTTAGTTAGAAAATGCAATTTTCAAACACTATTTACAATATCATCAGAAAATGTCAAATGCTAAGGAATAAGTCTAACAAAAGTTAGGCAAGATCACTACATAAAAACTATACAAAATTATCAAGAGAAACTAAGGAAGACCAAACTAGAGAAAAAAAGAAGAGGAACAGGGAAAGGGGTAGGGAAGAGAGGAAGGAAGAATAAATGTGTAGCCCTCGATATATTGAATGCATACTGAATGCAATCTGAATCAAAACTCTGTTGTCAAGCTGTAAAGTCTCATTCTAAAATGTGTGTGCAAATGGCAAAGGGCCAAAAAAAACCAAGGAATCTTGAAGATAACTAAGTAGGAGAGGCTACTCCTATTCAATATACTGCATTTTTTGGACTATAAAACACACTCCCCCCAAATTTGGGAGGAAAAGAGGGGTGCATCTTATAGTACGAATGTAGCTTACCTGGCTCGCTGTGGGGGTGGGAGGCGTGGCAGGTCTGTTATTTATGTTATTAAATAAAGTTACTGAAAATAAGACAATGTATCAGTACAAGGACAGACACACCACAGGATCAGAAAAGACATAAAACAGAGAAAGGTGGCACTAAAAAGTAAGGGGGGGCGGTGAAAGAGACTCTTCAATAAATAACATGGGGTCAAACTGGATTATCTATATAAAAAAGCTCACACCAAACCCCAAAATCAGTCCCAAATCAGAGCATATTTAAATATAAAAGACGAAACAATAATGCTTCTAAAAGATAAAGCGAATATCTTCATGCCCTCAAACTAGGCAAAGATTTTTTAAATACAAAATGGACTAACATAAGGAAAACAGCGATACCATAAGTTGTATTAAAATTAAGCACTGCTGTTCATCAAAAGATCTTTCTGGAGACTGAAAAGGCAAGCCACCAAATGAGAGAAAATATCTGCAAACTATAAAAGAAATGAAAAAATTTTTTCAAGTCAATAAAAAAGAAAAAACAGAAAAATGTGCAAAAGATTTAAACAGGCAACCCACCAAACAGGGTGACCCAATGGGCAATAAACATCTGAAAAACTGATTAACCTCATTAGCCATCAGGGAAACAGAAATTAAGATCATGAGAGCACTGCACAAACATCAGAACAGTACAAGTTAAAAGACTGGCAACACCATGGGTTAGCAAAAACATGGAACAACAGGAACACACACACTGCTGGTGGGAGTGTAAATTAGCACAAACACTAGGAAAAGTGTTCTGTAATGGCTGATGCTGAACCTGTATCCTCTAACCCAGCAATTGTAAGTATATACCCAACAGAGATCGTGCATATACAAATCAAGAGACATATACAAGACATTCCTGTAACCATCATTTACAACGGCCCCAAACTAGAAAACTCCCAAATATTCATCAGAAGTAGAATGAATTAATTGTGGTTTGTTAACACAGAAAATGAACTACAGTTTCAACATTATCGTGGATGATCCTAACAATGTTGACTAAAAGAAGGCCAACTCAGTACATACTGCTTGATTTGATTTATATGAAGCATAAAAACTGGCACAACTAAATGCACCGTTAGAAGTCAAGCTAGTAATTTCATTTGGAGGAGGAAGAAGAGAGGCTGGCAGGTGGTACAAGAGGTTACAAGAGGTGATCCGGTGGTTGAAACACAGTTGATCATTTTGTTATTGTGCAGAGTTGTACATTCATTTTTGTGCATTTTTATTTGTATATTTCAACACAAAAGTATTTTAATTCCTTGAAACAAAACGATCTGTATATACTGATTATGCAAGGATCTCTAAGATACGTTTTAAGTTTTAAAAAGCCAGATGCAGAATGGTGTACACGTACGGTAATAACCTGTTTAAGGAAAAGAAGATATATACACACATTTGCTTTTCTAGGTTTAGAACATCTCTAGAGGCTACACAAGAACCTAATAACCATAGCTGCCTCTGGGAGTAGAACTGGAGGCAGCTAGTAGAGGTGGTGGTGGGCTATTTGCAAGGGAGACTTAGTTTCTCTGAAACCTGTTTGTACATGTGCATATGTAACTTGTTTGAAATGCACTGCCTCTGGTGGGGAGGGAATGACACAAAACGGGCATTAACTATATTGGTAACATCTTAAGTTTGGCAGTTGGTATATGGTTATTATGATAACATTGTATTACTATTGTTTTTTATAGGACAAATATTTAACAATAAGTTGTTTTTTTTAGGTCCGCAGTGGCACTGTGAATGCTCAATAAATGTTAAATACCTTCCCTACTCTATTCCCAGTCTATCTAAACTTCTCTCTCACCTCTCTCCCATACAAGCATTTCACTTTCCCCAGTCTTCTAATGGTCGATTATGAGGACTTTCTCAGCATTGCCAGAAATCTCTCTGCTACTTAGTTGCCAGAAATCTCTCTGCTACTCTGTTCAAATTCTACACATTCTTCAGAACCAACTCAAAGTCTCACCTATTCCATCAAGTTCTCCAAAGCAATGACAGTAAAACTTCATAGGAGACTAAGAGTCTTTTAAAAATAAGACTCTTAAGAACATTCTGCAACCATTCTGCAGAGGGGGTTCATGGCAGCTGACAGACATGATATTTTATAGTTGTTACATATTTTAGTGTGTATCTACACATTGTATATTTGGCACAGTGAATAAAGACTTTCATCAATGCATATGACAGCTGAATTTCAGAATACAGGGAAGAGAGAGACGGTTGGAGGGGCAAGAGGTCAGACAGAAAGAAATCCTAAAGAGCTTTTAGGAGGTGAGGGGTGGGGAAATAGGTCATCTACAAAGGACTGGGAGTTGGAACAGACTCTCCCAAAGTCACACTGGATGCTTAAATACAATGGAATAACACCATTAAAATTTTTTAAATATATTTTGTTGATGATGCTATTAAGCTTATCCTAATTTTCCCTCTTTGCCCCCCTCTGCCTGGTACCCCCATTCCGTCCAACAATCACCCCCCTGCCTTAGCCCATGTCCATAGGTCATGTATATAAGTTCTTGGGCTATTCCATTTCCTATACTGTTCTTAACATCCCCATGTCTGTTTTGTTCCTGCCAATTTATGCTTCTTAATCACTGCACCTTTTCCCCCATTCTCCCCTTTCCTCCTCCCAACCGATAACCCTCCAAATGATCTCCGTATCTATGACTGCTTCTGTTCTGCTTGTTTGCTTAGTTTTTTAGATTCAATTATCGATAGTTGGGAATTTATTGCCATTTTTAATGTCCATCCTTTTGATCTTTTTCTTACATAATTCCTTTTAGCATTTCATATAATAATGGCTTGGTGATGATGAACTCCTCATCATCAAGTTTAGTTTTACCTTGTCTGGGAAGCACTTTATCTGCCCTTCCATTCTAAATGATAGCTTTGCTGGATAGAGTAATCTTGGTTGTAGGTCCCTGCTTTTCATCACTTTGAAAAGTAGGTTCTTGCCAGTCCTTTCTAGCCTGCAAACTTTCTTTTGAGAAATCAGCTGACCGCCTTACGTGAACTCTTTTGTAGGCAACGATCTTCTTTTCTCTTGCTGCTTTTAAGATTCTTTATCTTTAACCTTTGGCATTTTAATTATGATGTGTCTTGGTGTGGTCCTCTTCGGGTCCAACTTACTTGTGACTCTGTGCTTCCTGGACTTGTATTTCTACTTCCTTCACCAAATTAGGTAAGTTCTCCTTCAATATTTGTTCAAATAAGTTTTCAATTTCTTGATCTTCCTCTTATCCTTCTGGCACTCCTATATTTTGGTTGTTGGCTTATTTGAAGATGTCCTAAAGGCTCCTTAGCCTATCCTCATTTTTTTAATATTCTTTTTTCTTCCCACTGTTCTGACTGAATACTTTTTTCTTCTTTAAGTCCCAAAACTTTTATCTGATTCTCAGTTTCATCCCCTCCAATAATGGTTCCCTGTAGATTTTTCTTTACTTCACTTAATGTACACTTCATTTCTGACTGGGTCTTTTTTATGTTGCTGAAGCATCCAGTGAGTTCCTTAAGTATTCTGATAGCCAGTGTTTTGAACTCTGCATCTGATAGGTTGCTTACCTCCACTTCATTTAGTTCTTTTTCTGGAGTTTTGCTCTGTTCTTTCATTTGGGCCATATTTCTGTCTTCTCAATGTGGCAACCTCCCTGGTTTGCTTCTGTGTATTATGTAAAGCTACTTTGACTCCCTGTCTTAGTAGTGTGGCCTGTTGTAGAAAAGTGAACTTCTAAATCGTATGGGGCAGAGCCTGAGGTAATCGCCAGGGCAGGGCAACCCACGTAACCGCTCAGCGGCTCTGTGGCTCTGTCGGGGAGGGCATGGAGAGGGAACAATGCCACTGCCCGGCCTCTGGAGTTCTGCCTGGGAGGAAGCTGTCTCCTACTACCTGCCCTATTGCCAGTCACTTCAATTTCTTCCTGTATGTCACTGGTGCCCTTCCAGCTGCTGCCCTGGTACAGAATCCCAGCGGGGGTGGGTCCGCATAAGTTCTAAGACCCTTGCAGGCCCTTTAAGAGTAGTCTCCTGCAAATCCTGCAGATTCTTCTTCCACCACCCCAATCTCCACAGGCTTTTACAGCCAGAAGTTACGGGGACTTATCTTCCTGGTGCTGGAACCCTGGGCTGGGTGGTCTGGTCTGGAGCTGGGATCCCTCGCTTCTCAGGCATCCCTCCCGATTTTTATCCACCACATGTGGATGTGGGACCACCTGTTCCGCATCTCCACGCCTCTCTGCGTCTCCACCACTCCGCACCTCTCACCGTTTCTGCCCCTCCTACCCGCCTGGAGGGATGTAGCTTCTTTAAATCCCTGGTTGCTGGGCTTCCATACAGCTTGGTTTTCTGACGATTCTGGGTGATATCTGTCGTGTGGTCTAGTTTTACTTTTTGCTGTAGTTGTGTGAGGAGGCGCCTACTCCTCCACATGTTTACCTACACCCCCATCTTGACTGGATGTCTATCCTTACACGATTTTAAAAATCTCTCAGCAAATTTGGAAAAAAGTACTTCCTTATTCTGCCAGAGAGAATCGGAAAGGGGAACTCCAGGATTAGGAAGAGGTAGTGGACAGCTGTGAGCCAGAGTGTCTCAAGGCCGTTCAGCCACTAAGATAGCCCGTTGCTTTAACTTTTCAGCCGCTTTCTGCACTGTATCTCCGACAGGAAGTGATCCTCTCCACCATTAAAAATTTAAGGGAAAATAACTTCTAATCTAGAATCTATACCCAACTAAACTAAATATACAAGTATAAGAATAAAAGATCTTTCCAGACAAACAAACTTAAAAAAAAAGCTACCTCCCATGTACTCTTTCTTAGGAAGCTACTAGAAAATGTACTCCCCAAGAAAAAGGAAGACAGGATTCAGGAAACAGGATCTAAAACATGAGAAAAATAAAATGCTCCGAATTTGGTGACAGGAAATCCCAAGAATTCAGCTGTTCAGATCCCAAACAAGTAGTTCAAACTACAACAGAAAGATGGAAAGTCCTAAGAAGGATTTGTTTAAAAAAAGAAAAAAGTTTTAGAACTGAGGAATAAATTGTGAGGACACAAAAAGCAAAGCAAATTTCAAAAGATAACTATTCTAATTTTAAAAGCCAGACTCAAAAGGCTACACCTGGGTATGGGTATGATTCCATTTCTATGACAATCTGTAAAAGGACATAAGAACAGGACAGAAAACAGATGAGCAAATGCCAGAGGATGGGGTGGGAGAGGGGCTGACTACTATGAGGGAATTTTCTATATCCCAACTGTGGTGGTGGTCACGACTATGCATTTATCAAAACTTGTATATAGAACCATACACCAGAAAGGGTGAACTGTACTACTTATACTTATTCTTGATTTAAAATATAGGGGGGAAAGGGTGGCTTTTAACTCAAAGAAAAACAAAAAAATTATACAACACAAAATAACCATTGAATATTAAAGGGCTCTGCGGTAAGCAATCATACCATCATCACTATTGTAATTTAAATACTTAACACCACACCCAAAGCTGTGATACAGCTACAACAGGAGAATGATGGACACAAAACATGTGACAGAGGTGGCTATGAATTAAATTCTAATCTTCTACAAGAGGACAGAAATAGTATGTCTAAAATTAAAAAATCAGTGCCCTGGCTGTTGTGCCTCAGTTGGTTGGAGTGTCATCCCATAAACGGAAAGGTTGCAAGATCAATTCCCAGTCAGGGCACATGCCTGGGTTGCAGGTTTGGTCCCCAGTACGGTGTGTGCATGGGGGCAACCCACTGACATTTCTCTCCCTCTCTTCCCCTCTCTATCAATGAGCATGTCCTCGGGGGAGGAGAGGGGGAACAGAAATTTAAAATTCAGTAAACAGCCTTATAAGCATGTTATTAAGAAATTCTGGCTCTCCTGTTTCCTGGACCCTTCCCTGTAAAAGCAAAAAACAAAACAGAAAAAAACAGCTACACCGTAGACAGTGGTTGGCTTCAGGGGATGGAACGGGGGCGGGGGTGAAAAGTGGGGTAGGGCACTGCTGTTTTTTGTTATGAGGCTCATGATACTGAGAGATCCTCCCAATCACATTCCAGATAATCAACTCCACAAGGAGTTTCTTTTACTACTTCTACACTGTCTTACAAGGCACTGACTCTCATTTTAAAATTATCATTTGGATTTTGTTTTCCTTGTGAACAGCTGAGTACTGTGATGAAAGAGCCATCATCCAGTCATCTTCAAAGTGTGAATTGTTGGCAGGTGTCGTATGGGTTTTTCTCTCGGAGTACTTGTGGTTTGACAGTTTATACCAGTGATAATCTCTTACATCATGCTGCCTGCACTATCGACCTGTTTAGTGAATGTGACATTTCCCGTTTTCATTGACTTACTTTGTCTTCACCACACTTTTCTTTTTAAATAATTAAAGGCTGAATACCACATACATCAATGTGTATCTTGTTTGTTAAGTCCTAAGTTTAAGATATCTAATACCTCAAATATTAAGTGCAAGGAAATAGCTATCGTAAAGGATAATTAATGACGGTTAAATTCCGTTAGGTTACTCTGATGACAAATGGGAACCATGAATACTTGTGTCAACTTTAATAGGATTTGTTTTGTTTCAATAAAATTAGGAGTAAATTTTATGGCCTGTGATTACGAAAACTTCCTGTTAAGATTAATGACATTTATATATATGCATTTTAAAGATTTTACTTATGTTTGGAGAGAGAGAAAGGGAGGGAGAAAGAGAGGGAGAAAAACACCCATTGGTTGCCTCTCATATCCCAGGCACGCGCCCTGACCAGGAATCAAACCCGCAACTGCTTAGCAGGACGACGCCCAACCAACTGAGCCACACAAGTCAGGGCAATATTCACATTTTTAATTTATGAGAATTTATCCTATCCAGGGGTTTTTTCAGTATCAAATTACCCTTGATGGGCAAGGAAAGGTTATTTTGACTTAAATCCCTAAGGTAGCACACACACTAATGCTTATTAAAACAAAGTTAAAACAAGAAGTACCTACTGAAATACTTTTTTAAAGGGAGGAGTCCATCTAAGGGAAAAAAATGAAGTTACACTCAGGAAAACAGGAATTTCAATATGCTAATAATCATCAAGGAAACAATGACTGGCATTTAGAAAACAGAACAAGGATGTCCTAACCCACAAGTATCTGAAGGAGTATCTCTAAGGGTGCTGGATATGACCTGTATTAGTTACTCTGCCTTAGAGTCTAGGACTTACCAAGTCTACCCCCTTCTGTCAATTCCTGCTGATTATGCAGGGTCTTGTACGTCCATGGTAAGAAACCTGGATTTGATTCCAACTGCAACGGGATAGCCTTGGAGGGCTTTAAGCAAGAGATATCTAAGATCTGATGTGCTTTAAGGATAAGTATGAACAGACTCTGTAAATGCTAAAGCATCATGCCAGCCTATTTTATTACCTGGACAGAGGGCAAATTGAAAGCGAAATGGAAATAAGGCACACTACAATCTAAGTAGGACAGGCCCATTCTAAGCCATGCGGCCAGGAGTCTTTTTCCAGGCTTCTCTTAAGTTCCATTTAGGGAAATGGGCAAGACTTGGGGAAGATCAGGTTTGGTGGAAGAGTACTAAGGTATTTCTGACATATTAAGTTTGAGATGCCCATTAGATATCTAACTGGAGAAGCTATTTGGATATACCCATCTGGAGTAAACAGGAAAAATCAAGATGGAAATACAGCTTTAGGATCCATCAGAATATAGAGTGTTTGTTAAAAGCAATATTCACTAAACTTTATAGCATGATTATTGTGTTTCGGACATGACTTTAGGTGCTTTATATGTATTAACTGACTTGTTCCTAACCTTAGGATGTTAGTCCCCATGACCGTCCCTATTTTACAAATGAACAAACTGAGACTTAAAGAAATTAAGCAACTTGCCGAGAGACACATAGCAAGCATGTATCAGAGCTGGGACTCAAACCTAGGTAATCTGATTCCAGAATTCTTTAAAGTCACAGGACTATTTGGGAATACAGACAGAACAGGACTGAGTAGGAGAAAGACTGTGCCCTCACAAACAGTACGTATTTCAGTTCGAACAATTTACTGAGACCTGAGTACCTGTCAAGTGCCTGGCACCGTTTCTGCCTCTGCAGATGCTAAGAAAAATAAGACAAAGTCCCTCAAGAAGCCCAATCTAATAGCTACAACCTGATAACAACTATTTAATGAATATGTACTATGTGCCACACACTTTCCAAGCATTTTATACGTATTATTTCACTTACTCCTCCCAAAACACTATGAGGTAAATGTTATTGCCATTTTAGAAATAAGGAAACTGAAGTTAAATAACATAATGTAGGTCACTCAGCTAGTGGCAGAACTAGGGTTCAATCCAGGTCCATCCCGCAAATCTGGTCTTTCCCAAGGATTTCCTGTTATATGCTACAACATGGATGAAACTTGAAGACATTATTCTAAGTGAATGATCCACTTATATGAGATAGCTAAAGTAACCAATTTCATAGAAACAGAAAGTCATATAAATGGTGGTTGGTTACCAGAGGCTGGGGGGAGGGGAGTTGTTTAATGGGCATCACGTTTCAGATTTGTAAGATGAAAAAATTCTGGAGAGCTATTTCACAACAATGTGAATATACTTAATACTGCTGAATTGTACACTTAAAATCATTAAGGTGGTAAATTTTACATTATATGTTTTTAAGCACAATTAAAAAAAATTTTTCTGAAATCTGGTCTTTCCCAGTATACCACATGCCATAATGGACATGCTTTCTGTGCTACAGAAATACCTGCGAAGAACTAATTTATTCTGCAATGTGAGGGAGAGAGGAAGTGGGAGGTGTGGCAAGGAAGATGATATCAAGGAAAGTTACTAAGAAAGGATGTATTTGAAAGATAAAGGTCCCTCCCTACTTTATCCTCACTAGTTTTGGGAAGGTGTCTCTATCTCAACCTCTGGTATAGCTCCTACACCTGTATACAACTGTTGATCAGCACAATAACCAGCCTAAACCAATATTCCAGCAGCCCTCTAGCTGGTGAGCTCCTCCAGTCTGCTCCCATTCCAAGTCTCCAATACTGAAAACAGTAAGGATCAAAAATTCCTTCACTCATTATGCTAAAGAACTCCTGTGGCTCTCTAACACCCTCAGAACATAGAGAATTAGCAAGATGGTGGTTAGGAGCAAATTATCTGACCTTTCTGTGCCTTAGTTTTCTCATCTGCTTTAAGGGGTGAGTGCTGACACCAAATTCAAAAGAAGGATGACTAAATAAAAACATTGTGTACCCTGCACAATGCTTCAGCCAAAGTACTGCATCTGATCAGTGAAGGTGAGTTAGTTACCCTTCTGCCTGTCCCTAATACCCAGCTCAGGCATTTCAGATTAAAGGACAGAGCAAGTATTTTCAGGATCTTCTCAAGGCAGATAGAGAATGCCAGTGGGGAAAAAGTTACTCATCTATGCTTATCCCAAAGTCCAGGAAAATACTGCTCACCCAGCATTGCTTCTTCAGCTGTAAACCTCCAAGGAGACCACCTGATCTTTATTTTATTCTATCCTTTTAATCACACAAGTAATACTGAAATGTTTCCAGATTAACGTACATACATAATTATACTGTGAAAAGTCTCACTTCCATTTTCTCCTCCATCTACACAATTGCCACCACACTCCCACCAACCACTTCATTACTTACTTGTGTATCCTTTGAAAGTTTCTGTATGCAAAAATTGTCTTTAAATTAAGCCGATGCTTTACAGGTGTATTGACAACGTAAGTTCTGAGAACACGGAGGGGGAAGGGAAGGAGGAAGAAGCCTAGGTTTATTTGTCCTGCTTTACCCTAAAGCAATGGCCTTGTCCATTCAAAACAAAAAACAAAAAACAGTCATATATTGGGCGCCAGTAGATACCAAATATGGTATTAATATTACCTGATTACTCTTCTACCCTTACTATGCATCGGAAATGCACTTAATGCTTTGCACAATTGTCTCCTTTGACCCTCAGAACACCTCAAGAGATAGGTTACTATTATCTACATTTTACAAATGGGGAAACTAAGGCACAGAAGGGAACTTGCCCAAGCAAGAGAGAGCAGCAAGGCCTGCTCCCCAGAATCCTCACTTTTAACCATGACGCTCTACATTGGCAAAACAGATACAGTCCCTGCACCCGTTGTAGCATAGCCTAATGTGAGACACTGGCGAGAAAAACGGGTAGACAACAAAGAAATATTTAATTACACACTAGAAAGTAATGTGAACGAAACAAATTCGGGGCTGTGACTGAGTAACAATGGGGGCCTACAGGGGGAGGGGGGTCAAGAAAAGGCCTCTCTGAGAGGATGACATATGATAAGCTTAAAAGCGTTTGGAGACTGCATTGATGACCCACCGCCCAGTTCACAGGGGAGAAACTCGAAGTACGCAGAGACTAAAGCAAACTCGTCCAGGGTCCCCCAGATGTGTAGACGTGGCGCAGGGAAGGCAGGATCCAGGAGCTGGGCCCCGGGCTCTTACACGCCATTAATGCCTGCTGCAGCCCAGCTCCGCTCGGTCCCTTACCGGGGGCCTGTAGACGGGCGCTGCCCACCACCCCACAGCGGCTGACAGCGTCCGTGCAGCCCACGGGGTGGTCTCGCGGTCGGCCAAGGGGGGTCGCGCCCATACTGCGGCGGCCCCGGAAAGGCCTCTTCCCCGGCCCCCAGCCAGCTCCCGCCTGGTCCGCCCCGCCCCTCCGGGCCGGGTTCGTACCTGCACGGCTCGGACCAGGCCCCGGCCGGTCAGCTGGCCCTGCCGCAGCTGCAGCAGAATGTTAGCGGGCCGCGGCCGGCCGCCCCATCCGCCCCAAGCCGCAACCGTTGCCGCCGCCCATCGCCCTCGGCCGGCCCCAGACCCAGCAGCCGCCGGCGCCGCCGCCATGTCTCCTCGTCCGACAAACAGGAAGCAAGCGGCCCCAGGGCCGCGGAGATTTCTACGGGGCAGCAGATGGGTCCCCGCAGCGCCCCCAGCGGACCTTCGGCGGAGGCACAAGCCGCGTGGCAGGGACCGTGTGCGCCGCGAGGGCTGCTGGGAAATGTAGTCTTGGTCTCCAGCTGAGCAGGTGCGATGAGGGCTTTTCTGCACCACTTGTTTTTCAGGATCCTGGATCAGACGTCTCGGCAAGGTCCACCAGGTCAAGGTCGAGAACTGCGTGCGCACTCTCCCATTTCTTGTCTCTTTGGGGAGTTTACAGCCACCTGGCCTGGAAAATATCCTGGGCTCCAGGCCAGGAATGAAGCCACTCGGTCTAACTCTTGCCTGCCTCTTTGCCCTTGACCCACCACGGACCTCGACATCCTGCGCGTCAATTTCCTCGTTAGTTCAGTTAATAACTGGTTCCTGGGAGCCTATTCAGCCAATAAATAGTTCTTAGAGGCCTGCTCTGCGCCCGGCACGGAGCATGTCACTGAAAACAGTGGTGAGTAGAGCAGACTAAGTAAGTCCCTGCTTTTGAATGCAGGTTAAACGGGAAGACAGCAAATCTATACACAAATAGCCTTTATATTTGAGCAATAGCACAATAACGGGGTAACTTGTGACACTGGGTAGATTGTTGTCAAGTTAAACGAAATAATGGAAGGCAAAGGGATTGGTAGATTGCAATATCATATTCTGTCAGAAGAAATTTGTCCTAATTTAACCCACCAGATAGTATGTTCTCTCTACTCCGAGCCCACGAGATCATTCTCTTGGCAAATTTCTGTGGTAGGACCGCGTGCTCCCTTCCCTTTTCCTTTCCTGGGAGGGGTCTTATAAGTGAAAGTAGAATGCTGGGTATCATGCAATAAGGTGATGGAGACTGTGGCTCATAGATTATCGCCCAAACCAGAACATTTTAAGAATGAAAGGACGGTATTAATTTACACTGGGACAGCAGGCATATATGGGGACTGTCACAGAAAAACTGGGATTATGGTCTCCACCTCATACCCACTTAAAATGAGTGGTGTCTATCGCCTCCATCAAGTTGTTGCAGGATCTTCTAGTTTTTCCAGAAAAACCAAAAAATCTGGGTTTTGATGTGAAATCCCCTAATTTTGAAAACTCCATGGGCCAAATAAATCCCCATATCTTTGTGACCCCTCCAACAGGGAGACCAGAACAGATCCAGGTATACTTGAAGTTTAGTATGTCATTAGGGAGATACTTCAAATCAATGGGGAAAGAAAAAAAGTTAGATCTTTAACTTCACACCAGAAGCTAAAATAAACCTCAGACATATTAAAGGCTATATAACAAAACCAAAGTGTAGTTCTAAAACTGGATTGTGGTGATGTTATTCAACTCAAAACATCATTGGATTGTACATTCAAAATGGGTGAATTTTATGTAAATTATACATCAGTAAAGCTGTTAAAATCAAATTATAAAATTGGTAGAAATGAATATATGAAAATACTTTTGATTTGGAGGTAGAAAAGTTCCTTTCAGTCATAAAACTCAGAAGTCATGAATAGGAAAAGATTGACAAGTTTGACCTCAACAACAACAAAACCCTCTGTATAAGACACTAGAAACAACCATAAAAAACAAGTACTATTCTGGGAAAGAGTCAATATGCAGAACTTTTGAAGAACTCATTGTGCCCTCTGCTTGAAGTTCTCATCCCCAGGAAGTTCTCTGATTGGCTTGCTTCCGCATGTACTCCAGGTTTCCGTTCAAGGAGAGACCTTCCCTGACCAGCCATATAAAATAGCATCCTTTACACTCTCCATCGTATTACCTGCTTTGTTCATTTGTTTTTATAGTGCTGCCTCCACCACCAGACATATAGCTATTTACTTTCTGTACCCCTTGCCCTGACCGGAGTATAATTTTGGTCTGTTTTGCTTCATTGCTGCATCTATCTCCAGCACCTAAGATAGTGCTTGGCACATAATAGGTGATCAATATGTGTTAATTGATGTGATGAATTAATAAACAGATGCATGAACTCCTACAAAAGTACAAGGAAAGCCAAACAACTCACAGAAAAACAGGTATAAAGAAACAGGCAATTCAGAGAAGAAAAATAAATGGCCAGCAAATGTGTAAAAAGATACCCATCCTCAATTTTACTAATAGTAGAATACTGATGGTGAGAACATAAATTGATATGCTTTTCTGGAAAGCAATGTTTTAGTAATATGAATTAAGTCCTAAAGAAATCCAAACTTTTTGACTCAATAATTACTCTTTTAGAAATCTATCCTGATGCTACTATTTGATAGGATGATGACTTACATGCAAAAATGCTTATTGTATTATTTGCAATAGCAAAACAGGAACACTGTAACCATAAAATAAGATCATTTTAAATAAATTCTAGCATTTCAATATAATGGAATATTTGAGCTATCAACTATTGTTTAGTGAATAAAATAATAATATTTCAAATAAAATTAAACATGCATATCCTTTTATGTGCTTCTAGGAATTTATGTTTTAGCAATAGCTAAACAAGTATACCAAGGTGTATTACTAAAATATGCAGTGAGGTATTAATATATCAACATACTGAAAGCAACCCAAATATCCATCAGTAGGCGACTGGTTAAATGAACCATGGTCCATCTCTACAGTGGAATACGATGCAGACACTGCATAGGAATAGGACCCACGCACAAACACACACCCCCCAATATGGGAAGATGTTCATGACACAGTTAAGTGAAAAAAGCTGGTGGAAGACACCAGGATGTGTTGTGTCATCCAATTTGTATAAAAATTATCTACTTATATTGAATTTATATTTACATTACAAAATCTGGAAGATTATACACAAAATAATTAAAAGCAATGACTACTGAAAAATGGAATAAGGAGGTGGGGGGGAATGTTCACTTTCCTAACCTTTTCTAAAATTGATTTAGAGAGAGAGAGATGGAGACAAAGAGACAGGCATTGATTCATTGTTCCCCTCATTCATGCACTCATTGGTTGACTGTTGTACGTGCCCTGACTGGGGATCCAACCCGCAACCTTGGCATATTGGGATGATGCTCTAACCAACTGAACCACCTGGCCAGGGCTGTTTTCCTAACTTTTATACTATTACATATTTGTATTTTATTATAAATGCCTATAATTTCAATACTTTAATTTTTTTAATTTAAATTATATATCTATACCTGGATGGAAAGAAAAGTAAAGCAAGTAATAAAGGAATAAATGTATTATAATCCTATTAATGTATAATTAGACATTCTTATCCTATGTGGTTATATGCACAGGATAACCTGAAAAAAAGTCATCTCAAAATGTCAACTGTGGTTATCACAATGTAAATAGATTTCAGGTGATTCTAACTTCATTAATATTTTTCATAATTTTTTACATGGGCTCTGTATCATTTTTAAACTCAGGGGAAAAAAGATCTTTTAATGTTAGAAATTAAGAAAAAAGAAAGGGATATGAAGCTGAGCGCTGGTGAGCTGTCTGGCCGGAAACCAGCCTTCTCTGGGCAGCCGCAGCCCCGGGATTCCCATCAGAGCTCATCCTGAGGCCCTTGCTGTTGTCACAGTGAGGAAGAAGGATCCTCGTGAGCTTTACAGTTCATATGGCCTTCCACACTTCCTGTGGCACTCATGCTGGGGACAAGTCTTCCCACCTCAGCTTTGACCCAACTAGAGATATCCCACTTCCATTTCTAGATTAGTGACTTCCTCAGTCCAGCCTGGCCCAGGCACTCCTCAAAGCTGGTGATTCACTGACTCAAAAATTATTACGGCGAATTCAGTCATTGAGGTCACTATGTGACTAGCAAGTAAAAAAAAGATTTCCAGACACCTCTATGTAAAGACACTTTTTCCACTTCATCTCTGTCCTGCTGACCTTTTCCACAGAAATCAGATGAGTGTCTCTGACCACCAGAGGGCATAGCACCCCTCCCATAAGCCACTTGATGTCAATTTGGGTCAGCAATAAAAAAACATGAAGCTCCTACACTGACTATTTTCTCTTCGCAATAATCCCAAATGACTTAACCAAATATGCTGATGTTAGAGTATATTAGTTCTTATAAATGAACTACTAAACTCACCCCACGTGGACAGATGGATTACCTGGTGCAATTTTTTAAAATCATTTTTTTCTATCATAGAGAATCCATTTTAATCAAAGTCACTAGCAGTTATATGCAGACCATAGAAACAACTGTCTCATGTAACCACGTATTGTCTTGTGGTGTTACTTTATACAATTACCTTTTTTCACACTACATTTCTAATGTACAACCTTTCAATGATTTGTTTCAAAAATGTCTGTTGAGTATCATCTTACTCAGCAGGCACTGTGGCAGGTATTAAATACACAAGCACTAAATAAATGAAACAACAGTCCCTGCCCTCATGGAGCTTCTGAACTCTTGTTTAAGACCCAGCTTCACTGAACACTTACCATTGGCCAAACACTTCATTTGTATTATCTTATTTTCCCTCAGCTTTTGTAGGAAAAATTTTCAAAGCCACAGAAAAGTTGAAAGAATAGTACTATAACACATCTATACCCTTTGCTTAGACTTACCAATTGTTAACATTGTTTTATCTTTATTTACTCTGTGTGTGTATATATGTATATTGTGTATATATACACACATGTGTCTATATGTGTACACAGAGACACACATGTGTATATACATGTATGTGTTGGTCTGTCCAGGAAGTATCCGGCCATGCATTGTGAAAAATAGAGACATTTATTGAAGAAGATACAAGATGCATTCTATTGCACATTGTCCATAGTCAATAACGCCTCAGTCCCCTTCAAAGTGGGCGCCTTGGGACCTCACATAGCCATCAGTTGCCCCGTTGTATTTTTCTGAATCCCATCAACAGTCTGAAATTTCTTCCCTTTCAAAGGTGATTTTGGTTTTGGGAAAAGCCAGAAGTCACAGGGCACCAAATCTGGGCTGTAGCGGGGCTGAGTCACCTGGATGATTTGATGTTTCGCAGAAAAACTTCATGAGACATGATGCGTGAACGGGCCCGTTGTCATGATGAAGCTGCCCATCACCAGCTGCCCGTAGCTGTGAGCTTCTGAATCATCCGAATAGTTTCTATGGAGGAATGTTGAGACTTAACACAAAATTTAATACAGATTCATCACTCTACTTGCTCGGTCATTTTCCATTCGATAGCCCCACAGTACACCTGCTCACTCATGATGTCTACCGCCCCCACTGACTAGCACAGTCATTTTTCATGTATGTGCATGTCAGTCCACTCTCTTTGGCTGCCAGGTTACACTGATGTCACGCAAACCATTCTCGTTATATTAACAATGGTTGGACTTTTCCCAACCATATATATATGTGGTACATATGGTATGGGGTATATATATATATGTACCCCATACCATGGTATCCAGCTTTCACTCCGCATAATGTTTATGAGATCCATCTACACTGGTCCATGTGTCAGTTCCACTTTTTTACTGCTGGGAAGCATTTCATTGTATGAATATGCACAATTTGTTATCCATTCTCCTTTTGATGGGTATTTTTGAGTTATTTCTAGTCTGGAGCTGTTACGAATAATGCTACTTTGAACACTCTTATACAAGTTTTTGAGATGTATATTTTCATTTCTCTTTCTTTTTGATGCTCAAATTGTCACTAGTTTGACCAGCCATAGTCCTTTCAAGCCAGTTCCTGTGTCTTTTTGATATCTTCTGGGACAATCCAAATTTCCAATAGTGCTTGTGAGACTAGAACTTGTCCAACTACGGGATATGATCTGAATTCAGAAAGTAGAGTCCCTCCAGATCTCTGCTCCCGTGGCCACAGAGCTAAGCTCTTCCCACACTTCCACAGTCAGTCACCCCTTAACCTACAACAGTAGTTCTTAACATCTGGGGAGGCTGAGGGCACTTTCAAGATGAAAGTTTGACCCCTCTCTCCCCAAAGGATGTGTGCATGTGTGTGCATGTGTGCGTGGGCACACACACACACAGATTTGCCACAGGGTTCTCAGACTGCTACAGTGGCCTCCAAACTAATTGTCTTAAAGTCTGTTCACTGAATACCAACTACGTATCAGAATTATGCTAGACACACAAAGGGAAGGAGAAATTTAAAAATATTTGCTATGTGTGTTTCAGACACCGTCGAGTCATGTCATATCAACAAAGAGGCATCAAACAGGGAGTTCAGAAACTAGCAAACAAATTATCACAGCAAAGTGGAATACAGTCGTACCTCGGTTCTCATTGGCTTCAGAACTTGTCAAGCCCTGTATTTGTCACATTTTGATGAGAAAAAGATGTTTCGGCACTTAGCGCTTGCTTGGGACTCCTCGAACTTGCTAGAACTTGTGTGAGTCACGACACCGCCCCGCAAGAGAAAATGCTTCATCACTCATCACTCGCTAGGTACTCGGTTTCAACACTGGTCAAGAGTTCTGGAAAGAATGAACGATGAGAACTGAGGTACCACAGTATGTGTGATTATAAGTAAAGGCATGTGATCAATATATTTCATTCATTCACCAAATATTTGTTGGACACTTACTTTGTGCAGGCAATGCCCTAGGATTTGGGGATACATTTGCGAATGGTTTGTGCCTTGTAGGGCCCAGAATCTAGTAGAGGAAGACAGATAACAAGCAGTAAAAATTCTGGCTCCAGTGCCCACAAACATCATAACCTTAAACAAGTTACTTAATTTTCTGAAGCCTTAACTTCCTGACCTGTAAATGGAGAAGAAAGCAGTACCTACTTCAATGGATTGTTCCGAGTTATACATGAGATAATAGATATAAAGCACTTGACACAGGACCTGGCACAAAGTCGGCACTAAAAAATTAGCTGCTATTATTACATTATTTTATCACATAAGTTTTCTGTCCAAATGCAAAGGCTAGTTTAACTGGCATTTTTTAAGGCTCTGCTAGGCATGTCCAACCTGCGGCCCAGGGGCCACACACGGCCCAGGACGGCTGTGAATGTGGCCCAACACAAAATCGTAAACTTACTTAAAACATTATAAATTTTTTTGTGATTATATATCTCAATGTATTTAATGTGTGGCCCAAGACAACTCCTCCTTCCAGCAAAGCCCAGAGAGACACCGAAAGCTTGGACACCTCCATCCAGCTCTATCCCTGGGTACTCCACCCTGATTCCCACAGTTCCTCCACATGCTCTCTCTGTTCGGGGTGGGGGGGCGCAGAATCCTCAGGGGCCCCTCTCTTGCTGAGCATGAGATTCCTCAACCCTTTTGAAGACAAAGTTCCTCCCCTTTCCAAACTCGGGAAGTACTTCTGGTCAGACTCTTACAACTTAACCCTGGTTCGCAAACCTCTTTAGTATTGTTTTGTAATTAATTCTAGAGGTTTCTTTCCTTCCTAGCTAGATTGCATCGGATTTTCCTGTTAACACAGATCTAATTCAAAACACATTCAAAACCTCATTTCCTTAAATTGTATACAGTTGCAAAGGCTTGATCCCTTTTTGGAATTCCTCTCTGGAAACAATCCACAAAGTGTTTTTTTTTTTTTTTTTTTGAAGAAAGAAAAATTGAAGTCAAAGTCACCGCCTATGAGTCTACTACAATCCTTTGGAGCCTCCTCGCAGGTGATAAATTTAAATTCTCTGGTGAATTTAAGTCTTACAAATAACCCAAAGCCCTTCTGAGTAGAGCTTGATAAATAAGTGGATGATTAATAACCATTTTCTGGGTTTTTTTCTTTTTGACTTTTTACTTGGAATAATTCTGGATTTACAGAAGAATTGCAAGGATAGTACAGACAGTTCCCTTCTACCCCTCACTCAGCAGCCTCAAATATTAACATCTTACATAACCACTGTTTTTCTGTTTGTTTTTAAGCTGAAGTGCAAAGAAAAGAAATCCCCAATTCCTTGTTGGCCTCCATTACTAGAGAGCAATCAATCAAATTAGCACAGACTCTATGAAAAAAAGAGAATAGATTCCAACCAGGAATTAATGGCAAAAATTGAAAAAGGGAACATTATTTTGAGGGATTCTTAAGCATTAAGAAGACCACAAGAGGATATAATGAGCAATTTTGTGCCTATACATTTGAAAATTTAGAGGAAATAGACACATTTCTAGGGGGGGAAACACAGCTAAATGGATGCAAGAAGTCATAGAAAATTGGAATCTTCCTAAATTTAAAAAAAGGAATCTGGCCACTCTGTGGAGTAGCCTACTCTCGGTCTCACTGGTTCACTAATAAACTCTTTTACTTTAAACTCTAAAAAAAAAAATTGAATCTGTAATTTAAAAACCTTCCCACAAAGAAAGTTCCAGTCCTACATGGCTGTGGAAACTACCTGACTTTTAAGAAAGATATAATACCAACAATACACAATTTCTTCCAAAGTCCAGAACGAGAGGTAACATTCCCGCCTGACAACACTAATACCAACATTCCAAGCCTACGCAAGCACTCCAAATGATATTACTGCTATGGCAAACAAGATTTCGAAAGACTGTATGTGGTCCCTGGACCAGCATCATCAGAGTGCTCGTTACAAATGCACACACTTGGGCCCGGCCCCAGACCTTCTGAATCAGAAACTCTGGGGCTGGGGGCAGCAATGCGTGTTTTAACAAGCCTTCTAGGTGATTCTGATGTAAGCTCAAGTTTGCGAACCAGGGTACTAGATATGTCCGACATCGTTACATCAAATCGATGAGAACTTTTTTGTAAAAAAAGATTTCACTTATTTATTTTTAGAGAGAGGGGAACAGAAGGAGAAAGAGAGGGAGAGAAACAGCAATGTGAGAGAGAAATGTTGATCGGTTGCCTCTCACATGGTTCCCCCGACTGGGGACCAAACCTGCAACCCAGGCATGGGCCCTGAGTGGGAATTGAACCGGCGACATTTCGCTTTGTGGGATGATGCCCAACCAACTGAGCCACACCAGCCAGGGCAATTCTGCAAATATTTTAAATCCAGTTTTACATGAGGGGTTAACCAAACACATAAGAAGGCCCTTCTTAAAATGGCCACGTCAGACATAAAAAAAAACTGTGCAGTTTTTAACTTCTCTTCTTAAGTTGGATCACAAAACCTATGCCAGATTGTAACGACATAATAAGCCTTGCCTCCAAAGTTCTATAACAGATTCCAAGAGAATTTATATTATTCCTAAGATATACTTAAAGGAATTGATTCCCCATTAAAAACTGTACATACCAAAATCACGCCAGAAGAAGAATTTTTTCTCAAGATCCATGTGAGCAATTTTCTGTCCTGGTACACAGAATGAAACCCGACACAGCAACCACAAGGCATTCTCACTGACCGCTACCTCACATCTCAGGTAATTTGCCCATCACATTTATACACATATATATGTTTTATTTTTGGAAAATATTCGAGGGACTAACTCAGCATGTCATAATTCTGATGGCTTTAAGCTTTCATTTGTAAAACTATCGTTACAAATAATACATTAGTATATGTCATTCTGTTGGTTTTGCACATCTGATAAAGCCACATTTTCAAAAAGCTGCCTTACGCTTCCTTTTCCTTATAATGAGGCACAAGTAAAGTCATTGCTGATTAACGTGGATACTTTCCCCAATATCACTATTCACTCTTCCCACATTTTTCACCTTCTCACTCTCGTGTTTTGGAGCATTAAAGCAATCCATTTAAGGGCACTTTGAACTAACTCAGTTAAAGTGCTACATTTCTCATGCATTCAAAATTTTCTTGATTATGCACTGTCTGAAAAATCACACTGCAAATTCCTGACCAACTCTGTTGAAAATCACGACAACATTGCCAGCGATGAATAAAATTCTCCCACAGTTTAGTTCACAACAAACTTCATATTGTGTTGATACAAAATTAAACAACATGCAACTGAAAAAAATTAAATAATACTCAATTCTCCCATTATAGAGTGATGGTCAAGTTGACGATCATGTACCAAAAAGTTAAATTAGATGGCAGGGTGCTAAATAAAACAATCTGCTTTTGGCCAATGTGTATATTTTTCCCATCCCCTCTCTGTTTCTCTTCTACAACATGGTGCAATAGGCCTTAGCACTGTGCCAATGTACTATACTTTAATACTTTCTAATCCATTCTATTTTATTACTTGAAAAGTTAGTTGGGACACAATAAATTCATTTCTTGATCCACTATAGGGTCATAAGCCAAGTCTCAGAAACACTGATCCAAAACACTAAACTGTTAATATAACCAGAAGGTTGGTTTTAAAAAATATATAAACAGAATAGCTTCCCTCTAAACACAGAACCTCCCCTCTGGTAAATTCATTTTCTAAGTGTCAGTGGACCACACCGCACCTGCAAAGCGCTGCTGCTTCATGAGCTGGCATGTGTGTTCTTCTTTTCTCTCTCTCTTTTTTTCCGACCTGTATTTTTTATTAAGATATAATTCACATGCCATAAAATTCACCCCATTAATGCGTACAATTCAGTCGCTTTTGATATATTCACAAAGTTGTGTAACCATCATCACTATCCAAGTCTAGAACATTTTCATCGCACATCAAAAAAACCCAAAACCCCCAAACCCGTTAGGAGTAACTCCCCATTCCTCCACCCCTGGTCCCTGCCAACTACCAATTTACTTTCTGTCTCTACGGATTGGTCTATGCTGATGAGCCATAGAAGAGGAATAATACAATATGTGGTCTTCTGTGTCCGATTTCTTCCACTTCGCATATATTTTCAAGGTGTTTGCCTGTTGTAGTATTTATCAGCATTTCATTGTTTCTTGTGGCTGAATAATATTCCATGGCATGGATATACCACATTTTGTTATCCATTTGTCAGCTGATGGACATTTGGGAATTTTCTGCCCTTGGCTATTATGAATAATGCTGCTATGAACATCGCTGTACAAGTTTTCATGTGCCTGTTCTTATTTCTCGTGTGTGTGTATATATATGTATGTATGTACACATGTATATGTAAATAAAGCATATATATACACACACATATACATACACACACAGACACACCTAGGAGTGGAATTGGTGGGTCATATGGTTATTCTGTTTAACTTTTTGAGGAACTGACAAACTTTCACAAAGTGGTTACCCCATTTTACATTCCCACCACCAGTGTGTGAGGGTTCCAAATTTTCTTCATCCTCAGTAACAATTGTTTATCCATCTTTCCGCAATGGACTGAATGCTTATGTTCTCCCCAAATTCATATATTGAAATCCTAATCGCTAAGGTGATAGTGTTAGGAGGTGGGGCCTTCCCCAGGTGGTCAGACCAGGGGAGCCCACCCTCATCCACGGGGTTAGTGCCCTTGGAAGAGGCCCCAAAGCACTTCCTCGTCCCTTCTGACATGTGAGATTACGGTGAGAAGTCTAGGAAGCAGGCTGTCACCAGACTCAGAATCTGCTGGCACCTTGAGCATCCTCCAGAATTGTAAGAAATAAGATTCAGTTGGTTATAACCCACTCAGTTTATGGTAGTGTGCTGTAGTAGCCCAGGCAGACTAGGTGACATCCTAGTGAGTGTGAAGTGGTATCTCACTGTGGTTCTCATCTGCACTTCCCTAATGACTAATGACGTTGAACATTTTCTTCACTCACTTATCGGCCATCTGTACGCTTCTTTGGGGAAAGGTCTATTTATCTCCTTTGCCCATGTTTCGTTTAGGCTGTCTTTTCATTGTTGAGTTGTAAGAGTTCTTTATATATTCTGGATGCTAGATCTGCATCATATATTTGATTTGCAAATATTTTCTCCCATTCTGTAGGTTGTCTTTTCACTTCATGGAAGCACAGAAACTGTTACTTTGGAGGAAGTCCAGTTTTCCTGTACCCTTCATTTGCATGTGCTTCAGGTAACATCTAAGAAGACATTGAGTGCCTAACCAGAGTTACCGAGATTTATGCCTGTGTTTTCTTCTCAGATGTTATGGGTTTAGTTCCTATTTTGATCTTTGATGGATTGATTTAAATTTTTAATGTAGTGTGAAATCAGGGTCCAAATCTTTCTTTTGCAGGTAGATCATTATCCAGTTGTCCAAGAAACTTTTGTTTAAAGTGTTCCCTATTAGATTGCCTTGGAAGCTTTTTCACAAATCAACTGACCATAAAAAGAAGGGTTTATTTCTGGATTTTCAACTCAATTTCATTATTTTTTATGTCATCTTAAGCCAGTAGCAATGTCTTGATTTTTATAGCTCCCCAGTCAGTTCTGAAATCAGAACACATCCAATCCTCCAACTTTGTACTTTTTCAAGATTATTTTCGTTTCTGGGCCCCTTGAATTTCCATATGAACTTTAGAATCAGTTTGTCAGTTTCTCTAAAAAAAGGAAGCTGGAATTTTGATAGAGATTCCATTGAATCTATAGATCAATTTCAGCAGTAATGTCATCTCAACAATATTATGTCTTCTAATCTAAACAATGGTTTATAGTTCTCAGTGTACAAATCTAATTCTTAAACTTCGTTTGTTAAATTTGCCTCCGAGTAAGTTATTCTTCTTTTATGCTATTGTAAATGGAATTGTTTTCTTAATTTCGTTTCTGGATTGTTCATTGCAAATGCATAGAAATAAACTGATTTTTGTCTGTCGATCTTGTAGCCTTGCTGATCTAATGTTTTCTCTTGTTTGGGAGAAGTATAAAGATAATGATTAATTTTAGACTTCAGATGAAGAACGTGTACCAGTCACAATGGTCTGTAGGTGTATAGTCAGGTGCCTGACAGGAAACAGATGGCTCACTTAAATGAGGAAAATTAGAGGAGGTTTTAATAAAAAGATTATTTACAAGAGTGTGGGCAGAGTGCAGGAGAACCATAAGAGATAACTCAGCAACTTGGGGCCAGTGATAATAGCAGGTCCATTATCATCCCTTGTAATAGCATGACCATTACCATCCCTGGAAAGGCTACCATTACCTGAAAAGAAAGGGTTGTGCAGAGAAAGCCACCTTAAGAGAAACAGTGACCTTCAACTGAGAGACTAACCGGCCTGAAGCAACTGCTGGAAGGGAACCAGTAAAGTAAATATGAGCTCACTGTACCCCTCTCTCCCATCTCCTGCCCAGATGCCCCATTAGCTGGACCCAATTGGTAGTCAAGAGAGCCCACTGATGTCGTGGTTCACACAGGACTATAGCAGTTGACAACAATTCACCCATTTGGGGTGAAGAGGGTAGCCAATACCTCCACAGGGGCAAATGGAAGGTACCTACAAACTAGGTTACGCCACAGTAACAAGCAAACTCCATCTGAATCACTCAAACAAAGTACAAGTAAAGAAAGAATAAAATAAAAGCAGAAATTAGGAACAGAGAAAAATATAACTGATAGAAACAACCACGTCCAAGTTTGTTCTTAAAAAAGAATAATAAAATTAAGACTCTCTGGCAAGACCAATCAAGAAAAAGAGAAGGCATGGGTAATTAATATTAGAAATAAAGAGATAGCCCTGGCTGGTGTGGCTCAGTGTGTTGAGCGCCAGCCTGCAAACCAAAGGGTTACCAGTTCGATTCTCAGTCAGGGCACATGCCTGGGTTGCAGGTCAGGTTCCCAGTAGGGGGGTTATGAGAGAGGCAACCACGCATTTATGTTTCTCTCCCTCTCTTTCTTCCTCCCTTCCCCTGTCTAAAAATAAATAAATGAAATCTTTTTTAAAAAGAGATAAAATGGCTTTATGCTAATACATTACTTAAAAATACAACTTTCTAGGTTGGGGTAGAGGATGGGCTTTAGAAAAAAGGACTTTCCTACCTCCCTGTGGCCTACACCCTAAGGTGTTGATTGTGGATCAGGGGTGCCCATGAATGTGAGGCTGAGCTGGCCTCAGCTACAAAGAAGCCCTCCATTTGATGGGGTGGATTGTGGCTCTAAAAGCAGCCATAGCCCTGACCAAGTATCTCAGTTGGTCGAAGCGTCATCCCGACACACCAAGGTTATGGGGCACATACAAGAATCAACGAACGCAAAAATAAGCAGAACAGCAAATCAATGTTTCTCTCTCTCTCACCCTTCCTCTCTCTCTCTCAAAATCAATAAATAAAATTTTTTTTAAAGAGCAGCCATAGCGAATGGTAGTTGTTAGTCTTTTAGGTGTTGTAATTTCCTTAGGCTTCAGTTAAGTCCTGTTAGAAGTTGCAGCAGCTCTCATCTCTGCCATGAGGAATCACGCGGAGGTGCGGTTCCTTCGGAGGTAAAGTACTGAGAGGGCAGTGAGCATGGTGCCTACCCAGGTGACTGCAGGGGCTTGCCCTGAAACTGCGGAAAATGAGCAGCAGCTGAATTAGCAAAGATTCTGGGCAAAAATTAAGCTGGCAGATAAAACCAGAGAAGCTCCAAGTTAAAAGTCATCTTCTCAGCTACTAGAGAAATGGCCAGTTCAAGGATAGGGCAAGAAATCAGGAAACGTGTAAGACAGGCCTGGAACATCTTGTTACGCCAGAAGGCAAGGAAGCTATGAAAGACGCCTGGAGCGGCATTAACAGGACTCAGGAGAGGTTTGAAGAGTGGCTTTTACTGGCCAGAAGTGTGACAATTTGAGTTTTGATGGTAATAATTTCAATGCACTGAAAACCGTCAAATGCGTTTAAATCCAAGAGTTCACAGTATTTAAAAACCAAAACAAAAAACTTCATTGTCCTTGTCACCTTTAGAGGATGCCAGGGAATCTACCCATTATTTTGAAAACTCGAATCAACTATACCTCAAGGTACTCACATAGTTAATGAGGGACATCTTTCTCTAGAGACATATTCAAGCCAAACTAGCGTGTCACTATTTTGTAACTGTCTGAAATAATGGACGTACGTAATGATCAACACGTGGCTTTTACAATATGTGCCTCCTAATTGAATTATACAACACTACTCATGAACCATTCTTGCAAAATAAAACTTAAAAATATGAATCTGATAAAGCCTGTAGAGCTTAATCTCAACTGAAATATATATACATGGATTCATATTAAACAACAGCAGGAGAACGAAATTATGAAAACACATAATATGGGAAACTCTAAAACACAGCCCAGTTTTTTCAACAAACAAATTGCTCTGAAAGAGAGAATTCAAGAGAAAGGAAACACAAGCCACAGACTGGGAGAAAATATTTGTAAGACATGTATGACAAAGGACTTTTATCCAAAATATACAAAAAAAAATCACTTAAAACTCAACAATAAAAAACAGAGTCTTTTAAAAAAATGGGCCAAAGACCTTACGTAACAGACACCTCACCAAAGATGCACAGGTGAATAAGCATATGAAGTTTCCACGTTGTATGTCATGAGGGAAATGCAAATTAAAACCAGATGATCACTACACCCTATTAAAATG
Source organism: Trachops cirrhosus (assembly GCA_028533065.1). Lineage (NCBI taxonomy): Eukaryota > Metazoa > Chordata > Mammalia > Chiroptera > Phyllostomidae > Trachops > Trachops cirrhosus. The sequence continues at coordinate 75,481,766 of CM052547.1, forward strand.
GCCCAAACCCAAATCTGTGATGACACCAAATGCCGGCACGACCGTGGAGCCACAGGCGCTCTCCCTCGCTGCTGGGAGCGCCAGACGGCGCAGCCGCCTCGGGAGACGGAGCTGCAGTTTCTTCCGAAACCAAACATGCTCTCACCACACCATCTGCAATCGCGCTGCTTGCCATTCACCCACGGGAGTTGAAAACCTGCACACGGGTATTTTTAGCAGCTTTACTCAAATTGCCAAAACTTGGAGGCAACCAAGATGTCCATCAGTCAGTAAATGGTTCAATAAACCGGCACATCCAATGTACTAAAAAGAAATGAGTTATCCACCCATGAAGACACAGAGGAACCTCACATGCAGATTACTAAGTACAAGGCCAATCTGACAGGCTACCTCCTGTATGACACTCCAGAAACGGCAACACTATGGAGAGAGGGAAAGGATCGGTGATTGCCAGGGACTGGGAGGAGGAGGGATAAATGCGTAAAGCTCAAGAGGATTTTTAGGGCAGTGAAACTATTTTAAATCATTTTTATTTGAAACACATGAGATTTCCTTCTAAATGACTTGGGGTGGATATAAATAAGGTTGGCCATGGGCTGACTGCCTTTGAAGCTGGGTTTGTTGAAGTTGGGTGAGGAGTTCGTGAGGGCTATTATCCTGTTGTCCCCACTTTTGTTTATTGTAAATTTTCTATAATCGAAGATTTAATAGCTCATTTCCACAGAGGCCTTCCCTAACCACCCTACCAAAGGTAGATCACCTCTCTCCATGATTTTCTAGCACAGCATCCTACTTTTCTTCATAGCAGTTACCAAATGGTATTTTAGACATTTACTAATTTATTTTTCTCCACTAGGATTGGGTTTCAACTTATTCTCTTTGGGTTTCCAAAGAGAATAAAACTCTTTGCTTTGCTCACTACTGAAGTGGAGTGCTGGGGCTGGCCCACAAAGGTGCTTAGTAAACCTCTGTGGCATAGAAGGATGGAGGGGTAAATGGGGGGATAAAGGACAGAAGCTCGGGCTGGGCAAGCACTAATGAAGAAATACGTTTATAACGACACCCTCCATCCCAAGATACCAGAAAAAGGGAACCTTGAAAGCATGGAAGATTCAGTGATCCACCCTTGGAGCCTTTGCAGCCAGCAGACTTTGGGTTTAGTTGTTTCTCCAACTGTATGAGAGAATAAACTAGATTCACAATTGTTTTTAGCCATGAACCCTTTCTTTGAATGAAATCTCCTGAAATAACCCAATATATTAAATAGAAAAGCAAGACAGTCAAAAGCAGATTTATTGTTATAGTCTAGTTTCAAAATCAGAACAAAAATCATCCAGTGGTTATGAGGAATCTAGGAAAACCTGTCCCAGTAATGCCAGCTTAGAGGTAAAGGGCTGACTAGGGCAGCTGAGAAGTGGGGTCTTCTGCTTGGCCGGCTTCTTCTCCCTCACCCCATCGTGCTTTTCAGGGGAGGAGAACGTTCCTGGCCCTGCTGGGGGTTCCCATGGCCCCGAGCTCATCGTTTTCCTAACTCTTGACCTATTCCGTTTGAGAGAGAAGAACTCCCTCATCAAGTCCTCCACTTCCCACTGCTCTTCCTTCAGCCTCCTGCAGCAGTGCAGGGCAGCGGGGTCGATGGGGTGCGCTTCCGTGTTGAAGATGTAGCCCCCAGCCCCCAGGACGCACTCCCCGTAAGGAGTGATCACTGTATCAAAGGCGGAGCCGTTGTTGTGAATGAAGTTGTCCGGGTCAAACAGAAGGTAGAGGTATTTCACAGTCTCGGCCAGGAAGAAAGACTCCATGCGGTTGTCAAGCTTGTGGTCTCGCAGATCCTTGATCTGCCACGAGGGAGAGGAAAAGCAAGTCAGAAGCAGCGCAGCAGAAAGGGCCAGGAGACCCTGTTAGGAATTCCTGGTCTGCCACTTAGCAGCTGAGGGCCTCTGGGCAAATTATTACAACTTCCAGCGGGGCCTCCTACTTCCATTCTTCCCCTAAAGTATATTTATATCACAAGGCTTACCTGCCACTCCTCCACTGAAAGCCCCCAGGTGACCCCTCCTTTTACACGGGCCAACAAACCACAGTCCAGGGCCTAACAGGTCCTTGATGGTCTGGCTCCACCCTCCCTGACCTCGCCTCTTATTACACTGTCCGTTGCTCTTGCAGGCCCAGCCACAAGGCCTTTCTGTGCTGAGAGAGTGAGCATCCCATTCCCACCCCAGGTCCTTTGGGCCTCCTAGTTTGCTCCCTCACTTCCTCCGGTCTCTGCTTAAACGATCCACTTTCAGAAAGGTCTTCCCCGATCTCCATCCCTGACCTGACAATTCCTAACCCCTTTATCCCGCCTTTTTGTGATTATGAACACAGACCTCACCATCCCCTTTAATGGCATTGTAAAAGTGTGGCACCGTGTACCTGGCTAACCCTCTCCTGATGGGCAATAGGGTGGCCACCAAGATTCTGCTCTTATAAACAACTCATTAGGAGTCTTATGAAGAAAAATTCATACTGAGTGTATGGCGGTAGATGAATATAAGTTTACTTGCTACACTTATTGTAGCTCCTCAGAATTAGCAATACATTTTTTAAGCAAAACTAATTCTCAGTGGACATCTATTTTACACACAAAAAATGTGACTACAATACTAACTTAATGTACCAAGAATTCTAACTCTCTTGCCCCGTTTGACAAAGGCCAAGGAGTCAGATGCTTGTCCACATCCTTCACCTTGGACAACCTCCAAAGGGTTTCATTTTCATGGAAATAAGTTGAGCATTCCTAAGACGTCCCCACTGGACTTACCCACTTTGGCTTATTACACAATACAACACATTGGAGACTAAAACACCATTGCTTTATTTTTCCCCTACATATATACATCTTTTCTTTAAATATATGCATCTATGTTCTACTTATAGAATATAATTATATAAAATTTTGAAAATGAAGAGGTTCCTTGTTTGTTTTTAATCCTTTACCCTAAAATAAAAACCGCTGTTGGCTGTTTGGTGAATTTTCTTCCAGACTATTTCCTTACACACCTGGTTTTTAAATGTAGTGGCTATTTACATCTTGCCCGCTTGGGTCCTCTAAGGCTGTGACATGGGTCTCACTCTTGACCCTTTCAATCCAGTCTCCACAGAGCAGCCACAGTGATCTTTCTAATATAAAATCAGACTATGTCACTGCTGTGCCGTAAATCCTACCCAGGCTTCCCATTCCAAGCAGAATAAAGGCCAGACTCTTCTCCACGGTGTATACAAAGCCCTACGTGATCCAGACCCTGCATACCTCTGGGATTTGACCTCTTCCCACTTTCCTCCTTGCTCACTCCGCTCCAGCTACCCTGGCCTTCTGTCTCCCACATACTCGTTCATGGTTTTCCTTACTAAAATGTCCAGGGCTCCGTCTTTCTTCATCACAATAACCCTCAGCCTAGCACAGTGCCTGGCCCATGAAAGACGTTCAGTAAATATCTGTGAGACTGGTAGACTGTTTCATTACGGATCCCCAGTCTGAATACAAGGTTATGGGCCTCTAAATTTCCCTTCTAGAACCCATTTTATAGGCCTTTTCACAAAACTCACCCTTGCGAAGTCACCTATTCCAACAGCTAAAGGATCTCTGAAGCAGGGAGAATGCCAAGGGCACGGAGCCAAGACCCTGGGAACTAATAAGAGCCCTGCTTCTACTATGTGACCTTTAGCAGGGCTCTTAGCTTCTGTTCCTCAGTCTCCCCATCGATAAAATAGAGGCTCTGAGGTCCTTTTCCAGTGCTAATATTCCAGAACTCCCAACGTTCTACCCTTAAAGAGGCTCTTTAGCGGCAGGGGAGACATTTCCCAATTCTTGGAGCCATGGAAACACTTACTGTTGCAAACCCACACTCCACTCTGCTGATTTTTTCAATGGACTCCACGGCATCTCTTCCGAGCTCTAAGAGGGTGGGATCCCCCGTGGCACGGTAGAGGTACATGGCGCTCTCAATGAGTTCTGCAAAATCCAAAGCAAACCCTTCTCACCCAGTGGCTGATCAGGGAAGGTTCGAGCCCACTTAGGGCAGTGAGAGACTCCTCCCCTCCATACCTTGTCTACGGAACCCCCACTAGGAGGAAGGAACATGGGACAACTCACTCAATGCTATTTCCAGAGCCAAGAGACCCAAAGCCTGAAGCTTAGTGGAGACCAGCATTACAACTGACCATGGACTCCCATTCCAAGGAGAAACACGCAGCCAGTCTCTGGGACGGGGGATGTGGCAGAGGCAGCTGCCTCTCTCCCAACATGTGTTTCTGCCTTCTTCCTTAGTAAGAGAATCCCTAACTTTCGCCGAGTACATGGCTGCCAAGACTAACAGTCACTCTCAGCAGCCAGGTGTGGGATTAGGGTGCCTGACACCACAGAAAGCCATATAAGGCCAGACATGAGAGAGAAACATTTCTACCTTAACCAAGCTACTACTTTCTTTTGGTCATGCTCAGCCCAACCTACCTAAAACTTGAAGAGGATGAGCTTGTCATTATAAGGCCCTTTCTGAGATGGGATGAAACAAAATACGAAGGCCAGCCTTCAATCTAGCAAAGATGCGGCTGTCCGTTCGCCATGCCCAGAGCAAGGGAACAGTCTTGTCCTAGTCTATCCACAACTGGAATTTGATGTTCAGACATGGGCCCCATCTGAAGATGAGTGTTAGCCAATAGGAGCTGGACTAGATGGAAATATTTATCTGGAGAAAAGAAAACCCAGGAGGAGGTATTTACAGCTTTCAACTATCTGAAGAGCCATTATGGAAATGAAAGATTGGACTTCGAGGGTGGCCCCAGTGGGTGGAAGCTACTGCTCAACAGACTGTTCTGCTCCTTCGCCTGCCTCTTCTCCGAGAGGGAAGGACTCTGCCCTCCCCATACCAACCCCTCCTCCGGATGATTGCCCTTCCGTTTCCTCCCTGATCAGCACTTTCCCCTCTTTGGATTTATTACTGCAAACTTTATTTCTTGTTTTTGGAGAAAAGATCTTAGCCTTCTCTCCAGTTTTCTCCTCCTTCTCCCTGCCACCCTCCCTAACCCCAAAGGCCTCTGGACAATCGCTAATCTAATCACTGATATTCTAAGACACAGACTGGGACACGTTCACTCCGTAGGAAAGAAAAGATAGTGCTGTTCTGAGAAGCCTCCCCTTCGGCTTCGAGCAGCCAGCTGGACCAGTGCACCTAGGGCCCGGTTTGTTTTCTCTCCCTCACCCACGGGCCTACGTTTCCTAGTAGCTGCTTTAAATTCCTGTATATCTGGCCACCTCTCTAGAAGACGGTGACAGCCCAAGATTTGGATTTGGACTTGGGGTCGGGGGTGGGGGGGTGGGTAACACCCCTCAGAGGCCTTGCTAGGCTCTGTGTGTTGACATTGCTGATCAGATACACATACCAGAGCATAAGGCACTGGCTAATCTAATTATAGAGTAGGACCTTATTTCCCATTTGCTATTGTTTTGGGGTAGGAAGGGTGACTAGACTAAGGCGTTGCTGGATTCCTGGATGTGGTGCCTTACTTTCCACTGATGCCTTCTGGGTAGCCTATCCTGCAAATGTTAACAGGTTGCCTCTGTAAGTAGTGAGCTCCCTGCCACTGGTGGTAACCACACAAAGACTAGACGACCACTTGACATAGTTGATAAGGGGATTTCAATTAGAAGACCTCTCAGATTCCTTCTTACCCTGAGACCGCACAAGTCTAAGCCCCACATTTAGTCCCAAACTCTGTCTTCATTTTGTCTATTGGTAACACTGGAAATGATGATACCTTTTGAGTTTTCTCTTAAGAAAAAAAAAAGCCACGAGAATAAATGTATGAGAAGTACCAGGAACAGCAGCCTCTAAGGAGTCAAAAGTGACTGATTTGCTCTTCCCAGCAGCTGTTTTACTCCCTCTTCTCATCCCTCTCCACAACTCCTGTGACGGTCACTTGCACTGGAGAAGGAAGGAAACGGGGTAGAGGAGGGCAGAATGGGCAGAAGCCACTAGAAGCCCTGCCCCACAGCTAAAAGGCATCCTGGCGGGAAGGTGAGAAAAGCCTACGACAGTGGAAACGGATCCTATTTTGGGATGAGGGATGACCATGTGTGCTGACTAAGCTTCCTTCCTCTGTCCGCCTTTCCCTTCTCCACCTCACAACGTTTAACCTTGCTGCAGTGAATCAGAGGATCAGAGCTGGAAAGGAACTGGAGACTTTTGTCTAGTGTGTAGTCCTTCCTTCTCTGCATCTTGATTCCTGAGCTGCAAGTGAGGAGGTGGGTGAGACCAGATGATTCATTCCTAAGGTCCATTCCAAAGTTCTAACATTTCTTACTACAGAAGCATAATTTATCTGACCCACTGACTTAGGAAGTCTGCCTAAACTTCTGGAATCTTGATGGTAGGAACTCAAAAGGAGTCAACCTGGCTTTTTCCATCTCGTTCACTTGCTCGAGTTTGAAAGAGCGTATTTATTTAGGAGACCTGGCTTCCAGTCCTAGTTCCAATATTTACAGCCTTGGGCAAGCTATGTCAACCTATCAGGCCTCAGTTTCCCTATGTGAAAAGACGAGGATAAATAATTCCTAGCAGGAAAACCATCCAGAGCCACTGGAAGAATCAGATGGAAAACAACAACAACAACAAAAAAGACTAGCGAACACTTGTGAGGCATGGAAACCTCTAGAGACATGAGGATTTGGGGTCCAGAGAGCCAAACCTGGCGGCCAGAGCTGCTGCTTACCTGGCCGAAGTGGGTAGCCCTCTCGCTTCTCCACTGTGTATCCCTGAGGAATGTTGTAGAATTCTGGGAGCCCCCCAAACTGCTTCCACACAGTGTAGTAGTTAAGGAAGGTCTTCATGGCATTGTCGATGTCCCCAATGAGGCTCTGCAGGAGAGAAATGGTTGTGAGGCAGGCAGCCGCCAGGCATAAAACCCCACAGCCAAGAAGACCTGCGAGCAAACCCTGAATTGGCCATTTACTCACTGTGAGGCCTCGAACCAGATACCAACCTGCTCTGAGCCCCATCTCTAAGATGCAAACCAGACCTCACACATTGTTGTGAGGGACGGAGGTTGTATACTAAGTGCCTGGCTGCCAGTCTGTGCCCAGCTGCTGCTGGCCACTGACAGTTTTTACATAGGCAAGCCGGCCATCTGGTTCAAAATCTTAAGAACAAAAAAAAGGCTGACTACCAAGTCTCACTAATACAGCATGTAACCATTTTGTATTAGTTTGTAAACATAAGCAAATACACATGAATATATATTATTTCCCCCACATTAAATATAGCTGATTAAATGTACTGTTCTGAGGTTCCCTTTATTCATTTAACAAAATAGCCTGATTTTTTTCCATGTAAGTACATAAAGAGCTCCCTCCTCCTACTGCATTGCATTCCACTGCTTGGACCATAATTTAATTAGGTCCTCAGGAGTAGCCAGTTGGCTTGGTTCTGATCTTTTGTTATTTGCTTTATCAAGGTTGCAGTAAATAATCTTGTACATATGTCACCTCAAACATACGCAAAGTGTGTCTGTAAAATAAATTTCCAGAATTAAGATTGCTGGATCAGAGGATATACGCATTTGTAATTTTACTAGCTGTCGTTAAGTAGCTATTATTAACATAGGCTCACAGGAAAACAGTGGACCTTCTTGACCTCTCCACTGGATGTCTCAGGGACAGAGCAAACTTGACTCTTCCCAAGCAAAATTCTTGGCTCCCTCACAAAGTTGTCTCTCTCCTCTCTCCCCTCTCCCTTCTCATAAAGGCACCAGCATCTACTGAGTTACTCTGGCCAGAAACCTGGTGGTCGTCCTTGACGCCTTCCTTATGCCCTACCCACATCTACTCCATCAGCACTTCCTATCAATTCCATCTCCAAAACATCGAGACTCTTCTCTCTTTTTGTCCAGAGCCACCACTTGGTCTGGTCACCAGCATCTCACACTGGGATGACCTCAAAGGCCTCCTCGCTTATCCCACCACTTGTCCTCTCGCCCTCTCCAGCCCGCTGTCCCCAAGGCAGCCAGAGCAACCATCTAACTACACGCACCAGACCTCAGGGCTTCCCACGGGCTCAGCACAGAGTCCAGACCACTCCCCGTGGCCCTCAGGGCCCTGCACGGTCCGGTCACTGCTGACCTCCCATCCACTGATCTTTTCCTCCCCTGGACTGTGGCTTTTCTTTGTTTCCGATAAACACCCAACTCTTTCCTGGCTCAGGACCTTCACACACAATATTTCCTCTGCCTGGAAAGTCACCCCCCGCCCTCAATCCTTCAAGTATCAGCTTTAACATCACCACATCTGAGAGGCCTTCTTGTCGGAAGTCCGTCCCTAACCAATGTTCTGTTTGAGCCTCGAATTTGTTTCCTTCATTGCCATTTATTATTTTATGTATCTATCTGTTTAAGTTTGTCTCTGCGTCTTGCCCCCTATCAACTTTATCAGGGCAGCAGGGCCTGGAACACAGAAGGCATTCAAGTATTTGTTGAGTAAGTGAATGAACAAATTTAACATCTGTGAGCTCCTCTCTTCATTTATGAAATAACAGTTACCTCAGTGTGTTGTGATGATTCTGAGTAAAGTCCCTGGCACAGAAATCATTTTTTGTAAGTATTTAATTTATCACAAACTTCTTAAAAAATAAGCCCCAAAATCTCATTAAGAAATATATTTCCAAAAAAATTGCTTTTAGGTTTTATAATTACTAATCAAAAAATTATAAGCTTTAATGTTGTTTTAATCGTTTATATATTAATAACTAAATCCAGAAGAAAACAAATGGAATACTCAGAGCCTATGGTCACAGGAAATTTTCTGTTTTTAACTTCTATGTACTATAACCGAAGTTGGTTACAGAGCTATATTATAGGGTATCAGTAAAGCTTTTTCAGCATAAAATATAATAATTAGGATAAAATTCTGTTGGGGGAGTAGAATGGAAATATGAGTTCAAGGAGAAAAGGGTGTATGGTATGAGACACATAAGATTAAAAATATGCACGGGGTGCTTTAGTTTTTCAAAATTCTTCCAGGAGGCATTCAAGCAATGAAATATGAAGATCTCAGGAGAGTTGGGCCGATATTTAATATTACTGAGTTCTCCCTGAGCTCGCTTCCCCGTCTGAACAGTAAGAGTCCGTAATGCAGGACCAGGTATGGACATAAACTACACTGTATCTATTCAATGGAATACACGCAGCTGTTAAAAAAGGTAAAACTATATTGCATCAATAAAGAAAATCTCTAAGATATAAACAGTGATAAAAGAATATGTACATGTTCCTGTATACATAAAGAAAAAAGGGGGATATAAACATTCACAAATGTATGTATATAAAGTTGCAGAAAGATATACAGAAAACTGATGAATAGGGGCTGGACTGGGGAGAGGGTCTGGGGGGCGGGGCTCAAGACTCACTTTTCACGGTGTCCCCTTTTGTGCTTTTTAAACTTACCACCGCCCCCATGTCATTACTTTTACTTAAAATTAAAAAAGGCTAATCGATGAAAGTACTGTGGTACACCCAGGGGGCTGCGTAGATGGCTCTAAGATCCCTGCCTGCTGCGAGTCCCAGACCGTGCAACGGAAAACCATGGTGAGGGCAGATGGCCGCCCCAGCTGCGTTCACACCCTTTCTCGGGGCGACTCTCAAGAGTGAGGAGGTTTGGCAGAGCTGTCCGGTGGAGGAACAGCTGTGGCCAATGTCTGTCACCGCCCAGCCCGGAAAGGCGCTCTCCGCCTTATATTAACAACCTTCCAGAGCAAACTGGAAGCGAGGTTCCTGACACCTTCCAGCTCCCCGTGGAAAATTCGGTGAGGCAGAATCTTAAATCTGTCCAGTTCACCCTGTCTCTCTTCCATCCCCAAACCATCCCTCCAAAAAAAGGACTGGAGCAACTGAACTACTGGCTTTGAGTTTTACTTCAGAATGAGCGTGCTTTGCCAGTTCCATAGGAAAATGACCTCCCTCTCTAACCATTCCTACCTGAATACCAGGCCAGTAGGCCTCCAAGGACTGGAAGACCGGCATGGACACGGTCCCCTTGTACATCTGCACCCACAGGTACCAGTCGTCGAAGCGGGTGTAATTCCGGATGGCTTTGTTATATTCTGCAGTGGAGATGGGATAACGGACATGTCAGTGATTAGGGAGACAACAGGCAGCCCTTGGCGACCGAAGCATGGACTCGAACTTTGGAAGGATCGTATGATGGTCTAGCCTCAAGCAGACTAGGAAGCAGTGAGGCAGAGAGGAAGGAGCATGGGGTCTGGAGTCAAACTTCTAGGCTCAAATTCTAGCTCCAGATTCACCACGTGCCAGCTGTGACCTCAGGGAAGCTTTCCCTTTTAAGCCTCAGGCTCATGATCTGTATAGTAAGGAAAGCAATGTTCTATACCTCGTAGGGTTGTTCAGTCACTTATTCACCCAACAATATGCACTAAGCACCTACTACAATGCCAGGCACCCAGGGGTGGCAAACAAGACTAAGAAGGCTCTCAGCCCTCAAGGAGCTTACATTCTAGTGGGAACGTGAACTTACACCTCCCCCTAAACTGTAAACTCGTGAGGGCCGGGACTTTGTTCTGTTGATTGCAGAATCCCCAACACTAAGATAGTACACAATAAATACACACAATACTCTCTGAATAAATGAAACACCAAATACACATACAAATAAATAAGACAATCTCACATAGTGTTGTAAGGAACAAATAAAACAGTCCATGCTCAGCGCTTGGCATAGCACTTGACCTATCAAGGGTACTCAAGAAATATGTGCTGGACAAATGAATGGTGGCTACAGTAATAATTATTAGGTGCTCAACAATTCCTCCACATCATTATTACTAGTGGCTAAGGGCCTGGAGGGTAACATGTTTTTACTCAACAGGCATTAATCTACAACCTACCTCGTGCAAAGCATTGTGGGAAGTACAAAGATGAAGAAGGCATGGATGCTGTAACTGTGAGTGACAGCTGACTGCAAGAGAGAGGCTGAAGGCCTTAAATTCTGAGGAAGGATTGAGCTACTACTTGGGCAAGGTGACATTTAAGCTGGGTCTTGAAGGTTAAATAAAATTTGGGCATATGAAGATAGGAAATAAAGGTATTCCAGGCAAAGGAAATGCATGTGTGATGGCCAGGAAATAAGAAATCCAGGGCCACCCACAGAGAATGCAGCACGGTTCACTGGCTCTTGTAAGAAGGCAACAAGAGGTGTAGTGGGCATCAGGTGGGCAGTGTACGTGCAGGGTGACTTTGAGAGCAGACCTGGGTATTCAGAACTGATTCCCCAGGCACTCAGGAGCAACTGAAAGTTTATAAACAAACCACCTGTCAACAGGAAAAATCACGGGGAAAGCCCCTTACCCTGCCTTTACCTAGGAACATGGCCATGAGCTTCTTATCCTGAAGCAGGATGGCTCCTTTCACCAGGTACTCAAAGTAGGAGTCCACGCCAGCCCCGATGCCCGCGTCCTGGGCCACCCACTTGCCAGTGAGCACGTCAATGTGGTTGCCGACCTAGGAGAGAGACAAGTGTCCCGACAGAGGGCCCAAGACGAAACAAGGACCTCTACACATCCCTTACTGCCTAGTGAGATAAGGCAGACACCCCAGTGCTTCTTGGGAGACATGCAGACTATCGGGGTACAGGGTTGGGGGGTCCAGGCTGCATCATGGCCAGCCTTCCTGCATGGATACACATGTACAGTGCAGATGCACGTCATGCACATGTATGAGGACTTAATATCCACACTGAGCAAAAAAAAAAAACAAAACGAAACAATGATTTGGAGCGCTTATCCCCTGGGTCGAGTGCATGTGACCTGGGAGATGAGAACTGGCTGTTCCCACAATCAGTCTCAGATTTCTGAGAACTCTGCATGTGGCCCCAGTGTTACAGGGGCGTCCAACCCGCGGCCCAGGACGGCTATGAATGCAGCCCAACACAAAACCATAAATTTACTTAAAACCTCTTTTTTTTGCTCATCAGTTTGTGTATTTAATATGAGGCTCAAGACAACTCTTCTTCTTCCAGTGTGGCCCAGAGATGCCAAAATGTTGGACACCCCTGGAAGACACAAGACGTACTTAACGTATTTCCCTAAATCAACTCAGGGAGGACAACCATGAGACTGGTGGAGTGGATGCCCATAAGGAGAGGAACTGGGTAGCTGGGGACGGCAGTTAGAGGACCTTCACAGATGTCACTGGGTACTTTCTTTGTATTCTTTGACTTGCAAACCATGTGACTAATAAAACCATTTTTAAATAAAATCTAAAGCGTTTAAATGAAGAGCTGTGTTGTCCATATGACTTAGATCCTGGCAGCAGCTGACAACTTCATCTGTTACTCAAAGAAACTGCTAACTATGCTGTGTTAGCTTGGGTCCTCCCAGGAGCAGGTCCTCAGCAGGGAAGACTGCAAGTAGTTGGTTTTGAAAGTGAGTTCCTGGAAATACCAGCAGAGGAAGAAGAGAGGGGGGCAGGAAAGTGAGGCAGCCCCAAGAAGGTGTGCCATCGGGCAAGTTACCACCACGGGAACTGGAGCTCGGTGCCTAGGGGCAGCTCTGGCAGTCCACACGGAGCACAGCCTCTGCATGGTTTTAGCCCAGGGACGGAGAACTAGGGAGATTACCCGCAAATTCCCATCAGTGCTCACTGACTGGGAACTGCTCCAGGGTTAGCATTAAGTCCTGATACTTCCAATGGAAGGAAAAGAGCAGGATCCAGGCAGGAGAAAAGCTGATAAGCAAAGAAACATGGATGATGGCGGTCAGAAGCCAAGCCAGTGTGCATGGAAGTGGTAAGGGCTGAGAGGACAAGGGCAAGGCACCCACAGGGTCCACAGAGGGCACCAAGGCTAGAGAAAAAACTTCCTGTGTTGGACTTAACAACAGATTGACTATAGGTCTCTAGAGGGGCACGCTCTTAAGGGATTTTCAAGGATTCCTCATAAGGGTTTCACTTTCAAGCTTAGAATTAGACTTTGCATAAAATGTGCCTCCATCTGAATCACTTTCAATTAATAGTCTTTATAAGTCAATGACTCAGCAAAGGAGGTATTAATACATCATCATCACTACTGAAGCAACCAAGGATCCGAGAGGTTGAGTAACTTGCTCAGGGTCACGCAGTTTCGATGTAGCAAGGCCTCGGCTCAAACCATGCTCTGACTAAATCTAATGCTATTTCCTACACAGCTTTGGTTAAATTACTGTTTTACTAGATTATCCAGTTTAGGAGTGAAAATGACCTTAGAAATCAACTGGCCCAAGCGTGTTAAGTGTCCACGAGTTAACAGGTACTAGAGAGGAAGGGGAAGCTCTGGGGTCAAATAAGATTGGGAAATGTTGAGTTAAGCAAAGCTGAATAAATTTATTTGCCATAGGATTTAATACCTTTAGCCTGCTCATGTTCATTACAACTTCCCCCTGCTTCCCCGCCCAGCCAAAAGATACTATATATAGTATTCCCTCAACTTAATTCACTGGGAACCGTTTTTTCATGGAATAACTATTCGTCATCTCCCAGAACTAGTGTTCTAAGAAACAGTTTTACAAGCAAAAATAGTGAAAACAAGGGTCAGGTGGGCTGACGATCTGAGATCACCAGATGAGATAGGGTCATGAAGCATATGACCCACTCCCCAGCAATCAGAGAAATTCAGAAGTCAAAGCTCAACACAGCCCCTTTTCCCTACCAAAGAATGTTCTCCTCTCATGCTCTCTGCACCTCTGTGCCAAAACACGAAGTGGACGCTTGGTCTATTTTCAGTGCCATGAGCCCAAGTCCTGGACACTCCTGAGGTCACCCTCAGTTGCCTTTGGCTGCACTGCAACTTGTTGCTCAGAGCCCTGAGCCTCATAAGCAGGCGCCAAGGTGGCCAACTTGACTCTGACGGGAAGGGTGCGGCCAACCTACCAGCCCGATATCCGACCGGCTCTCCCACAGACGCATCAGGGCCACCCGGGCCACGTCTTCGAACACGGGGTCACCAGTGAGGCTGCTCAGGGTGGCGAATTCCACAATGAAGGTCCCGATCCCTGCCGTACAGGTGACGGGGGTCTCTCCCGGGTTCACGCCATGAAGCAGGTTCACCGTTCCGTATGGCATGCCAGTGGGGGTCTGAAAGGCTGAACAATCACAAAATTATGACCCCAGACAGGAGCAGGGAACTAGAGATGGCTGGATACCGGCCCAAAGCCTGCTGCCTTGGCCAGCGCTTCCTCTTTATCTCCGGGGCGATCGACTGGAGACTCGGCCAGAGAAGGACAGATATCACTGGAGGGCTCTCAGTGGCAAGGGAAGCCGGCCGCTATCAAACGCTGCTCCCCAGGACCGTCGGGCTCTCGCCCACGATGCGGAGGAAAGCAGACGGCAGCTCTCCAGGCCGTCACGTGCCACACATGCGCACTGCGGATACAGCGGCTCTACTTTCACCTACGTTACACGTTGCTTTCAGAGGCCAGGCAGGCGACTCAGTGTGAAGCAGGCAGGGTTTAGACCGCGGGGAGTGATGGGGCTTGTGGCACCCTGAAGACCAAGCCCCCTTCGAAGCCATTCGTATGCTTTCTAATTTTTTCTTTCAGTTTTATTGAGATATAATTGACATACAGCATAATAACTTGACTTACATATATTGTGAAATGATTAGCACCATCAATTTTGTTAACCTCCATCATCTCATACAGATACAAAAAGAAAACAATTTTTCCTTATTGAGAACTTTTAGGATCTACTCTCTTAGCAACCTACAAACACATCATACCACAGTGCTAACTGCTGTCGTCCTGTTGTATGTTACATCCCCAATTCTTATTTATCTTGTAACTGGAAGTTTGTGTCTTGTGATTCCTCTCACATACTTTTTTAAACACTGTTTTAACCAAATGAAACGTATCTGCAGACCTAAACACAGGAGCCAGTTTGAGATTCCATCTTTAAATAAAGAGCTTAAGGGCCAAATTATTATTTTTTAAAAAATGGACATAAAACCACTAAACCACTGAGGTGGTCCAACCTCAGTGCATACATAGGAAAAGTCATGCTTGCAAGGACGTGACTCAAAGGTCACACAGAGAAAGCCACACAGAGCTGGGATGGGAATGCAGCCGCGTCCCTACTCCCTTTCCCTCTCCCCACAAGTCCAACGCTCTGCCCACCCCTCCCCACTACGTTCCGATTCAAGGCAAGGAATGAGACAGGCAGAGACTTCCTCTGCAGGCCAAAAGGTCAAACTACCCAGAGACAGCCTGTGCATCACCGAACTGTGAACAAAGTCATCGAAACCTCCCAGAGCTCTGAGGTTCAGCGACTCGGCTGTAGACGAGAAGCTTGCTTTCTGGCAGGCACGAGTGGCAAGCAAGGAGAATGAGGGCCACAGCCCAGAAGGGCTCAAAGGAATATTTCCGAAAAGTCAGGCAGTGTTCGTAAGAGAGGGGATGAAAAAATTCTATTTCGTGACCTAAACGGTAGATACACTGGTGCTGGCTCCAATATGCACTTTTCGATACGGACATTTCTCAGGACAAAAGTTTCTTAAATGGCACAAAAAAGAAGGGAGCAACCAGGCAGAGTTTCCTCCGGGGATGAATCGCACTGGACATGGTGTCTGTAGGGACACACTCGGGCCGTGAGCCAAGAGGGAGACCTGAGCCCAGTTCGCGCACTCTCCTCAGTCCTTCCCCCACGATGACAGGCAAGTGCTGTGTGCAAGGGAGGAGCGAGGCCAAGAGGCCAGGGAAAGCTCAGCATGATGTGTTTGGGTGTGCACAGCCGCAGCCTCCGCCACACCCTGAGGAGGACACAGCGTCCAGCTGCTGCCACACCAGACAAACAGACTGAGGCTTGGCCCGCAGCCCTGCACACGGCTTAGCTGAAAACAAGTACCTCTCATCTCGATGGCATCTGCGGCTCTCCAAGCACTTTCTCCTTTCTGACCCCATTTCATGCCCCCCCAAAACCAAATGTTACTAAGCAATGAATGGGTTAACAATGAGATGAAGGAAGGAATCAAAAGATACCTTGAAAAAAATGAAAATGAGAAGACTCAGAATCTATGGGACACAGCAAAAGCAGTCTCAAGGGGAAGTTTATAGTATTGCAGGCCTGTCTCAACAGACAAGACAGACTCCCGGTCAAGACAGAGGCGTAGGTAGACATGCTTTGCCACCTTGCACACCATAAGAAGGATTACTACAAATTTCGAGATGAAAACCACCCAGAACTGCCAGAAAATTGGACTGTACGGAAGTCCAACAAACAAGGATTTAAAGAAGCCACATTCATCCAGACAGGTAGGTATGAGGGGTGGAGAAGGGGAGCCGGGGCGTAGAGGGTGTGGTGTGGTGGCAGCGGCAGCCAGTGGAATGGGCAGTCCCACACCCACGTGTGGTGGATAAAAATCAGGGGGCACCTTGTAAGCAAATGATCCCAGGCCCGGTCCAGACCATGCAGCCCAGGGTTCTAGCACCAGGAAAAATAAAGCCTCATACCTTCTGGCTGTAAAAACCAGTCGGAGTTGGGGAGGCAGAATAAACTGCTGGTTTCTCAGGAGAGTCCAGAACATACGCAAACCCACCCACTCTGGGAACCACAACAGGACAGCAGCTGAAAAGGCACCAGTCACATACGGGAAGTGGGTGAACTGAGTGGAAATGGGGTGAGTGCCAGGCGAGCCCCCAGAAGTCAGCCAGCAACAGCATTGTCCCCTCTTCAACTCTTCCCCCACCCCCCACAGAACCACAAAGTGGTAAAGCAGGCTGCCTGCCCTGGCAAATGCCCAAGTCTCTGCCCCATACAACTTAACAGGTGTGCTAAGACAGGACGTCTAAGAGGCTCTACCTAGTACACAGACACAGGGAGGCTGCCAAAGGGGGAGACAAAGAAATATGGCCCAAATGAAGGAACTGAACAGAACCCCAGAAAAAGAACTAGGTGATATGGGGATAGCCAACCTATCAGATGCAGAGTTCAGAACACTGGTGATCAGAATGCTCAGAGATCTCAATGAATATGGGAAAAGCATAATGAGGAAAATGAAGGCTACACTATGCGAAATAAAAAAAATCCACAGGAAACCAACAGTGAAGGCATGAAAGCTGGGATTCAAATCAACGATTTGGAACATAAGGAAAATATAAACATTTAACCAGAACAAAATGAAGAAACAAGAATTCAAAAAAATGAGGAGAGTTTAAGAAGACTCTGGGATGTATCCAAAAGGGCAAATCATAGGGGTGCCAGAAGGAAGAGCAAGAAATTAAAAACTTATTTGAAAAAAATAATGAAGGAAAACTTCCCTAATTTGGCAAAGGAAATAGACATACAAGTCCAGAAGCACAGAGTCCAAAACAAGTTGGACCCAAAGAGGACCACACCAAGACACATCATAATTAAAATGCCAAAGGTTAAAAATAAAGAGAGAATCTTAAAAGCAGCAAGAGAAAGGCAAAGAGTTACCTACAAAGGAGTTCCCGTAAGACTGTCAGCTGATTTCTCAAAAGAAACCTTGCAGGCAAGAAGGGACTGGCAAGAAGTATTCCAAGTCATGAAAGGCAAGGACCTATATCCAAGATTACTCTATCCAGCAAAGCTATCATTTAGAATGGAAGGGCAGATAAAGTGCTTCCCAGACGAGGTAAAACTAAAGGAGTCTATCATCATCAACCCCCTTCTGCATAAAATGTTAAAGGGACCTAAGAAAAAGAAGATCAAAACTATGAACACTGAAATGACAACAAACTCACAACTATCAACAGCTGAACCTAAAAGGCAAAAACAAAAACTAAGCAAACAACTAGAGAAGGAACAGAACCATAGATATGGAGATCATTTGGCGGGTTATCAGCTGGGAGGGGGAAGGAAGAGAATGGGCAAAATGTGTAGAGATTTAGAAGCATAACTAGGTAGGTACAAAATAGACAGGGGGAGGTTAAGAACAGTATAGGAAATGGAGAAGCCGCAAAACTTATATGCACGGCCCATGGACATGAACTAAGGGGAGGGGTCACTGAAGGGAACATGGGTACCAGGCAGAGGGGGAAAAGTTAGGACAACTGTAATAGCATAATCAATAAAATATACTTTAAAAAAAGAGAAGTACAAATAGGTAGTTACAGAATAGCCATGGGGAAATAAAGTACAGTATAGGAAAGGGAGCGGCCAAAGAATTTATATGCATGACCCATGGACATAACAAATGTGTGGGGACTGCCTGGGAGTGGGGGGTGCTTGGTGGAGGGGGACAAAAGGAGAAAAATCAGGACAACTGTAACTGTATAATCAATAAAATATAATTAAAAATATATTCTAAAACTAAAACAAAATTGAAACTTGGTTCAGTTACTGGAAAGTAACTGAAATATGTTTGATTCACATACAGAACTGGGGTATGTGAATTTACTTTTTCAACTGCACATTTTATAAAATCTAAATAAACATTCAAAGAAAATAAAATACAGAATAAATAAATAAATAAACATTCACTATTTCTGATGAAAACCTAACATTGAAATCAGGATGTGCTGTAAATGTAACTTACATACCACAATTTAAAAACCTAGTATGAAAAAAAATCCCATTAATAACTTTTATACTGATTAAATGTTAAAATAGTAACATTTTGAAATATGTTGGATTGAATACATTTACTATTAAAATTTAACAAAAAGAAACAAGAAAAACCTCAAATAAATAATCTAACTTTACACTTAAAGGAACTTGAAAAAGAACACAAACAAAGCCCAAAATGAATTGAAGAAAGATAATATATGAAATACAGTGAATAAAACAATACAGAAGATCAATGAAACCAAAAGCTGGTTCTTTGAAGAGAGAACAAGATTGACAAACCTCTACTGAGATTCATTGAGAAAAATGAGAGAGGACCCAAACACATAAAATCAGAAGTGAAAGAGGAAAAGTTACAACTGACACCAAAGAAACACAAAGGATTGTAAGAAAATATTATGAGCAACTATATGCCAATAAATTGGACAATCTGGACAAAATGGATAAGTTCCTAGAAACATACAATCTTTCAAAACTGAATCAGGAAGAATCAGAAATCTGAATAGACAGATTACAACCAATGAAATTGAAGCAATAGGGTTGGGTGGGTGGGCTGGAATGGGAATAAAAGATTGAAACTGTACTGAATAATCTAAAATAAAAAATTAAAAAAAAAAAAAAAAGAAATTGAAGCAGTAATCAAAAACCTCCCAACAAACAAAAGTCCTGGACCGGATGGCTGCACAAGTAAATTTTACAAACATTCAAATAAGAACTAACACCTATCCTTCTCAAACTATTGCAAAAAATTCAAGAGGAGGGAAGACTCCCAAGCTCATTTTATAAGGCCAACATTATCCTAATTCCAAAACCAGATAAAAACACTACAAAGAAGGACAATTATAGGCCAATATCCCTGATGAACATAGATGCTAAATTCCTCAACAAAATATTAGCAAACCAGATCCAGCAATACATTAAAAAGATCATACACCATGATCAACTGGGATTTATTCTGGGGATGCAAGGCTGGTACAATATCCACAAATCAATAAGCATGATATACCACATAAACAAAATGAAGGATAAAAACCACATAATATCAGTAGATACAGAAAAGACACTTGATAAAATACAGCATCCATTTATGATAAAAACTCTAAGCAAAGTAGGAATACAGGAAACATACCTCAACATAATGAAGGCCATATATGACAAACTCACAGACAACATCATACTCAATGGGCAAAAACTAAAAGTATTTCTCGTAAGGTCGGGAACAAGACAGGGACGTTCACTTTTACCAATATAGTAGTAGAAGTCCTAGCCACAGCAATCAGACAAGAAGAAGAAATAAAAGGCATCCAAATTGGAAAGGAAAAAGTATTATTTGCAGATGACATGATACTGTATATAGAGAACCCTAAAGATCCCACCAAAAACCACTAGAACTGATAAATGACTTCAGTAAAGTAGCAGGATACAAAATAAATATCCAAAAATCCTTGCATTTTTACATACTAATAATGAACTATTAGCAAAGAAAACTAAGAAAACAATCTCATTTACAATTGCATCAAAAAATACCTAGGAATAAATTTAACTAAGGATGTAAAGACCTGTACTCAGAAAATTGTAAGACACCAAAGAAAGAAACTGAAAAAGGTACAAATAAGTGGAAGCATATACCATGTTCATGGATAAGAAGAATTAACATCATTAAAATGTTCATGCGCCCTGCCTGGTGTGGCTCAGTGGATTGAGTGCTAGCCTGAGAATCAAAGGGTCGCCAGTTCGATTACCAGTCAGGGCACATGCCTGGGTTGCAGGCCAGGTCCCCAGTAGGGGATGCATGACAGGCAATCACACATTGATGTTTCTCTCCCTTTCTTTCTCCTTCCCATCCCCTCTCTCTAAAAATAAATGAATAAAATTTAAAAAAATGTTCACGATACCCAAAGCAATCATAGATTCAATGCAATGCCCACCAAGATGCCAATAGTGTATTTCACAGAACTAGAACAAATATTCCAAAAATTTATAGGAAACCACAAAAGATCCTGAATAGCCATAGCAATCTTGAGAAAGAATAAAGTTGGAGGAATCATGCTACCTGATATCAAACTATATACTACAAGCCACAGTAATTAAAACAGCATGATACTAGCATAAAAACAGACATATAGATCAATGGAACAGAATAGAGAGCCCAGAAATCAACCCACACCTTTATGGTCTATTAATATTTGACGAAAAAGGCAAGAACATACAACGG
Source organism: Trachops cirrhosus (assembly GCA_028533065.1). Taxonomy (NCBI): domain Eukaryota; kingdom Metazoa; phylum Chordata; class Mammalia; order Chiroptera; family Phyllostomidae; genus Trachops; species Trachops cirrhosus. The sequence goes on from CM052547.1 coordinate 75,502,578, forward strand.
GGTAAAGACAGTCTATTCAATAAATGGTGGTGGAAAAAATGGACACATATGTGCAGAAAAATGAAACTAGACCACTTTCTTATACCATACACATGAATAAACTCAGAATGGATTAAAGACTTCAATGTTAGGCTCAAAACCATAAAAATCCTAGATGAAAATATAGGCAGTAACATCTCAGACATTTCTCATAGAATTATTTTTTCTGATATATCTCTTCGGGCAAGGGAAACAAAAGAAAGAAAAACAAACAAATGGGACTATGTCAAACTAAAAAGTTTTCTGCACAGCAAAAAAAAAAAAACCATTAACAAAATGAAAAGACAGCCCATTGAATGGGAGAACATATTTGCCAATGAAACATCCGATAAGGGTTCAGTATCCAGTATTGCCAGCCTCATCTCCAGCAAGGGAAGCAGGACCTACTGGACTTCGTCTCCCTCCATCTCAGTGTGGGTCTTACCTGGGAGGAGTTTTCGGGCGGCCTCCTCGGCCAGCCTCAGCAGAGGTCCAGAGCAGGGCCATCCGGCCTCCACTTCCACCCCAGCCTTCTTTGACAGCAGGTGAGCAGACAGAAGTCCTCCTACCACTACAGATGGAACAAAAGCAAGTGTCAGAATCCCGAGGGCCAGTGTTTCCCCTGTGCAAACTAAAACTAAACACTCCCACTGGTGGCTCACTGGGAAGGGGCTAGAGCCATCTAGTGAGAGAAGAATCCCTTAATGCCCCATATTCAAATGGTGTTAAGGTTACCAAGTTGTGTTCTCTTGGTGGGTCACAAAAACAATGGCTATCTTTTTTTTGTTTTTAAGTCCCTACTGTCTACCAAACACTAAGCAATATCGTCTCCTGTTTAGATGAAGATACTGAGGTTCAGAGAAGTAAAGGGACTTTCCCTGCGTAATCTAGTAGGTGGTAGAGCCAGGTCTGCCTGCCCCCACTTGGTCACTCCACCTCCCAATCCCCTACCAAGACCTGGAGTGGGGAGAACGGTGGGCAGAGTAGTTTTTGCCTTCACTTTATCAATTTATCTATGCCAGTTTGTTACATAATATTTAGGACTTATAAACAAAGGTTCTGTATCTAGAAACAGGACTAAACAGATACCCTAAATGGCCCTCTCACTGACCCAAACTGGTGACCTTAAGCTGCAGTTTGTCCCCTCCTCTGGCAGAATGGAAATAAGAAACAAAGACAAGAACTACCCAAAGCAGGGCATGTCATAAAAGATCCCCCAATAATGATGGCACATGAAAGAAGTACATACTGTGTAAGAACAAATTAGAAATAAATCTGACACACCTCCCACAGTGTACAGTAAGGAAAACATTTCATGCCTCAAATCTTGATGCCAAATAAAGGGGGGGAAATCTCCCCTAAGAATTAGTAACTACAATTGGTACTCACTAAGTTTATAGCCTGAATCCACACCAACTGTGTAGTCTAAAAAACCTTAAACCTTTAGCATAGAGTGGTTTTTGGAAGATAGTACCTCTAGCCACGTGGCAGAAGTGAAGAAAAACTGTATCGGGAAGAACCCACCGTCAACCCAGGCCTCAAAGAATCCCACAGGTGGGGTCTAAGGAATGAGTATACATTTAAAACTACATAAATCACAAAACATACAAAGAAACAAAGCATTATGAGTAAGATCCAGCAGAAATGACACTATAACAAGACTTAACAACACTTCAGATACTGGAATTATCAGACACAGAATACAAAATTATTATGTGTGATACAGAGGGGGGCAAAAGTAGGTTTACAGTTGTGAGTATGCAAAACAGACTTTATTCTTGTATTATTAGCTATTAATTACTGTGTTATTTTCCATACAAATAACTGCAAACCTACTTTTGCCATGCTCTTTATATTTAAAGAAATAAAGGAAAGGTTGGAACATATGAGCAAGTAGCTAGAAATTATAAAAATGACCAAGCCTACTTATAAAAGAACTAAGTAGAATTTCTAAAAGTAAAAAATATATAACTGGCATTTAAAATTACACAGATAGGCTTAACAGCAGATAGGATATATCTGAAGAATTAATGCACTTGAACACAGAACTCACAACAATTATCTGAAATGCTACAAAGAGATAAGATGACTTTTAACAAACACAGAAGGGACTTGGAGCAAAAAGGTGTAACATATATCTGGCTGGAGTTCTAAACAGGGAAGAGGGAGGAAACGGGGGAAAGGCAGCACTTGAGTGGAAAATAGTTACAAACTTTCTAAAACTAGTGAATGACACCAATTCTCAGATCCAGGAATCCCAAGTGAGATAATAAAAAGAAACATTTACACATCTCAGAGTAAAACTGCAGAACTCCGAAGGGAAGAAAAAAGATCTCAGAGCAGCCAGAGTCCATGTAAGAACGACTGCTAAAGCTCAGTGATGAGCACGTCTGGTTCATTACACTGTTTCCTCACGTGTGTTTGAAAACTCCCATAATAAAAAACTTTAAGAGGGAGCTGCCAAGGTTTAAATAAAACTGATTATCTACAAAGACATAAATTAGATCAGAAGATTACTTAACAATGACAATGAAACCAGAAGACAATAGAAAACTTTCTTCAATGTGCTAACAGAAAATAACTATCAACCTGGAACCATACACCCTACAAAAATAGGACCCCCAAAGGCGAAACAAATGCAGCGAGATAGACATTTTTATACAAATGAAAGCTGAGAAAGTTTGCCAGGAATACACCTGCACAAAAAGACGTTCTCAAAGAAGTACTTCGGATAGAAGGAAAGGGGTCACAGAGGTAAGGTCTCAGACCCTACAGAAAAGATGGTCAGAAAAGTGCTAAACAGATACGTAAATCTAGACTTCACGTGTATGGAACAACAGTAGTGAACGGAGGGCTTCAAACAAAGAACTCCCACAGCCCACAGGTCAGGATTCCCTCAGAGCCAGGTTTTGTACGATTCAGGAGGAGAATGAAGATCTTCATTAACTTTACGTTTTGTTATGTTTGTTAAGTGTTCTAGGAAAACTGTTTAAAAACCTAGATATTGTGCATAATATCTAAATTAGTAGAAGGAAAATAAAATGGGGGTGGGGGAATCAGTCTAAAGAAGGCACAAAGAAGGAGAGAGAAAAAGAACAGAGACGATGGGGCAAATAGCACAAAAAAGAATCACAGAAAGGAATGTAAATATGTCAGTAATTATTGTAAATGTAAATGGGTTAAACGCTTCAGTTAAGAGACTGTCAGAATAAACAAAATATGCGACTTACAAAAGACATAGCGAATCATAAAAATATAGAAAGACTGAAAGTAAAAGGGTAGGAAAACATATATGGGGCAAATGCCAAGCAAAAGAAAGCCGGTATAACTGCATTCACATCCGAGACAAAGGTGTACGAACAACCGTATTTCCAGGTGACAGACTGGGCTCAGAAGTTGTGAGATGCAGCGAGGAGCATGGCCTCAAACTCGGGTCTGATCCCCGAATCGGGGTAGTATACCACCCTGTCCCTCTGCAGCAGCATCCTTTAAAAGATTTTATTTATCACATTTCTGTAAGTTTCATTGCAAAAAAATACAAATAAAGATGAGCAAAATACGTGGGGAGAACATAACCCTGCCATCTGGAGGTGAAGCTGTTGAACCACTGGCGGTCCACAGCCGCACTGAAAATAAGAGCTGGGCTCGCTTCGTAAGAGTCATTGGAAACCTGCTAAAAATATTGACTCTAGGGCCCAACCCAGAGATCACAGTTCGTTGGTTCAAGTAGGAGCCAAGACAGGTGAACTTTTTAAAGGGTCCCAAGTGGTTCTGATGGATCCCCAGGTTTGGGAGCTCAGTACTCGAGACTTGCCCTGTGTAATATGGTCGTCATTAACCACATGTCACTACTGAAGTTTAAATTCATTAAAATCAAATGATGTTACAGATTCGGTTCTTCAGCTGCAGTAGACACGTTTCAAATATTCAAGAGCCACATGCGGCTCGTGGCTGCCGCATCAGACAGCATAGCTATAAAACGTTTCCATCATGGCAGAAAGTTCTCATGGGTAGTGCTTCCTGTACGATAAACTCCATGGCGAGGATCGCCTCTTTCTCATTAACGGCTGTGTGCCTAGCACCAAATATATGTCAAATACGTGAGTAATTCTGGCATGTTTCTTTCCAGTCTTTTCCATCCCTTGCTCATGTCTGAAACCAGTGAGGGATCCTGAGATCTTCCCCCTCTACCCTCCAGGAGGGAAGAAGAGCTGACAGTCACTGGTTTGGGCTGAGTGCCTTGGCAGGGTCAGCGCTTAAGATCCAATTTACCAAGTACTGGTTTATACAGAGGCAAAAACTGCACGATCTCTTCCAAAGGCCACAGAAGGCAACCCTTACCTCGGATGTTGGTTTCAAACACAGAGGCATTCACGTCGATATCAAAGTCCAAGTTGTCCTGGAGCACTTCAACTACTCTTTGGAATTCTGAGACATTCCCCAAAATCTGGGAGGGAAGAGACACATGACAGTGAGGCTGTCTCAGGCTTGAAGGCATTGAGAATGTTGGATTAAATCCCACGCTGGTGTGGCCCTCACTTATTCAACTTAAGACCTGCAGTTTCTGTTCTAGGACTGGTGACAGGTGAAGAAAACAATGAGAGCTAAAATTCATAAAGACCTAAGATTAAGAGACTGGTTAGGAAAATTCTTGGGTACCAATTCAAGAGTATTCATGTAAGCAATATAAACCTGTATAAAAACAATACAGACTGTATGCCACATTAAGGAATTCTTAGTTTGCTACTTACAATATTTATGTTGTTTTTAACCTCTTTACATTCATCCTTGTGGAAAACACTGCGGGTCTGTTGGCCCAACACTGATTCCCAATCTTCTGTACCCCTGTAGCCTCCCAACATTGAGGCCAGAAGCCTACTTTGCCACAAGAGGTGATTGGTTACCCAGTCCTTTCTGAGCCTTGAGAAGTCTACTGGGGGCACCCCTGGGAAAGCTTCTTTTTTTCCTAGCAAAAAGGGACAGACACAGCTACTGTGGCTTTTACTATTCTCGTCTTTCTGCCTTGAAAACAGACTAGATTTCTGGAGCTGTGGCAGCCGTCTTAGACCATGAGGTACAAAGCATAAGAATGAAAGTCAACACACTAATGGTAGAATGGAAAGATACAAAGAGCCTGGGTCTCTGATGGCACAGTTGACCCAATGTTAGACATTACCTCGAAGCTATTTATTACCTGAGAAAAATTAAACCCTCTTTGTTTAAACCATCACCCAATGCAACCCCTACACCTTTCCTTATGATAAGAGCACCTCAATTTCCCCTTGAGGAATCACCCTTCTTCCACAGTTACTCTTATAGTTTGGGAAAGGCTGCCTCAATCCCCTCAGCTGCACGAATAGGCACTTGACCTGAACCAGATAAAGTACTTACTGTATCTTAGCCAAGTGATTGGTTCAAGGATAAACATGTGACCCAAGCCAAATCAATGAAACTTAGTTCCTGGAATTAATGCAAAAGGACCTAATCTTTCCCCACACACGTTGCTAAATGAGCGCAATGTAGGTCTGGACCTACTGTTGGCTCCCCTGCCAACATAAAGAGAGCCTGAGAACAAAGCCAATGAAGAAGGAAGAGATAAGAGATGGGGAAACAGGTTCCTGAAGACATTGTTTTCATGTCTAGATCCAGCTGGGTCCGAGGCCAGCCATTACCCGGACTTTTTAGTTATTTGACTCAGTAAATTTCCTTCTTGTCTAACCAGTTCAAATGGCATCTCTGTCACTTGCAACCCAAACAATCCTTATTATCTGAGCATTCAAGGCCCTCTGTGATTTGAACCAAGTGACCTTTCTGACCAAGTCTCTCATGATTCATCTTCATCTAGCCTATCTTCATCCACTCAGGAAAACTCTACCCAATTCCCCAATTTCTTGCCTTCAGACATGCTGTTTCCTCTGCCAGAAACCACTCCCGCCTACGTCATCCTATTTCTGAATTCTACTTATCTTTGGTTGTCTAAATATCACCTTCTCTAGAAAGCCTTTGATTTTTCCAGCTGAAATTAACCTCTTCTTCCTTTAAAAGACTCCAGTAACTTCATCCACACAATTCTTAGGGGATCTATTTCTCTCCTCATTAAGAGAGTCTTTGGACAGAAGCCTCACTCATTCCTGCGTTCCCCCAGAGTGCCACACGTGGCTCATGAAGGAACTACTCAAGGAGTGTTTGTTGAATGACTGCATGAGTCTTTCTCCACATTGAAGCTAGTGATCTGCTCAAAACAGAAATTTCATCATTTTCTGCCCTCTACTTAAGAGAGTTCAGTGGCTTTCCATTTTTTCAAGTTAAAGATCAAAATCCTTACCATGACAAATATCATCTGGCCCCCGTCTATCCCCCCAGCCCCATCTGCTTCTCCCTTTTCCTTCCCCACATCCCATACATGCAGGCCTTCCTTTAATCCACTCCACTTGCCATACTCTCACTTGCCATAAGCCCTTTGCACATGCCGTTTCCTCTGCCTGGAACACTCTTTCCTCCCTCACGTTCCTAGTCCACACTTGCCTCTCCTTCAGATACCAATTTAAGTGTCATTTCACTACCTTAGGGAAGTCCTCTGTGACCTCCTCAGTCTAGCTCAACTTCTTCCAGTTACAACCACTGAAAGAACCATGTTCCTTTCCCACAGTGCACTCAGCTCAACTTGTAATTACACATCCTTTGTCTTGCTCACTAAAATCATAAACTGCAGGAAAGCAGGGACTGTGTCTGTTAAAACTCACTGCTGTAACTCCAGAGCGTCGCAGTATGCTTGGCATACAGTTAGCCTTGAATAAATATTTGATGAATATGGGCCCTGGCTGGTGTGGCTCAGTGGATTGAGCACTAACCTGTGAACCAAAAGGTTGCCAGTTCAATATCCAGTCAGGGCACATGCCTGGGTTATAGGCCAGGTCCCAAGTTGGGGGCAAAGGCAACCAACTGATGTTTCTCTCCTCTTTCTCCCTTCCCCTTTCTCTAAAAGTAAATAAATAAAGTCTTTAAAAAAATATGTGATGAATGGGCAAATACATACAAATTAACATTAAGGATAAAAAAGCTAATTTATATCTACAAGGTGATCACCATCATGTAAATACTATTAGTATATAACAATGAGGACTGACAAAGAACCAGCAATAGTGAAATCGAGGGAAGAGGTTACATCTCTCTTGTGGTTTCTTCAAGGCCATTTCATAGCTATGTACCCTAGCCAAGTTATCCTATCTTTCTAAGCATTAGATGTCACAGTGGTTAAGATGGGGTTGTTGGATTAAACAGAATAATAATTGTAAAGTGCTGAGCACATACACAACACACTAATTACTGCTATATTTTTATCACTGAACTTTCCCATCAGAATGTAAGCCCCTGCAAACAAGGAGGGCATCAAAGTCTCTGAATTCCTCACTCTAACTAGAGTTCTACAAGCTATCCCTGTTCTGTGTTCATAACAGGTCTTCTACACACATTTGTTGAATAACTGAACCTGAATAAGTTTGGGGTTCTTCGTGAATTTCTTCTATCTAGCTGGGCAGTGAGAACCTGATGCTTCAGAATCATGAGATGAAAATAAAAAGACCTAGGTGAAGAATTCATTTTTCACCAACAGCCAAGCTGCCAAGAAAAGGAATAGATGAGACACTTACCAGCAAGGTGTCCAGAGCATCAATTAGAGTCAGAGAAAAACTGTAAAAGAGTAGAAATCCCAGCTGCTTAGTAAGAAAATCAAACCACATATTAAGTCTGCCCCAGATCAGTACCCAAAAAACGAATATGTGAGGCACAGCGATAGCGATACCTCTGCGTATCCCACTTCCTGTCACAACAGAGAAGCCACATTGAAAATTGCCAGGAACCTCTGACCCATTTAATGCACCTGGGATAGTGGGCTGATTAAGTTCAACTGTATTCTCTGGCATTCTTCTCTGCCATCGGGAGGCAGTATGAGATTGCATCTAAGGGTAAAGGCTTTTCTACATCTAGAGACTTATCTCACAGTGCACAGAACTGGATGCTTGAGAGTGCTCACAGTAGTATTGTTTAGAACAGCAAAAAGCTAGAAATAACCCAAGTGCACATCAGTTGAAAAGTGAAAATTGTAGTACATTCAAACAATGCCTAGTTATGAAGTTGTCAAAGACTTTTATTGAGCTCTTAAAAAATGACTTCTGTCGGCTAAGGTTGAGATACTCAAATTATACTGTTAAGTGAAATAGACAAGGGACAGAATAGGCAGTGTAGTATGTTTCTCTCTGCATTTTCAAAAAGAGACAAATAGAAAGCAGATTAGCAGTTGTTTGGGCGAGTGGTGGTGGAGGAATTAATTATAAAGGGGCACAAGGGGACTTTTTAGGGTGTTCTATATCTTCTTGACTGTGTTATCAGAACATCAGAAATGTTCTATCTGTTAATACTGGTTACTATACACATAAAATGGGTTACTATGCACTTAAAATGGGTGTCTTTTATTATATGTAAGGTATGCTTTTAATTTTAAAAGGTGGCAACATAATGGTATTAACCAAAACTATTTCTAAGAGACACAAGAAAGTTAACAGTGGTCCGAGTACTAGGGCATGGGAGATATTTACTTATGTGATCTTGAACTGCTTGAATTTACCATTTGCTTCTATTACTTTTTTCAACTAAAAACAAAAAAAACCAGCAGCACAAATTTCATTGTGTTTACTTAACTTGTCCAGTCCTTAGCATACTCACTTGTACAACGGAGATAAGAGCACTTAACTCCTAGGGGTGTTAAGAGAATTAAATGAGATGATACAGGTAAAATGCTTAGCACAGTGTTTAATCAATGTCAGCTTCAATTAAATGCAATGATATTTTCACTCAGCAAGGAACAAGACAGAGAATTCCATCGCTCACAGATTTTTATTCTAGTGTGAGAAAGACAAACTAATGGACAAGCGAAAATTATAGTATCAGGGATGGAGAAGTGCTAAGAAGGAAAAAACAGTGATTTGTGAAAACGACCTGCCCGAAATCACCCCGGCCTGCCCCTCGTTCCTCCGCTCGCACTACCTGCCCCAGGTGTCGTGCCCGTCACAGGTGAGAGGTCGCAGCTCGTCGTAGGGAAATGCATTCTCCAGGTAGCTGTCGTAGGCATGGTAGAACATGGCCTTGACTCGCTGCCTGGTGCGGGGTACGAGAAATAAGGCAGGGGGACAGAAAATGAAATCAGGCAGGGGGAAGGACAAGAAATAGGCGGAAAGTGGATATCACCCCCTGATTCTCTCAGAAACCCAGTGGCGGAGTCCGAGCAAGTGAGGGTAGGGGTCCTGGGTTGGAGGGAAAGGGAAAGGACCCGGTCTGCGCTTTCCATTCCCCAAATATGCCAGCGCGGGGAGCCAGACCCCTTCACCTGTAGTGGGCGGGGTCGGGCGCGGTGCCCTCGGGGCCCGGCGCACCATGGTGCAGGGGCAGTAGCAGGCACAGGAGGCCGAGCGGCACCAGCAGCCGGAAAGGCATAGAGTTCGTGTCCCGTCAGCACTGCCGCCGCCGCAGCAGCCACCGCCAGCCGCTCATCCCGAGAGCCGCTGGGCTCTTCCGGACCTTCGCGTCACTGCGCCTGCGCCTGCGCACTGATGAATCGGTCACTAACTTCCGAACTACAAGACCCAGAGTGGAACCGGTGGTGAAACCCAGGCAAAGAGCATGTTGGGATATATAGTCTGGAGCGGAGGTCCACGTGTCTTAAACACGGTGACTAGTACAGCTGCTATAAGTAATGTTTTAGTAACAGCATTGATTGAGCAACTGTGTACTAAAACTGTATAGAGAACTTGAATACATTTTTTAAAGCCACCTTGTTAAGGGTGAAAGCAGGGACTAAATATTTGACTAGTGGAAATATTTATATATAAAGATGGATGAAGAATGTTCACCCTTTACCATTATCAGGCATACTGAGTTTCCAAAACCAGTTCCCTGCTGATTAAGGTATAACTTACTAACATTTATTTGTCCAAAGCTGCCACTCTTGAGATTTACAGAAATGCTGTCAGTTCTAGAAATTCGTGAATTCTTGACCTTCCTATCCTCTCATTTGGGATGTGGTTACATCCTCAGGGTCTCCTCAGTCTCCATCCTAGTACAGAAGCTTCCCTATCCTAATCCCTTGGCCCATGTCAGTGGCTGTAGCCCTGTAGAATATCCCGGGCGAGAATGAAGACCCTGGGGCACTATAGCTTTAAGAAGGTTTGGAGCGCATTTGTCCATTTTCCTTCTTGCAAGTTCCCAGAGTTTGGCCAGCATTTTAGGCCACAGCAACACCCACAACTCTGGGCCCCGTGATGTACAATAAAATCAACCCTGAATTTGAAGTGAGACCTGGACTTCAATTCCAACTTCAAGTCCACTTAAAGCTCCTAAATATGACCCTGGAAATCACCTCTCCTCCAGACTCAGCTTCCTCATTTATAAAATGAAGGGTTTGAACAAATGGACCTCTGAGATCGTTTAACTCTAGCCTTCTATGATGCTAGTGTAATAGGCGGTTAGGCATGAACAGAGTAGGAGCAGATAAGCCAGGTGCAAAGGGTCACCCAGCAGAGAGCCCCAGGTGCCTAGCAACCTCAAAACTACAAGCCCTTGCATGTCCACTCCCTTAAACATTAAGCTCTGAAAAAGGCATCTAGGCCTCAGCTGAGTTTCTGCTCCAGGCCCCCAGGAGCAGCAAAACCAGGCAGAGTGACACTATGGTGGACCTCCAGACCAGCTTCAATGATTAATGACCCCCTGGTGCCCACCAATTAGTGGAGACCATGGCCCTGAGGGACACAATGGGGTAAGCTGATGAATATTCTATTGAGATCCTCCCCTGAGACCTCTCGATAAAACCCCTCAGAAGAAGGACCCTGCACAGCTGCCTTCATGGAGCATGCTCTGCTTTTCCCCAGCCCCGTCTTTTCCAAGGGCTCATATCCTTCCTCTCTCCCTCTCTCTCTCTCTCTCTCTCTCTCTCTCTCTCTATCTCTATCTCTATCTCTATCTCTATCTCCATCTCTCTCAATTCCCCCACCTTAGCTCACTGGAATCTTTCCCCTTCTTCTTCCTCAAGGCATGTTTTCTTTGTTCTTTGTCTCTCTCTTCCTTCTAAGCTCCAAGGGCCCTTCTTTTGCCGCTGTAACTTGTTACCCGAGCCCATTTTTTCTACAGCTCATTTCTTCTACCTCTGTAAATAAACTTTCTAAATAAACTTTCTCTTACAGTTGAGTCTTGGCTCTGAATTCTTTCTTAGCTAGAACTCAAGTACTGAGATTGCTGAACTGAGGTTGCTGACCCAAGGTCTAATATCTGGTGTCGTTTTTGGAATGCAAACAAATATGGTCTCCTTTGGTTGAACATCCTTGGAAAATATCCCTCTGATAAATATCCCAAAATGCCATCATTGACATGAGAATTCAAACCCTGACTTAACCCAAAGAGTCTGAGGAAGTACAGTGCAGAGGTTAAAAGTGGGGGTTTAGATTTGAGCAGGTCTGAGTTGGAATACTAGCTCCATCACCTGTTAGGAATGTGGCCCCTCCAGTTTTTCTGCTGAGCCTTATTTTACTCATCTGTAAAATAGGAGTAATACTATTAGCTACCTAATAGTTTTATGAGGATTCAGTGAGCTATTACATGTAAAGTGTTTGTCATAGTGCCTGGCAGAGGAGACACTAAAAAAAAAATTAGGATGCTTTCGGAAACTCTTCTTGGAGGTGCCAGATGGATGGGAAACAGAGACTGGGATAACAACCCCAGGGGCCCTGTATTAGTTTCCTGTGCTACTGTCACAAATTACCACACACTTGGTGGCTTAAAGTGACAGAAATGTACTCTCTCACAGTTTTGGAGGCTGGAAGTCTAAAGTCAGTGTTTCTAGGCCAAGGCTGAGATGTTGGCAGGGCCACACCCCCTCCTCCCTCTGGAGGCTCTAGGGGAGAATCTGCTCCTTGCCGCTCCAGCTTCCCCTGAAGAAGAGAATGTTGCTGGCATTCCTTGGTCTATGGCTACATCATTCCAATCTCTGCCTCCGTCTTCACATCACCTCCTTCTCCGTGGATCACATCTTCTTCTGCCTCCGTCTTCACATCACCTCCTTCTCCGTGGGTCACATCTTCTTCTGCCCCTCTCTTAGAAGGACGCTTGTGATTGCAGTTAGGACCCACCTGGGTAATACAGGATAATCTCCCCTCTCGAGATCCTTAATTGAGTCACATCTGGAAAGACCCTTCTTCCAAACAGGGTAACATTTACAGATTGTAGGGATTAGGACCTGGTTATCTTTAAGGGGCCATTTCTCAGCCTAGCACAGGCTTGGGCCTGGGTCCTTCCCTGCTGTGAAATTCGCTCAGGCCCAATGGTTCTCCATATAAGTCCTGTAGCTTATCTTTTTGTCTCCCATTCAAAACTCTAGTAAGGATAAGATGTTTGCAGGCAGAGTGGAGCCAGGTTGCTTGATGATGACAGGTCTTTTTTATGTTCAAGATTGACATACTCATAATTTTTCTTTGTTTTCTTTTTCTTTCTTTTTTTTCAAAGATTTTATTTATTTATTTTTAGAGAGAGGGAAAGGGAGGAATAAAGACAGGGAGAGAAATGTGGATGTGCCAGAGAAACAGATCAGTTGCCTCTCACACACCCCCAACCCGGGACCTGGCCCACAATCCAAGCATGTGCTCTGATCAGGAATCGAACTGGTGACCCTTCAGTTCACAGGCTGGAGCTTAGTCCACTGAGCCACACCAGCCAGGGCTGTTTTCTTCTACTAATTTGATGCAAACATGCACTTTCCAAACTGTCACAGAACAAATACAACCATGACTTATATTTCCACAATTTACATGGTTCATTGCATAGTTATCTCATGAGAAAAAAACTGTTTTACCCTTTGGAAAAGGACCCTTCCTTCCAGACTTCACCTCTCACGCTGTGTTTATTTTGGGTTCTAGAAGGTTGTAGTCCACCAGAAAAGTGTCAAACTTGAACATTTACTTGTGAAAAGACTCAGCGTACATTGCCCAACATCTCTGAACCAAAATTGCTGGATTTGAGATGTGGGAATTGACAATAACATAAAGGATTTCTGTGGATTAAATGGTATAGTAGTCAAAATTCTCAACACTGTAAATGGGACATATTTAGTTATTGATAAATATTCTCTTTCTTGCTCTTTTATTCCTCTTTTTAAAAAAATGGCGGGGTGCATTCATTACTTCTGTTTATTGAGCATCCACCCCTAGTAATCCAAAGTGTTGTAGGCAATAATTCTTACCCTCAAGACTTTGAAGCATAGTGCTGCGCACACACGTGACAAAGATTCCGAAGTAGTCAAGCCACAGTCCTTTCTCTTAAGTGCTCAGAATTTTGATAGGAAAGACGTCTATTGGTGAGCACTTGGAATCACAGTGTTCACGTCTTCCTGTGGGCCAATAGGGTTTGGAGGATGCACAGACTGTATCGAAACCCAAGGTCAGCATTCTTGGACTCTGTACTGAGTGGAGCAAGCCTTGGACTATCGGTCAGAAGCCCTGGGTTCTATTATTAGTTTAGCTACTATCTCTGCATGATTTTAGGCAAGCCACTTTCCTTCTGGGGATTCAGTTTCCATATCTGGAAAATGAGATCATGAGACTATCTCTCAGCACAAGGAAAATATTAACAGATTCATACAGACTAATTACCAAAAAAATAAAAAAACAGAATTGGACACGCATTCGCTGAAGGAAATTTCCCCCAGAAAAATTATGAAGCAGAATAAAATGGTAGAACAACACTGAAAATAAAATTTGACTATTAGCCAACTGAATAATAATATCAGTAATGCTAATAAGAAAATGGCCAAAAGATACCAGTAGTAACAAGCATTCATATACAGCATGCACTGTCCCAGACACTATTCTTCGTACTTTACATGCATCAACACCATTACCCTTACCACATCTCTCTTGAGACAGTATTATTATTATCACCATTTTACAGATTAAAAAATTTAAGCACAGATTTTAAAAACTGAAGGGAGTTACAGGAACAACCCACATCTCACACTGAATAAGTGGTAGAGCTGAGATCGGGACCCAGACAATGGATAATCTACTGCATTAGTGAAAGTAATGGCAAGAGTATGAATAAAAGGCAAGTAAAGTACAGAATAAAAAAGTGGAAATCTGACTTTTGCAGTGTCCTCTAGCTTTAGCTTCATGTGAGTCTACATTCAACATCCCCTCCCTTTTTGCTGGAAAGTCAGAGTAAAAAGTTGAATTCCCTGAAACAGGAAGCCAATGCTCTTTGTTCACCTTTGACCCAGTACTCATGGCTACTTGAAGCAGGGAAGTATCTGGGAATTTCTTTTCTAGCATCTGGGGATCATGTGGTTCAAGTGGATTCTCCCAACTCCCAGCACAGAGCTTGCATGCTACATACTTTGGGAGTGCCAAGAAATAACTAGTTTATCCCTGGGAAACTTCCCGTCTGTTGCTTTGTAGAAATGCTTGAATTTCCCCTGACCGCAGCATATGCAAACATTTAGAGCAATGAAGGACTCCTGGGTCGGAGCCCCAGAACGTGTATCATGATGCTCATGTTTCAAGTGAACTTGGATCTGTGGCCACATCTGCCTAGAGAAACCTAGCCATCCTGGGTGTAGTTACGTAGAAGTACAGACTCAGAAGTGAGTCTGCATGATTCAGATGGTCTCACAACAGGGCCAGTTCCGGGCCCTGGGCCAGACAATAATCTTTGAGACCTCAAGCTCTGAAACTGGTGTTCATTCCTTATAAGCAATTCAAAACAAAAACAATCTTATACTATGTAATAAATGGAAGCAACAGCCAAAAGGTGGAAGCAGTGCAAGTGTCCATCAAAGGGCAGATGGAAAAACAAAATGTGATATAAGTAGAATGGAATATCATTTAGCTTTGTAAAGGAAGAAAACCCTGATGCGTGCTACAGATGGATGAACTTTGAGGACATTATGCTAATAAAATAAACCAGACATAAAAGAACCCAAAAACCCACAAATGTTGCATGATACCACGTACATGAGGTACCTAGAGTAGTCAAATTCATAGAGAGAGAAAGTAGAAGGCCGGCTGCTAGGGGCCAGGGGTTGCTAGGGGCCAGGGGTGGGGGGATGGCTTGTTGTTTAGTGGGTACAGAGCGTCAGTTCTACAGGATGAAAACAGTTCTGGAGATGGAGGGCGGTTGTGGTCACACCACAAAGTAACTACTTAACAACACTGAACTGTATGTGTAAAACGGTTGAAGTTGTAAATTTTATGTTTATGTATTTTACCACATTTTTAAAAATTATAAAATGGAAAAATATAAATGGATAGTGGCCCAACAAATTTCTGATTTTTTCCCACAGTGTCTACTTCACTGCTTTCTCAGTAAATATCCAGTTCTTCCAAAGAAAATATGTTTTTATAACGGGGAAACGGTGCCTGCTTTGTTGCTGCCCAGAGCAGACACTGTCTCTGCCTATTTGATGGCACAGAATTAGCCTGACACCACCCCAGGCTGACGGAGGGCAGAGCATAGGCACCCTCTGAGGCTCTGCCTCGGCCTCCTGGCTTTGTCAGCCCCAAACTCTACTGCTAGAGAGAAGGAAAAAGCCTATGAGAGTGCAAATCCTTTCAGCAAACGTTTATGGAGAGCTGATAATAATAACATTTAGAATCTGTTAAGTTCATCTTACTAGTGCTCAGAAAAACAATCCAAAACATGATGCTGAAGTAACAAGATGATTGTGTGACCTTTTGATGTGACAATAAAGCATTGAGCAAGAGTCATCTGCCTCTGAAAAGAAATTTAACATTATTTCCACAATTGATTAGGGCCCAGACATTTTATAATTCTATGAAGTAATGAGGTGTGATAACTTCCTTTGCTGCCTGGTAGAGAAAATAATCCTAAAGGTTACGGTTTTATTACCCTGTAGGACATTAATCCATTTGTGTATAATGTAGCAATCTCATTTCAATGTTTTTCTTTTTCAGTTTTTATATTTTATTTTGAACTGCCTTTGTTATCCTGCTAGTTCCCTTATTAAAGAGTTAAATGAAATACTGATCTTTGCTCCTATTTGTATGAGAATTATGTTTTTAACATGGTGGTAATTATTCTTGACACTAGGTGTTAGACCCTGGGTTATGCAATACACATACCCATGACACTCCTTTGAGAATAGTTTCTATCGTATCCTTGTTTTCCAGATAAGAAAACTGGAAAGATTAAATAATTTTCTATGGGCCAATTATGTGCCAGGCATTTTGCTAGTCACAGTTTTCTCTCCTTCCCTGGGCATCTATTTATTTGTTTATTCATCCAATAAACATCTATTGAGCACCTATCATGTGCCAGGTACTGTGCTAGGCTGTTGATACAGAAATGTGAAGACACATTACCTTACTTATTACAAATTTTGGTGTGGAGGACAGATGCTTAAACATACATTTATCATGAAAAGACGTAAGGGCTGTGATGAGGGGAAAGAGTGGGCTGTAGTAGAACAGAGGGAATAGCCAACACAAATTTGTGAACATGAAATCATGGAAGGCTTCCTGGAGTAGGTGATGCCTACATTAATAGTTTTAGGCAGACCAGGAAAGGGGGTGAGAATCACCTCAAGATAAAGATTCAGTTCCTTAGTGTAGCATGACAGGTTCTTCCATGGACTCCTGGTTATCTCTTTACATCACTTCTCCCTCCCTACCATCTATTCTGTTTTGGCCATACTTAAGTACCATTGATTTCTCAAGCCTGTTATGTCCTTTCTCCTCTCATATATTCTTTTGCACCTTCTTTTCCTTCTGTCTGAAACAACTTTCCCCATGTGTTCTATCTTGGCCCTATTTCCACCCTTCACCTGCCCTGGAGGACCAGCATAGGCATCTCCTGCTCTGAGAACTCTCCTCTGACCCCCAGGCTAAAATACTCAATGATATTGTATTATCATTGTCAGTTTCCAAGGCTCTCCTCCCCGCTACTTGATTGTCTGCTTCCTGAGAAGGGATCTCATCTGCTTCAAGTCCTCGCACTCAGTAAGTGCTCAATAAATGCCCATTGAGTAAAAGAATAAAGCAGCATGTGGGCAGCTTTAAAGGAAATAAAAGAAGAAGAAAGGATGGCCCTCAGAAGCTTTTAGAAATAACTTGTGGCAACTTGGAATAACAGAAGCACAGAGTATGGTGGCAATTGCTATGGACTGAGCTAACAAAAATAGTATGTGCCCAGAGCTGTACTAGGTGATTCACTCACATTACCTCATTTCATTCTCACAACAGCGCTGTGAGGCAGGTACCAATATTCTTTCTATTTTACAGACGGGCTCAGAGAGGCCAAGCGGCGTGCCCTAAATCCACAGCTAGCAAGGGACAGAGCTGAGATGTGAACCCAGGCAGCCTTACCCCAGAGCCCATGGCCTCGGTCTGTACCACTTCTGCTCTGGAGCTTGGGGGCGGTGGGGCATGGGCTGAGGAGACAGCACAGAGATGCCCTTAAGGAGTTTATAGCACAGAAAAGAAGACAAGGGGGTAGACTGTGGCAATGCAGCTACAATGGGAGACAACATTTTGTCAGTTTAGTGAGAAGTCAGCTCTAGGCTGGCATCCCAAAAGGCTTTCAGAAGGAGGTGGCATCCGAGCAGGGCCTTAAAGGAGTGGGAAGGATCTGGAGAGGTCTAGAGAAAAACAGCAGAAGGATAAAACACATGTAATAATAACTCATAATTAATGCATTTGGCACATTAACAAATTAAATATGGGAAATCATATGATCATTTATTTCATTAGATAATGATAAAGGACTTGAGAAACTCAAAACATTTACTATAAAATCCCAGCAAACTATAGAAAATATAGTCAGTAATACTGTAGTAACTGCGCATGGTGTCACACGGGTACTAGACTTACTGGTGTAATCACTTCATCAGGTATATAAACATCTAATGATAGTTGCACACCTGAAGCTCAGACACTATCGTATGTCATCTGTAATCAGAAAATAAATTAATTTTTCGCAAACTAAAAATAAAAGGAATCTTCAATAAAGAATATCTATTAAAAACATACAAAAATCATATTTAATGGTAAAAAAATCAAAAGCTTTCCTTTTAAACCAGGAAAATGACAAGAATACTCTCTTATATTTTCTATCATTTCTATTCAACATTGTATTAAAGGTTGTAGTGAGAACAATCAGTTCAGAAGAAACTGTATAAAAATTAGAAAGGAAGAAATAAAACTGTCGCTATCTACTAGTAATATAACAATGCATATAGAAAATTCAAAAGAATCTATAAATAATTACTAGAATAAATAAGTTTATTAAGGCTTCTAGATAAAAATGTCAGTGTAACAAAATTATCAGCATTTCTATATATCAGCAATAAGCAGTTAGCACATGAAATGTCTTTTAAATACCATTTTAAATACCATTTTACCATATGAAGGACCTAGGGGAAATCTAACAAGGGCTGGGCAAGCTTTCTAGAAGAAATTTATAAAATTCTGACAGACACTAAAGAAGGTGTAAATAAATGAAGAGATATTGTCTATCATAAATCAGATGATTCAATATTGCAAAGCTGTCAGTTCTCCCCAAAGCCATTAACTCATTATATGCAATATCAGCCCAAATCCCATCAACCTGATAAAATTATTCTAAAGTGTATGTGTAAAAAGTTCAATATACAAAAATAGCCAAGGCACTCTTGAACAAAGTGGAAAGACTTGATCTGCAAGATATGAAGATGTGTTATAAATCTATACTAGCTGTAGTAACATGGCATTGATTCAGGGAGCAAAAATAAACAGGCCACTGAAACAAAATGAACACATTTACTCTAAGTTTGAGATGTCGCTGGGGATCATCAGGAAGGGCAGACTTTCCATAACTGGTGCTGGGACAACTGGATACCCACATAAAAGAAACTAATCATGACCTCTGCGTCATGCCGTACACTTAAAGGTGAAAGACAAAATTATAAAGCTTTTGATGATAAACAGGAGAATATCTTCATGACCCCAGGGCAGAGAAAGATTCCTTAAGGCACAAAAAGCATGAACTCATGGAAAAGATGGATAAAGTTGGGACTTTCTTAAATTGGGAACTCCTGTGTGCCTAAATGCAAGAGAAAGTAAAAAGATAACTTTTGTGTGCTCTGTGTTCAGGAAACCCGGAGAAACAGATGTGGATGAGAATGGAATACATGCAGAGATAAGGCTAGAAAGATAGGGAGAAACCAAGCCGGGGACACCAGGCTCCCACCGCTTGCTGGGCAGGCAAGAGCTGGAATCGCAGTGACTTTATGAGGCTTCTTGTCCTGTTTCCTAGACTGGGGGGTGTTGGTGTCCATAGGGGAAAATCTTGAGTGAGATTTATATCTATTCCTTTGCCTCCCCTTCAGGAAATCATAGTGTCTGCCCTCCATTCCTCCTGCTGCAAGGTCAGTTCTGTTTGCTGCCCCAAAGTCGAGCTCCTTTATCTCTCCCGCACACCAAGTGTATACCGCGTTCTGGCACTTTGTGTGAGTCATCTCATTTATCCTCACCGGATGGTCCAAGAGTTAAGAAGGCGTATTTTGGAGTCCAACTCACCAGGGTTTGAGGCCCAACTCTGTCTTTTACTAGTTGGGTGTCTTCGAGCAGGTTAGTTCACTATTCTGTGCCTCTGTGCTCTCATTTGTAACAATGGCTGTTTTTTCATACTTTTCATAGGGCATCAGTGAGAATAAAACACATGTACTCTGCTTACTTAACACAGTGTCTTGCACATTGCAAGTTCTCAATTTGAGTTATTGTTATTCCACGACCTAAGGTGGAGGTGATCTATGAAGGGAGCACACTTTGTTGTTATCTGCGTTAGGCCTGCTGGTTTAAACTGCGCATCCTCAGTAGCTAGGAGGGGAGGGAGCGGGCTAGTCCCTTGAAGTCCAGCTGGGCTCACTGCCAGTCCCTGGCTCAGCCTGGCTCCTGACAGGGCCTCCACGCACTCACTGGTGCTGCGCAGCGCTGGCCCCGCCCTGCTTCCTGTCTCCCTTATCTTCCCCTGGCATATGCTCTCTGGAGTGGGAAATGCCACCACTTGCTTCCTTCACTTCCTTTTGCTCAGTTAGACCCTCATTCTTTAGCTCTCCGTCAAATCTCAGCTTCTGGCCCTGGGCTCACTCCGCTCTGTGGTTATCTGCCCCTCGGCCACCCAGGCAAGGTGCAGCGTAGGCTCCAACTTCGGCTTCTCTCTTCTCTCACTCACCCCCAACCCTGGGTATAGAAGGAGGGAGGGAGCACCCTTCCAGCAGTGCCCTCACCAACTTTCCTACCCCCAATACTCTCTTGACTCTCCCTGTATGCAGTCCCATAACCCCATTATTTATTTGTTTGTTTTCTTGTTTGCTTATTTATTTGAGATAAAAAACCATCCATTTGTTGTCCACTGTTGATTATGCACTCATTGGCTGATTCTTGTACGTGCCCTGACTGGGGATCAAACCCACAACCTTGGGGTATCAGGTCAACATTATAATCAACAGAGATACCAGGCCTCTTTAAGTTAAAAATCCCTGTTCTGCACTCCCCTTGGGCAAGTTACTTAAACTTTCTGGACCTTAATGATCTCATCTGTAACATGGCGAAAATGAGCCTCATGCTACCTGCCCCAAAGGAACTGCACAAATTTGGGCATGCTTTATATTACACATAACATAAATATTCAAGCATGTCAAATGTATGTATTCAAAATGTGTTAATGGGTTGCAGTTCCCCCAAAATTTTTGAGGTGCTATGTGGTGGGGTTAGAATTACAAACTTGGGATCAGACACACATGGGTTCAAATTATAGCTTTCGCTGTGTGACCTTAGGTAAGTGACTACCCTCTCAGAGTCTCAGTGTGTTTATAAATAAAATGAGAGTGTTAATGAAACTCACCTCACAGGGCTGGCAAATGGATAAAGCAGGATTATTTATGTAAAGAGCTTAACGCTGACCTGGCCTATGATAAACATTAGCTCTAATAATCATTGTTGTCTTTGCTACTTGGTTTTCAAGGCTCTAGTGTGTGAGGAGGGTGCTTGGGATAACAACTCAACAATGACCAAGTGTGGGCGTCCCTTCAGAGATCACTCTCCTCTTAGGACACAGGTGGCAAACGCAAGGGCTGCAGGCTGAACCCGGCCCTCCGCCTTGTTTTATCTGGCCTGGCACCTTGTTTCTACTCAACAGCAGCGCTAAGCTCCTTGCCCCTAGTTAAGGAGTAGTTACATCTATACGGTCCTAAAACTACATTTGGCTCTTTGAAGGCAACCTCAAGGTTGATGTGGCCCCCAGTGAAAATGAGTTTGACACCCCTGCCTTAGGACGTGGAGTAACAACTCATATTGAGAACTTACAGTGTGCAAAGTTGCTGTTGCCACCTCTGTCCATGACAGATCTTAGCTGGTGAGAAAGACCCCTCTGCAAGTAACTCTGTGGGTGGTGGGGTGGCCCCTCTTTAACCACAGGGACCCAGGCCTGACCTGCATAGATCAAAGACTCATGGCACTCAATTCCAAATTGGTTCAATCATATACTTTATCACCCTCTGTCCCAAAGCATCCTTCAAGCACTCAAGGGAGAAAAAAGGCAAAGCAGAAAGATGCACAGACTCACTAGGAACCAGATAAAGCAAAGTAAAATCAAAATCAAGAACCATTTACACCCAACCATCTGACAATGCCAAGAGTTGGCAAGGATTTGGAGCAAGAGAATGCTCGTGCGTTGCTGGGAATGTAAATTGGCCCAAACTCCCTGTAAAGCAACTCGGCAGTATGGAGTAAAATTAAAGATGCAGATACCCCATGACTCAGTTATTCCACTCGCAAGTGTGCAGATACAAAGATTCTGCCACAAATGCACAAGAAGACATGTACAAGAATGCTCATACCGGCACCGTTTGTAATAGTGGAAAACTGAGCTGAAAAACTTTAATGTCTAACAACAGGAGAATAGATAAATTGTGGCATATTTATAAAATGGCATGTGTAAGCCGTGGGGACTAATGGGTCTACATATAACAACATGGATGAATTTTATTAATACGTCAGGTGAAAAAAGCAAGTTACACAGGAATATATGCACTTTGGTAGCATGTATAGAAAGCTCCACATATGCAAAATACTCCATGTTGCTCAGAGAGGTATGTATGTGTAGTATGAGCATTAGAAATGTAAGGGGGTGAGAAATAGTGGACTGTGACGGGTGGTACTCTGGTGGGAGAGGGAGAGAGGTGCAGCTGGGGAGGCGTGCCCTGGGGGCTTCCATCACGTTGGCGACATCGTATTTCTTATGCTGAGGGCTGGGAACATGCATGTTTGTAACAAAATTCTTCAAGCATGAAATAATTCTTCAAATATGAAATATTTCATAATATTTTTAAAGGCAAAACAATAACTGGTAGTGATTTAAGTCCCTCCACTTTTCTTGAGTCCCAGTTCAGGAAAACAAGGCACCCATTCTTCTAAGTAGACCATTTTGGTGAGCTGGGAAAAGACTTTGATGTTATTCCTCAGCTCATTTGCGAAAACGAAGAGGTGAGCGTGGAGCGTGGACACTCTTACACGCATTCAGATCGGAGAATGGGAGCCTGGTGTGTCCAGGGTTTGCCCCGATTCCACCGGGACATCAACTTTCCCTCCAAGAAAAAAATACAAAGTTAAAAGTCCCCCCAAGCCCTTTCTCTAACCCCATTCCTCAGAGGTGATTTCTATTGACAGTAACTTTCCAGGCATTTTTCCTATGTATATACAAATACTCAGATACACACAGAATGTAATTTTTTAAATACAAGTGGAACTTAATCAACAAACAAGCAAGCAAAATATAACCAGACACATTGAAATTAAGAACAAACTGACAGTAACCAGAGGGGAGGTGGGGGAGGATAATGGGGGGAAGGGAAGGGTTGTCAGGAACGTGCATCAAGGATGAGTGGACAGAGCCAAAAAGGGGTAGGATCCAGGGTGGGAAGTGGGGATGGCTGGGGTGGGGTGGGGCAGGGGGGAAAGTAGTGGGGGGAAAATCCAGACAACCGTACTTGAACAACAATTAAAAAATGTGAAAAAATAAAATAAAATGTTTTTCATGCCTAAAAACATGGAAGTATTACTCGGACATGGGGAAATATTTTAAACTAAAGAGATGGAATCATACTATATGTATCGTTCCCCACTTCATTTACTTATCAATGCCTCAAATCAATCCATCTGCTCATAATGATCTTGCTACTCTCTTCTGCCGTAACTTATTTTAAACTTTTATTTTTAATTCTACAAGAGATATGTGATCACATTCTAGATGCAAAATTTTCAAATACAGAGAGAGTGATAAAACCCTTCACCAAGTAGAGTGAAAAAGCTTTCTACAAGATTGCCATCCCCAACAGTGCGCGCATGCGCGCACGCGCTCTCCCGCTCAGTCTCTGGCTCCTCCCTGGAGGTAAGCCACGGCCACATCTGCAGTGCATCCTTCCGGATTCATTTACTCCCATAAGGAAATAGGTTGTTTAGTTTGTGTGTGTGGTTGACACATAAATTTCTAAACTGAGCATAATGTCCCTCAACACTTACTCTCGGAGATTTATGCATAAGTATCTCATTCAGTCATCCATAAGATGATATTTGTCATAATGTTACCTACCATGCACACTACTGTAGGCACATAACAAACAAGATGGACAGCCTCTGTCCTCATGGAATTTACATTCTGATAGGACATTCAGACAATGAACATGTAAATAAATAAGTAATGTAATGTCAGGCTGTGCTAAGTAATCTGATGAAAATAGAGTGAGGGTTGGACAGAGGGAGGTTTTATTTTAACAACTACATAGTATTCCATAGTATGGATTATCATACTTTAGGGGACTAACTTTCCAATTTTTCTACTTGCTTCCTGTAGTGCTAAACACATTTTACATGCTATCCAAACCCATCACAGGAACATACATGCACAAAACCAAAACACATATACAACCGAACAAAAGTTTCATGAAATGATGCTTAACTTTACCAGCGGGGATACACTGAAATGTTTTATTCTGTTCTATTTCATTTTAATTGTTTTCATCGTCCACTAATAAGATTGTGACCTCAGTTTAAAAGCTACTGTTTTAAATAACCAATCCTCTATTGAGGTTTAGATTGGTCACAATTCTCTCTTATTACAAATAAATGATGCTGCGGTGAGATGCTCTATACTCATTTAGTGATTCTTACTGAGCACAAAATTCCCTGATTGTGTAATTACTATTTCCTTCAAATTGTTATAAAATGTAGCCACATGCAAGAAAACTGAATTCTAATCCATGATCTGTGGCCACTAATTATGAGGCATAAGCTTTGGTCAAGTCCCTGAACCTCTCTGGGCCTCAGTTTCCCCATTAGTAACCCGCTGGTCCCTACACCCTAGAGTCTGCTCTAAGCTGAAAACAGATGCCCCACCCTCTGACTCATCGAGGACAGGACTCCTCTTTAAGCCCCTGCTCCCCCTTTTCCACCGCTCCCTGCTCCCCAGAAGCGGCTCAGGGAAAAGAAAAAGGCAGGTCTGGGCAGGAGGGTGTAGCAGGGCGGGACTGGGGGCGGGCAAGAGGGAGGCCAGCCCCCTAGTAGGAAATGAGACAGGGTAGGAATAACACTTTATAAGCCTGACGCCCTTTTCCTCCAGCCACCCCCTGGCCATCTTCCAGCCTCTTCGTTTCAGTCCCCTCCCCTCCCGGGCAGTCCTCACTTCTTGTCTCCTGAGGCTGCAGTCAGTGGGAGCCCCCAGCCTGCCAGAGCCAGGAGCCCAGGTGGGGTCAAGAACTCCAGCCCCAGGATGTTGACAACATTGCTGCCACTGCTGCTTCTACCGCTCCTGCTCCTGCCCGACAGAGCCTTTTGTAGCCTGGAAGCGTCAGATGGTGAGTCGGGGCACATCTCCTGCCTTGGGATGGTGCTGGAGACTTCAGCCTGTCTGGGTATGTGGGCAAGACCAGAGGAGAGCTTATCCCATGGTGTGTGTGTCTGTAGCTAGCTGGATCTCTCTATAGGGCAGGCAGGGTCCCAGGGACAGGTCTGTGACCTAAATCCAGGTGAGGAAGTACAGTTCAGCACATGGGAAAGGGGAGATGGGGAAGGCTGGGGTGGGGAAGTGGTGGTGGAGGACAGGATTGGAAAGACAGGACAGGGACAGGTACAAGTGGTGAGGGAGTTAGCCTCAGGGAGAGGGAAGAGGCAGGGGTGAAGTCTGAAGAGGGAGAGCTGAGGGTGTGATGGTGGATGGGGGTGAGTCTAGGGAAGAAGGGAAGGTACCCAGAGATGAAATGAGAGACGAAAAGAATGGGAAGACATGGAGAATGGAGGGAAGACTTGGGAAAAGCCCGGGCTGAGATACATGGGGCAGAAAAGAAGACCAGAGAAGAGGGAGGGATCCTGGGGGAGTAGGTGAGGTGAAGCTAGGGGAAGGAGAAGCCGTGGTCAGTGGGAGAAGTCTTGGGAGATCAGGCTGCCTGAAAGGCTCCATTTAAGCACGGAAGGGGAATTCTTGCCCTTCACTGTCATTGCACGGTGGCCTCCTTTCCCTTCTCCTACAATCTCTACAGCTTCAGTCTCCCCCTCTGAGAAGGAGTGAATAATAACCAGTATTCAGTGAGCGCTCACTACGGTTAATGCACATATGGACTCATTTAACCCCCACAAAATCTCTACAAGGCATGCAATATTATTATTTCCATTTCACATAGGAGGCTGGGGCACACAGCAGTTAAGAACCTGTCTGGGGTTACCCACACAGGTGTTCTTATTCACAGCCGTGGGCATGGAGCACTTCTCAAATGCCAACGTGGTCACGACACACACGCACAGATGTGCAACCCCAGACTCATACCCTCCTCACACATTCTTCGGGCACCGACTCTGTGCCCGGCCGTTACGAGGTGCAGGAGGCAGAGATAAGCAGACGTGACTCTAGGCTAGAGGAGCCCAGGGCTGCCTGTGTGCACAGACAGTTCTGTGGTATCTGGGATCATTGAAGCAGGTCCACTGTGTCTGGGAGGGTGAAGAGGAGAGGCATCAGGAAAACTTCTCCAAGTAGAAAACAACCAAGCTGAGCCTTGAAGCGTGAATAGAAGCTCGCCAGGAGGCAGACCAACCCTGATGTGCTATTTACATGGCAGTCAAAAGGCAGCACAAGGAAGTCCAAGGACTTTGATGTATGTAGGCACTGGGAAGAGGCTGAAGAAGGCAGCAGGGGCCTCGTCCCCAGCAGCCTTGAATGTTGTGCTAAAGACTTTGGACTTGATTCTGTGAACAGATACCCTACGGGGAGTCAGTAGAGCTGGGCGGCTAAAAGTGCTAGACTCCAGCTGCTTGCATTCAAACCTTGGCTCTACTCTACCATTTCAGCCTGTTTCCCATATGGACTGGGGTTAATAATAGTAGCTGCTGCATTAAGTTAATGGGAGGAAGGCACAAATAACATAATAATGTGCGTCGAGTACAGTGCCCAGGTCATAATAAACCCAAAAATAATAATAATTATTATAATGATTAATTATTGATAGGGGAGTGTGTCCCTGGAAGATTTTAAGCAGAAGAACACAATCTTATTTCTGGGTGAGGTGGAGGTCAGATTAAAAGGGCTGACACTAAAAAAGGAAGGCAGGGGCATGAGGAAAGAAGTCACCACCCCAGCCCAGCTGAGGACCGACGGGGCCTGAAGGAGGGCGCTGGCTGAGGAGTCAGAATTGGGATTTGTACTGTAGGTCAGGAATTGCTGGCCAACTGGAAATGAAATGGGGGAAGGAAGGGGTGGGAGAGAGAAAGGAGATCAGAATGGCTCTTCCACTGACTGCCTGGATTACCCTGGAGCAAGTGGCTTCTCCTCTTCTGGCCTGTTTCCTCATTTGTAAAAAGAAGATAATAATCCCTGTCCTACCCTCCTGGCACGATTACTGTGAGCATTAAATGGGAGGGAGGGGGGAGGACACTTTATGAAGGACCAAGAAGGTGGGCGGCCAGCCTCTGGGTAGGGGATTATTATCTCGGCTACATGCTGACCCATCCCTCGCCAGCCCGTCCCAGGCCAGCTGGGGACTAACGCGCTGACTTCCGCCCCCCAGGCCCACAGAGTCTCCACATGCTCCAGATATCCTACTTCCCAGACCCCCATCAAGTGTTGCACCGAGGCAATGCGTCGCTGGGGGGGCTGCTGACACACGTACTGGAAGGCCAGGACTCGAACATCACGATCCAACAGCTGCATTCCTTTCAGGAGCCCAAAAGCTGGGCGCTCACAGAGAGAAGTGTACGGCTCTACCTGCAACAGTTCCAGGGCGTGGTGCAGCTGGTGCACAAGGAGCGGGGTGTGGCTTGTGAGTGGCCTGTGCATGGGGGCGGGGCCTAGGTGGAGCGGAGCCTGTAAGGGGGTCTTGTGGATGGGTGTGGCCCCAGGGGCGTGGCCTCGTGTGAGCTGGTGGTTCTCTGGAGCCCGGTGGTGCCCAGGCACCAGTATTTGCTTATTGTTGAGTACCAGTGGAGGCTGGAAAGGAGTCAATGTCCTAGACCGTAGGCCTTCCATCGGGCCCTTGTCCCATTCCCACAGTCTTGGGGTAGACCCACCCTGAACCCCAAAGGTTCACTTCCTCCTGATGGACATCCCTCGCACCTTCTCCACACAGCCCCTTGACCCTGAATCCCCCATCCACAGTTCCTCTGACCATTCGCTGTTTCCTGGGCTGTGAGCGGCCTCCTGAAGGTTCTAAAGCCCAAGCCTTCTTTGATGTGGCTGTAAACGGGAGCTCTTTTGTGAGTTTCCGGCCAGAGGAGGCCACATGGGTGGCAGGGACCCAGGCCCACTCCAGAGTGGTCACCTACACCCTGCAGAAGCTCAACGCCTACAATCGGACTCGGTATGACCTTCAGGATTTCCTGCAGAACACCTGTATGCAGTACGTGAAGGAATACAACTTAAAAAGTTCGAAAGGTATGATGTCATTGGCGATGGGCGATGGTGTTGGGTGGGTTCCAGTCAAATGGATGGACCTGGATACCTTGAGAAACAGGAGGCCCAAGGCTGGGGGTTTGGACTGAGTGCACATAGCTTAAGTCACTTAGTGAATTAGCCCCCTTCCTTTGGGGGCAGAAATTCCTTGGGTTTTGACTCAAACCATGGATTCCTCGGGGGTGTGTTCTTCACACTAACTCTCTGCATGTTCTCCAGTGAACCAAACAGGCCGCTCCTACACATCGCTGGTCCTGGCTATCCTGGTGGGCAGTTTCATCATCACTGGTGTGGCTGTAGGCATCTTCCTGTGCACAGGTGGACGGCGGTGTTAATTGCTCTCCAGTCCCCTCTGGCAAACTGCTGGACTGATGCGAGAAGATCTCAGCTCACTGAAAAACCAAACGGATTCCCCATCTGGGACATTGTTTCCCAGAAGGTTTGGAGTAGCAGCTTTCTTCTCCCAGATCTGCCCACCCAGAGTTTGGGGGAGAAAAGGGAAGAAGCCTAGGAGACAGAGTACTTGGTTTATTAAGTACTGAACTGGTCTGAGATGTGAATGCTTCTCTTTCTTTGTGGAAAACAGATGATGGAGTTGTGGAGGTGGTGGGGGGGCCTATGGCTCATCCTCCAAAGACAGACAGAATCGCCAAATAAAACAAGTCATCTACAGCCAAAATAAATACTATTCAATGTTCCCAGGTGTGTCAGATGTGGGAAGGGACAATGGTATGAAGGAGGTAGAAAGAAATAACCAGAGAAATGGTAGAAGTGAAAACTGTAAGTATTATGGGAGCAAGGAGTTGTTAATCGATCAATCAATTAATAACTAATAAATTTCTTACTTATGTATAAGGCATTATTATCTCCTCTACTTTGCAAAACTTCTAGAAAAGTAGCCTCTACCCTTTGCTTCTACTTCCTTATTTCCCAAGCACCCATCCCCCACTGCGGTCTCACATTTCTGTAAACTGCTCTAATATCATCAATGACCTCTACTTGTGAAAACTTCGTCCTGCATGGTATGGGCACATTTCACTGTGTGGACTAGAACTCTTATTACCCCAACTTCTGACATATCAAACTTCTAAGTCTGAGAAACTGTTCAATCCCTTCGTTATGTTTTAGCTTCCTTAGAATTCCATTTTGGGGTTCCTTTGGTTCTCCTTTAAACTCTACCTTTCTGGGTGACCTACCAACTTCCACAGCTCCAAATATCATCTGTCTGTGGTGATTTCTTGTCCGGAAACAGACTTGAGTTTTACTTCTTTGAGCCAGGCATTTTAACTTCTTTGAGTCTCAGTTTCTTTATAAACAGGTGTGATAAAATATACAAAAAGGGAACAATACCTCATAGAGGCATTATACCTCATAGAAGCATCAAGCATGTTAAATAAGAATATAATATATATACTCAATAAATATAGAGTGGGGCAAAAGTAGGTTTATAGTTTTGAGTACGTGAAACACAGCTTATTCTTGTATTATTATTTATGAATTATTGTATTCTTTTCCATATGAATGACTATGAAGCTACTTTTGCCTCACCCTGTGGAGCACTTGCTGTTGACCTCCAGACACCCCATAGGCACTGATTCTTGAAAATCACCGCTACTTTAATATTTTGCAGACATTTTAGAGTCAATGTGTTCAAAATAAATGCCAGATCTTTCTCCCCAAAGCTGTTCCTTCTCTTCTGTTGTTTACTATCAGTCAAACAGAATTACCATCAAATCATATCAACATAAAGACCTCAGTGTTTACCTTTACTTACTCCCTCTTCATCCTCCATCTACAAAACGCAATGTCTGTAGACTCTTCTATTCCCTCCTTTCCACTCTACTGCTTTTGTTCCAGATATCATAATGCATCTATTTCTTTATGGTAGGCGTGGGGGCGTGCCACCCAGTTCCCCCTTCTAGGAGAGACTTGCTGTTCAGCCACAGGGAGCAAAGCCAGCAGGTCGCCTCTTGCTGCTTCAGTTCCTTCAGTGTCTGCCTCACCTGCAGAGAGCAGTCCCACACAAGGTCTTGCTCA